>OX439049.1:30007097-30726114 GCA_949317995.1 Acholoe squamosa | reverse complement strand
GGTATGCTTCTAACACTGCTTGAGGTGTCTGAGGGAATACTTGACGGGCAAGATAGGATATTTGGCTGCTGTCTCTAGGGTTCTTGAACAGAACTAGGTATTGAGTGTTAAGGCTTATAGTTCTGTTGTATTTACCTTTATGAAATATATTCTGAGTCAAATAAACAACAGTGATGTCTAGATGGTGAGACTCCACAAGAAACATCTCCAGCATTTCCTCTGATTTCTGAACCCGTGTTATCATATCGTCTAATATTATCATTTTGTGGCCCTCTTCACCTAAACTACTTATTGTTTCTTTAGAAGGCATGCCTTTGTTGAAAAACACGTTAGGTACGTTTTCTTTAATAGCTGCATATATAGGTTGTTCCACAGTGTAACAATATAGGACTGTTTTTGGGATGTCCTCATCTGCATACATGTAATTCATATTGAATAAAAGGCTTCTGATAAATGTGGTCTTGCCTGATCGTGAAGGTCCAGATACACACATAGTACATGCACGTTTCAGAAGAAACTCACCAGCTGTAACAACTTCAGGATCCATCAAAGAGCTCATAATGTGTGATGTAAATACGATGTGGGGTGGAATCTGATGTCTTAAATGATGTGGAATATCTGGATTTGCTGTGTTACCCCTTGGTGAATACAATTAGATGAATGAAGTCTCCGTCATCCGGTAAATATTGTTGTAAATAAAACTAGGGGTCTGCTGCTTCCTCTTGTGAATAAGACACCCTATAAAAACAGACAGAGCAATAACTCCTATTAAAAGAAATGAGCAAATAATTGATACAGCTATCACAGCAGTGTGAAAGGTACTGGGGTTAGGCTGTATCTGACCACTTAGAGTAGTAAAAACAGTTACACTGTGAGTCGGGGTTGTCCCACCCTCAACAGTGGTCCAAGGGGAAATCTTTGCTGTACTGGTACTACCGGGTAGAATACCTCGTGTAGTGTGAGATGGTGGGGTAGATATAATATTCTCACCGCAAGGCATAACCAAAGTGACGTTAAAGCGAGAGCACTTTTTCAGCAACTTTTTTCGTTCACGATGGCAATGTAAAGCTCTATTACCTGTAACATGTAGTTCAATTAAGCTTCTCCATGAAGAAATCTTTAAAGACCTCAGAGATCTTATAGAGGTGTTTTGTATGATGAGTAGTCGGCACACCTTACACTCTGTTTCAAAAACAGGTAAAATCTCAATGTTAGGACCATCACAGAGTATAATCCACTGGCTGTCGGAGCATAAACACTTATCAGGAGTTCCACAGGGCCCCACATTAATTTGTGGGGACGTACTTATTATATGAAGTAAAATCACGTGGATGTAGAGGAAATGCTTCATTCTGTATAGTGTAGCAAGCTCTAACAACAACCAAATAGCACTATGAAATGTGTAAATCACTCGCCAACATACTACATATATAACATTTAGATAAGATAACCAGAGCATATATCATGTTATATTAAAGCTTAAAGCAATATAATTGATAACACCTCACTTATTGGGATTCTGGGTAACTGAATTTATTGTTCTTTGTGATAAAACATATGAGCTAAGAGCTGACCTGTGTATGAACCCACAACTCTTCACATGAGTGCTCTTGAATGATCAATGTCTGACTACTCATTGAATACATGTTTATTACGCATCAGTAATTGTAAAGCAAAACATATACTTCCATGCTAGCATGGCTTTATTTTTACATATATAAATATACCATACCAAGTATAACTAGGTCGGGGATACCCTATGGTATGGCTGGTGATAATGACGTAGTGTAGAGGTCATCTGAGGATAGATTTTCACGCAACAAGTAGCGATTACAGGCTTAAGCCTTGAAACCACCATAGAGGGAATTCCCCCCTAGAACCTTATAGCTACTGATAATTACAAAACTGACAGGAAGCAGACTAAGGGAGTGGTCATTATTTATCAACAGGGGGATGGTGGATTTCTGCATGAATGTGCAAAAATCTTTTACACCCCCCCCCTCGATGGCAGTCAAATTTTTTTGCGCCCCCAGGCCAGAGGCTCGGAGAATTTTCGCACCCCTCTTTAATTTATAGTAGCGTGTGGGCTTTTTTGCTAAAAAGAGGGTAAATTTTTAGCTCCCCCCTCAAGAGGGGTCAAAAATGTTTTAGCCCCCCCTCAGGAGGGGTCTGAAATTTGTATGCCCTCCCCCAACCCCCCCCCCTTGATGAATAATGGCCACTCCCTCAGAGTAAATCAAGCAAAAAAGAGAGAAGGAAAGAATTCACCATTTAGATAGAATGGCAGAAGTGTAATAAGATTCCAGAAAGTCTCACAAACACAATCGAAGACACTCGTCAATGCTATTGACACAGCTGTCAAAACACGTGATGGATCTGCGTACTTTAGTGTAGATCTATAGATATCAATGGACAGCATAGTGTTATTTTCTAAAGATAGTGCCTCATACATAATTACTTGTTTCCAATGGTATAGTTTAGCTATTGACTATTCTCATTCATTTCCAAGGATCCTAGCAGGTGGTTTTACTGCTTCATAAGAACATATTGTGGCTATAACTGTAATACAAAATCCTGATGAAGGGTCATAAATTGGCCCGAAACGTCGATCATTAATTCATACCACCTCTACATATCACATTGCTCAAATTGATGTAACTGTTTTATTCATTGAAATATAATTGTTAATTTTATTTGAAATCATCTGGTTTTGTGTGACATTCCACCCTCTAAGTATGTAATACAAAATATTAGAACCAATCACTTATCATTTTTAGTGGGGTTGTCAATGGACTATTTTGGGTATTATCATTATTTTACACCTTTATCACTTTCTTTGTCATACAGGCCCAAGCCCTGTTCACAAGCCTACAACCTACCCCTATCTTTTTACTCAATAGTAGGCAGGGATTGCACAATATCAAACCCTGCCTCCTCCAATGGGATCCAGTGAGCTGCTCTTGCATCATCCCAACATGGATGTTACAACAGCCAAACTGGTTACTCTGACCACGGCCCCACTAGAGGTATTGCGACATACCAGTGGATACTATTTTGGGATCAGGGCATATTGCACAATATGCCTTCATACCTCATTGGTCCACCTGTTGAGCTGCTCTCTGTCTGGTATTGCAACATCCAATGTTGCACCAGACAGAGCAGATTTCATCATACCGCGAGCTGCTCAGCTGGGTATATAATATGCCACATGGGCAGCTCCCGGTATCTCTACCTTACATCTCTTCATACCCATACCTATACCTTATACCAGAACCTATGACAGACAGGTTGAGCTATAGGCTCAGGGGCAGAGCTTGGACACTGGCAAGTGTGTCATTGTTACCACCTGTATGAACACTCATGTCAGCTGTGCAATAAAGAGGATCAAATGAACTTCTCTGGATTCAGTGTTTATCACTTCACCAACTTGTAATAGTTCCTTGACAGGGTCTTGAAAACTACCTGAACTTCCTTGTCATGGACTACAAAGTTGCATACAACATCTGTTCACACAAAGAAGGTGGCTCAGAGTTTTAGAAGAAAAATTGAATTTCCACACAATTCCACGTGAGATAGGTAAGTTGACCTTCACCCTTGGTTCATCTGCATAATTATTGTTCAATGGTAAACGGAAGTTTCATTTCTATAATACTGTAAATCCTTGTATATAAGACACACCCTGAGGTTGTGGATTTTTCAGAAGATCTTATAATTAGAAAACCTTTTTTTAATAATCAATGTGTGGTGGTCCCGCGTCGTCTTCGAGGTACCTTCGTGGTCCTCGTGGGCGGCGTCGAGAGCACCTCTATTACCCGACGCCTGGGGGCGCTGGAGTCCAGCGCCACGTCACCACTTGGTCACGTGGCCCTCGACTCCGGTGTATATAAGGCCGTTGTACGGCCTTCCTCAGGGTCAGTCCAGCCCCGACTGACCATCATGAGCGATGGTTGGCGGCTGCCCGGCTACCATATTCTAGTACTCCTCTGTGCTGCTGCACAGAGGAGGTGTATGTGGAATATCAACTGTAGACACTAGAAGGCCTAGTGTCGAACCTGTTATAGAGTTCAAACTCTGCCACCTGTAACTGTGATTGAGAACGGCTGATGCCTATGTGTTATTAGACAATAAAGTTTTAACTGGAACCTGAATAGTTGTTCTTCGTTGTTTATCAAAAGATTCAATTAAACATCGAGGGGTAGAACACTACACTGGTGCCGTGACCAGTTGTTAACTTTAGTCCGCATAGGTACTGTGAGCTTAAGTTCGACATGCAGGGTCACTTGGATGAAGGTGATGACCCCAATCACCAACATCAAGTGACTACAGGCCCGTTAGTGGATAGAAATGATCCACTAATCGGTGGTGGTTTGAACCACACCCTGATATTAGGTCCATCGTCTGACCCGTTGGGCCTGTATCAAAGGAGCCGACTACTCAATTGGCGAGTATCGACTCAACTCTCTCCGGCGGCTGAGAACTTCTTGAGGACACAGAGTTTGTCCTATGTAGAAAAATCAGCCTCGCCCGTGGGAACTCCAATGGGCCTTGGCAGTTGGTCCTTCGAGGGTCCCTCGCCCGTGTTGATACAAGGAAGTATTGACAGTGGCAGGGGACTCAACGAGGAGTTGCTACAAGAGCAGCAACGCCAACTGCGCCAGGGTCGCCAACAGTTGGATGTTCTCGCGAGTAACACCACGAAAGCTCAGGAGAAGAGTACAGAAATAGAGCTGAAATTGGAACAGCTTAGGCAGCAGGCGTTAGAGGCTTCGAACAAGACTCAGATCGCGAATAGAGAACTTACTGATCTTCAAGAGAAGGTCAAGCAGCTCTCTAGCGAAAAGGAGTCCTTGCTTGCAACGAAGTCAGAGATCCAGCGTAGTCGGTTGACAGCAATGGATTGTCAATCGCTAAAAGCAAAGATCGATCGCCTTGCTACAAGCCGCCGAGAATGTGTCGAGAGAGCTCGAAACGATTTTCGGGATGCCCAGCACGAGCAGACGTCCCTTAAACATAAGTTGAAACTACAAGAAGTAGAAAAGACTATGTTGGAGGAACAACTGCAAGAGTTGCGGCATGAGTTGAACCAACAATCAGCCGAGCATACTGAAGAAGTAGCTGAGAATTTACTCAGGGTTATCGAGGGAGGGGATGTCCCTGGTACTAGCTCGGAAAAGCCCTCCGTCCGACGCCAAGTGTTGGAACTGCAAGAAGCAGGGGCATTTTGCACGAACTTGCCCCGAGCCGATTAAAGGTCTACCACCTGACGCGACGGAAAACTGAGGCGGGCGGCTCGACGTGGCAATCGAGCTGCCCGACCATCGAAAAGCCAAGGTATCAGCACCTCTGGCACTCCTGATCGGACGACAGTAGATTCGAGGGAACTAGGTCCCGGTAGGGCCGTCCCAGCCCTTTACCACAGCGGCACCGGTTGATCACCGGTCGGGTTCCGAAGATGTCGGTGTAGAAAAAGCCTCAATGGCCAAGGAACAGGGCGCTGGCAGCCCGAACTCCGAGGTCGAGGGTTCGACTGGATCGAAAGTGAAAGTCGACGCCGGGAGGGAAGCCCTGATGCGGCAGCTGGCCAGAGTCTGCGCAACGGAGCTTCCCTCAGATGATCCCTGTCTCTCTTTTCTGAAGAAGAGAGGGATCGATCTGAGTACTGACGTAGGGTTGAGAATGCTAGCAGGAACCGCCCCCTTGTCGGGGAAACGATGGTACCTGTCTGCGGAGATTCGAGGGCGTTCTCTAGACTTCCTGATAGATACTGGTGCCAGCCACATCATTGTCTCTCGGGAACTCGCGGAAACGTTAGTGGTGCCGTCAGATAATCTCTACGAGGGAATAACGGCGTGCACTGCGTCTGGAGCCGAAATGCGGACCTATGGTCGATTGGTTCTACCTCTTAAGATCGCATCGACCCACTATGTGTTTAGCCCAATAGTGGCCGATGTGGCTGACGATGGCATTCTGGGGCTCGACTTCGCGGCATTATACGGTATGATCCTGAACCCAAGGACGGGGCAATTGGTCATGACCGAGCCGGTAGAAGAGCACCATCAGTGTAAACTGAAGAGAGTGTCATCGATAGCCTCAGTAGCACAGACCACTAGGATACCTGCCAGACATCGGTGCGATGTCTTGGTAAAATCCGACGGCCTGGAAAGAGACCGACAGGGCATAGTCGAACCCGACCTGAAAACTCTGAGAAGTTTTGGGTTGGTTGGTGAGGCTGCCCTTGTCAGCAATGTCCGTCGAACAGTGTTTCCCGTCTGTAATCCACTGAATCGAGACATTGACCTGGAGAAAGGCCAGGTGGTCGCCACTGTACAGTACGCTGACAGAAACGGTGAACTCTCTTCACCGGAGGTAGGATCTGTGATCATGCGTCTCGAGCAAGAAGCTGCAGACATCGAGACGGCGGAAATCGCGAGTACCCGCACGGGGGAGCTCCCTACCTGGCTGTTAGACATGTATGGCGACACCCACCTGACCCAGCCAGAAGAAAGACTGAAACTGTCCGCCTTACTACGTAAGCATGTGGATGTCTTTAAAACCCCAGATGAACCGTTAGGGCGCACCGATCGATGTCTGCATAACATCGACACGGGTGACGCACAACCTATCCGAGTCCCTTATAGAAGGATTCCGCTCAGCAAGAAAGCTGCGGCGGATGAACAACTTAAGGAGATGTTGGATACGGGAGTGGTTAGGCCAAGTACTAGTCCCTGGTCCAGTCCCGTCCAGATGGTGTCGAAGAAGGATGGGACCATGAGATTCTGCGTCGATTATCGATGTCTGAATGGAGTGACTAAGAAAAATGCTTACCCCCTCCCGCGCATCGACGAATCCTTGGATGCCCTAGGAGGAAACAAGTGGTTTAGTTGTCTCGATCTCCAATCTGGATATTGGCAGATCGGGATGAATCCCGACGACGTCGAGAAAACCGCTTTTTCCTACCAGAGGGGGCTCTACGAGTTCGATCGCATGGCGTTTGGTTTGTGTAACGCCCCCGCCACATTCGAGCGAATGATGGAGGAGATGTTGAGAGGTTTGCTAGGTAAAAGTTGCCTGGTTTACCTCGATGATATCATCGTCTTCGGCAAAACGACGGATGAAGCAATGGCGAATCTGGCAGAAGTCTTCAACAGGATTCGGGCATGGGGACTGAAGTTAAAACCTAAAAAGTGTCAACTTTTTAGGCCTTCAGTCGAGTACCTGGGCCGAATCGTGTCTGAACAGGGTATAGAAGCCAACCCGGGGAAAATTAGCGATGTAATGACTTGGGCTAGGCCCACTACAGTGAAGGAAATTCGATCCTTCATTGGTTTTTGTTCCTACTACCGAGAGTTCATCCCGGGGTTCGCGGAACTCGTAAGCCCTTTACAGGACTTAGTGATCCAAAAACCTAAAGGTAGTAGAGGTCGTTACGAGGCATTCGCGTGGACGGAAAGAGCCGAACATGCCTTTGTCGAGTTAAAACGAAGTTTCAGGGAGACACCTGTGCTTCGATTCCCCACACCCGACGGTCGTTTTATCTTGGACACTGACGCTAGTAATACCGCGATCGGGGCTGTTCTATCCCAAGTGCAGGATGGAGTAGAGGTCCCGATCTCATTTGCTAGCAACACTCTAAGTAAAACACAACGAAACTACTGTACCACCAAAAGAGAACTGCTAGCGGTTGTCGTGTACACCAGGAAGTTTAGGCACTACCTCTATGGTGGTAACTTCACTATCCGCACCGATCATTCGTCTTTGAAATGGCTCCTGAATGGCTGGCCCACCTTTCGGAGTTCGGTCTCGAAAACTCTAAGATCGAACATCGAAGTGGGGCCAAGCATCTAAACGCCGATGGTCTTAGTCGTATCCCTGTGCGGCTATGCCAGAGGTCGGATTGCACAGACTGTGGCAGTCATAATGCTGTTTTGGCAGCTGTAGGTGGTTTAGTAGACAGCCGGGTGGGTGTTGCATTTTGGTCTCTCGATGAACTCATTGATGCTCAGAAAGCGGACGCCGACATCAAACGAGTTGCTGAATGGCTAGTTAAGGGGGCTAAACCCACTAGACCTGAGGTATCAATCGAGAGCGCCGAGGTACGGAAATTAGTAGGGCAATGGCCTCTATTAACCTTCCGTGAAGGCTTGTTGTGTCGCTGGAAAGTCGAGGCGGGTCGAGCTAGACGCACGATTCAAGTAGTGGTACCACGCAAACTGAGGGGCGAGGTACTCTCCTTTTGCCATGGACACCGAACAGCGGCACATTTTGGTCGTAAACGAATGCTCGAAAAAGTGAAAAGAAGATATTACTGGCCCGGAATGGGAAAGGACATAGGTCGTTGGGTTCGGCATTGTCCTACCTGTTGCCTGGTAAAGCCCGGCGAGGGCATGCGTAAGTCTCCTCTGCACCAAGAGTTGTTCGGGGTGAGATTCGGGAGGATAGCTATGGATATCATCTCGGGATTTGCACCCACGCCGAACAAGAATACTTGCATGTTAGTAATCCAGGATTACTTCACCAAGTATGTACGCGCTATTCCCCTACCGAATCACACGGCAGAGACCTGTGCAGAGGCGTTCGTGGATGAATGGGTTCTGACCTTTGGAGTCCCGTTGCTTCTGCATTCCGACCAAGGTCGAGAATTTGAGTCTCGACTCTTCTCTGAGATGTGTGAATATTTGACGATTGTAAAACAGAGAACCAATCCATACAGACCACAGAGCGATGGTCAGGTGGAAAGGTTCAATAGAACATTGATTCAGAGTCTGACTATGTTGGTAGACAAACATATGGACGACTGGGATGAACAGGCTAAATATGTTGTGTCCGCATATAACAGCTCTGAACACAGTTCTACTGGATGCAGTCCAAATATGATGGTATTCGGGGAAGAAATTCTCATGCCAGCAGATGTGATTTTCGGCTCAATCGAGAACCCACTCGAAGTCCCTTGTTCCGTCACTTTCGTGGAACAACTTCGTGACCGATTGAGAGAGAGTTACAGCATGGTAAGAGAAAACCTAGGTAAATCTGCGGAACGCCAGAAGGTCGGGTATGACTATGGGCTAAAGCAGAGAAGATACTCAGTTGGGGAACAGGTGGTGAGGTACCACACCCCCCAAGCAGCTATGAAGCTGGCCCCCAACTGGGATGGGCCGTTCGTAGTAGATTCTGTCCTCTCTGAGTCGACATTATTACTTCGATCATCCCGCGGACGGTTGCAAAAGAGCAATGTCGATAGAGTGCGCCGGTGGTTGGGCGTAGAGCTATCACAAACTGTCGAGTTGTTGCAACCACAACTTGATGATGATTCACCTTCTCGTAAGGCTACGAAAAGGGCTAAGTCTGTTTCTGGACAGGTTGAAATAGAGATCGAAAGGTCGCGGCCAGAAGTTCAGTCTCAAAAACAAACTACGCAGGGTCATCGAAAACGACAGCAAAAGGCTCGAAAACTGAGCGAGGTGGAGGTGTTGGATGCCAGTAAACCATCAAAGCGGCGCCGTGGTCGACCGGCCCGTCGAGATAAGTCGAAAGCATCTAAACAGCCTTTGAAGGGATGTCGGAAGCCCGACCCCCCCTCGAAGGCGCGAACGACTGAACAAACTTCACATCGAGACGTCTCGATTGAAGTCAAAGATCAGTCACTCCAGTCCGGACCTATGACTCGAGCGAGGCTTAAGCGCCAAGGCTCATCAAAGGAACGGTCAGCGAGTGTCGAGGATGAAAGGAAACCCAGAGCAAACACTCTGGCTCCTACATCCACACCGTCACAAGTGATGGGAGGCAGACGCCGACGGAAACGGGTTAATAGCCCGGTCGGCCCGGCCACATCAAAGGACGGCGGGCTAGGAGGGGGTGATAGTAACCCGCCCCGAGGCTCAACACTCGTTCCTATAGTAAAGGTTAAAATCAGGAAAAGTCCTAGATTAAACCCTACTCAGTAATCGATGTTTCGCACAATACTAAGCAGCAGCTTTACTAACCTGTGTTTTTAACGAGGCTTTAAAATAACGGGTGCCGTTCTTGAGTAAATCTGTCTGTGGACGTGAAGCCGACGGTGAACAAAAAAATTACACAACGAGAAGTCATGCGATTGCCTCTTAGTTTGAGACAACCTGATACTGGAAACATGGAAGTATGGGACGTCCGACTTTTATTTTGACTGTGTGGAGGGGTTCCCAGCATAGGCTGGTGGATTCTGCCCAAAGGGTAGATCCATATTGGAACCATTTTTTTTAATCCGGGTAGTCTGATGAAGGGGGGGGTGCCCAAATTATCCATGTTTCTAGTGTTGGAACCCATAGACCGCATAGGAAATAACGGCATATGCAAAAATTGCGACTGGAGAACCAGAGCGTGACGGTGAGGGGAGAGTGAGTCGTTCTATTTTTTTGAGCATTACCTTATTTGGTCATGGCGTGATGCGCGGTGGACCAATGGGGCTCGCCCTCCTCGGTCACGTAGGCCCTTCCTCCAATCAGAGGCGTGCGCCACAGGGATAAAAGGCCGCGTCGCACACCCCGGAGGTCACATCTGCGCCCTTCTCGTGAGAGTCGGACGCAGATAAGCTGGACTAAGCCTAGCTTATTCCAGCTGGTACGCTCCGTCTGGGGACTTCCTACCTGAGTGTAGGAGGTCTCCCCTGCCTAGTGTCGAGGGACACGACCTGCGTGAGCGCAGGTTCGTGTTCTCTCGAGACTCCAGTCTTCGGTCCCTCAAGCCGCCTGAGTGCGGTTCGAGGTACATCGAAGGCACCTTCGAGGCTTCGACCCGCCAGGGTGCGGATCGAAAAACCTAGAAGATTCTCTTCGACGTCTCGTCCCGTCTGAGTACGGTTCGAGGCCCGGAGTCTTCTTTCTCCCTGGTGGAACCCGGCAGTTCAGGAAGAACCATGGGGTCCTCGTCCGACGAGCAGTCAGGGTACAGCTCTTCGGCGAGCCACAAGTCGCAGAAGAAGAAGAAGAAGAAGAAGAAGAAGAAGAAGAAGAAGAAGAAGAAGTCCAAGAGGACCAGACCCGAGCAAGAGCTCGAGTCTACCTCGGCTAAAAGTGCAGCCCTTCTGAAGCAGATCAAGGATGCACAGAAAGCCTTGGCTGAGTCCCAGGAGCGGGAGAAGGAGCTCCGCCGGAAGGCGAAGGAGGCAGCTAAGCAGCAGAAGCGCGACTTGAAGGTCGCAGCTGCTGCCGCCTCGAGAGACTCTTCTCCCAATGAGATGGAGGTCGACGAGCCGTCGACACCTGCTCCATCGAAAAGTGCTACCCCTTCAGGTTCTAAGGGCAAGAAGCCGACTGAATCGAAGGCATCCAAGGGCACCTTGAAGGATTTCAAGATCCCTAGGGTGCCCAAGAAGGAAAGTAGCAAAAAGGAGTCCGCAGCCAAGAAGGCTCCAGCCCGGGAGAGGAGTAGCAAGTCTACTGCTCCACCGGAACCTGGAACCGAGCCGTCGGAGGTCGATGCTGGTGCCGTGGAGAGCACCGTATCCTCACCCCCAGACACGGCCAGGGCTGTCGACGAGTGGAAGCGGCTGTCAGCGATCACTGCCAAACGACGTGCTGAGTACGTCGATGACAGGCCACTGACAAAGCTTCAGGACTACCGCAAGAATGGTCAAGTGGTACTCCCGAGTCTCGTCGGAAAGGATGGTAGTGACGACGAGGAATGGTATTTGGACGATAGTCATGCCATTGACTGGTATGTCTCGATGATCGAGAATATCACGAATGCCTCAGACTCGTCGGGGGTGTCGCTGCCCGAGCGACAGCGGATTGGGTTTGCATGGCGCATCTTCAATCCAGGGCAGCAGTGTGCTTTCGAGAACTGCACACGTAAGGGGTTCCCCCCTCGCGTATATGCGACGGACGGCAGGTATGCTCGACACTTGGTTGAAGAGCATCGAGCCATCCGTCCGCAGTTCGGTTGTGTTAAGGTGGAAAAGACCATTCCATGTTACCAGGACCCGGATGACCCGACCTCTCCTCCTTTCGTGACTTCACGAAGGGGCTTGATGGCGCGTCATCTCAAGTCATACAAGCAGCCCCATAAGTACAACGCCGAGGGCGCTATCCAGCTAGTGGAGACACTGGTTGGAAAGTGCGAACGGAATGAGAAGACAGGCGCGCCGACTAGACACTGGATGCGGATGGCCCCCGCACCCCCGTCTACGAAGCGCCTGTATATCAGACCGGAACTGATGCCCGCTTTCTACGGTGCCTACCCCGAGTTCAGGGTAGAGCAACGGAAGAAGCGGGAGGCCAGTCGTCCTCGGGACCCAGGACCGACAGCCTCTACGAGTGGGAACAAGAGGCCCCACTCTACAGAAGCTGGAAAGTCTGCCGGTTCGACTGAACCTAAGAAGCCTAAGCCGCAGGCTGCTCCCTCGAAGCCCGAAAAGGCATCGAAAGCCGCCCCGGCCCCGGCTCCTAAAAAGTCGAAGACTGCTTCGACCGGTTCAGCCAAACCAAGCACCAGTGGTGCTAAAACTGAAGGCAAGACGGTGGAAACCCGGAGTGGTCGTGATCGGCAACCCAAGGTGACCACCAACTCGTCTCCCCCTATCAAACCCCCTGCGGCGGCGGAGGACAGCACCCCAGCTGCCACGCCGCGTGTTCACGTGGGAGGCGCGACACTGACCTCGGCAGCAGGAGCTAGCTTCTCCAACGTCGTGACAGGCGCCGACGCCCCAACAGCAACCTTGCGTTGGGAGTTGGCACAGCCTGCCTACGGCGATGGCGTCTAACGTGGGGTCCCGAAGACGTTCGTGGAACGTTGTAAGGGACTTCTACAGATGACGGGCAGTCCTGCTATCGACAAGTTGGGTGAGGCATTTAGTGAGGAAGTGAGTGCCTACTTGTTCGGCCTGTTTGATAGAACAAACATGGCCATCCGTAACGAGCTCCTTCCGGCTCTTAGGAATGAGGCGCGCCAGACCGTTCAGATGGAGATGGACTCTTGTCTGACCGACGTCCGAACGCGTCTCAATAAGGCGCAGGCCCAATATGATATTACCAAGAGGGATAGTATCATAGAAGGCTGGGAGGAAATCGACCGCGAATTCTTTAGAGTCTTCGTGGTCCAACTCTCGGAATGGATGAGGGACAAGCACCATGGCGTCCGAACCCTGAAGCCCGTTTGAACTGAGCCCTCTCGCGAAGCGCAGAGGTACCTCGTCGAGGGTGGAGTGGTCCCTGACGTCAGGACGCTGGCGGCTCAGACGAATCCGTTGAGAGAATTGTCTCCAAAGATGGATAGTCTGAGCTCGGCTAGGACGATGTTGGGCCGAGAGCAGGTGGTGCAGGACAAGCCTGACACCCCGGGTAGGTCTCTCGGTGCCTCCGTCTACCCGCCAGCAGCCCCGTCTTCCTCCTCGGTTCCCTTGATAACCCTCTCGGGAACCACCGAGCCTACGCCGCCACCGGTCCAGAGAGTGGTGTCACCGAGGATCCATCCGGATCTTCAGGGCATCACTCCCCTGGCCCCGGCGAACGTAGCCGTCTGTCCGGACCCGTCGGCTTCCGCCCAAGCAGTAGAACCTGCCGAGGTGGAACAGTCGATGGATATAGACGGGGACGTCGATGTCGTCGATCATTCTCCAACGCCTCCCCCTGACCAGGGAGACAAGGACGACCGTGAAGGTCAGGAGAGGGACGACGACGACGGAAGCGACTCAGCAGACTCGGCCGTTCTCCACTCAGATGTTGAGGGGGACTCCCGGGATGCACCCGAGACCTCTAACGAGGCTTGGAGTATGACAATGGACCGTGAGGTCCCATTGCCGGAGTCGCCGACGTTTTCGGGCCAGCTAGCCGCCAGCGCTCCACATGGAGAGGAGCGCACTGACGGAGAGCAGGCCGAAATCGACGCCGCTACAGGGTCCATCTCGGAGGATCAGTAGTATGAAACTACTGCTACTCCTCGTTAGCCTGGATCGCTGACATCGAACAGAGTCTCGATGTCAGCACGGAACCCCCGGGAACTCGTTCCCGGACGACGGTGTACCCTCCACGAGTGGGGGTACCTTTCCTGTCCCCGGACCTCCCTGCGGGGCTGTGTGGGTCCGACGCCACCCTGGTCTTGGGACCCGGTGGTGCCACACATCCTCGGCCTCACGGTCGAAGGACCATCATAGTGTACTGTACACTATCGATGGGCTTCCTACGCTGGAAGGAGCTTCTCAACGAGACAGGGAGGAAACGACACGACCCCGGTTGCCATACCCGGTCGTGCCTCCCTCGGATCGACCAGGAGCAGGTCGTGAAGCAGTGTTTCGACACTGGTCTCCTACGTTGGATGGAGCAACGCCTTATAATTTAACTGTGATAATAATTTTTTTCTACAGTACAGTAGAAACTATATTTCTATATATTCCTCTACTGTTTCTGTCGACTATGTCGACAGATCCAGTAGTTCATATTATTATCTAATTGTTTAGACTGATCCGGGGTCTCTGAGTTTTCAGAGACCTCGTTTCAGTCTAGTGGGGGGTGGTGTGGTGGTCCCGCGTCGTCTTCGAGGTACCTTCGTGGTCCTCGTGGGCGGCGTCGAGAGCACCTCTATTACCCGATGGCTGGGGGCGCTGGAGTCCAGCGCCACGTCACCACTTGGTCACGTGGCCCTCGACTCCGGTGTATATAAGGCCGTTGTACGGCCTTCCTCAGGGTCAGTCCAGCCCCGACTGACCATCGTGAGCGATGGTTGGCGGCTGCCCGGCTACCATATTCTAGTACTCCTCTGTGCTGCTGCACAGAGGAGGTGTATGTGGAATATCAACTGTAGACACTAGAAGGCCTAGTGTCGAACCTGTTATAGAGTTCAAACTCTGCCACCTGTAACTGTGATTGAGAACGGCTGATGCCTATGTGTTATTAGACAATAAAGTTTTAACTGGAACCTGAATAGTTTTTCTTCGTTGTTTATCGAAAGATTCGATTAAACATTGAGGGGTAGAACACTACAAATGTATAGATCCACTCATTTGAAGGAACCATGAGTATCATACCAGACCTCCGTATAATTTGACAAATGGTGGTGTTAGCACGTGTTTCATTCCCGTAGATTAATTGATGAATGATACATGATAATGTACACTCAAGAATCTTTTGGAGAGATAGCAATCACAGTTCTGACTATAATAAAAATTTACCCCACCTCTCCTATATTTGAGACGAACCCATTAGACTAATCCAACACCTTAACGGAAACGTTTTGATAGGTAAAATAAATTGAACCAACAAAGACCAACTTACGCTGGCCCATAATTGCATACCACCATGTGGCCATTATCAAAGTTGGAAAGGTCGAAATCGCCAGTGAACGCAGCACACTGCACTACTGCGCAGCCAGTATTATCACTATCATGCCATACCATCTGAAAAATGAACCAAGGCAATGGTAAATCGTTAGCAGTACATTGTCCGCCCACCATGTGCATATACAGTAGAGTCCTTATTATTCTGAAATACAGTTGTACATGCTGTAGGTATAAAACCTACATTATCAGAAGTAGTACAACTGCCTACTGCCTACTTATATAGGGATATTTATAGTCCATATACATGAGAGTGCATCATTATCCATGGATGCATTACTCTATATAGTCTTAATGTGTTGGTCAATTTTAGGTTATATGGTCAATTGCACTGAAATAGGGGCACATCGTGATTTTATTTCACGGGAACGGCATTAAGGCACCCAAATACACAAAATAACAGCTTTGTATTATTTTCATTTCAAAATATCCGTCTTTAGCTCCAATGTAGATCCCACATGTATCTCTCTATGATGGGTATTTGGTACATCAGATCACAAAATATGGTAATTTTGGGTCACTTTTTACCACATTTTTATCATTTTCCCTGTTAGACCCTGCAGTATGACTAGAGACTGCATAAGATTTGTGTCTTCTTTTTCATTTTTACCTGCACAGGATTTGAGGCTCTGAATAAAAGCAATTACCCTTTGTATTTCCATCATTTTCATAGAGACCTGTATGGTTTGAAAACCTTTGATGTAGGGTCAGAGGAACCATACGTACCTCATTCTTTGATGCTTGGTAGTTAGTAGAAATAACATATACTTATTCTATTTAAAAATGTAATGAGGAAGATAAAGAAAGAAAATCAGCTTGTTAAGTATTTAATTCAGGACTCCCAAATTTCTAAAGTCAAAGTTGATTTGGTGTAGCTATAAGGCCATTTAATTACAATAACTTGGATTGAACAGCAAAAATCCACCACTGATCTCTTTCCCAGATAATCTACTCCTAAAAATTTTGGCTATTTCTTTTTTTGCCTTTGGCCGCTGGGAAAATTTGGCCCTGAAATTAAATTCTTTTTTTTTTGCCTTTGGCCGCCCAAATTTTCACCCACAAAATCCCGTAATCCAAGTAATTTTAATGAGATGGCCTAAAGTGACCATGATATGTGTTACATGAGTTCATTCTTCCTGTAAATCAAGAAGTGATGGGAGTGATATGGAACTATATACACTCGTGTATATTTATATAATTAGCCGCGGACGGTTAGGGACTACTTGCAGCTCGTAAGGATACCAATGATGTCATAGTATGACGTCACAGTCAACATCCCATTGGTATAAAAGGGGTGGTTTCAAAGTAACCGTCAATTGGCTCGATTCACCTGGACAGGTAACCCCACGCTGGGTGTTCCCTGGAAATTTTAAAGATTTCTTGGTTAATATTTGATTTTTCGAATCAAGATGGGGAGGAAATCTACTAGAGGTGCCAAAGCGGCTACTACTTCTAAAAAATCGGCCAAATCGGCTAAGAAGGTAGTAGAATCGGCCAATTTGGGATTTGCGAGTGACTTGGATTCGTCTTGTGTGGATCAGAGGTCTACATCGCCCAACCATGCTAACGGGTTAGAAGACGACCAATTCATTGACCAGACAGATAGGATGGACCTATTGGAAGGCGAGTTGTGCACCATCAAGAATCTACTGCAGGATTTGGTTGCTGGAAAGGACAAGAAAGACGAGACTAAATCAGCCAAGGGGGCGTGGCAGCATGCACGTGCGAATGTTTGTCAACGACCGGTGACGTCACATCTCCAAGGGCGCAGCCGCGTATCTAGGCAGCGGTCTCCGAGCGTCCTTAGCAACGGATCGAGGCAGGACGAGGGCGCACACCGTGGTCGTCGCCGGAGATCGAAATCTTCTTTTTCCGCTCGTCTCAGACCTCAGTCGTCTTCAAGAGGGTCGTCAATAGATTCCTCTACATCCAAGCTTCACACCAGTACCAAATGTGGTGAGTTTGACCATGAAGTTTATGTAAAAAAGAGGGAAAAGATCGACACAGTAGAGAAGCTGGTACTAGTCAATTTGAATTTTGTCCTGGATTGTTACAGGGACAACGGTAATGTAGAGGGCATGTTAAAACATCTCCAAGTTCTAGTAGAGAAAGCTGGGACCAAGATGTACACAGTAGCAGCCTTATTGGCTTACGATAGGTCAGTGAGATCCAGGGCAAATAAGGATGGTATAGAAGCTTTTGGGGTCATAGATAATTCTGACATTCTTAGGTACCTATCTTATGATGGTACTGTTCAAGCACAGAAGGCATACGCCACCAAAACCAGGAATGGCACCAAACAAAAAATCTCTAATAATTCTTGCTATGCTTTTAATAGAGCAGAAGGTTGTGTAAGGGACCCCTGCAGGTATAGACATATTTGTAGCGGATGCAATTCCACTGGACATGGTAAGACTGAATGCCAAAAATCCAGGAACGAATAGGAAACTGTAGGTGGTCGATGTCCCATAGCTTGTAATGATTTTTGTTTGGTGCCTGACCAAGTTATGGTAGGTGTGGTAGATGTCGACTTGCCTTCACAAACTCCAGTACAGGAGGTGAATGATACGGAGGTGGTTAGGGATTGTATTCTTTCAACTGAACTCGTAGCGGAACATGATATTTTCCAAGAATTTAATTCTTTAGGAAATGATATAGATGTTACTTGTAATAGTCTAATACAGGTTGGCAATGAACCTCTTTTTACGGTTAGTGTTGCAGATTTGCCCAGCATCAGGGTATATGACAACTGTATAAAAGGTGTATGTACTTGTGTTCATTACATTGGTGGTGAGAGAGCTCAAATTGTGCCATGTAGAGTAGCCCCTCTCCTTCAACAAAAAGGTCTCATTGATATTAGTGGTAAAGAGGCTGATTTTCTATGGCATGGTATTGTTCAAGGATTTAAGATTGTGGATCCGGACTGTCAAACTACCTATGATTGTAAAAATTATAAATCAATCCTCGAGGGAAAATTCTATAATGAGTATTGTGGTATATTATTAGACGAGCTGGAAGCTGGTCTAGTCTCGAAGAGTGACAGTAAACCTCGTTGTATCCATGCCCTAGGTGGTGTGGAAAAGTCTAATGGCAAGTTAAGACCCATAACTGACTGCAGTATGCCTGATAAAATATCTATTAACAATTTTATGGATACCACTAGCTCAGCTTTTTCTTATAATAATATTAGCAAGGTGACTGCTCAGTTAGAGAGGAATGAGTTCATGAGTGTGGTGGATTTGAAGTCAGCGTATAGGTCTATAAATGTGTATGCACCTCACACTACAATGCAAGGTTTTAGATGGGATTTTGGGCATGGTGAGGATTTTTATGTGAGCAACAGGTTAACGTTTGGTCTGAAATGTGCTCCATATATTTTTAATAGAATCTCTGATTTTATTGTGGAGGTGGCAAAATTCTACGGTGTGGAAAAAATTGTTAATTACCTAGATGATTTTATCATAATTGCTAGTACTCATGATGAATGTTTACGTCAAAGGAATATCCTCATAGAATGCATGCAGCATATGGGGTTCGTGGTATCGAGGGAAAAAGTAACGGATCCCTCACAAACCTGTAAATTTCTTGGTATTAATATAGACTCTGTTAATCTGGAATTATCCTTGCCAGAAGATAAATTGACTAAGATGAGAAATATTTTGATGGAGAATGTTAACAAGAAATTTATTTCTAAAAAGAATCTTGAAAGGATAGGTGGTCTAATGTCCTTCTGCTCGCAGGTGGTTAAGGGTGGTAGGACCTTTAGCAGACGAATTTTTGATCTCTGCGCTCGGGCCAGACCCGGAGGATATGCAGTGGTGGCTGGATTTTTGTGGAGTTTTTAACTGTAAGAGGTTAATTCTAAATGATATGGTTGATACACCTATGTACTCCGATTCATCTATTAAGGGCTTTGGAGCTTGGATGGGTAAAGACTATTTTTATGGTGACTGGACATCTCATGATAAATTCAAACTAGGTTCAGGCTATTTTGCCCCCCCTCCTATAGTGGACAACTTAATGAATCATCATCGTAATATTAATGTATACGAATTATATCCTGTTATGATGGGATTAAAGCGCTGGATATCTAATTGTAAAGATAAAAGAATACATTGTATAACAGATAATATGCAAGTGCTAGCTATGATTAATACGGGCAGGTCTAGAAACAAACTTTGTATGGAATGGCTAAGAGAAATCTTTTGGCTTTGTTTCATCAATAACGTGGAGGTGTATGCAACTTATATTAGGTCAGAAGATAATATCCTGGCTGACCAACTTTCTAGACTTGCTTACAAGGGTATTCCGAGCAAATGTATAAATTCTCTCCGTGAAAATGATATGTGTTGCTTTAAGTCCAGAGTGGGAGAGATTACTAAAGAGAAAAAGGTTACTTTTAGCCCAGAGTGTGTCTGAAAATACGAGGAGGACAAGGAACCAACAGCTTAGAAGGTATAAAAAATTTTGTAAAAAATTTTATTTACAAACTTTTCCTTGTTCTCCCTCCCAAGGTTCTATTTATGCTGTGTATTTATCGGATTTTATGAAGCCATCGTCTGTAAGGAATTACCTGTCTGCGGTTTGGTATTTTCAAAAAATTGAGGGCTATCCTGATTATAGTAGTAATTTCATGTTTAGAAAGACCCTAGAGGGCATTGACAGGTTTTCCACCTGTTCTACTAAAGAAATTTATTCTTTAACTCCAAAAGACATGTTGAGGTTGAGATCGAATTTGGATCTAACCAACAGGGCAGACTGGAAGTTTTGGATGGCAATCTTAACATGCTACAGGGGTGTACTACGAGTGGGACATGTAGTTAAGTCTCCACATTCCTTAAAAGTTGGTGATATTAAATTTCATCAGGATTATTTGTCTATATGTATCAGGACATCTAAGACTGATCAACTTGGTAAAAACCCTTTTAATATCTATTTATCAAAGGATGTTAATTCTCCATTATGTCCTTATCGAGGTTTGGAAGAGTTGTGCATGGGTAGGAATAGTAGAGACCACCTGTTTAAATCAAATGGTAGTCCGTTACAGTATCAGTATGTCAACTCTAGGTTAAAGTCTCTATCAATTCATTCTGGTATCGAAGGCCCTGTTTCTACCCATTCCTTAAGGCACGGTGGTGCTACGTTATTAAAAGATGCTGGACTCAGTATAGAGTCTATCAAAAAGAGGGTCAATTGGAAATCCAACTCTGTTTTTAAATACTTACATAATTACAAAGATGAATTATTGGAGTTGGATAGAGTGTGTCAATCTCATTTGCAATGCTGATTGACATGTGTTTTTCACATGTGTTTGGCATGTTTTTTGTGTGTTTTTGGCATGTATGGTGCTGATAGCCCCAAGGTCAGTAACCCACCAAACTCATGTGTTCTGTCATAGGTCATTATTACATGTTATATTTATTAATACCTGTTTATTACCGGTATACCCTGTTATCTATTATTATCTTATCTAATTATTACCGGTATATTATTCCCTGGTAGCGAGATAACTTATGGAACTATATACACTCGTGTATATTTATATAATTAGCCGCGGACGGTTAGAGACTACTTGCAGCTCGTAAGGATACCAATGATGTCATAGTATGACGTCACAGTCAACATCCCATTGGTATAAAAGGGGTGGTTTCAAAGTTACCGTCAATTGGCTCGATTCACCTGGACAGGTAACCCCACGCTGGGTGTTCCCTGGAAATTTTAAATTTTACTATTGTTAGTACTATTGTTATTAATATTGTTATTCTGTACTATTGTTATTATACTATTGTAATTATATTGCGCATTTTTACTGACTATGCTTATTGTCAACTAATTATTATAGTTGTTTAATAAAGGCATGTATGGTGCTGATAGCCCCAAGGTCAGTAACCCACCAAACTCATGTGTTCTGTCATAGGTCATTATTACATGTTATATTTATTAATACCTGTTTATTACCGGTATACCCTGTTATCTATTATTATCTTATCTAATTATTACCGGTATATTATTCCCTGGTAGCGAGATAACTTATACCTTCATTACAAGGCACATAATAACTGATCTATTTGTAAATATTACAGCTTTATTGTGTCAATGAATCGAATACTATGACACATTTTCCATGCTGGGAAACGTATGTGCCACATGAAACCGTACGTGTGACACCAAATATAATGTCTAATAAGATCCAAAACTATGAACCTAACATTGAAATGAATTTGTTAGAATAAGTGGGCTATGGATACACAAAAAATGAACTTAACTATCTTAGGCAAAAGTTAGCTGAAATGCCTAACGTTCTAAGCCAAGTTGGGAGTTTGCACATGCCGAAACCACATATATGACTTTACAGCTGACTATCAGGAAAAATTCCTAACTTGCCTGATTTTGCCTAGGTTTCATACACCATTGTCCTAGGCTTGCTGTCATTTATAGATAATTCCTAAACTTGAAGCCGGGGTTTTATCACAGAATAGTACTGACCAGCAAGCCAAAGGTGCAGCTTTGAGCCTATAGAATGTAGCTCATGTGTGGGGTTTCATGGTCATTCCTTTAATTCAATAATTGAAGCAGTCAGTGTAATCTCTGTGTTACATAGAGTTTAGACACACACAGCAGGGCTTCATCATTTAAGAAGCATGTTTAATGCCTCACATTATTTGCAACCCCTAAGTTAAGTTGCTCTGGATTTGTTTAGGCCTATTTAGGCCCAAAAACATTCTTTTTACATGCCTTGTTGGGAACCTTTCCCTCCAAAATAGAACGTTTTATCAAAAATCATTGAATTCTCCATGAAAAAGTACCTTAAAACATGTCTAAGCATATTTTTCCTATTCTAGCCCATAGTGATGCCCCCTGGTGGCTAAAACAGGTACTAACTCCCACAGGAACCCCCATTTCTGCTTGCTGGCTCACACTTATATAGAAGTCCATAAAGATAGGTCCATAAACCGTAACTTTTCTCCCTAAGCCATAGGATTTCTACATAAAGGGTTTCTCTTCAACTATATGATATACCCTGTGACCTAATTCATACTATTATAGCATTATTAGTACAGATTTTCATAACTTGACTTAATGGGACCAAATATAAGTCATCCCAGTAAACGAGCAACGGAACCCACGGATGCATGACTATTCATGCAACACGAGAACATTGCAACATAAAAGTTGGATCCCACATGGCGACCTCGGGCTTCAATATCTCTGCAATTTAGGCATTTGCATTCTAGGGCTCTAAATAGGCCTTGATCACAGAGATTTGTGAAGATTTTACTGTTGGATTCATGTTGAGGTGAACAAGCGTTCTGCTCTAAGGGCTCCAAGAGACCAAAACCACAGAGATATTTGAGCAGTAGATTGACATGTGGGATTCGATCTTTATTGCCTAAAAGCATTCACTTGAAGTCTGGTATAAAAGTTGGTATATCACTCAAACTTACTTGTGTATAGTGGCCACACATTTTGTTGGCTGCACAGCTATTGTCACTGTAGGTGTAGTCTAAAACCTCATCGTACCAGGCCTTGCTAGCAGCCTCCAGTGCATCTTTTGAACTGATAGAACTGAAACTTGTAATGTAGAGGTTTTCCCCAACGTTACTAAATTCTGATTGGTCAGTGTTCCGGTTAGAATTGTGTCCAAAAATACACTTGCCAGCATAATCGAATGCGACACCAGCCAAGACATCATTCCAAACCTGGTAAGTGTAACAGGTGAAAGTAGAAAAATATATGATAAAGGGCATCTCTTGAAGGGGAAGGGAAACTACAAATAGGACGGAACAGCCTGTGAACCCACCGGGGGTTTCAAAAATGGTGTGGGTAAAGAGCTCTGGTCAAATATTTCAATTTATTTTAAATATCTTTGTCCTTATAGTGAATACTAATTTCTGTAAGATGCATACCATATGTATGAGTACCTAAATGATAGAACCAAAGCCTCAAATAATTTGGAATTTTATATAACTTCACCACAATATTCCCAATCACGTTACAGATTTAAAAGGCATGAGCTAGCAATTTTTCGGATTGAAATAATGATAATTATATGAAAATGGGAAGATTATTGATTTCTACTGAGTACGTAGACACAAGAGCTTTAACAGTGGTGCATGTCCTGGATTGGTTCTCTCCCACACCAACCTATTTGGTATTTTGCATTTTTCATTTCCCAAAATGTCAATGTGGTAGAAGGGGCCCCAACTGTCCTCACGTTAAACTAACAATCTCTAACACTGCATTACATATCCTACTAGCAGGGTGCATGCATTGTGACGACAATAATATTAAAACGCGTAGTTCACCAACAAATACTGTATTCATAAAGGCTTGATAGGGTTACCAATAAAACTTAACTAACCATATCCAACATGTTTGCAGCAGGTGGATTCACATTCTTTCTGTATTCATTGTGTATCGTTACGAGTGCCTCCTTGTCACTTTGAGTTAAGGTATCTGGGGTGTTAGCTGCAATTACAGGGTCCCCCAGGGGCTGCTGTGTAGCCTCTGATTCTGAGTTGGGTGATGCTTTAATATACAAATTACGATACAAGACCTAGTAACAGTCATCCCATGGCCACATAATACCTTGCTTAAGCACATATATGTAGCCAGGGCTCCACTAGGCGGCATGGGGTGGCAGCGTTTCACGTGGTACGCCAAAATCCATTGTTCTAGGTGACACAGAACCTGTGCGTAAATGGTGTGATATTGCCGCAAAATTGCCGCAACATTCATGTGAAACTGACGTCTAATATAAACAAAAACAAGTAGAATAAACTTAAGGAAAACCTGTGCCGCATTAACACCACCATCCTGTGCCGCCTAGTGGAGCTCGGGCTTATGCCCAGTTGTCACCCTGATGGACGAATGCAGGCCCAGCTAGCCATTAGTCAGGACCACATTCGTGGAATATGTCGACACGGGGGGGGGGGGGCACACACTCTTGGAGGGTGGAATGACACATAATTATAATTAACAGGTGACAGTACAGAAATGAAGCCAGCATTTCATACTTGATTCCATGACTGATCCTAACTTATTGCATTTTCTTTAGATGCTGACCACAGATTGTTGTTAAATGGCACATATATGTATTTTCTACCAGTCCTAAAAGAATACCTGTATCAACAGACATGCTTCTTTGACATCACCAATATTGTTTTGATAATAATAGCCTATGATTTAGAAATAAGAAGGACACATGTGGCCCATAATGGGCTTTAGTGAGTTAGTTACCTATACAGTAATGTTGGTACAAGTCCAGATTGAAGTAGGGCAGAACTACACCTGTCATCTCTTCCGTCTCAGTTCGACTCAGGCCAGGCTGGTGCATTCTTCATGGCAAAGGAAAGGATGTGTGTTACATCTGTACATGTGCATGCACCAGGATATCATCTACAAGTAGATCTATCTGTAATCCTTGAGACAAGTGCATGGGGGGGGGGGGCGGGTGAAGAAATAACTGTGACATTGAAGAAATCTATGTACACTGATACATATATTCTATGTTTTGTCACAATACATGTTCAGAATAGCCGCTACTGTGTAAGATAAAATACCCTTACAAAAAGGCCATATGTGAAAATGAAATTATTTATAAACTTACCCTGTCATATTGTCAAACCACTTTTCAAAGTGTGATATATTACCAGAAAATGAAGAACCATTGAGTTCCACCCAACAAACACTATTACTCTTTGTATCCTGAAATCAGACATGGGTTAACCTTGCATTATACATGTAATCCATTTCTGGAAAACGACTTCTTGAACAAACTCAATCTATGTGGTTCTCCAAATCGTGTAACTCCCTCCACTCTTCTTTCAAGAATATGTCACCGTAGTGCCTCATGTATGAGGCACACCTCGCATAAAAGCGCAACCTGATTTCGAGAAACCTCACCCACTTGGCATAAAAACGTTTTTAAACGTTCTATTAGGTACCTAATTTTGCAAAGCATTTTTTAACATAAAAATGTCAAAACATGTACTCAAAAACAACGTTATTTTTTGGGCGTTCTATGAAAACGTTTTTGCTTTGGGTTGAAAAATGTGATCTTTACTTTAAAAATGTACCTTAAGAAGTTTTGCAAACGTTTCTTTTTTCAATATAGATAAACCAAACGATGAAAAAACGTTGAAAATGCATTTTAAAAGTTTAACGTTGGAAAAACATATTTTGCAAAGACCTTTTTAACCAAACCTGATGAAAATGTTTTTGCCAAGTTGCTTGATTCTCTGAGTGGCTTGAGACCTGTGATAACTTGAGAACCTGTGCTAAAACAGACCCGTTTAAGTACAGCGCACGTCTCCTTTTTAGAGCATGGTAGAAGGAGTTTTTGAAATTCAAAATAGCATACATTGTTATGCTTCAAATAACCGTACAGGTCTCATGTAAACGCAGGGCAAACCATAGACTGAAATTTATTACCACAGGTGCACTAAAATGGAGCATCCCCCTATAAGGATCCTGTTTTAACGACCAGCCTAAGATGGGGAACAGCTTCTATCCTTGTGTATACGCCTTAAATGCAAGGTTTTATCGTAGTTTATATTTAATTTGAAATAATTTGTGTATGTCAGCATGAAATGGCTGATCTAGGGGTGGAGGAGTCGTAGGGATCTGAACCTCTCCCCGCCACCCCCACCCCTCCCCGGTTGATCCAGCAAAGCCCTGTAGCATGGGCTTGGACATCCCGGTGGGCATTGTAAGCTGTAGTACCCGTGGGGACCTCAATTACTTTTTGACATGGATGAGCCTGTGACAAGCCTTACCCTTGATTTTACCTTCCAAACTGGACCCTCGGAATAAAATCGTTTTTTTTTTTCAAAATCGACTGAGAATATCCATTTGTTCGGATAATTTTCTCTGATCATTTCAACCTACTAAAACAGTCCTTTTGCATTCTGAGTTGAGGTCAAAGGAAGGGCTGATCTGTAGACCATGTTATACCCTCTGTACAATAATCATGGATAGATCCCAAAAAGAATGCCTGCTGAGAGAACTGAATGGATAATAACGGGTAATAATGTTTGCCAAGTGCTTATAGAAATACTTATCAATGTACACCAGTCCTCTTTCTGAGGCGAAATCCCATCTTCTCCTGTCCTGATACACATATATTATTTGCACTAGAGGTCATCTCCTCTTGCAGGATTTCACTGATTCCTTTATTTTCTAGGGAGTAGGTGGAAATAGGGGGGGGGGCGTGGTTATTTTGAAAAAGAGACCCTCGGTGGAGGGAGGGCCGAAACAAATTCCTATGAAAGTGAGCAATCCATTAATGAAGGGAGATAAGGACCCAGAAGAGTTGTCTCATCATATATATTCATTGATTTAAAGGGGGTGGAATTCACTGAAATAAGAATCTACAGAATTTACATGGCCAGTTTTGCGAAACAAGTATATGTTACTGAATGGGGGGGGGGCTTCCATGAAAGAAACAAAAAACAATACAACGGAAAACACTCACCATCTTATACTTGTATCTATGTTGCTCTTACCATCATATTCCACCTCCGCCCCGTCACTCACAGGAAGATAAATGTATATTAAAAGAAGCACTGTCTAAAAGTAGTTAGTATCCATGTTGATACTCCTGTAGATGTTGTGAGAAGAGGTGTGAATAAAAAGACTGCAAGGGTGTGCCAAGCCCCTCCTATACAACATTATAGCAGGACCATGAGCTGTCCAAAACGCCCAAGCAGTAGTGTTGGATAGTGAGGCAGAAAGGCCACATTTCTCTGGGGAAATGTTTCGGAAGCAAAAGAAAAATACTTTTTAAAACTGTTTTGCGACTACATTTATGATCTACTGTACCAAGCTCTTTGGGAGGCTGCATCGAATGCATCATGCAAACGAATGTGGACAATGCATCAACTGACTATGCAACCATGAAAGGGTTAAAAAATGGTTAATTAGACTAAGTTCATGCTCCTTCTATCTCCTGCTGTTAGCTTCTCAGCATGAAAAGTATAATTACACCCTTGAACATATAATATTGATATGAATGTTTTATTCATACCATTCGAGTTGTAACCCTTCTCTTGCTTTAGTGTACCATATCCAACTGCAGAATGTTCAACTGACAAATGATGCACCAATCAGTTCTGCTAGCACTAGGGAGATTGTAGGTATATTACCACAACAGATGAACCTGAAGGCCCTTATTCAGTCTGTAGGCTATTTAAAAAGACAGAGTACACATAATAAGCATATGACTGCCAACCTATCACACGCCTGATGAGATTCATACCGGGGATTCACAATTGGTGGTACACAAACTCTGTCGCCACTGGTCATGGGCTTATGTAGGATTTCTTTGGCAAACTATATGAGAACAGCCTGGTGACCTGGCTACCATACTGAGAGGGCAGTAAAACTGCTATCATTACATGGGAAAATATAAAAACCTCTACTGTGAATCATTCATAATTTTGAAAGAAGGGATAATTCCATTCTGTTTTCAGTTTTGAAAACCTTATTGATGGGTTAATAAAATAGGGTTATTTTTTTTTATGTGAAAATAACCAAATTATGCTTTCCATAGCAACGAAATGTCAACAAATAATTGCCAAAAAATAGGATTTTCCCCCCAAAAGACCCATAAAAACGTTAGGGTAGGGCCAAAAAGTAAGGGTAGGTAGTATTACCTGAATAGAGCACTTGGTTTTTTAGGTCTAAGTACCGCACCATGGCTGCATTAATGCATGCTATACTACCGACAGTGTCAGCATACTCATGAATTGGTATTTCTACTGACTTTACCACTTACCTGGGGGCCAATCCATGGGGGTTTGGGGTGTTGGCTCTGCTGTAAAAGGTTGGTGTGCTTTTTATGATAATTAGGATCCATACTAACTTCATTCTACCTGGACAACCTTTCTGAAAATCCACACAGGCTGTTTGGTGGCCATTTTGAATTTACGGGGAGTCAGATATCAAGTTAATGAATAAATGTGAATATCTCTGCTTCTAATTAACTTAGAAACATGATTTTTATATCAAAACATATATTTATGAGGTCAAGAGATGCAATGGAGTCATTTCTGATATTGTCAGAGGCAGCCATTTTGAGTTTTTAATGAGGTAAGTAATTAAACAGGCACCAATTATTGATGGCTGCAGACATTACAGGTAAAATCTCCACAATGGTGTGAGTTTTGACCTAAACCATCCCAGCAAATTGTCGTGACTCCTCGTCAACCTGTGTGAAGTGGATCACACATGTCGCTAGATGGAACACGACGTCGCTATAGCACAAGATCACCAGGAATAGCAATGGTGGTGATCACATGGCCTCACCTCAGATGGCGAGGATGGTGATCACTCAGACTCACCAGGGATGGCGACGCTGGTGATCACTCACCTCGCTAGATGAAACACACACCTCGTCATAGCACATGTTCACCAGGGATGGCGAGGATCGTGATCACTCATCCTCACCAGGGATGGCGACATGAGTGATCACTCATCCTCACCAGGGATGGCGACATGAGTGATCACTCACTTCGCTAGATGAGACG
This sequence comes from Acholoe squamosa, assembly GCA_949317995.1. Lineage (NCBI taxonomy): Eukaryota > Metazoa > Annelida > Polychaeta > Phyllodocida > Polynoidae > Acholoe > Acholoe squamosa. The sequence continues at coordinate 30,697,284 of OX439049.1, read as the reverse complement.
CACACCACGTCATAATACACATTCACCACGGATGGCAAGGATTGTGATCAGTCACCTCGCTAGATAAAACGTGTACCTTGTGATAGCACAAGTTCACCACAGAGGGTGAGGATCTTGATCACCCACACTCACCAGGGATGACGACACGAGTGATCACTCACCTCGCTAGATGAAACGCGCACCATGTCATAGCGCAGGTTCACCATGAATGGCGAGAGTGGTGATCACTCAGACTCACCAGTGATGGCGACGCTGGTGATCACTCACCTTGTTAGATGAAAAGCTCATGATCATCAACATTGGTAATCATGCAGCCTCACATCTGCCAGATCAAAGTATGTTTTGCCAGAGAAGGTATTGCCATATGTATCTTCCCTCTAACCACAGACAAGGTGTTCATGTTGACATTTCCCTATGTATTTTTCCTGTAACCAGAGAAAAGGTGTTTATGGATAGTTGCTTTCATTTTAGAGATACCTCTATCTAAATTCAATTGATATTTTCTCTATATAATCTTGTTTGATTCAACTCTGAAGTATTATATGGAAATCAGTGTGAAACAAAGCACATTTGATATGTATGGGACTTATACTTCATGCCCACACTTCCTAGATAGGCTACATGTTGAACAGTGGTGCTGTCTTAACAACTTTGGCAATGGTGGTGATAAGTTGCCACTGTGAGTGAGAGTGAGTGACAGATGATGCAATCCTCAGAGAGCATTGACTTGGAGTGACACAAATTCACGTATTGAGTGAGACCAATGTTGGCAATGGTGGTGATAAGTCGCCATTTTGAGAGAAGATTAACTAGGAGTGATACACACTCACGCAGTGAGTGAGAGCCATGTGGCAATGCAGGTGAAAAGTTGCCATTCTGACTGAGAGTTGACAGGCAGTGGCACATACTCACGCAGTGAGTTAGATCCATGTTGGCGATGGTGGTGATAAGTCACCATGCTTTGTGAGGGATGACAAGGGGTGGCACATACTCACGCAGTGAGTGAGATCATGTTGGCGACTGTTGTGATAAATCGCCATGCCATGTGAGACTGACACACAGTGGCGAAAGATGACGCAGTGAGTTATCACTCAGAAAGGAGTCACCATTGATGACCAATCATGGCGACAGATAACGACAATTTGCTGGGATACATATCTGATGGCAATGAGGATACTTGTATGATTATCAAGAAAGGATAAAGGTCATTTTGACTCCTTATCAAGGTTACATCATGAATGCTTTCTCAAGGTTGGCAGCACACTGCATGAAGGGGTTGTTACATTATACTGTCTTCATCTAAACAGCAGAGTGGATTTTCTCCTGGATAGATTCTGAGCTTACTGAAAAGGTCCCAAAATATATGCACCCCTATGTATTTAACTAGGGGTGCACAAAGGTCAAAATCCAATATCGCTATCAAAATATCAGAATTTCACCCTCAATGATAGATTTTCTATTCTACCTAGATTCTGATAATGCCTAACCCAAGGGTTAAATGGAATACCTTGGTCAGCTTTGATGTTTGCTGTTGTTGTTGTTGTTGCTAGGATGATCAATTGTTTTAGTCAGGGGCAGTTTTCAGAAAATCCAACTTTGTAAGGCATTTCTGAGTAGAATTTGGCATCTGCTTGATTCTATACAATTTGGGTGTGCTGAATCCAAATCTGCCAGATGCCATTTGATATTTTCATTTTTTAACCCCGAAATTTCAAAAACAAAATGGCTGCAATTCTTTGCTTAAAATTTTCATATATGAGAAGATATAAGGTAATGTGGACTGTTGGAAATGGTGATATAAGCCTGAAAATGCATATGCTAAGTCCTCAGAGTTCGCAATTCATATCTGTGTTATTAGATTTTTGAAATCCAAGATGGCAGCCATTTTCCAAGTTGGCCAACTTAATCAGAAGGCAAAACTTGTTTCTTGCAGAGCAATGAATGTAGTTCTTCAATTTACTTGATCCTGGTGCCAACTTCCCTGTTTCTAAACCTGTTGAGGCTGCTTACATAGCTTATAATCACTTTAGAGCAGTTTAATAGTGTGCAAATAGGACTTTGACATATATTTTACTACTTATAGATTCTATCGGAAAGAGTGATTTTTTTTCATAAGCTTGTAATGTGCAGGGCTGACACAAAGTCTGTAGTGCTTAGGCCACCTTGGCACACATTCCTGTACGAACCAAATAAGTGACACTGTGTATGGGCCAAACTGGCTTTTTAAATGTTTTTTTTTTTTATAGAAAAACCAATGGTCCTGTTCTAAAATCACTGATCATAGGCTGCTGGACCAGCATTAGTGTCTACCCCTGAATGAACATACACATTTTCTTTTGCTGCTTTGGAACAAATATGATAGCTTTACCTCATGTAACATAAGATATCTGAGAGTTCAAGATGGTAGCCATTATCCAAATTGGGAAGCCATTATCCAAGATGGCATTTCTGATTATGCTATTAGAAAGACAGTCACATTGTTCTTCCTATCTTTCTGATATTATAACTATTCAAGTCTTACCAGAAGTACCCTGTACGGCTAGGTCGCAGCCTAATCTTACAGAGCAATTGTATTGTCTCCAGTTGTACCTCCATGGAGTTCAGTGTACCACCCCCCCCCCTATGCACAGTACTTGGAACCCATTTGGTACAAATTCTTTGATGAAGGAAAGTGTTAAGAGGTGTAGTGGCTCTGTCTGGTCATAACATGTTGAGAAATGCCCTTCAGGGATTTGTGTGATCAGGATTTCCTCTCAGATTGTATGTCATAGTGAGAAGTATCCTATGTAATGTCATGATAAACAGATAAGGAGCACAACCAGTTCAAAGACTTAATTGTAAAGATCTTTGTGGCAACACTTGCTCAGTTGTTCAAGGCTTAGAAAAAAGATTTCTCTATCCGTAAACGTTTGAAAGTTATCTTATACAGCTGAACTGGATGCTGTCTGTTCGAATCAGATTTGTCATTAGAAACATCATTTTTATTGATGGATTATTAAAGGAAATTAACTACCCTGACACCAATGGCATCCTATAAACACTGAACCTGCACAGTTCTATTTATAGTAAGTTGCCTGTGCCAAGGGAGAGCATTTATATGTGTACATAATAATCCAGCCCTGCATAGCTCCCCTCTCACATACACAATCCTGTCTTACTGGGTTGCACTTGAGAACTGTGTTACAGGTCTTTTACATCCATTTCTATCAAACACTTTCAGAAGGTAGTGTAGGTTGGCAGCCATCTTGGAAAATGGTTGTCATCTTGGAAAATGACTGCCATCTTGATTTCTTTTAAAATGTCATATGAAACTTGAGAAGGATCTTTCATATCAAAAGCAGCAGAAAGAATGCTTTAGCATGTAGTAGGCTTATGATAAAATCGAAATTTCAGATCTAATCTATTTAAAAAATGTATGTCAAACACCTATTTGCACCCTATTGAACTGCTCTAAAGTGATTATGAACTCAGTAGGCTTGGAAACATAGAGATTGACACCAGGATCAAGTGAATTGAAGAACTACATCCATTGCTAGGCAAGAAACAAGTTTTGCCTTCTGATTAAGGTGGCCATCTTAAAAATGGCCGCCATCTTGGATTTAAAAAATCTAATAACACAGATGGTGTCCTCTGAGGACTTAGCGTATTAATTATCAGGCTTATATCTGCATTTGCAACAGTCTACATAACTTATACTTGCTCACATCTAAAAATTATAAGCCAAAATGGCAGCCATTTTGTTTTCAAGATTTTTGGGATAAAAAGTGAAAATATTGAATGGCATCTGGCAGATTTGGATTCAGCATACCCAAATTACCCTAATCAAACTCTCAGAACACTTCTACTCAAAAATGCCTTACACTCCTTTATAGAGGGCTCTTTCTGAGATCTTGGCCCTGACTATTTTGCAAAAGCATCTATTATAGATTGTATAACAATGGACAGACAACCATCCCTACAAACAAAAGTATCTAGCTAGCTTACAGATTCAATGAGAAGGAATGAATCCATTGAATTAACTGCTTGTTACTAGCGCTAGAAAAATTACTTAGCAAGAAACAATCTTTACATAGCAAAACACCAAGTACCTTGCTTGAACAATATACCCCTATGTAGCTAGCTCTATCACAAAAATGAAGCAGAGGAGTGAATTCTAATGGCACCACTCCAGGCTAATTAGGATACAAGGATTTCATCATTGCTATTGATCGTTATTATTAATGTTGCTAGAACAAGAAAGTCTGTAGCAAAATACACTTTTGCTTTAGAGCAGAACTTGGACTTCATCCATGAATAATGATCGACCATGAATGACAGTGGGCCTATGTGCTTATGCCTCAGGTTCCTCGACTTGATCTACCCCTGATACATGGTGTGCAGATAATCCATTGGAAGTACTGGTGTGTTGCTTGCAAACAATAGTACTTTTGCATACCAATACATTGAGTACCTCATGAATACATCATCATTCTATCAGAACCGCAAAGTAAAAAGGTAAATTTATTTTGTCCTTACTAAACATGGTAAAAGGAATCAATAAGGAATGTGTTCAGTGGTTGCTAAGAAAAAGAAAACCCTTACACTGACTGTTTGCTCAACAAACAAATTGACTTATCTGTGAGTACACCCTGATCAGCCTAATACATTTGAAGCTTCTTAATACTCAATACAATGACCGTCGTATAATACATTACCTTGATCAAAAATTGGTAAAATATAAGACTTAATAATAATCTTTGACTTTAGTCATGGTGTAAGCTCTAAATGCTGCTGTTTTGGAGACTTGCTTTATATGTGTTTTATAGCTCAAAATTGTATCTAAAATTATGCCTAAATGTGTAACATAATCCAAAACCTGATCATCAATTTTCAAAGTTGGTTTTAAGTGGTCCTTATTGTTAAAAGAGGGGGTGAAAATTTTACACTTTTTTTTTCTATTCAGACTTAACTTGTTTTCTTTACACCACCTGCTGAAGAAATCAAGATCTATTTGCACTTTCCTTTCAATGTCACACAGATTTTTACCAGAGCAATAAATCACGGTATCATCAGCGTAAAGCAACACACTTCAATTTTCAAAGATATTCACCATGTCATTAAGATACAGAGAAAATAACGTTGAGCCCAAGACTGAGCCCTGTGGCACCCCTCTATTATAATAGTCTCATCTGATGTCAAACCATTGACCCTAGTACACTGCTTCCTACCCTCCAAGTAATTTTGCAATAATTTCAAAAGATTACCAGAAAAACCATATTTTTAAAACTTTTTTCCCATGATTAAGTGATCTACAGTATTGAATGCTTTGGAAAAATCAGCATATACAGAAAATAGTGCTTTATTTCCTTAAGATTTCACCGATTTTGGCCAAAAATCGGCCCATGTACGACCATTCATCTCACTTTAAACCTGTGTAAAATATTTTCTAATGCTCAGATCATGATAAGACTTTTACTTTTAAGTTTGGCTGAACTGTAGCAAACAACAACAACCATTTTTGTTAAATTTTCATTACTGATATCTGCTCTTGTCATGCAATAAAAAATCGGTGAAAATCAGCAAAAACTCGGCCGTCAACGGCCGTTTTGAGGAAACTAGACACAGCCGTTTTTGGCCGATTTGAGGTCTAAAGAGTTAAGATGTTATCAGTGAATTGTGATACAGTGTCAATGGTAGATCTGCCAGATCTATACCCACCCTGGTTATATGAGAGAATGCTATTGGTCTCAATATGTTTTTCTAACCTTTTGTGTATGATTCTCTCAAGTAACTTGGACTGTATAAGGAGTAGAGTTATAGGTCTCAAATTTGTAACAAGATTTCTATCTCCACCTTTTGGAATTGGGATAATCTGCCCTTTTTTCCAAGACTCTGATATTCTAGCGGATGATACGGACAACGCTGAATCCTCCGGTGAGCATATATTTATGAAGTTGACAAAGATCAACGACAGTAAGTCTTATGACCTACTGCCACCACTTGTGAATTCATATAGAGTATGACAGTTGAGATCTACCATCATGATCTCTATCTTATGCATCATGTGTTGTGAATACATGACATACTATGGTGTCTCTTCATGGAAGTACGAGATGCTGTTTTTGACCTATGTGACTATTACCTGTATCAATGTCCTGGAGCTGTGAAAACAACTTTAAAATGATTTCAGCCAACCAAACAGAGTCCAGACAGCTAAGACATTTCCATTGTTTCGCACACTTCTTTAATTACAATACATCAGTTCTTCAAGTGATGTCATTAGATATCTAAGAAACTATTTTATACCGTTATTGAATTTAAATTCCTAGCAACAGAATTCTTCTGAATTTCTTTGAGAAGTTAATTCATTACCCTACTTATAGATACATGACCCTATAAACTTTAATTTTGCACTGTCTTATTAAAACATCATTTAATATGAATTGTTTCTTCCAGGATTATAGTTTGTTATCTTACATAGTACGATTATCTTATAGTTAAGGCAGTGTTTATCATTATTATATGAATTTTACTAGTATGACAGGGGGAGCCTACCCAACAGAGTTACCGACCGAGTGTTTCTATCTGGATTGCCCAATTGTTTTGTTAAGTATCCTTAAGGCCAAGTTAAATTGTGCAGAGTATATCCTTGGGGTTTATATCTACTGGTTCCTGCACTGAAATTAATTTTCGGTAATTTGAGTAGCTGATGCAACTTTGAATTAACTGATTGATATACAATTTGATAGGTGAAATTATTTTGTTTGATTCATTCCCGATACATGTATTGATATAGTTATCTTTAAGTGATTGTGTTGTCCTGTTTGACCTTTTCTGACTGCAATGTAAATTGTTAGTCTGTTAGTTTAAGTATACCTCCAGCTTTTGTTACTGTGGGGACTGTATCTTGCACATAGAGCCACTACTTTACTTATTCGTAACAGGTTGCTCTTGGCTTCTTGGCCCTCACTCATCATTGCATTGAGTGCCATTAGTCGCTCCTATTGCACATTTCTCTGTAAATCATGTTCTGTCTGTTGTGCGCTCGATTAGGTATGTTTACTTTTGTTCTGAAAGGTAGGAGCAACAGGGTCAGGTTGAAAGCGACCTATATCACTAATGCTTCTTAAGTATGACTAGCCACTACTCTTGTGACAAAATCAATAGCTTGAAGGGACTGAAACTAATTACTATGAATGTACAAAGTCTCAATGATAAGGTTTTGGACTTACGTCGCTCCGATCTTGGTTTTGATTACATCTGCGTGACAGAGACCTGGTTAGACAGACGTGATCAAACTCATAATGTCGATTTGAATAATATGAGACTGTATAGGAAGGATCGCCTAAATTGCCTTAGGAAGAGTGGTGGAGTAGGTTGTTATGTTAATAATAAGTATGTAGATTACACTTTCGGCCATGCAGCATTAACAGTAAGCAATAAAGACATAGAATGTATTGGATTAATAACTAAATTTCCAAATCAGAAGCACCGTGTGATATTGTCTGTATACCCCCCCCCCTAATGGTAATGTAAGGTTATGTTATAAAAAATTGAGTGAAATGTTAAAGCATCCAGACATTCGCAGGATGGAGGTCTGGATCCTTGGGGATTTTAATGTTAATTCTGCAGTTAGAACAAGTAGTAAATATAAAAGTCTAACATCTTTTTTAAGGAAAAACAAGTTGAAATATTTACGTACTAGATCAACGTATTATCATACCAGGGGCAAATCTACTTTGGACCATATTTATTGTAACTCTCCGCATATTTCCACAAATGGTCTGCTTGACTACAAATTTGGTGATCATTTCCCTGTATTTGCTATAAAGAAACAAAGAAGAATAGAGAGGTGTCAAACTCGTTCAATTACTGGTAGATCATATAAGAATTTTGATCAAAATGCTTTGAATAATTATGTGAATAATGCTGCCCTCACTGAAAACCATATGCTTTCTCCAGGTGAACTTTATAGTGAATTTGTAAATTGCATCCGTGTGTATCTGGATAGACATCACCCAGTTAAGGAAATGGCCATTAATATGGATGCACCTACTGGTTTTAATCAGAATCTGGCTTTTTTGACTGCTAAGAAAAAAAGATTTCTTAAGAAACTCCGGGGTTACAGAGGTCAGGATGCTAATCCATTCAGAGCCAAAATTAGAGACCTGGACAAACAAATAAAAAACAAGCTGGTCTTGAACAGACAAAAAGAGATAACCAGGAATCTTAATAAATACAAAACTGACCCAAGGCGTTTTTGGAATGTAATAAGTAGTTTATGGAAGGGACCTCGCACTGAGATAAAAATGTCATTAATAAATGAGCATGGTACTGGCATCCCTGACCTTGAGATTCCTGACTTTGTAAATAATTATTATACTTGTATTGGTCCTAACCTTGCGAATCTGATACCAGTTGTCAGTAACACCGACCATCGATGGATTACTGACCTTATACTTTCCCATGTCCCTGAACGTGACCAATTGTTTGAATTGTTGCCTATTGATTTATTAACCTGCACTAATATTATTAACGGAATCAACTCTGTAAAATCATCAAGTATTCAACACATCAGAGCAAATGTGGTGAAAAACGTGTTGTTACATATCCCACATATACTACTTCAAATAATTAATGGTTCAATCACTAATAGTGTCATACCGGAGATGTTCAAAATAGCTAATGTAATTCCGTTGCCAAAGTCAGGCGATTTGCTGAATATCTCAAATTGGCACCCAGTGAGTCAAGTCAATATTGTCTCAAAACTAATTGAGAAATCAATCCACTGCCAGTTAATTAGGTATTTACTGGATAATGATTTTATATCTAAAAGACAGTTTGGCTTTGTTCCAGGTAGATCTACTAATGGTGCTATTTATATTTTGACTCAAGATCTATTTGAAGGATTTAACAGGGGGGAGTGCTCGGCTGTAGTCTTCCTAGATCTGAGAAAGGCTTTTGATACTGTCGACCACTCCCTCCTCCTAGGAAGGCTTAGGAATTTGCATTTATCTGTACAGTGTGTATCTTGGTTTAATTCTTATCTTAAGGACAGAAAGCAATATGCTACTGCCAATGGGTGTGTATCTGCTGAAGAGGCTGTAACGTGTGGCGTCCCGCAAGGGTCCGTGTTAGGTCCGTTATTATTTATAATATATATTGATAGTATAGTATCGGTTATAAAATCCTGCAAATTCTGTTTGTATGCCGATGATCTCACTATTTATGTCAATGATACCGACCCCAATCATGTACTAAGGAAATTACAGTCTGATCTGGATAGTATCAGTAAATGGTGTAAATTGTTCAAGCTTACTATCAATAATGAAAAAACAAAGTTGTTTTGGTGTGCAAGTGATTTACTTAATGCCAGACACAATTTGAGTATAATGAGTGCTGAACTGGATGGTAAGTGCCTTGAAGTGGTTGATGAATTCAATTACCTTGGTGTTATCATTGATCGTGGTCTTAATTTTCGGAGAAACAATGAAAAGATAATATCTAGTTTCCGCCACAGGATGTACCAATTAAGACAGTTAAGGAAATTTGTCGATAATAAGCTGTGTCTGACCTTATACAAACAAATGGTTCTACCTGTGCTGGAACATGCAAGTTTTCTACATGAAAGTGGTCCTAAATCCAGTGTTGGCCGCTTACAACTTATGCAGAATCATTGCCTACGGTTATGTCTTCGAATCTTTAATACTCGAGGTATATCTATATACGATCTCCATGTTAGAACTTACATGAAAATGCTAAAGGTTAGACGTGATTAGAACTTATTATCTATGATGTATGATGTTTCTTGTGATCCAAACTGTGTCAAACTCCCTGCCAGGAACTTGCGCGGCAATGTTAAAAAACAGTTAAAGGTATCCAGATCCAGGTGTTTGACGTATGATAAGTCACCACTATACAGGGGGTGTGTCCTTTGGGACAAATTGGATGCAAATACTCAGCAGATAGGCAGTAAGAAAGAATTCATGAACAAAATCTGAATGTATTTGGTGTATAACGGTCACTTGATAGACTACGAAATTATTTTTGAAAGATGTGATATACATGCTGCCTGCGGATAATCGACTTGTGCAAATCATGGTGATACATACAGCCCCTAAGAGGCTTTAGTTATGTCTTTAGTAATATCGTAATGATCTACACCCAAAATGATGCCTGCCTGATGTAACTTTGTACAACCTGATTGAGCGCTACACTATTTCTTTCCTGTTGCCGTGTTTTGGCCGATCTGAAAAACGTACATGTATGATTTCTGCCAATAAACTTGTTAAAACTCAAAACTCAAACTTAATAATACAACTGCCTAGTACAAGGTTCATCATATGTGATGCATCCTTACCTAACCAGGCACATGTCAGCAAAATGGATTTCATGATTATACTGGTTTCACAGAGACTAGATCAAGAGCTACAGAACACTTTTTGTTTCATTAAAATATCTTTATTTATCAATTTTTGCTGAATTTTCAAAATTATAAATTGGCCATCATTTGTTCCGAGAAATAGAGCTCTAAACAAAGGTCTTTTTATCACTGTATACTCATACCGAAAATAGGGAGGCCCCACTGTATCAGTGTCTAGTCTGTATGTACCAAATATATGCCAAGTAAAGCTAGTATCACTTTAAAGAGAAAATGTTAAGCTACATGTGGATATTAATATCTGTTGTCTTTCTTTATTTGATACCTTTCTTTCAAATGATTCATTAAGATTATATTGTAGATATATTGATTAAAATTGTTGTGGTAAAAATCAGCGACAATTATCAATTTGGCCAATTTTTATCATTTCTACTAATTTTTTGTATTTTTTCTTTTATCACATGAAAGGGAAGATAATAATGGAGGCAAATACCCAAAAAGCTCCAAATGACTATATTTAGCATTTTCCACCTTTTGACCTCATTATCTCTGGTTTATGATGGGCGAGATCTGCCTGATTTGGTTAGGATGCATCACATATGTCTTACATGAACAGGTATATTAACTAGGGCTAATTTGATAAACCTACTAGCAATATCAGGTACACAGGATGGTTTTTTAGTATTTATCTTGCTACATAACTCTAATACTTCATCAAGTTCTACTGAACAATCCCTAATTTCAGCTAACACTGTCTTCCTTACCATAGAAGTGCCATTCATCAGTAAATCCCCTAACAAGGGTGTCTCCTATAGTGCTGAAATAATTGTTAATATAATTGGGGATTTCATTTGATAGTATGACTCTACCATTGTCCATTAGATGTACATCATCACAATCTTTTTTCTTAAAAGGCATGATTTCATTGACAATGCGCCAAAAGGCTTTGGGATCATTTCTACTTGCATTGCAATTTCCCATCACATGATTCTTTTTGCTATTTTTATATCGTTATTGACTTTGTTTCTTGCATTTTTTGCCTTGTCCCTGTCCACCTTTCTCTTAGTCAGCCTAGACTTAGCGAATAACCTATCTTTGTCGACTATCTTTTCTAATAGCTCATTTGTTATCCACTCTTGTCTGACTTGCTTGATGGCAAAATCCCTCATAGGGCAGGCCTCATTCAAATATGATCATATTACATGCAAAATTTCATTCCAACACTTATCAGGATCATTACAATGCATAAATCCATTCCAATCATGTGATTTAACAGCATATTAAAATTGCTCTTAACAAAGTTCCTATAACTTCTCCCTTTAAAGAAAGTTTTGCCAATAGCTTCCTTACTCCTTTTCCTGATTACATAGACCATTTCATGATCACAGACATTCAAATGAAGTAGTCCAGACTGACTTATATTATTGCAATCTGTGAAAATTAAGTCCAGAATACCTACAGGGTCTTCATAGCGTGTTATTTCATTTATCAGTTGCTTAAAACCCCTACATAGCATTTCCCTGTTTAAATACCCTTTCTCTAATGACTCATGTAGGTAATTAATGTTCATATCGCCAAGAACAAACATGTCAGAGTTTCCACTTCTTTGATATTGTTTACAATTTTCCCTAGGGCGTCTATAAAATCATTTTTATTACCATCAGGTGGTCTATAAACATTCACAATCATTTACAAATAGCAAGGCCTCCCCCTGATAATTTATTTGTTTCAGATAATACACTGTCTAATCTAATAAAGCCAAAACGTGGGAGGTCATATAGTAAACTGTTGTCTAGTTCTTGTAGCTATGTCTCTGAAAATTGATGCATTCTGTGTTTTCTTTTTAGGTTTTATGATACCTTCTGTTTAAAATTTTACTGGAAAAATATAAAATGTCAGAATGAGATATCATTGGATCTGGATGAATCACAAGATTGACCTTGGTGGACTTAAGTTGAAACAAAATGACTCTTAACTATAGGGATAAATTATGGGTTTGGTCGATACTTATAATTGATGATGATACCTTTTTCTAATTTTTCTTTTCATGCAGATATAAAAGATAAGCAAAATCAGAATGGTTGGTCTGCTTGATTTTTAGGGAGTGTTCATTTTTTAACAACAGGGAGGTTGGTGAGTTTTTGTTTTGACCCCTGAAAATATTTTGCGCGCCCCCCTTGAGAGGGGCCATAATAATTTCCGCCCCCTCCCCTCGGGAGGCGTAAAAAAAGGTTGCACCCCCCAAACATTGGGTAGTGTTTCACCACATTGTACAGCGCCATATCACACTCAATTTTATTGTTTTACTGAAGTATGAGGTAAAGAGATCACTTCACAGAATTATTATCATATATTAGAATGCAATAAATCAAAAAGGGTGTTCTATTACTCAAAACCAATTTCATCAGTAGCTGCAGTGTGAGTCACACACTACTTAACCTCACCTTTGAGTGTTTGAGGGAACTTTTAAGTCTGAAGCAACTTGCTGCAGACACACAATCATGGGGTTTTATGACTCTTAACTATAGGGAATTGGAGATGGGCTGCTCCAGCACAGCCTTTGGAAATTTTGTTGGGGGGGGGGGGAACCAAAGGATGATGAACTTTTGAAGCTGGTAGGAGACCGACAGGCCCTATATGTTATGGAACGGGGCCAGAAAGTAGCCAAAGCAATCTAAACCTGCAAATCAAAAACAAAATTACTATTTACATAGGTTGGGGGTTTGGGTTTTTGATAACATCTGACCCCTTTATGTATGGTGGATATCTTGCAATGCTAATGGCAAATTTAACCCCTGAACACCAGCAGATTGCTGAGAGATGAATGTGCCCCTAGCCTTTGCAAATTTGTTCCACAGAGAAATTTGGACGAGATAATAGCAATATGGATTGCTGATAATTCCAAAAGTCCAAGCTGGCCCCACCTCTATTAGTAACCTACTGCAGTGGAGATTGAGAAACATAGGTATTGCGTCAGCATCATTGGTTCCTGACATTAACACTAGGTGGCAGCACAAAAATGACGGGAATTCACATCCCCATAGGAAAAGCATTGTTACCATTTTGCTTCTTAATCAGTTTTTGAAATTGTACCTGTGAGAAATTATAAAATATTTATTAAATTATTATATTCTATAACTAATCTTTATGTCCTCCATGTTCCTGAGAATCGCAGCTACCTGTCCATACCATTCTTTTTACCAGGGGATGTCTGCTTCATACTTTATTTTTGGTGCAAACTGTGAGAAATGAAAAACTTTAGTCATTTTGAGGCGTCTTAAACATGTTGGGACCCAGGGTCTCGCCAATAACTTTTGGAGTTAAAGATTTTGACAAAATATCATGCATTTTCAAGTTAATTTGTGAGTAAATGACCAAGCCAACCTTAGGTATGTGCATACTGCTTTCCAAGAAAATGTTATATTCCCCCTGAATAGTTCTCTTTCATATTTGATGGGAGGGGAGTCTCAATTTATCTTACTATGGAGAAAAAAATGAACTCTTTCAATGGGACATATAAATTGTTGTTTGGGTTATGGTATGATCAAGAATAAGAAGTAGATGGGGTATGTCTCCCAGGAAAATTTTGAATCCAGAAGCCAAATGGTGCCTCCTGGTGCATTATCAGGATAGCTAATATCCTAAAATGAATATTTTACCAAGACACCCTCCCCCATATAATGAAATTAAAAAAATCTCATTGGATTTGGGCAAATCACAAAATTGGTAATGGGAGGTCTTGGAAGAAAATGAGGAGATTGCAAGTATGACTGGATGGTGCAGGGGGATGTTTGGCCCATCCGGTCCATGTCCAGTTCAGGTCTGGCCAGTCCGGGTTTATCCAGGTCGCGTCCATCTGGTATGGGTCTGTATGGTTTGGTTCTGTTCAGTCTGGATCCTCCCAAGTCTGTCCTGTCTGGTCCTGGGTCCCTTTGCAGTCTTGACTTGGTCTGTTGCAGTAGGTTCAGTCCAGCTCTATTTGGTCCAAGTCTATTTGTTTCGGCTCTGATCGGTCCAGGTAAGTTTGATCTGGGTCAGAGTCAGTCTATCCAGGGCCAGTCCAGGTAGGTCTGTCTGGTCTGGGTCAGTCTGGTCTGGGTCAGTCTGTCCAGGTGGAAACTGCCGGGTTGGTGTGTCAAGGTCGGGCCATCCATGTCAGATCTCTTCAGGTCAGGTCAGGTATGACTTGTTAGGCCCAATTCAGATGAAGGGAAAGATTTGGGGAAAGGTTAGGGGAGGGGGAGATGGGGGGAAAGGCTAGGGAGAGAACAGACCATGACATGTATGAAATTCCAGACGCAAACAAAATCAAGGCATTAAAAGTGAAGACATTTTTCTTGGACATACCATTGATAGGTGAAAAGTGGGGGGTCTGGGAAAATTTTGGGATATTTTGAATACCTAGAAGTCAAGTGGTGCATTTTGGTGCTTTTTGAGGATGGCTGATACCCTTGTATCCACATTTTTCTAAGACCACCATATAAAATTAATTATATCATTGAATCTGTACAAAGATTGAATCTGATAGATCTTAGACGAACTGAGAAAACAGAAAAAAAACTTAGGAGTTTGCATGTATGCATGAGCCATCTGTGACAGGGGTCACACATCTAGTTGGAAGTATGATTCCCCGGAAATATTTTGAGATATTAGAAAAAATTATTAATTTTAAACTTTGTACTTCCACAAGTAAAAATTGAGAAATTGTACCCACTACTTATCTAATATGGGTATTCGCGTCAATTCGCGTCAATTCGCACCTTATCGAGAAGGGTCTAAAAATTTTACGCCCCCCTCAAGAGTAGTCAAAATATTTTTGGCCCCCCTCAAGAGGGGTCAAAATATTTTACGCCCCCCCTCAAACTCACCAACCCCCCTGTTGTTAAAAAATGAACACTCCCTATAGGTACAGCTGCACATTCTTGCTCAGGATCAAAGTTACTTTCTGTCTCAGGTGCAAACATGTTGTTGCACAGTCCTCTTTCTATTGCTCCGCAATAGCATCATTACAAGCATAATAATGTCACTGGATTTTCTAATCACTCTGCAGTAATGTATCCCATGGGTTTATAAGGAATCGCATTGGTAAGTAAATAGATATGGGTCGATTTTGAACACCAGTGTGATTCAACAATCTTTTTTTTTTTAATCAAATGAGTTTGAAGTTCATGTAGTGGTGAGACAGGCATTATTTCTTTGGGTAGTCAAATAGCTTTGTACATGGGTAATGCTGTCACTCTGTTACTATGTAAACGTGTTGTTGGTAAGTAATTGCTAGTCCTAGATAGTTATCACAACAAATCCATAATGCAAATGAATCCCCTCTACCCTATTTGCTGGTCGAACTTTTGCAAGAATTGGCATAATTTCCAATATTTAAGCAGCCATCTTTGATTTTGATCTCTTGCACATGCCTGGAAAGATATTGAAAAAAAATCAAAATCAGCTTTTGATTTAGGGTACTTGATCACATTGCCAAAAATCTAGCAAAAAAAAGTAAGAGATTGAGATAAAGCCCATAATAATGTCGCTAGCCTGTTCAGAGAGACATTCATAATATGAGCATGATAAACAGTCGAAATGACCATTCTCCTTTCTTGTTGATCATACAAATATCCTCAATCCTCATTGACATCAGATATGTATGGTTTATATCCATTACCACACCACCGTTAGTGTCTACCCCTGCCTGCAGAGGAGCCATTGGTCCTCAGTTTTGGCTGTGGGCCAAACCTTTCTGTGGGACTGAAATGGCAACAAAAAATTGTATATTTCAAATAATGAATGATTTGGTAGAATTTTGACCCTATGAGAGAGAGAGAGAGAGAGAGAGAGAGAGAGAGAGAGGGAGAGAGGGAGAGAGGGAGAGAAGGGGGGGATACAGATAGGCAGACAGATGGACAGATAGACAGACAAACAGAGGCAGGGAGAAAGACACACACTAACACAGATAGACACACAGAGACATGGTTTCATACAAAATTCGATGTGCATGTATTATGATGATAATATTATCATGATATGCTTTTGAGCCACATAACACAGTCCTATAACTGAAAGTGTGTGGTTTACAGGGTGTGTAGTGGTTGTGGTGTAGAACTGTGTATAACAAATGCCTCTAAAGAAAAGATGGGGATATCTGATGCTGCCAAGATAGACATTGTCCAGATGTGCGGTAGCAGAGAGATGGAGAGCGAATTATTCATACTGGACAGATGCCAGACAACTGAAGGACAGTTAGCAATCTGCGAAAATGAACTGACAAGGTATTTCAAAGAAAAGGTTCAGTGATTTTCATGGTTTCCCACACAATGGCTTCTCATAAGACAATACACGTGGTCAAAATGATCTAGACAATGAGTGGATGCAATAAATGGTTCCCCTTACCATTTTATATGTATATGTCTGTCTCCCTTTCTGTGTTTTGTCCCATGATACCGATCTCCATCACTCATATGAAAATTTGTGCAGAGTACTAGCATCACAGTCACTTGGAATACATACATAACATCCATGGTACAAGTATCGAGCATGTATTAAAGGATGTGCTAGGATCCTTCTGCACATCAAGACTGCAACAAAGGGGAATGTGTCCATGCAGTATTCGGGCTTACAGGCTGGAAATCTTTTGATGCCCATGTATGCAAGCCTCGGGGACAGTACAGGGTACGTTCTTAATAGATCCCATGATGCAATGTCCACTGGAAGGTTTCTGCAGTCTAAAACTCTGTTGCAATTAGGTGCCCTGCCTGTATATATTGCAATGGGCATAACAGTTACAGGGTGGTATAATGGCAAAAAGCCCCTTGCAGATTGGGCTATGAATTAAGATCAAGATAGTTAGATATTTATCCTTGTTTATGTGGAAAGTTCCTGCAATCTGAAATGTGTTTTATAATACAGAAAATGATTATTTTGAAGAAGCTTTTGCCAAAAGTTGCTGTGAACAACAGTATGAGGGCTTAATATCGTCAAATAACTATCTGCAGCTCGTAGATTAAAACCATCCAATCAACTAGCATTCCCAGAATCCGTATACAAATGTACCACTACACTACTGGTTCCTTCTAGTGAATGTAATAATGGCCACAGACTCAAATTTGTCATAGTGACATGGTCATTCATTTGACATGACATTTCCTTAAATCTAGAGGGGGGGGGGGTCATGACTATACTCCCTAACCCTTTAGCTAATAGAATCTAATTCTCTTAGTGGCATAGTGTTATGGGTTTTTGCCAAGTGACATAGATATTTCCTAGAATCGTCAATGTATACAACATATGGTACCCCACGTAATACCACTAATTTGTCAGGTAGCTGGGGCCAGAAAGCAGCCTACAAACAATTTTTACTAAACATTCTGAGTAGAAGGAGGAAACAAGTTTCATGCATCACAGTGATATGTGGGCCTTCAGAAAAAACCTGTCTCTGGACCAGCATCTCACTTGGGTGGTGGCCATCTTGGATGTCAGGGTCAAAACCTGAAAAACAGGCTTTTGATCAATATCTGTACTTCCTGTGCAGATATCAACATTATTCTGCTATCTATAGCCATAGATTCTAAGGCCAGGGGTCCAACCAACTTATTGCTGGACTTGTTTGACCAATACATTATCATCTGACAAAATGGTGGCAGTCAAAATCTCAATTTATGGGTAAAAACAGCCTCAGATGATCTAGATAACACTTTTAAAAACTTTAGCAATGTCTTAGCAATGATAAAAGTCCATACAGAACATTGCTGATGTCATGTTTTAACACCTATGACCTTCAACAGCTGCGGAAGTCAATAAAAGTGAGTTTTGCAATATTTGGGTTATCTTGCTGAAATCAAGTATACGCTATTGATAGAGCAGTTACATTTGATTAAACAATCTATCTGGTCTAAACCATATTAGTTTAGGTCATGAATAATACAATCCATCTAAAATTGTACCATGAGTGATGGGCATCTTGGATTTATTAATTTTCATCGGATTAAGGTCAAAAACACATGAAATGGTCGTGTAAACAGCCTCAGATGATCAAGATAACACTTTTGAAAACTTTATTAATGTCTTAGCAATGATAAAAGTTCATACAGAACATTGCTGAAGTCATGCTTTAACACCTATGTCCTTCAACAGCTGTGGAAGTTGATGAAAAAAAAAGAATTTTGCAATATTTGGGTTTTCTTACTGAAATTAAGGTTTACACCAATGATAGAGCAGTTACCTTTGATAACACAATTTACCTGGTCCAAACTTCATTAGGTTAGGTCTTGAATAATACATTCCATCTAAAGTTGTCCTATGAATGGTGGCCATCTTGGATTTATTAGACGACAATGGCTAAATGCTGTATGGATCTATAAGTGTGGACCAGACAGATCAACATAATTCTGGTGTTTGTCTACACTTTTGATGTATGGTATTCCACTTTTTCTATTTTCATAGCCCTAAAACTTAATTTACTAGGTTTCAATAGTAACCAACATAATTGAAAACTAGACTGGAAAGCAGACTAGATAAATAGATAAAGAGCCCAATGTATAGAGATGTCTCTCTATGCAATAAGCTAAAACCAGCTAGTGATGGAAACCGGTTTTAAATAATTCATTCCCCTTTACCCCCCCCCCACTGATCCCATAGGGGCCACTCTGAAATTTATGGAAACCATGTGCGTACATCACCTTGGAGGTGGTACCCCTTCTAGCAGGGCAAAATTTGACAAAAACACCCCCCTTTGGGTGAATTTCCCACCAAAAGTTGGAAGAAATCGTACTCCTTTTGGCCATACATTCCTTACTTTTTAAAAACAATACACCTTTTGGTGTCTTACTGCTTAGGAAAAACGATCAAAATGAACCTCTTTTTAACTTTAAGTTTTTCTGGACCTACAAACCTATCCCTTTTAGCCTAAAATGCCCAAAAATGTACCCCTTTGAAAGGATCCTACAGGACCTGACCACAACCCCCAAAAAGTACCTCTTTCCTGTTACTTTTTATACACACATTACTATTGATCATATATGGATGGGCCCCCCTGGGTTAACCCCTAAACTATAGCATCATAGGGGAAACCTAGCTACAGTGTCCACCTACAGAGTACAAGGATGTGGGTCTACTAGACTATTCTTATTCACTTTTAAACTCTGAGCTTTTCCTACAGACATTACCTCTGGACATGGTCTTCCTTTACCTCCTCCTTCTCAGGCTGATACCCATCCTCTGCTGAACACCCTCCCTTTCCTGTCTGTCCAATCATCATTTTCATCTCTCTTAAAATCAAAGCTACAAAGTCTAATGCGAAAAGACAAAAAGAAATTACCCCGCTATTTAAAAACCTATCAATTAGATCACTAGATTGCTGAGTTCTGGCAGTATTCAGTGAATGGACAGGCATGTGTGCATGGTTCCAAATCCCTGACTTGTGCATCTACATTGTCTTGTAGAACACCACTTCCCTGTTGGAGGGAAGTGGTGTTCTACAGATACCAGAAACAGACACTCTGGTGATACTGGTTTTGTAGTTACAAGTCTTGCTCTAAAGTCTCCTGATTCTGTCAGATCTAAATGTACTGAAGGCAGCTGCTGTACTGGATGTCATGTCTTCTGCCAAATGAGGGTTTGGTAGTGAGTTCTTTTTGCATGCAAAATCAAGGTATCCTTGGTGGGGGGAAGTATATCTAACTTCCTATAAACCTTCTGGAGGAACTGGCTTCATGATTTTTGAACAGACTTCAATCTAGTTGTTCGAGCTGACATACTTATTCCTCAGCCTCTAGAAGCAACACCTCTTCAAAATTTTTTGTTGACCTTGGTGTTACTTTTTGAAGGCAGTCAATGCAGTTTTCTAACCAGTTCTTTGGAACCAAAGAACTGACTTGTTACATCACAATAACATATCAATCTCTCAAGGTCATGAATTTCAATTCTATGAACTGGTATATGTGTGCTGTTGCCAGTCTGTATCCAGACCTTTTCACACAATAATGACATATGTGCTATCAGAAGAACCAATGCATCAGTGCCCTGGGCACTGACATTTGTTTGCTTGAACCTCACCAGTGGCTCACTTGCTTCCAGGATTATGCATATCAGCTTCTTCATGGTCAGAAATCAGTGGTGATGAATCTTTGGCTTTTGAACACCATACATTTTTGTGATTGGTGAAGCCCCATCTGACTACTAAATCCCCATTTCTGTGGTGCTTGTTCCAGTTTCCAATCTTTAGTTCTCATGATTGCACATTACGTGGTGTTACAATCAACCTTGCACTAGTTTCTATGTGCTTCAGCCTTCACAGTCCTCTGAAGATATTGGTAAAAAACATATACACTTGCCACAGGATATACTGGAAGGGAATGTGGCTATAGAACCTGTCTGGTAAATAACCAAAAGATATCATGGTAGATTGATTTCCAGGTGTTTGTGCAATAGCCACACCATCTATGACAGTGCATGTCTTGCTGAGATCTGATGGTGGTTGGGCCTCTCCTTTGTCTTGCTCCGGAATCTTTAGCTCTGCCTTGTTTCTTGGAAGACTTAAGAAACCATTTAAGCTTGCCAATGACAATGACACTGGAGACAATTTATGCTCTGCAATGGAGACAATTTATGCTCTATCATCGTCACCATCCACATCCTGGCCAGCTTCAAGGGCTACAATTATCCTTGTAAAGAGATTCCAAACTGCCTTGATTGACACAGCACTCTTTCAAACATTCACATTCACAACACACCTCATGTGAAATGTATGAAGGTTTTTTATTGTTATGTGTTCATGAAACTGGACTGTCTTAATCATTGGCATGTCATTCAAACACTTTCTTTTTCCCACAGCTTCAGCAGTGAACAAGCCATTCTAGCTCTCTCAGTGGTTACATCTCCTTGGGCAAGGGATACAAATTCTGTAGATTGTCTCTCAAATACATGAGTACATCTCAACTTTTCAGCCATATGGGCTTTATCAACAAGATCTTTCTCCATTCTCTTAGATCCAAAGTCCTTATGCTTTAATAACTGAAGTGTCCTCTTCTGCATTTAAATCAAACAGTTTTTAAGTGTCATTTGATTGTGTGAGTCTCTTATTATACATAAGGCTCCATCTACCTCTTGCTTTGTCATTCTGTACCAACCAACCCTCCACCTATTTTACCAACGTTATTCATGGGTTCAAAGGCAAATGCAAGATGGCTGCCAATCAAAGGAATAATATTGAAGGGAATATGTTATTCAAGAACAAACTGAGGTATTATGGGGCAGGTAAATTGTTGTATTAGAAGTAACTGCTCTAACATTAGTGTAAACCAGTAAGATAACCTTAATATTGCAAAACTCATTTTTATTGACTTCCGCAGGTGTTGAAGGTGTTGATTGATTGATTTGTGTTTTACAGCACTTTAGCAGCACTAAGTGGCTATCCCGTGCTTCACAGGTTGATAATTTAACAGAGGAATGTGTCAGTGCCCGCGCATATGTGCACCACACACATCCTGAGGGGATAGGAAAGAGGAGATATAGACCCTTTTAAGTGGGCTAGGGAAGCCCGAGTTGAAGGTGTTGTATTATTTATGACCTAAACTAATTTAGTTTGGACCAGGTAATTTGTTTAATCAAATGTAACTGCTCTATCATTAGTGTATACTTGATTTCAGCAAGATAACCCAAATATTGCAAAACTCACTTTTATCAACTTTCACAGCTGTTGAAGGTCATAGGTCTGAAAACATGACATCAGCAATGTGCTGTATAGAATTTTATCATTGCTAAAACATTAATAAAGTTTTTAAAAGTGTTATTTAGATCATCTGAGACTATTTATATGACCATTTCATGTGTCTTTGAACTGGATCGCATGAATATTTACCCATAATTTGAGATTTTGACTACCGTCATTTTGTCAAATGATAATGTATTGGTCAAACAAATCCAGATATAAGTTAATTGGGCCCCTGGCCTTAGAATCTATGGGTATGGATAGCAGAATAATGTTGATATCTGCACAGGAAGTACAGATATTGATCAAAAGGCTGTTTTTCAGGTTTCGACCCTGAAATCCAAGATGGCCGCCACCCAAGTGAGATGCCGGTCCAGAGACAGGTTTTTTCTGAATGCCCACATATCACTGTGATGCATGAAACTTGTTTCCTCCTTCTACTCAGAATGTTTAGTAAAAATTGTTTGGGGTTAGTAAAGGTGAGGGAGTATAGTCATGACCCCCCCCCCCCCCTCTAGATTTAAGGAAATGTCATGTCAAATGAATGACCATGTCCTGCTTCTACTCAGAATGTTTAGCAAAAAGAATTTGGGAGACCCCAGCTACCTGACCAAATGGGGAGGTGAGCTGGCAATCCACCAGCCCAGGAGGGTCTTGCCAAAAAAGAGATGCGAACCAAAAAAGAGAATGTGCGGCCTGTTTTTAGCAAAGGTGGGCACGGAGTGAGGGGGTGTTATTTTGAAAAGTTTGGAGTAGGCCTATAATCTTTTTTTCTGGTCAATCTATATGGGACAAATTGCAAAAGTGTAGAGTCGCATCATTCAAATATGAATATGGTTGCCATGGCAACAATCCAAGCCTGAGTTGCTCTTCAAAATATCACAAATGGTCTCTTTTTGCTTCATTATGCTTATTCTCGATAAATAGTGTTTGCAGGTTGAGTGTTGATTGTAGCCAAAACTATAGGTTATTAGGAACAGATAGTGAACCGTACATACCCATTTATTTTTTCCCCATTAATTTGGATGTCCCCCTTGAGAACTCATTGGGTTCTAAAAGTTAAATCCCAGTCTGGAACTATGAACATTTTGTCCGTGCCAGCATTTTGGTAAGAAGAGACCGTGCACGTTTTTCTATAGCTAAATGATTGTTTAGATAATCGTTTACATTAAACCTGTACGTTTTTTACATCTCAAAAGGAGTTTTCCATGCATTTTCCTGTGATCGTTTTGTCAATGCTATGAAAACGAGTTAGGCCATACACATTTTCCTCAGTACTCTCTGAAAAAAACAAGAAAAATGTGGCAAGGACCACGGATAGGAGTTGCGCTCATAGATCATGGCAACATTGCTAGCCACTGCGGGTGACGTCACTGAGGCAGCATGACATTACCAATGACGTTATAGGTGACAGGAAGAAAACCGAAAACATTATGGAGTTGCTATGGTCGCTACGCTCCCGGCCGCTGATGCGACTTGCAA
Organism: Acholoe squamosa; assembly: GCA_949317995.1. Classification (NCBI taxonomy): domain Eukaryota; kingdom Metazoa; phylum Annelida; class Polychaeta; order Phyllodocida; family Polynoidae; genus Acholoe; species Acholoe squamosa. The sequence continues at coordinate 30,673,741 of OX439049.1, read as the reverse complement.
CTCCAACAAAAATCACGCAAATCTTTTGACAACACCCACCTGTGCCTAGTATGATAAGTTAGGGTTATTCGTATCCCAACTGAATTTCTCACATTTTTCAGTCATACTAAAATTCGTTTAGGACATAGCTACCTAAACATATTCACAAAGTTTGAAAACGATGTTCAGTATCTTTGAGCATGTAATATACATAGAGTAAGATGTTTTACTGTATCTCGACACTAAATTGACTGGATTGTCTTCTTGGTAATACTAATAGTCCAATGTTTTGCTACTTAGTTGCTGGGTGATTCGATAAAGATTTACACAATCAAGTGTGGCAGTTTAGATTGTGCCAAGCTAGGATGCTAGTGGTGTTTGGTGGGGGGGGGGGCAGCAGACACTCACGATGTCACATACAACTCAAACACTTAATAAGAATCCATCTTCATAGTTCAGTTAAACACACCATGTATGCATTAACTTACTGTATCCCAACACAGCTAGGGAAACCGTAGGGAAACAGTGGAGGGTACTGCCCCTTAGTGGAGAAAGATGGAACTATAGACTAAAGGAGCATACTTCATAATAAACGTTTATAAAAGCCACTTATATTGGAAACACCCTCAAAAGTACTGGACAGTATTAGTGCATTGCCTTACACTGGTCTGTAACATACTCAGTGCAATGTAAATGTCTGGTATAGCAAATATCATTAATACTATTAAGGTAGGATTGTTGTATTATAATTAAAGTGAGACCCAGAGGTACAATGACTATTTGAGGTGGTGCAGTAATAATTATACAGCCTTGTGAAATGACTTGCCTGCTGTATAGGTGACAACTAACACACTGTGTTATATAGGAGCTACCATCTCACTTTTGTTTCTATCTATAGGCCGCTCTGGAAAAAAACATATCTAACACCTTAGCCACTTAAGGGAGTGATCATTTTTTAACAACAGGGGGGGCTGGTGGGTTTGAGGGGGGGGGGGTCAGAATTTTTTCAAATCCTTGACCAGGGGGGGGGGTCAGAATTTTTTCAACACCTCCGATGGGGGTGTCAAAATAATTTCACCTGTTTTCAGCGGAAAACCCAGCGCGTTACTATAGGCTGAAAGGGGACATTCGCACGCAATTTTTGTCCCTTATGGGGCGGGGTCGGAAAAATTTTACCGGGGTCGAAATTTTTTTTCGCACGTCCGCGCGCAAACCCACCAGCCCCCCCCCCCCCGTTGTTAAAAAATGATCATTCCCTAAGTACCAGTGGTATTTCTAGTGTACCGCCATAGGGAAGAATCTTTCTACATTCAAGTCTCTTATCTTTACACAACCAGGCAGGTCAGGAGGCCATTAATTGTCTTAACAAACTACGACTGCATCCTCCAAATAGTACCAACATTGCCACATGAACAGCAATGAGATTTCAAGTCGTAGTGCTGTGGTCGATCGTAGTGTATTAAGAAATGTTTTATCATAGCCAACAGTGCAGTTCCCATAAGAAATAGTGGACTTACGTTCATGGTGTCCGTCAGGGGACCATGGCACTGTGAAGACATCATTCCCTCACACTCCCAGCAGATACTTTAATTCAACTGCATGATATACCCATTAAATATGGAATTCAGGAACATCTGAATGTGTGTTATATTTAGATAATGTGAAACAATGATAGAACCGTGTTTACACATGGGGTTGGAGTGTTGGTCCCCTGACCAACCCACGAGGCCAAAACCTCTTATCATTCTCTGACAAATTTATTACCTTCTACAATAGAATGTTTTAAACTCGTATACAATTAATAAATGTTTCCCCATGTTAATAACCTGGATAGGTGAGGGTTATTTCTAGGACTAATTGGCCTAAGCGAGTGATCATTTTTTAACAACAGGGGGGCTGGTGGGTTTGCGCGTGGACGCATGAAATTTTTTTTGACCCCCAATAAGGGCCGAAAACTGTGTGCGAACGTGCCCTTTTAACCTATAGGGGTAGTAATGCGCAGGGTTTTCCACTTTCCACTGAAAACACATGAAATTATTTTGACCCCCCCCCCATCAGAGGGGTTGAAAAAAATTTCTGACCTCCCACGGTCAAGGGGTCGAAAAAATTCTGACCCCCCCTCCAACCCACCAGCCCCCCCTGTTGTTAAAAAATGATCACTCTCTAAAGTTATGGGGAAATACGGCTATCACTATAGGGGGATATTTCCTCGGGTTCTATGCCTTAATTAATACTTATTAATGATGATAGCATAGGCTTAGATATTGATGTTTTAAAGCTATGACAAATGGCCATAACTTTCCACCAAATCGTCATAGGAAAAAAAATTCAAACCGCTATGAACTCCTCTGGAAAATTGGCTTTCTCTCAGAACCCTATTAACGCCCAATGATGTCTCTCAGTCTTCAGGCCATTTTGGCCTTTCCCCAGCATTTTTGGCCTCTACAGCGATATTTTGAGGGTATTCATGAAAGAATGATACAGACCTGTTCTCGGACCACCAATCTCGGACCACCAACGGGGCGGCACAGCTAGACGCAGTGTCATGCTTTGTTAAAATCATTTTCCTTCAATTTCTCAGTATCATGCGACAAACAAAGACGAGTTGTGACAAAAATGTTTAAGGCTAGGGCACAGCCCTAAGTTTTATTGGCTTCTTTGTTCAAAGAGCTATAGTCTATATGGCCTTAGCGTGTTCCTTAGTGGGCCGACCCCTGCTGCAGCTGATACCTTTCGAGATAAGGACTGATAACAGCGAGCTGATGGGTACCAGGTATTACGTAATGCACCCTGAAAAGTCGGCAGTGGATGAAAGCAATTTTCTCATTGGTCAATAATGTATCCTGCTAAGTCGGAATACAACATGATCATACTATAGTGACAAAATATAATGAGTAACGATATCTAAGAAGGCACGGCACAGCTGTGATGTCAGTTGGTGTTGATGGTTTAAACCTAAGATAATTTTTTTTTAACATTGTAGATGTCGGACAGAAATGTCAACAGCACCAATGGCAACCCCAGGGTCTAATTAAGGGGGGTAGGCATGGTCAAATACCTCCTATACCTATTGCTAGGCAATGTAGACGTCGAACTGAAATGTCAATGGCACCAATGGAATCCACAGGGTCTAATTAGGGGGGTAGGCAGAGTCAAATACCTCCTAGACCTGTTGCTAGGCAATATAGATGTCAGACAGAAATGTCAATGGCACCAATGGGATCCCCAAGGTCTAATTAGGGGGAGTAGGCCTGGTCAAATACCTCCAAGACCTGTTGCTAGGCAATGTAGATGTCAAACAGAAATGTCAATGGCACCAATGGAATCCACAGGGTCTAATTAGGGGGAGAAGGCATGGTCAAATACCTCCTATACCTATTGCTAGGCAATGTAGACATCGAACAGAAATGTCAACGACACCAATGGAATCCCCAGGGTCTAATTAGGGGGGGTAGGCATGGTCAAATACCTCCAAGACCTGTTGCTAGGCAATGTAGATGTCAAACAGAAATGTCAATGGCACCAATGGAATCCACAGGTTCTAATTAGGGGGGGGTAGGCATGGTCAAATGCCTCCTATACCTATTGCTAGGCAATGTAGACGTCAAACAGAAATGTCATTGGCACCAATGGGATCCCCAGGGTCTAATTAGGGGGAGTAGGCATGGTCAAATACCTCCTAGACCTGTTGCTAGGCAATGTAGATGTCAAACAGAAATGCCAATGGCACCAATGGAATCCACTGGGTCTAATTAGGGGGAGTAGGCATGGTCAAATACCTCCTATACCTATTGCTAGGCAATGTTGACATCGAACCGAAATGTCAACGACACCAATGGAATCCCCAGGGTCTAATTAGGGGGGGTAGGCATGGTCAAATACCTCCTATACCTATTGCTAGGCAATGTAGATGTCAAACAGAAATGTCAATGGCACCAATGGGATCCCCAGGGTCTAATTAGGGGAATAGGCATGGTCAAATACCTCCTATACCTTTTACTAGGCAATGTAGACATCAAACAGAAATGTCAACCACACCAATGGAATCCATAGGGTCTAATTAGGGGGGGTAGGCATGGTCAAATACCTCCTAGACCTGTTGCTGGGCAATGTAGATGTCAAACAGAAATGTCAACGGCACCAATGGCATCCACAGGGTCTAATTAGGGGGAGTAGGCATGGTCAAATACCTCCTATACCTGTTGTTAGGCAATGAAGATGTCGAACGGAAAGCAACACAGACGTCGGACAGAAACGTCAACAGCACCAATAGAATCCCCAGGGTCTAATTGTAGGGGGAGGGGGTAACTCCTCGACTTGTCCGTTATCATTCTATAGTTACAGTTCTATAGTTAGTTCTAATACAGTTTCCACGGCGGTCGCTGTAAGAATGATAACATGCAGGCAAGGCCCTAATATAGCATAGCTACCCCTATGGCTTAATGCCATTGATCTTAGGAATAATTGCCATTGCTCTTAGGAATAATTCCTATTAAACTACACAATTTAGGTTTAGTGTTCAATGGGTCTCAGGGGTAGCTCCTACCTCCATGGCGGTCGCTGTAAGAATGATAATATGGAAGCAAGATCCTAATATATCATAGCTACCCCTATGGCTTAATGCTATTGTTTTTAGGAATAATTCATGTAAAACTACACTTCTGGCTGACTGTGCACAATTACTACCTAATTAAGAGGATTATACCTGGTCCATCCAGGTGTTTGTGCATGCACATGGCTTTTTCTCTTAAGGCAAAACTCACCTTGAGACAATCTGTGTATTTTACCTTTACACCCAAATACATGTACAGCTTCCACCTAACAAATGGGAGTTGTATCATTGTATTGAATAATGATTTTAACACACCCTGGCATTTAAAAAACTCTTGTAACATGAGAAATATGTCTGTTACATTTGAAATATGAAACTGGGTTTTCTCCTTAAAACTTTTAACGAAGCAACCTCAAACCCTAGATCCAGGTACTGGTCACAAATCATAGAAAGAGTGCATATGGGGCCTCACATGTCATTCGCCCAGACATGTGCCCAGAATCATGAAAAATAATTCTTATAAGTATGCTTCTTTTATGATAGCAAGGACACATCTGACATAAATGATAATGTGATTTTCTTAATCTACAGGTCAAAATAGTCTTGACCTGAGATTTTCATAGAGGTATGATGATTGTTTCTGTAGGAAATGAAGCCCCCAACATGGCTTGTAACTTAGGCCCCTAAATGTCATTCGCCGAGACACAATTTCGCCGAGACAATTTTGGGCTCATTTTAGCCCCCTGGAGCCCAAAATATTCATATGGGACCATCAAAACCCATATGTAACACAAAGATCTCATCCAGCCTGACACTTTGAGCCAAAAAAATAGAGGGGGAAACTAAAATTCGAAGATTAGGGGCTGGAATACCTCCAAATTCGTCATATGCAAACCTTCTATGATTTTCGACCTACTTTAGACTTGCCTAAGCTATTAGTCTCAGTCTAATCCTATGTGCATGCTAAGGACTTTTATGTGGGAAAGTCTACCCATTTTGCCACATTCCATTGCATCTACTCCCCTTATATGACTATTTTATTGGCCGAGCCAATAAAATAATAATCCATGTGTACTGCGACAATAAAGCTTCCGTTCAAATAACAACACATTTGGGCCAAAAACACAGACATCGGCAACAACAACATCTTCGCTGTTACCGTGGTGCTGCAGCGGTACCAGCGCAACACGTGGCTTCTGGGGATGTGCCTAACTGGGTCAGGTCACTACCAACAGCCAATCAAAGACGGGGACGGTGGTCTTTCAGCCAATCATGTGTCTCGGGGAGGGAGGGAGCGGATTCTATCCGCTGCGGCCGGCCTACTAGACTTGCTACCATATTGTGTGCATAGTGTGTATTGTGTGTATACGGTAGCGGCGTCCTTGACTATAATACTATGTACTAGGGCGCCTTAGGACCTTAGCTAGTGGCTAGGACCTTAGCAAGTCTAGGGAGCCGCAATTCTCATGCACGAAGGACTTTTACCAAGGTCGCTCAACTCGTATCTCACAAAGAAGACACTATCCCTCAAATAGTGATGTAATGTCATTTGTGCTTTAATGCCACTTTTGAGGGATAGTGTCCCGACTGGTGTCACTATCCCTCAAACAAGCATTGTTTGAGCGAAAGTGTCTCATTTGTGAGATTCTTTTCCCAACAACTGTCCCTTACAATCTATGGGGGGGGGGGGAATGATATAACTGTACTCCCTTAACTTTTACTAACCCTTTGGGCAATCTTAGTAAAACTAGTGTCATGGGTCTTTGTTAAATGACATGAATATTTTTTAAAATCGTCAATATATGCAACATTCATAAGCTGTATCCTGCATTCATAAGCTGTATCCTGAAGGTTCTATTGCATTCAAAAACTCTATCCTGAAAGGTCCATGGTATTCATTAACTATATCCTGGAGGGTCCATGGCATTCATAAACTGTATCCTGAAGGTCCATGGCATTCAAAAACTGTATCCTGAAGGGTCCATGACATTCATAAACTATATCCTGAAGGGTCCATGGCATTCAAAAACTGTATTGTGAAGGGTCCATGGTATTCATAAACTATATCCTAGAGGGTCCATGGCATTCATAAACTGTATCCTGAAGGTCCATGGCATTCAAAAACTGTATCCTGAAGGGTCCATGACATTCATAAACTATATCCTGAAAGGACCATGGCATTCATAAACTTATCCTGCAGGGTCCATTACATTCATAAACTTATCCTGAAGTTATAACAATGGCTGCGAAAGTATGAATCAACAGATGACTCTTGATAAACTTCTGGATTGCCTCTCAATGTTATATGGCTTCAAAACTGTATATATAACATTGTAGGATCGGCGCTACCTTTCCATATAAGGGTCAGGTACCCTCAATTTGATTTTGTATACAGACACAGAAATCGAGCGAGAAGACACTGAAGAATGTTTTTGAAACAAGATTTCTTTATCAATACCAATACTCTGTGTTGTTCTATACAGTATGTATTTTGATGCTTTAACCCTTTAATTACAGTGCTCCTCTGCATTTTGTTCTAGAACAACCTACGGAAAACTTGAGAGTGCATCAGGTCACCATGATGCTCAAACTAAGGAACCGCGAATGACTCGCGTCAAGGTATCATGAGGACAAAAGGGCCCCGTACATCATAGCAATCCGACACTGTATGCTGACCTACAAGGGTTAACATAAGTTTAACTAGGTATATACATGTTTATATACATGTACATGTTACGTGTATGGGTTTATTTACATGTATACATACATCAAGGCCACCTTATCTATTACATGTTTATGCAAGTGTATCGTGCGAGTCTTTGATAATTATACAGTTCTATAGGACATATTTAAGTACCGGATAAGAAAGGATATAGGCTGGGGAAGTACATTCAATGTACCTAGATAGTGATCTTATCTAACAAGTTAATAGGGGTGAAACTTTGCGTGGCATTTCATTTACAATTACCCCCTTATAATTTTGCATTTATAATGCAACATATTAGCTAAATATATTAACATTGTCCATGAGGCATTCTTTTTTATTATTTATTTTTTCTTTTCATTTCATATGCTCTACCAGGATAGGCTCATTTGCTACTTAAAGCTCATTCTCTACTAAGTAGCGACACTTATCTTTTTTACAAAAGCTTTTCAACCTGACACTTAAACTTCTACGCAGTCAATGTTGCACATCCATTTTAAAAACGACTTAGTTCACGAGTAGGCCACTTGAACATAACAAAGGTATCATAAAATGCATAAAACCAATCCTAAATCATATAAAGATATATCGACGATTCATAGAAATGGCCAAGACGCGGAACAGTGCTGGAGGAATAAAATTTATAATAAATGTATCTAAAAGCAGAAGGGGACCACAGAAAAAAAAGTCTGTTTTCAAATATATAGGACTCATAGTCCATGTCCAATTGTCATCATGATGCACCAAAATAGCCTTGGTGAGTAACTCGCCAGCACTGCATTGCTGCATCATTTCCATGATACATAAAGAGCAGTACTGGGGAGATACTCAGTAGGACAGAATTCATGTGTCGCTATGACCAAGGGACATCAGGCATTAAAGCATGACTCTGGCCTTACAAAGTAGGACTCTGGCCTCACAAAGTAGGACTCTGGCCTCACAAAGTAGGACTGGTCTTACAAAGTAGGACTCTGGCCTCACAAAGTAGGACTCTGGCCTCACAAAGTAGGACTCTGGCCTCACAAAGTAGGACTGGTCTTACAAAGTAGGACTCTGGCCTCACAAAGTAGGACTCTGGCCTCACAAAGTAGGACTCTGGTCTTACAAAGTAGGACTCTGGCCTTTGGATTATGTACATTAGATCTCTCTCCTTCTCTATACCATATATACACTGTACATAAATTCGTGGATACTATACACACTGTTTCTATATAATCTCCCAACTTAAACTAAGAGACAGACTAATGAGTGACTTCTTGCTGCTGAATATTTTTAATACTGCGATTCTCTATAGACATTCTCTAAAGATTCTGTGAAGAGCACTAAAATGACCAATAGGTCAAGGGTTGTGTAGAACAAAGCTGACTGAATGAAGGAAATAACTGAGTGAAGATATCAAACATATATAAGAAATCTGACACAGGGGTTTGTAGGGAGTATATAACTACGTACATCATTATTAGGATTATATAGAGCACGGCAGGTTTGGACTCGTCATAGAAACGACACAGTTTTATTACGATTAACCCCCTAATGGCCCCATAGTGCATCAGTTACGTACATTCATCGTCATGTTAAAATGAAGCCCAGGTTAGTCTACTCACAAGGGCTTCATTCACCTATTATTAGAGGTAAATAAAGCCCTAGGATCGGCAAGTTATAGGAATGCAGCACTGGTGAGAAACTCAACAGAGCTGCATTCAGACATTAGGAATGCAGCACTGGTGAGTAACTCAACAGAGCTGCATTCAGACATTAGGAATGCAGCACTGGTGAGTAACTCAAGAGAGCTGCATACAGACATTAGGAATGCAGCACTGGTGAGTAACTTAACAGAGCTGCATTCAGACATTAGGAATGCAGCACTGGTGAGTAACTTAACAGAGCTGCATACAGACTATAGGAATGCAGCACTGGTGAGTAACTCAACAGAGCTGCATTCAGACATTAGGAATGCAGCACTGGTGAGTAACTTAACAGAGCTGCATACAGACTATAGGAATGCAGCACTGGTGAGTAACTCAACAGAGCTGCATTCAGACATTAGGAATGCAGCACTGGTGAGTAACTCAACAGAGCTGCATTCAGACATTATAACAATGATTTATTGTATTACTGCACTATGTGACCATTAAAGGGTTAAGGACAGCATGATGCCTGAGCATTCAATGTTTATTAATTCTATTCATATTATACATCAATGCAGCGCCGGTGAGTAACTCCCTAGCATTGTGAAAAAAAAAACCATCAGTGGCGAGTTACTTGCCATGCTTGCATTCATGTACACCGATGAAATATGGGTGCTCCAATGTTTACCGTTCACAAATAAGTACATCAAGGCGTCTTCTGTGATTATGGAACACAACTGAAATTGTTATATGGAACCCTGGAGATAAATTTGCCTAATTAAAGGCATCTATGTCATTAATGAAATTACATGAACATTTTGTATAATTGCAGCTGTCTGTGTTAAATTCATGATTTACATGGAGAAGTGTTGAAGAAAAACATCGCTTCAGATATGAACTTTTCCCCATATATTATATATACTGGTATATGTCAGATCACAAGTTTACAGGTATCTTCATAGCTAGGATTCAAGTAGAACCGATTGAAACATCACCCAACCCCCCACCCTCTGTCAGAAACATTAAAAGATAAAGACTAAAAGAAACTTGGCTCTAACTTAAGCCCTGGCACTGCAAGTGACGCATTAAATGTTAGTTGATAATGGTTCTTGGAAGCCTGGGAAAGACTGTCCTCGAGGCTGGTGCGAATGTTGCCGTGAGAAACTCTTCCCTGGTCGTATCCGCGCAGAATCCTGTGGTCGGAATAGGGCGTGATTCTGAGGATATGAAAGAAGAAATTTACAGTTATTATCTACTGGATCTCACAATAAACTCGAGTCTTAATCCACTGGCTTTGGCTGACCAAAATTGCCTACGGATATGAATTACGGTACCAATGTTTAACTTTAAATCTAAACCACAGGTCTTATTTAGAACAACAGTAACAAATGATACTGTAAATCATCGATTCAATCTGAATCAAAATCTTCTTTTCGGAAAAAAACAACCCTCATCGGAAAGAATTTTTGAATACTTGAGAGAAGACTTGTGTTAAATCTAATTTTGGCAGATTTTCCCCAACTCACAACAAATTTACATTAAATTCCCTGGCCATTTTTATTTTCCCCGTCTCTCCCTGACTTGTGGGAATCCTGACTCAACACATTTTAAGACTCATGAGGACACAATTCTTCATTTGTCTTCAAAATAAACATCCACACCAATCCAATAAGGAATGGCCGACATGGGTGAATAAAGGGCTTAGAATATTGAAGCTGGTTACCAGCGGTCATCTCTGATAACTGTTATCAGATGGGTACCATCTGCCCCTCCCCCGACCAGAAGAACCATCTGCTCCCCCCACCCCCCCCCCACCCGCCCAGAAGTCCGCAATGAATAGTTGGGAGTATTTCAATCATTAATTGATATTAATCCCGCTAAGTCAGTACAGTCGTGCATTCATGTATCGTGACATCAAAAGGACATTGTGAACAAAAGCATCGTGACCCTCAGTTGGTCAAACCGAGCATATCAGGCACGTTCTATAATCTACCGGTAATTTGAGGCAAACGCTGTGGAGTGTGATTTTTAGCACCGCAGAGCATATACAGGAGATAATGTGGTACTTACATCAGGCTTCATCCAGTTCTGTTGGTCTCGCTCCTCCCGGATCATCTTACGGTCCTTCCAGCTGACGATGCAGCTAACGGGTATCCAGATAACGAGTGACAGGATGATCACCGTACCCACAATGTTAGCTCGCATAAACTCCACTGTAATTGATTCATAATAATAGCTCACATAAAAGCATTCTAATGGATTTACAACATTTTATGTCCACATGATTCATGAATCCTGCCCTGGTGAGTAACTGACCAATGCCGCATTCATGCATCATGCCGACTTTACAGGATTGGGAACTTTCTCAAAGGTCAGCACGATACAATAATCCAGTGCTGGCAAGTTATTCACTAGCATTGTCTTAATGGAGAGAATTTGTAATTGAAAATTGAGGTACCGTAATCTCCCGCGTATAAGGCGCGTCTTATAGGCCAAACAAAAGGCTGCTGGGTCTTATACGTGGGAGGAAAATTGCCTTGAGTTTGGGGTGCGCCTTATAGGGGGGTATTTTTACTATAGAACAGTACTAAATTAACAAAAATCTGCTCTTAGAGGTGCGCTTTATATGTGGACTTGCATTCTCTGAGTTGGGGGTGCGCCTTATACGTGAGCTGCGCCTTATACGCGGGAGATTACGGTATGATGCCAAATCATGCCAACAAACCATATATGGTAAACTTGTACGTACCGAGTTGGTCCGGGGTAATATTCTCAATAATTTTCCAAATTCTTTGTACCAGATCCTGAGTCTGCCGCTCACATTTACCCTGAAACATGAACAACACAAATTGATCCATTTCTCGTCTCTTATACTCCATTCCTATTCAATTAAGGGCTTCTGATGCAGACTTCCAAAATCAATGTAATTCACTTGATAAGTGAATTAAACAACCTTTATATAAAACTAAAGTAGGCACTTGCATAAACCACTGCCGCGTCCGCGCTGCGTGTAGTGCCGTTACTGTTATCAAAACAACTTTCCATGCTGCTACATTGCAAGCAGCAGATAATAGGGGCTGGAGGGCTTAATATTTGGGCTAGAATAAAAGTTAATATACCAAATTGAAGCTTAGAATTAGGCGATTACAATGGGAGGTGTATATTTGATGTCCATAGAATATTTCTGTATTGTCATAGTTTTTTAATTTATTTTTTATTTTAAAATGACCAAAATTAAGAAAAAAAAAGGTTCGCCAAAGTTCACCTACATAGTCGTGTTCCTACATATCCTAAGTATATTCCCTGCAAATTTCAGGTCTGAAGGAATAAGCCCAACGAAGCCCCCGCCATAACAGTTTACCCTTGTCAATGCAGCTTCAGTGCAGGCATGCAAACACTGGGACTATAGCATAGTATAGGGACTGAGCCATTCTATGGGCATAAGATAAAGTGTATATTATAGATATATTAACATTCCTTTGATGTTGTTTTCAAAGAAATGGTGCTTATGATGCCTTCACACCCACTCACACTTCTGAGGGGTGTGAACACATCTAAGAGAAATACTCACTTTGATGCCTTCACACCCTCTCACACTTCTGAGGGGTGTAAAACACATCTAAGGGAAATGCTGTTATCTTTTACATTTGTTCTATTATGCTGTAATGTATTAGTAAAGCATGTCTCCCCTTCGAATTCCGGGGGATTATTGAGTGGCTCCTATGGAGCCCCTCTATTCAACATGGTAGTATCAAAATGAAAGCCGTACTATACTGGCCCACAGTAATAATTGACCTTCTCTTCTTGGTCAAATTTATTCAGAAATGGACATATACTTCTAGGTCAAAGGTCAATGTACACAAACACATTGACTTTTGGCAAAGACATTTATTAGTCCAGACCCTAGTAAAGAAGTTATCTACAATGTACCTTTCCCTGGTAATCCGCATTTCGACTTGCCCTAATTCAACTAGGTTGACCTATTTATGAACTGACCTTATTTTACTAGGTCAAAGGTCAATACACACAAACTTGATAGGTATCAAAATATGTACCTCTTGCTGTTGGTGCTTCATGCAAAAATTCAGTGTTATATCTGCAATTTCCTATGAATTGCGAGAAAACAATGTGATTAATTAGGTCATGCATGGATTAATCAGGTCAACGGTCAAATTTAAGGTCAAGATATATAACATGCATAAGAATTCTGATAAATGAGAATACATTAGGGAGCATACAGATTCTCATCTCAACAGGTCCATTGTGTTCAGGTACTTAGCTATGTTTTTGCTTCATAGCCTGACCTTGAAGGTCAAAGGTCAATTATAGGTTCATAGAGGTTGACCTTAATATCATACATTATCATTTATCAGTAGGATAAATGTTAATTCTGATGGCAAGTACACAAATTATGAGAAACCTCTGGTAGTTATCATAGTTTTAACAAATTGACCTAGTTAATTAGGTCAAAGGTCAATCATAAGTAGGTCACAGGTCAAATGGGCAAAGAAGAACAAGGGCACGATATCTAAATAATATATACTGAAAATTTCATGCAAAAATATGAATTATTGACTGAGTTATGTTAAAAAAAAAATCTTTCCTCTGTCTATTCTGGCCCTATCTGGATTCCATTTTGATAACAGTCCTCTTATCAGCTTAACCATTGTGTCAATGGGGATCAAGTGTCCATCAATTTTGGATTTTAGATTAAGATTGCTCGGGAACTATATATAGTAGAAAGACAATCTAAACAGATCTGAAAAGCTGGCAATGAGCTCTACAGGACAGGGCCCATAATCAAATGTTTCAAACAATTAAAAAATTTTATGCAAGTCCCTAACTAAAGAAGATTCCATATGCTGGCCTCAAACACTAATTGCTCCTTATATACTGCGGTAGAAATTATTGTGACTGTACCTCTAAGCAGGACCCCTGGATACAGCGCATGCCGTCTGGCAGGTTTGACGTCTCGTTGGTGGACTTATCCTCTATGTAGGGTTCACATGTGCTGTTGTGGTCTGCCTTACAACACCACAGACATGCCGTGTCCACTACAACCACAAAATAATTTTTTTTTTTATAGATATGATATTAGGCCTATTATGAGTTGGAGTTGATGCCTCCGGGTTTATGTAAATAAATACATTTCTTTTGTCAGTATAATATATACGTACCACTACAGTGCTAGTAAGTCTACGCACCAGCACTGCACTGGACAAGGTCTAAAATCTTGGTGTGTGAATAGGAATTTTGGTGAAAGCCAGCCCCCTACCCTTAGGATATTGAATTTTCCCCATTTTGTGTCGCAATTTTGTCAGACTGAGTGAGTTCTACGTGTTATAAATACAAGTTTTAGTGATTCACTATAAAGATTTTGGGCTCCAGGAGATCACAAATGCCACATGTGATAGCAGATGTCACACTAAGTATGCTATAGTACACCAAATGAAATTGTCATGAAAATAGGGCGGTCGTTTCTTTTGATATCCTGTACACCAAAATATCAAAAATGGTCACAATGATCAAAACTTTCTATCTAATAATATTCGGCAGTAGCTTACTCGAGTGCCAATAGGGCTCAGTTCACCTTACCACTCAGGGAAAAGCGGCTATTTGGGTATGAAATCGTTTCTTTTGATTTTAGAAAATGGAAGCTGTTTAATAAGAATGGAATGACACTGAAAACATGATCTGAATCTGCAGCAAAAAGCTACGATGCGATGCTTTAAAGAACAACCTATTATATATCTTCATTAATCTTTCTGTGCAAATTAGCTTTCCCTTATTGAAAATCTTGCAATTTAAATTTTCAGAACCTCCCCCCTCCCCATCCCCCCCAGTGGTGTTAATAATATTGTACATTTCTCACCACTTATTTTAACCTTAAGAACTCAACATGCCAATAATGCTGTTTTTTTTTTTTTTTTTTTTTTTGGACTTGCTCATTGCATCAATGAACTGTTATGTTCATTTAAATGATGCTATAGAGCAGACCAGGTTTTATTTGATTTTTTCAACAACAAATAGAAACAGCATCAACTTGACAAGAAAGGAATTATGTTAACGGACCCAAGTTGTCAGTAGAACAGTAGTTATGACATTTTTCTTTTTTTTTGGTCCAAATCCTAAAACTCAAGGTGTGTCTTCTATGCGGGATGCGCCTTATAAATACATGGTACCGGTAGATTATAGAGGCAGTGCCACGATATTTTGCCTATTCATTTTCATAAAAAAAAAATGTGTACAACTTTGTCAATAGTCCTTATCTGTGTACATATGAATCCCCCAAATGAAGGCACACCACACACATCCAGACAGACCGCCGCCAGTTGGCTGCTGACCCTTATCAGGCCTCCCCTCACCACAGGCCATGTTATGACGTCATCGACAGTAAGGGTGGGCACAGAGTTTACTATGTTATATCAAGATAAATCATAGTACCGTAAATCCTCGCGTATAGGATGCCCCTCGCATATAGGACGCACCCTGAGTTGGGCAAAATTATATAGGATGCATCTGGGGTCAAATTTTGGCCACTCTAGCACTGTTATATAGTGTAAAATCCTCGCATATATGACACACTCTGAGTTGGGATAAATATTATAGGACGCACAGGGTGTAATTTTGGTGTAAAAGCCGCGTCTTATACGCGCGGATTTATGGTACCGTAATCTCCCGCGTATAAGACGCATCCTCTAGGCCAAACAAAATGCTGGGGGGTCTTATAGCTTTCTCTCAAGTTGGGGGTGCGTCTTATATGAGGGGTAATTTTACTATTGAAATGTACTAATCTTACAAATTTCAGCCTTAAAATGTGCGTCTTATAAGCGAAAATGCATGTGCTGAGTTTGGGGTGCGTCTTATACGCGCAGCGCGTCTTCTACGCGAGAGTTTACGGTAGTTTTTTTTTTAGTAGAATCGCCATGATTTACCTTATTATAATTATGATAACCAGGTATGAGGGTTTACGATATTATTACAACTATAGGTTACTGTGGTCCATTAATACTCATCAATCCACAGGTAAAGCTATACAGTATACATGTATCTATCTTACTATACCGTAAACTCCCGCGCAGAAGATGCGCTGCGCATATAAGACGCACCCCAAACTCAGCACATGCATTTTCGCGTATAAGACGCACATTTTAAGGCTAAAATTTGTAAGATTGGTACATTTCTATAGTAAAATTACCCCTCGTATAAGACGCACCCCCAACTTGAGAGAAAGCTATAAGACGCACCAGCATTTTGTTTGGCGTAGAGGACGCGTCTTATACGCGGGAGTTTACGGTAGTATGCATTGTGAAAACAATTAAATAAGTATTCAGATAAAAATGTCAGCTCGTAAGTCAAATTTTGGATTAAGAAATAGAAATTTTAAATAGATTTTCGATAATTAATAGATTATTGATTATAGCAAAAGAAAGAAGGAAAGGGTTAAAGGACTTTAAAAAAAGGTTGTTTCTCATCACTGCCGTCATTGGGCCACACCAAATTAAATAATTGGTCTATGGATTTCCAACATCATATTTTCAGAAATACAAATTTTTTTTTTTTTTGAAAATTAATTTGTCTATGGATTGCGCCCGCACCATTTTCTGCAAAAATCTGATTTTTTTTTTTTTTTGCCATAATTTTTGAACAAACAATGGCAGATATTCAGAGATGTCAGTTGGGCTCAACCTCTGGAAATGTTTGGGTCTTAGCAAAGCACTCATTCCCCCAATATATTATGCTAAAAGCACCCATCCCGTCTTCATTTCAACCTGTTCGCTTCACTCAAAATTATAAAGACCATCCAAAGAACGGATGAACATAGAAATACAATTAAAAACAATAAATAATGATTTCAGCCAATCAGCAGCCAGCTAAGATTCATGTCCTCTGAAATGAGACTTCAGAGATCCTCTGATCTCTGAAAGGTTTTTTTGTCTAGAAAAGGCTAGAGGGCAGCACAAGGCATGATTATGCTCAGCCTTAGGCTCACTAGAAGTAGAAAGGATATGTTGTAAGGGTATCTATGATCAATGTAATTCTCTCTATCCATATTATGACCACAAGATGGAATAAGCCTCTGAGATGTATATTTTTTTAGGAAAGTTTGAACCTCTGAAAATAGACGAACCTCTGAAGGTCTGACATCTCTGCAGATATTATAAGTCTGATACTAGCTTTAAAAACTGTCAACTCCTTTCCTGGGAAATCTTTGGTTATCAAAAAAAAAAAAAATCAAAAAAAATCGCCCTCTCCACATATGTGATGTGCAGAATCCATTGACAAAAAAAATAAAAAATAAAATAAAAGGTAAATTAGTTTGATACATGTATCAAATTAAAGATTATGGTCCAAGGATTGCAGTGGCTGTCTATTATAACCATCTTTACATTACCCATTTCTAAAATGTCAATAATACATGCACTACTAAAATTAATTTTTCCCATATGCAGACCGCCATATTGCATAGATTTTGGGCCCTTATTAATTTCACATGCATCTGCCTGCCGGCAGTTTAGTGGATACTGTGTTGTTCACAGTTATATTTGTTAACAGAAACCTCTGAGCTGTCAGGAAAGTGAGACTGCCTCTTTATGGCATGTTAAATCCAGCGTTGACTTAAAAACGTACTCACCATTGTCACAGATACAGGACACCTTATTTTTACTCTCACACAGTGGGACACACACTCCGCCAGAACAGCTCCCCCTGTAAGAGAGAAAATAAGGCCGATTATTTTACTGCCGGAGAACAGCACATGTGAAGCCGCGCCTTAAAGATAAATCAATACCCGGGGTGGGGTTTGACAGACTGTACAAAGGCGGTAGTAGCTTAGGGGTGGTTAATGGCATTACATAATACACTATGCCAATAAATGCATTTTTCGAACCCCATTTTGTGACATACATGCATTATTGTTTATAGAATTATCTGTGCAAGTGTGACAGAAAATACATACTTTCAGGTTTAACCCGACTTTTCTTTCTTTTTTTTTAATCAATCCTATTTAATCTACAAAACCAGGTCTTCAGACCGGGATCACTGAGTACATGTATATGCTGATAGTTTACAGTGAAAGCATTTGGACATACTCAAAATTCGGCTCAATTAATGTTCTGAAAATCTTTACAGGTACTTTTCTAAAAAAGGATAAAAAAAAAGTCTCTTATGACTGATGTCTTCTGATGAGCCTCAGCTGAGTGTGATTTTATGTTAATACATTTGTAGACTTACCGTTGTAGACATGGTGAGCCGTTAACCTTCTTCTTGGGTGGGGGGCATGTGGCGTTGTGGCCCGTACAATAGGCGATCCCCTCACATGTCGGCACATCATCAAGCTGCTCGTGGCATACCGTCGTGTTTGGGGCATACTGACAATTTTTACAGCACAAGTCATTCATATCACTGGAAAAGTACAAATGAAATATGAATGGAAGTGACAGATCTTAAAAATACTGCAATGCTTACATCAAGTTGGCTGAATGTAGGTCTTAGATGGTTCGTCATAGGTTTATAGGAATTTCACTCTAAACAACTTTGAAATAACCATAAACTTGGTTCATAGATTACAATGTACCTGGACCCTGGCGCTTAAACGGATCATTACAGTAATACAGTTAAATTCTACAAAAACGTTTCAGCACATATTTCTTTCATCCAAGGGACATAAAATGATGATACATTACCTGCACTTGGCGGTACTTTTGAGGCGGCAGTGTTGGTCACAGCAGGGGTCCTCCCCTTTCTGTCCCTCAGGCCCCACATCACATTCCTCGTCCGGTGGCTCCACACGAGAGTTACCGCAGAATGACTTCCCTTTGGCTACAATAAGAAGGCTTCTATAAATTTACTGTTTCCTTATACCTTTTATGGCTTTGGTTTGAATTCACAGAAACAAATTTGCCACATAATATAACTGGTAGTGTTTAGGTTATCATGCAAATTATAGCCTTATTAAATTTAAATACTACACTTCAAGAACTTACTTGAGAAACATGTCGATGCCTTATTGAGGAGAACAGCTCCGATGGATCGCTTACTGCACGGTGAGAAAATCTGAAAAGTGAGAGTCTGGAAATTGTCTTCTTTTCTTCATAGAAATAACTGTGCGGACTGTATACATACATGATATCCATCTTTTCAAAGAAATAATTACCGGTAATCGACTGTTGATCTGTTTTGGAGAAGAATGATTATCCATTTGAAACTTTGATAAACTATGTATCCTTTGGACGTCAGGCTATGCCTATAGGCAGCTAGTGGGTTGAATTAGCAACCAATGAGATAATTCCTTGCATTCACTGCAGAATTTTTGGCATGCAACTGGTTCCCGTCCTGATAACTCTTATCAGTGAATATTTCCTGGTAACCAGCTCAGGTTATGGCTGTGTATATTGGTTGCCCACAACATCGGTATGGAATTAACATAAAGCATAAGGCAACACAGTCATGTCGACTCGCCCGGACTGCATTCAAGAATCATAATTACAAATTTTTATGGTTTTAGTGCCTTAAAACATGAGCATAATGCGTTAAAGCATCATCCTGCTATTAAGGGCTTAAAAAAATAAATTAAAGGTTGAATAAAATAAAGATTACCTTATTGTTGGGGTCGTATCCTGACACGGAGTAGGTGTACATGATGTATTTACCACCACTGAAGGATGACGGAGAACACTCGCTTGTGTCAGGGTCGTGTTCACTGCCCCAGTTGTGACCTGAAAATTTTTATTTATTTATTTATTTATTTTTTATATTTATTGATGAGGATTATATTATGAATCAACAACTGATGGAGTTCCTCGAATTATAATGTTGTTGTCTGTATCAAAAATGGCCATTTTTCACTCACTAAATTTATATAAAATTTCATACTTAAAAACATGTACATAAGCAACTGCCTAAAATATGTGAAACGAATGTAAGATGTTGCCAAAGTCAGGTCAATGCTTCAGGAAACGCACGGTTTGGTTTTAGCTATATACATGGGTTTTATGTATTTGTTAACATTGCACAGTACAAGAACTTATTCAAGTTTAGTATTCTCCCAGTGTCAATTGTACCTAATACATTTTACATTGAGAATAAGTACAGTGATCTATAAGGATTCCCTTTAGAAAAGTTAATCGTGCCATAATTATTTCATACAAGCAATGAACAAAATCCAACATTAGCTTTATGATACCTTTTGATATTTGTGGAGAATGATATTACAACTTATAGATAAATAAGTCCTTATAATCAAAAGTTTTACTCACCAAATTCTGATAAAAGCATCACATGAAAGAGAAGTAAATATTGACACATACAGTAATTATGTTCTAACCGGTAGTTAGTATTTCGCCGAGAGACATTTTATAATTGCTTGGAAGGGGGGGGGGGGCATTCTGATGACATATTCCGAGTTAGCAGGTTGTCCCATGGGCGCCGCCATTACTGGAGCTTGTTATCAGCGAGTTTTACTGATAACACCTATCAGATTGGTACCAGTTGGTCCCCGAGAGTACCACAGTGAATAGTTGGTGTCATTTCTTTGGCTGATAATCAAACCAGCTAAGGCCGTATATATATTGGGAAAGCTGAGAGGAACATTCATCTAATCTATCATTTAAACGCCACCTTCAATATCTTAGATAAATTTGCTTAGAGTGTGACCACCCTCTGCAAGAGGCTCTTAATTCGGTTAAAATTTATCACGACTTAAAAGTGTTATGAACTACCGCAAATTTAACTAATTATTTCTTGCAAGCTCAAAAAGAGGGTGAATATATAAGAAGTCTAATCTTATTTAATCTTTTTCCCTCTCAAAATTTACAATACCTATGGGTAATATGGCTGCAATATAACACTAACCATGAGTGGTGACGAGGTCGGCCTCCTGTGTCAGTAGTCGCCGGTTGTGACGGTTTAGGGCACTACTCCAGCCGGTGTTCAGGTATAGACGAGTGGAGTTCTTGAAGTAATCTTAAGAGACAATTAGATGAATATATTAGTTGTATAAATACATTTAGATATCATACATGGCTATGGAAATTTACAAAAAGGGATTTTGTATAATTTCATCATTTCCTTTAAGGATTGTTATTTCTTCATCATTACACTCTATTGCCGATTTAAACCGGCTCAGTAATATACATTAAAAGATTATGCACATATGCACCAGAGTTAAGTTTCTATCTAAAAGCATATTGCATGTCGTACTTATGACACTAATTAATAGGTTTGATATATACAGATAAGTTATAAATATCGCCTGCCATCGAATCAGATTCAAGTACAAATTAAAGTAAAATCTTTAAAGTCTGAATTTTTAACATGTCAGTACATAAACTGAAAAGAAAAAAATCTTACACTTTCAGTCTCAACATTTTAAAATTTAAAATTACAAATACCTTTGAAAGGCAGAAGGAAGGGGGATCACAATTGCTTATATTGATCAGCACCATAGCACCTTAATCTTAATGTTAAAATGCACACTTATCTATCCAAAGCCAATGTCAAAAGAACAGTGCAATTTGACTATTTGCTGAGAATGAATGTAGTTTCTTTTAGACGGAATAAAACTTTTATTGATTAGGGTGATCAGCTGAAAGATATGTTTAGTTAGCTACAGAGGGAGAATTTAATGACGACTTTAAAGGAAAGAGAAGCGTCAAAATATGGTACAAAAAGAAAATACTATACCACACAATACAACACCAATTATGTTTTAACATTATGAACCAAAAAGTTTTCTAGTTTGGCAACCCACTTTTTTCCCTTCTCACTTTCATGCAAACATGTCCAAAACTCAATTGGACCTATCTATATGTTGATAAATGATAATGAAGCCTGACTAGAGTAACGCATATTTTGCACTCTCTATTGTTTAAGTAAATACATTTCTATTGTGCCTGTATTCAGCAACGTGTATCTGAAGTAGCTAAACCCAGTGGCGGATTTAGAGGGGGCGCGGGGGCGCCCCCCCCCTTTTGCCAGTACTTAAGAGTTTAATTGCATATTTTGGACCCCAGAATTTGCTAAAAATCAGGGGGTGCGCCCCCCCCTCCTTTTTCAAATCCTGGATCCGCCACTGAAACCTATGGACCTTAATACCAACATAGTACAGAGGGATTGATGGACAACACGAGGGAACACACCCAAACATAATTCAAACTGCAAACACAAAATACTAAATGTACCTCAAAGACTTTGGGGGACACATGAAGCGGCGATCTTGGGTTTACTGATACTTCATAATTATAAACATTAGCGCCCTTTACCAACAGTTTGGAGACAAAAATATATTGAACTGTACCTTGTTCAACTCATGCTATCACTTTCCAATTCTGATTTTCACCATATCTTGCTAGGTGCCAGATAAAGCAATGGCCGACCCACTAGGCATTCATACTGAGCCCTACGCAGGGATGCCACTCACTGCTTCTCAAAAATTCGGAAATCCTCCTAATTTTCTCAATTTACAATGCGAAATACCTATAGGAATGAAAATCAAAACTTCAGAATTCCTAAAAAGTTAGGAAAAGTGGCATCTCTGCTTATGTTTCCATTGTGTCAGGTTTCGCCTGTTTGTCTATGTGTAGAATTCCTTTTTGTTCATCTTCTCTCTAGTTTCTATTTCTATTTTTGTCAAGAAGTGTAGAACCGGTGAAATGTGGGTGCAATGTGTTTGTCAGTAACAGGAAGATACAGAGAATAAACCATGCCGCATGCAGCAGTCAAAGAAACCACCACCATTATACAGAACTGGCCACACATCAACTCCCCTATCTATTCACTCATATATCTATAGCTCACATAGCCATTATCAGCTGGGGGCCGCCATTAGACCCCGACACCACTATGACTAACACCTTCAGCCCCCGACTCCGCAGTATATGCCAGGGATGCCTCCCATTGGTCAATAATACAATAGCCATGTGCCGTATAGAACATGTACTCGTGTAATCCTGATGCACTGGGAACATTTTCTCAAGTGAAATACATGTAATGGTTTCTCCTGATTCTCAACATATAGCTCACATAGCCATTATCAGCTGGGGGCCGCCATTAGACCCCGACGGCACTATGACTAACACCTTCAGCCCCCGACTCCGCAGTATATGCCAGGGATGCCTCCCATTGGTCAATAATGCAATAGCCATGTGCCGTATATGTGATGTCACATATATAGTCGGTCCTATCCTGGGAAACACAGCGGGAAATGTTAAATAGACCTGTAATTTACTTGCAAAATAATTTTTGATTTTTTTTTAAAATTTTGTATTCATTCTTTTTTGAGCAGAGGTTTATCTTTTGTTCTCTGAGATTTTTTCATTATGCAAAATAATTTTACAGCAGGCGTCTCATGATGAATACACCTCGGTAGTTTCATACAGCAGGCCACATTGTCAGTGATTTTTTTTCTCACTCTGCCAAATTCACACCCAATTATAAAAGGAAAATGATTTCAAGACGGTGCACATCTCATACGTAACATCGCCTTATATACGCAAGGTACTATGGTAATGAGATCTTGTCACGTATCAGCAAATCCAAGAAACAGGCAGAATATATTTTTTAATTTCAAATCCCATAAATAATCATAGGTTTATGATAAAGGTTAAAGTATTCAGAGGCCTTGCTCTTTGGCAACATTATTTAAACATTTGTTATATAAGGGAATTTACGGTAGTTTTATGTTTACCTAAAACTTGTTTAGATATTTGCTTTAGCCTAGGCGTTCCATGATACCTTCATGCCAAGCTACGGCTAGCTCCTTATGCATTAATGCTAAGTTACGGCTAGCTCCTTAAACATTAATGCCAAGCTACGGCTAGCTCCTTATGCATTAATGCTAAGTTACGGCTAGCTCCTTATGCATTAATGCCAAGCTACGGCTAGCTCCTTATGCATTAATGCTAAGTTACGGCTAGCTCCTTATGCTTTAATGCCAAGCTACGGCTAGCTCCTTATGCATTGGTGCTAAGTTACGGCTAGCTCCTTATGCATTGGTGCTAAGTTACGGCTAGCTCCTTATGCATTGGTGCTAAGTTACGGCTAGCTCCTTATGCAGTGCTCTATCCGCTAAAGGCTGAATAGATCTAAGGCCGCATAGTAACCACTATTCTTTGTAAGGTTTACTCATTTAGTCACCTGTGTTATCTGGGTATGAAACTGCAAAAATGGCAGGGGGTTTCTTGTGTTAAATTGTGAACTTGAAAAACGCTAGGGCATGCATCATTGTACAAACTATGTGATTATATATGAAACGATTCACTACAATTCACGATCAAATAAATAGGACACAAAAACTAATAGCTGATGTGACCACAGCATTCTGATTAGTTAAAACAAGGAATGTTTGAGATGTGAAATACATAGTTAATATAGTTACCAGCACCGAAAAGGCATTCTACGCCACAACAAGATAACAACACAGAGTATACTCCAACTAACTAAGGGATAGTTAGAAGGTCTCTTCTGCCATTGAATAGCTGTGAATAGCATTTAATGGCGCCGCCATAATGTGCATGAGGACAATTGAGGTAATAGTCTACCAATTTATCACCATGTTTGAAATATCGCCAACTTTATAAAAAGGACCTTTCCCGGAACCCAGGAAATAAACTGGGGTAGTTTAGGCTACCTACCTAAAGATATTAAGGTTGAAATTTGTTAAATACCTATCTATTCTGACTTACAGTATACATCTGACCAAACCAAGCAAAAGTGTACGGCCAAAAAGTCTAAAGTACCGGGGGTATTGGCTGTAATAAACTTTAACAATTTGAAACACTGAAAATTAAAGGACAAATTTTGCTAAGAAATATACCGCTAATTTATAAGGATGACAGCACCCCAACCCCTTTCCACATTTCAAAATCCTTTTTTCTGAACAGCTAGAACTAAAATTTTGAACGGTACTCAGTCACAGCGTATAAACAATGAAGTAGCAGTTGGTAGACTATAGTTTCAATTGTAACTGTGACGTGCACAGCATGGGCAGACCTCTAGAAAAAATCGACAATCACCTGGAGAACAAATACCGCCCACGGAGTAGGTCCTTGGGGAGCCGATATAGGCCAGGCCGAGCACACCACCCGTGAAGGCCTGGTAAGTGAACAAATGCGCCAAGCAAAAGTTTTTGTATGTCGAGTCGCGACTGAAGGCCTGAAACGACATCAGACAGACATCATGGTAGGGGGCTTGGATATGTCATGGCAGAATCGTAGTGTCATCGTAGTGAATCTGAAATAAGGACCTCTCACAATAATTAATTCTTCTAATGCGCTCTTTTTTCTTTCTGTCGCCTGGTAATTCTCCAGAGAAATCCATCCATTGCAGAAATTCAAAATGGCATCAATGCTCTCGTTGAACTCCAAGCCCTCTAAGCCTATGATTCCAAGAGCTCTAGGGCTAAAGGTCCTGGTTATATGACTCTAATCTAGGGTCTCATTAGTTCTTGAATCCAAGAGCTCTAGGGCTAAAGGTCCTGGTTATATGACTCTAATCTAGGGTCTCTTTAGTTCTTGATTCCAAGAGCTCTAGGGCTAAAGGTCCTGGTTATATGACTCTAATCTAGGGTCTCTTTAGTTCTTGATTCCAAGAGCTCTAGGGCTAAAGGTCCTGGTTATATGACTCTTATCTAGGGTCTCTTTAGTTCTTGATTCCAAGAGCTCTAGGGCTAAAGGTCCTGGTTATATGACTCTAATCTAGGGTCTCTTTAGTTCTTGATTCCAAGAGCTCTAGGGCTAAAGGTCCTGGTTATATGACTCTAATCTAGGGTCTCTTTAGTTCTTGATTCCAAGAGCTCTAGGGCTAAAGGTCCTGGTTATATGACTCTAATCTAGGGTCTCATTAGTTCTTGGGCCCATGGTTCTAATAGCAATGGTTCTGAAGCCTCTCATTCAATGAACCCGAATCGCGGGAGCCGTTGTTCAAAGAACCTCTAGGATAGGGCTCTAATCCCAATGGCGCATCTCAAGGCATTTTCATCCTGTTCGAATCCTTTGTTTCAAGTTGCCATACCCATACTCTATGGTCCCCTATTTCTGGTACCGGTAGTCATGATGTTATCTGCAAAGCCCCTGGTTCCATAGACAAAGGGAAACAAGTCACAACATGGATTGCATAGTAGAAATTATAGTCGATCCTGAAAAAGTATCCTATGCTATACAGTAATACTACAACAAATTATTATCCATTAAAAGCTAGCACTTTCTCATTTTCGTTGAAGTACCTATGCTGAAGATCAAGGGCATCTGTTTCAAAAAAGAATCAACATTCTTTAAGTTTGGCGTGTTCATTATGCGGCCAGTTAGTTGCTAGGAGAAGGAAAGGCGTAGAGAAGCTATTTTGTCCTACATGCAGCTTGAAACATCACAAGACTGTCACAAGTTTTTTTTCAGTAAGCAGACCATTCAAGTCCCCTCAATACAGATCCACAGTTATTCATTAGTTCCTGAAAGTGAAACCGACATTTAATGGCTGACAGTTGAGGACAGAAGAACTACAATCTCAACACACGGCATGTACTACATGCTTACTCATATCAAATGATGAATGGAGTACTTTCCCATTTGAGTAAGGATGGGACAAAACTACAACAACTTTCACAACAAGGTGTACTTTCAGGTTCAATTACCCTGGCTTAAACCCAACAGCAGAACTGGCACCTCTAAAAAGGCAGTTTGCCGGAGGGTAAACATAATCTACCATTACAGTGTTAACGTTGTTTTTCTACGGTAGATAAGATTAGATACAAGTGGGTGTTGTTTAAGTGGTACGGTAGTGTTCCTTTTGTACCACAGCAGGTAGTGTTAGGGGAGTGTTACAGAAAGACGTCTACAGCCGGCAAGAACAGAAATGGGCTTTATGGATCATCCTTTGTGCTTGGCTGCATTTATAGTAAGCAGGGTCAATATAAGACCATGGGTCATTGATGGAAGGTTGAGTTATGAAAATGGACCAGTCTACTTTGAGCAGTATTTATCTATTTTGAAGTCTGCGATTTTATGAATATATGCAGGCTTCTCCCTTCCCAAACTGCACTGACACCATGGCCTATGTGATGTTAAATGGTGTCAGAATTGTCATCGATATGCTTTCAGCTAAATATAAATTCATTCATGGTAATCCTAAATTACTGCGAGTTCAGCCATATTGAGTGCGTGAAATGTCTTTACTTTTCCCATGTGTACTTAGACAAAACCAAAAATACCCCCCCCCATTCCCCTTATTGAGACTAAAATACCCTAGCGGCCAGAGACAAAACAGAAAGGCAAACAACATTTTTGACGATCAAATATTTCTTTTCGATAATCTCAAGTTTGTCTGCTTTATCCTAATTTTAAAATATACTACAGGCCTGATTTTACACATCCTACATGTAAAGCTTTCTACAGACAGAAAGAGGAGCAGCAGAAACCAGATGAGGTCCTGTAGAAGCTTTACTTGGCACAGATTGAGTTTTGTACAAGGGGAATTCTGGTGTGGAAAATATTAACCCTGTAAGGACCACAGCATGCATTATGTTCACTGGTCGGTATGATGTGTAATGGTTCGTATTGACTTATATGTTGGGTGGCTCTTTGGCTCGCTTACCACTAGATGTACCAACACAACACGAGTAGTTCGGGTTGGGCAAAGCCCCAGAAACCCCTACCTCTCGGGTAGGACTTTATTTGATCTCTTTGATAACAAAGTACTAGCGTCTGGACTGGACCATGTCCAGTCCTCTTCTGCCGCTCGTCCGGCTCCTTAGTAGGAGCTGGACGCGAGGCATGGTGCTGCCCCCTCTTGTACCAACGAGGTATCGCAAAGCGACACCTAGCTAGCATAGAAGGAACAAGCACCACACGAACACGTCTCTCGGATGAACGGCACTAATATATATACAATGATGCCGGCCCCTACACCACCCCCACTAGACTTTACCTAGGGTTGGGTGTAATTAATAAGTAACTATTGTTGACTTTATACAGTGGTGTTATAAATAAATAGGTAAGTCTATATATACACAGTTCGTATTAAATATAGAACATTTAAGGGGCATTATAAGTTATATGTACACAATAAGGCATTATCGTATATAACCCGAAGTGTTTATAAATAATAACAAAAATAGGAAGTGGCCCCTTATGGACCATCGACCTATGGTGGTAATGTTACAAGTGTGTTATTATTAAACATGAGACGCTACGAAGAATATTGGATGTGTAGTAAGGTGATATTAATAAATTTTTACAATGTTTTTACCGACCCGAGGTGGGGTAAATAACCCGAGAAAAAAAATTTTGAGTACTTTTACTTACAAGAATATAATATACGATATAAAAATAGATTTATACAAAATATGAAATATAGGTGTCCTACCAGGGTAGCAGGATCACCCTTACAATATACCGGACTTCCGGCGAACCTGGAACGACTGGTTTCTGCAGCTCCACCCGGCGACATATGTGTGGTGGCAAACCACTTTGCTGTTATGATGTGCCCTGATGAAGATGGGAAGATGGAGACCCGGTTAGATGTTGTAGTCCTTTGGGTGTTCGGGTTAGCGTCCATCCTCGCTGCAGGTTACGTTCCAGGTATCAGGAGTCCAGCGTAAGGAACAGTGCCTCTGGCATACCAAATGCATTTACCCTCGGGTACAAGGAGACACCAACAGATGGACACTCAAAGATCTTCAGGATCTGTGTCCATCTTCTCAGCCGGCTCCACTGAGGCAGATGGAGCCGAGCTGCTACAGCTGCTCGTAGAGAGCGCCGCTGAAGCCTCGCTGGGAGTCTCGCTCCCCAAGCTCAAGGCCCTCATCACTGCGGACGGACTGTCCATTGCCTCGGATGCTGGTGCAGCAACCGTGGCAGTTGGGACAGCCCGGGTGTTCCAAGTGGGGGGCGGGAGCAGGAGAGCTGCCGGAACTGGCGGAGCAGCCGGGACCGGTGGAGTGGCCAGAACCGGTGGAGTAGCCGGGGCTGGCGGGGCATCCGGGGGTATATCTGGTACGAAGATAAGAGACGACGGTAAGCCGTCCCACTCCTCCAGATGTTTCCCGAATGCCAGGAAAAACTTGAGGTCAGCCTCCTTAAATCGATGGATATATCTGGAGTTTTCAGCTTCGTGAAACTCTTTAAGCTTTTCGGCTTCCTTCTGTTTCCGCCGGCAGGACTCGAGGGCTTCCTCGACCTTCTTCCTTTCCAGCTCCCTTATTTTCTCTTCCTCCCGCCTCTGGATCTCGTAGACCAGATTGACGGTGGCTTCAGTCATCACACGCCAGTAGTCAACAGACTGCTGGCGGTGCAATGCCTGCCATTCTGCCATCAGGTCATTCTGGATCTGAACCGTTCGGACATCGCGGTGGTCGACGAACGTATTCGGATCCTGAAGACCTGACAGGGTACCGGAGATCAGTTCCATTAGGGGTACCCGAGGACCCGTCGGTGGAACTATCACTGGTGGTGGCGCTGGGGCCTCCACTGAGACAGGCGGGGTGCCTGTTGGAGGAGCAGACGGGCCCTCCACCGTGATGCCTCCTCGGCCTCGGCCACCACCCGGGGAGCCTCGGGTGGACTCCAGCCCACCGCGGCCCCTACCACGGGTTTTGGCCCGGCCCAAGGAGGTAAGGACCTGCGACTCGGGTCCAGCCGGTCCCATTGAAGGGAACTTCGCCGCGTACTCGCTGTACGTGGGGCGCTTGCCGGAGGATCCCTCTCCAGCCCACCAAGTAGAATACCCGGATGGGGGAGCGAAGAGTTCGCCCCCATCATCCAGGCCGCCAGAGGCTTCGCCCGGGCGTTGTTCCGCGGGTGCAGGTGTGGAGGTGGCTGGAGTCGCCGGTGCGGTCGCCTGGCTACCCGACCTGCGGGCCTGGTTGCCAGGCATATCTAGAGCCGAGACTTGTTGTCCCGACTCGCGACGATCAGCTGGGTTGGCTGGTCTGGGCTGGTCCTTGCCACCCGAAGGGCTCACGGACCGGTCTGCTCGGGTCCTCTTGGAAGCAGTAGTCGTGACTGTGCCTCCGTTTGGACCTTTAGAGCGGGCTTTGGCCTTCTCTCGCTTGTCGTCTCCTCGCCACTTTTTCACCTTCAGGTGCACCTCACTGGGCATCCCGAATTTCGTGGACGAGGAGTTCGTCTGGAAGTACGTCAGCAAGTTGCCGCTCTTCCACGAGCAGAATCCGGTCTCGAATGCCTGCTCTTTCACTTCTTTAATGCTCAGCGCGGACCAATTAGCAAGGAGCTCGCTGAAGCACTTGATGGCTCGTTTCCTGGTCTTCTCCAGGCCGATGCCATGGGCCTTCTGCAAATGCAGAGCCATGTCTCGGCGCCGGTGAGTGCTGAACGAGCCATCACAATGTTTACTCGGGCGGTCCCCGAGCACACACATCATCACAGGCTTGTGATGCATATGGTACTCGACGATGTGCCGAGCGAAGCGGGGCTTCGTCTCGAACACCTTCTCACCCGTGAGAGCCAGCTGGCAAGACTCGAACGGGCACCTTCGGCGGTTGCCGGTTGGTCCCCATTGGGTCATTGCCCACTGGACTTTCGTCCGGGCCTCGTAGCTGTAGACTGAGCCTAATTTGGACTTGAGCTGGTCAATCCAAATCAGGTAGAACTTGCCTACTGGCGTATCCGAGGGGCCGGACTTCATCCACTCCTCGTCATCGCTGTCACCGTCCTTATTGACGGCGCTCGGACACATGTAGTGGACTGTGTCGTAAGCACAGTCCGCGAAGCAGCGGGGAGTCCGTTCCTTGAACCCCTCGGCTGCATTCTTCCACATCCACTTCTGATTGTCGTCCTTGGGAACATCCGTGGTCATTTCTTCCCACGTTGTCACGGACTCCAAATCAGATTTGGCAGACTCGGGCAGCTCTGGATCGCTTTCGCTTTCCTCACTGTCCGTGTATATGTTAGCTCCCCTACGGCTGGCTCGGCTGGAGGTGGTAGTACCAGTCGAAGCCTTGGTAGGGGACTTCGCCTTTGCACCCGACGTGCTGGCTGCAGAAGATGCAGTAACCGAGGTGGCTACCGTGGTGGTTGTAGTAGTGGGAGCGGGCGTCTTCGGTTTGCCCTTACCCCTCGGCTTGGTGGGGGGCGTGGGCTCTGCCGGAGACGCTTTCGCTCCATTCTTTTTCTTCCGGCGCACAACCTTAGTCGGTTGGGCCGGAACTTCGGGACTGGAATCCGACTCGCGTTGGCTCCTGTCCACTGTCCGAGGGCTCCTCCTTCCGCTGACCGGGGAGTCAGAGTCGGAAGAGATCTCAGATTTTCGTTGGGCCTGCTGCTTGCGATGGGCCCGGCGAGCCGCGGTGAGCTCCTTCTGCTGCTTGGCAAGCTCGGCTCGCTTTGCCTCTACAGCAGCCTGCTGGCGCGAGATGTCCTCTTCCGAGATCTCGCCAGGTGCCTCCGGGATGTCGGCAGCTGGGTCGGTCTCGGTCGTGGACCTCTCGACGGCGATGCGGACATCCTCAGCCTCCAGATCGCTCTCAGTGAGAGGACCCTTGGGCGCAGGTTTACGGGTCAATCGCTTGACCCGGTCGGTTTCCACCGACGACAAGGTAACTGTGGAGTCTGTATCCATGTCGGATTCGGACTCCCTTAACTCCGCGGCCTTCTGGATGATGCCCGCAGAGATCAAGACAGCTCGAGCTAAATTCTCGTTAGTCGCCATATTCTCCGCCAACTTCAGATAGTTGCGGAGCCAAGAAACTGGCATGTTGTCAGCCAGCTCGTCACTGCACGAGTCCATTACCATAGTCTTAAGATCATCTGGTATGGGCTCGGGCACGCCCTCTTCCACCGCCATGGGCCCGCATCCGAACATGGAGGCGTGCATAGGGATGTACGTACCCCAGGAGGTGTACACGATACCTTCCTGGCGATCAACGTGTGCTAGACGTCTGATCTGAGTCCTGAATCCCGGAGGATACATTGGAATGTCCAGGACATCCACTTTGCTACCCGAAGCGGCTGTTGTAGACGGGCGCTCCGGGCGTGGCGGTGGTGGAGGTGGCATTCTCTCCCGGTCGGTTGCCTCGGCCATAGCCGAGAGCGTCCGGGCGGCCTCCTCTGTCGAAGAATCCATAGATTCCTCGACCCGAGACGAGACCTTCGGGTCCTCGTCTTGTTCCAACGGAATGTTGGCAGTTTGACGCGCAGCGTCAATCGTTCCCTGTGCCATGGCACCGGGTCCGACTTCCAAAATAAATTGGCAAGTTTTGTTGGACTCCTCCCGAAGGATTCGTCCAACAGGGAGGATTTGGGTTAGCTAGGCTAACACGACAGCTACAGGCTGTACAACCGCCGACAAATAACTAGAGCAAAAACGGGTGGCGTCTAACCACCACGAGTCCGCTCTAGTTATGACCAGTATGACGTCAGACCTCTCGTCTCGCGAGATCCCGCCATGGCTATCCGGTGACCTAGTTCCGCGCTTTCCCGCCACACCAGCAGCGCCACCTAGGGAACTAGATCCGAACCAACATTCGACTCGACATGTGAGACGCGGCCTACTACCCGAGTGCTATCGTCTGGAGCTTGGCGGTGTATACAACGCTTCAAAGCGAATGTACCGGTTAATCCGACCGCCACTCACGGGATACAGCCACCCGGGGAGGGCGCGTTCGACATCTCTAGCCGTGGAACGTATGTTGCCTGCCTATGGCGGACAACACGCAGCAGCTCGTTGTGTACTGAGTTAGGTTACAGCAGACCTCAACCGGGGGCTGCGTCTAACGCCTTCGGTTAGCATTTTATTTTTCCCGGCTTTACGTACGGCCTTTTCTGGATCTCGCTTAGTCAAAGCGGGACCCTTCCCATATGTAATGCCTTCACTCAGCGAGACTTTCTTCCATTTCTTACGATTAGGTCGTTTCCTGGCCTTCGTCTTCTTTTTTACCATAACCTCGTCTCCCGGCGTCTTTCTCGGCCGGCCTCTAGGGCGCTTCGTCGGTACTACCACGCTCGGTCCACTAGGGACAGATACAGGTGGTTTGTAGCCGAACTCCCTCTCCGCCTCTTCGCGCCCCTTCCAGGGCCGAAGTTTTCCGACATTTGTCTTCCATTTTCTACCCGTCAGGCAGTCCTCTATCATCACCGTGGACTCGGAGATGACACGAACGATTTTAAACGGACCTTCCCAAGGCGTTACGAGCTTCAGCTTATCCAGCGGCTCGTAGTACCTTAGTACTTTGTCCCCAACATTAAAACGAATTCGTTTAGCATTGGTGTCATAGCCCACCTTCTGCCACTTCGCACTCTTCAGCAGTTCTTTCCGAACGGCCTCGTATGCCTGTTTGAACCGGTCCCTTAATGACTCTACAAACAGCACCGTGCAGGGCGCCTCCGGGTCTATTCCAACCACTCCATACACTAAGTCGGCGGGCATTATGATGTCCTCGCCGAACACTAGCATGTTTGGGGTGCAGTTAGTTGATGAATGGACAGTGTTGTTGTAGGCATGTACTACAAACTCGCACTGTTCATCCCAGTCATCCTGGTGGGTATTAACCAGGGGCTTTAGTACTTGTATGAGGGTTCTATTGAAGCGCTCTACCTGCCCATCCGACTGTGGTCGGTACGGGTTTGTTCGGGTCTTACAAATGGCTAGGTAATGGCACATTTCCTGCCAAAGTTCTGACTCGAACTCCCTTCCTTGGTCACTGTGCATCATAAGAGGAACACCCAAATGCAGCACCCAGCCTTTCACAAATGCCTCCGCGCATGTGGCGGCTTTGTGGTTAGGAAGGGGGAACACCCGAGTGTACTTAGTATAATAGTCGGTTACGACCATCATACAAGTATTGTCTCGCGGCGTCGTCTTAATCCCACTGATGATGTCTATCGCTACTCGAGCAAATCTGACACCAAACAATTCCTGTGATAAGGGTTGCTTACCCAGGCCGGGTCCCGGTTTGTTTTTACAACAATCCGGGCAAGTGGCGATCCACCGGAGCAGGTCGCCTCTCATACCGGGCCAGTAGTAACGCCTTTGTAGACGCTCTATCGACCTTCTCTTACCGAAATGGCCACTCGTTTGGTGGCCATGGCAATAATACATGATATCCCTCCTCATCGGGGCGGGTATCACTATTTGCAACAGCCTACCGTTGGTGGGAGTTGTCTTCCACCTACATAGTATGCTGTCTCGGATCTCTAGCTCGGTCCATTGAGCCAGCAACCGCCTCGCTTCCCTATCCTCCAGGGAAACTAGAGGCCTTGCCGGTTTAATGCCTGACCGTAGGTATTCCATTATGCGCGCAGTGGTGGGGTCTGACTGTTGAAACTTCTTGATGGTCTCCGGGGACCAATCGAGATAGCTGCATACAGCCTCCTCCCAGGGGATACGGGGGGTGGTATAATTAAATACCAGCCCGGCTACCACAGCATTGTGGGCCCCGCAGTCTTCACATGTGGCATTTTGGCACCTTCGGATAGGCCGTCTTGACAAGGCATCCGCATTGATGTGTTTAGCACCGGGTCGGTGCTCTATTTGTTTATGCTCTAATCCGAATTCGGATAGGTGAGCTAACCAACGTCCAATCATCCCCTCGGCGTCCTTAAAGTTAAGGAGCCACCTAAGAGACGAATGGTCTGTTCTTAAAGTAAAGTCACTTCCCCAAAGGAAATGCTTGAACTTCTTCGTATACACCACCACAGCAAGGAGTTCTCGCTTGGTGGTACAATAATTTCGCTGTGTCTTGCTTAACGTGTTGCTAGCAAATGCTATTGGCACTTCGACTCCCTCTTGGACCTGAGAGAGAGCTGCCCCAATCGCATCATTGCTCGCATCGGTGTCTAAGATGAAATGTCCCTCGGGAGTGGGATATTTCAACACGGGTGTATTCCTAAATAAATCTTTTATTTTATTAAAAGACTCTTCTTGCTCGCTGGTCCATGGGAATGGGTCCCGTGCCCTACCCGGGGTCCAGTGAGCTAAGCACTGCATGGGGAAGCTGACACGAGAGTAATTCGGTATGAAATCACGATAATAGGAACAAAACCCTAAAAATGATCTCACCTCCTTAGCACTCGTGGGTCTTTCCCAATTTTCTACAGCTTCTAATTTTTCCGGATCCGCACTCACCCCGTTAGGAGTAATGATCCTTCCCAAGTATGTAATGGTTTTCTTAAACAAATTACATTTCTTGGGTTTAAGTTTAAGACCGTTTGATAGTATCCGGTCGAGGACTAATTGCAGATTCGCCAGGCATTCCTTGAATGACTTGCCGAACACGACCACATCATCCAAGTAAACCAGGCATTTCTTCCACAAAAGGTCACTCAGTAAGGATTCCATCATAGCCTCGAATGTAGCGGGGGCGTTACACAATCCGAAGGGTAAGACATTATACTCGAATAGCCCCATATGACTGGAGAATGCTGTCTTCTCCTTGTCATTGGGGTGCATTGGTATTTGCCAATATCCGGACTGTAAATCCAAGGTACAGAACCATTGGTTTCCGCCCAAGCTATCTAAAGTCTCGTCTATCCTTGGTAAAGGATACGAGTTCTTCTTTGTTATACCGTTCAATTTCCGGTAGTCGACACAGAAGCGGATTGTACCGTCTTTCTTAGTAGTCATACAAACAGGGCTGGACCAGGGACTCGAGCTAGGCACGATTACCCCTAGGTCCAACTGTTTTTGTATTTGCTCTTCACAGATTAACTTCTTCTTGAGGGGAAGTCTACGATACGGGATTTTAAAAGGTTTCTCGTTGCCCACATCTATGGTGTGCAACACCTTATCGGATCTACCCACCGGGCCTCCTTCCCTACCAAAAGCACCTTCGTACTTTTGTAGAAGTCTCGCTAGGCAATCCTTATCGTCCGTATTCTTTAAATCTGACTGATCAATCAGCTTTTGGAATTCTTCATCCATGGGATGCTGACTAACTGGGTTTAGTGGTTTGTTAAATTTAGCCTCGGCGACATGTTCTACCGAACTCATCCTTCCAACACTGTCGCCTCGCCTCAAATAAACCACCGAACCACTTCGGTTAGTTATGGGTAATACAGACCAAGCTGCATTAGCCACTAATGTATCCACTGAGTCTAACCCGATGCTTGACAAATACACCGTGTCGGGTTCGTAGACTCCAGTTTCATTCCTCTGAGCCATGGACCCGCCACAAAGGACATCGCAAGTGGTACCCGGTGGGATCTTCACCGTATGTACCACTGCTGCGACCGAAGACACCTGTCTCAATACGCATTGGACATGCAAGCCATACGGGCTCCGTATACCCATCGTACCGTCCCTCGGGTCCAAGACGGCCCCGTATAAGCTTGCAAAATCCAATCCGAGGATTCCGTCATCACTAACCTCTGCTATAGTTGGCGAAAGAACAAATTCTTTGCCTCCTATACGGATAGGCATAAACGTCCTACCAAATGTACGCATACTGCTTCCGTCGGCCGTGCAAGCATTTACCCCCGTTTTGAGGTTCTCATGGCTGCCGGCCACCGAATCGAAGAATCTTTTGGACACACATGAATGACTGGCTCCAGTATCCACCAAGAATTCCCCCACCCGGCCTTCCACAGATATGGGTACATACCACCGTCTCCCCCCTAAAGGCGAGGGGTTACTGGTAAACTGGTGAAAGTCTCCCGAATCACCAAGATTCAATCCGAGTCCTCTCAGGAATTCCAGACACGGATGACTTGGGGGAAGGCGTGTCCCACACACTCGAATCAACTCTTTGATCCATCCTTCCTCTCCCCTAGTGCGGCCACTCGCCCCCATATGATTGCTCCTGCACATATCAACACTAGGGTCCCTGGCCCCGGCCGAGGTGCAGGGGTGCGCACCCTCAGCCACCCGGCCTCCAGGTGTAATTGACTCGAAATCTTCCACCGGGACACCCCCGGTAGCATTTTGGCATTCGTTCCCACTCGGGGCTATGTCAGATGCCGTTGACACAACCCCCACTAGTTTTCCACATCTGTGGAATCCGTAGCATTCTCCCTTCCTACGCCGTCGTCTTCGGCTTCATAGAAGGCAGCCATTACCGGCTTAGTAGCGGTACATTCAGATGAGTAGTGTCCCATGCGCTGGCACCTGAAACACTTAACCGTTCGGCGATCCACCCGGGGTCTTTGCCGATTGGCTTGGATGGCATCTGTAATTTTCTTACACATGTCTTCCAGAAGTTTGGTCATGTCCGGGGACTGAGTCTTCGCTTTGTCAGCGCTTACAGTGGGCTTGACCGCCTTCTCGACAGCCTTCGGGTCACTCTTGACCTCGGATGAAGGTCTAGAGTCCCTTTGTTTATTGAAAGATTTCCTGGGAATATACTTCCTACCTGAAGTAT
The DNA here is from genome assembly GCA_949317995.1 of Acholoe squamosa. Lineage (NCBI taxonomy): Eukaryota > Metazoa > Annelida > Polychaeta > Phyllodocida > Polynoidae > Acholoe > Acholoe squamosa. Next base: position 30,636,575 of record OX439049.1, on the reverse strand, counting down.
TCTTCCTTAATTGCATCGAACAGAAGGTGCCGTCTTCCTGTTCGATATCAATCAATTCGAAGTCGTCTGAGGGAGTATTGACCTCAGACTGCTGGGTCACCGATGCCAGGGGTACCAAGCCGCTGGCATTAGGTATGTCCCCAGCTAACATAGCTCGCTTCTTCACGGCCATATCTATACCATTAAATATGCCGTGTAGTGTTATGCCTTCTTTCCAGGCATCCCTCGCTGCTAATTGTTCATCTCGGTCTCTTAGACCCTTGACGAATTGTGTGATCAAATCGTCCATATACCAGTCCTGGTTTTCAGTACCGGGTCTGGCCTTACTTAGCAGGGCATGGAGTTCCATACCGTATGCTCTGAAAGCTTCATTCGGCTTCTGTGTGCGTTTCTTAAAACGGACCATCGGGTCTTCCTTGACCATGTTGCATAACAGTCCACTAGCAGTTTCTACTAACTGCTCAAAACTCCCAACGAGGCCGTACCAGGTTCGCCATTGCTCTACAGCCATGCGACCCGGCCCGCCTTTCAGACATCTCACCAGATGTGGCTTGGCCTCGTATGGGGTCCATCCATTACAATTCATCACATCGATGAAATCTTCAAACCACTCTTTCCATGGTCGAGTACCGTCATATTCTCTAGGAATAACGGCTACCCTTCGGGCAGAATTGTGAGCATACATCAATCTAGTGCATTGCTGTTTGCTCCATTCAATCGCCTTGGTTTCATTCAAGGTTCGATTGCCCCCTATACCACCGAAGCTCGAATTGCCCGGTGGAGGCGGTGGTGGAGGTTGTGTATACGTCCACTGTGTACCACTGTGGTTCGTATAGCTCGCACCACCCTGGTTGGGGCCGGTACCCGAGGTACCGCTATAGCCTGTGGCACCCGAAGCACCGCCCCCCCCTTGCGCACCTTGGTAACCGCCGTCGGATGGCTGGTTTCCCGTTGACTGGCCGCCATCGTTCGATGGATTTGGTTGGGTGTTGTCATTACCAGCACCCAGCCCCGGGTCGTTACTAGGATCCACATGAATGTGGAACCCACTGGTCTCCGCACTACTATCGGAAGCCTCTCTAGGGGTATAGTCCGGGTCCAGGTTGTGGACTATGGGCACTTCACTTATCCGGACTCTACTAGTTCGGCCATGCTTATCCTGGGTTCTGATGTAAACGCCCCCTTGATCTACATTCCGCGAAGCATTATCATTTACAAAAGGATTATACTGCGGATTCTTCGGTGTAGAACAGGAGACCGGGTCGCCCTGTTTCACGAACGTCGAGTTCGGGTTTGTATCCCTACTCGCCGGAGGGGCATGCGTTTGCTCTTGCTCCTGTAAATAACTCTCCATAGCGGACTTATTTATTGTGAGGGTAGCTACGTCTGTAGTCAGGTTTCGCTGTTCCTCCCTTAGCTGTGCGTTTTCTGCCAAGATTTCGGATCGAATCTTTTCATTTTCCGCCACAGCTCGGTTTCTTTCTTCTTGGGCGATAATTGCCTCTCGCTTAAAAGTATCCTTAAGTAGGCGGTACTTTTCACCCTTCTCTTTCTGAGACTTGTTATATTCACTGGTCTCCTTCCTGATCTCGGCTTGTTCCGAGACCATCTTGGCTTCTGTCTCAGCCTTCCGGAGTTGAAGTTTCCTAAGCTTCTCCTCCATTGCGTGCAACTCCGTTTGTAATTTATTTACATCCCGAGCCTTAGCAACCTCCTCGGCCCTAGCCTTGTCGATTGCTCTAAGTTTACTGGCTTCCTCGATTTCCAACTCAGCCAGCCTTTTTTCTTTTTCCTGTGCGTCTCTCTCCTTCCGCTCCAACCGATGGGATACGGAGGATAGACGATATTTGAGGTCGGATTCTTTTAGAATCGCCTCCTGCTCAACGGATCGTAATTTTCCGATCCGAGACTTAGCTTCCTCTTCTATTTTGGATTGGGCTAACATGAATTGTTCATGTTGCCTCTTTGCCTGCAACTCCACCTGTTCCTTGGCTTTCAAATAGGCCTGAGTATTTTTATACCCGGGACCCATCCGACGTCCGTAGATAGACTTGCGACTGCCTCCAGGGTAAAACATGGAGTCAGACAAGCCTTCGTCTAGAGATCGGCCTAGGTGATGCCTTTCCGAGCTTTTCGGTCCGGTACCACTAGGCTTATTTTTTGCTTTCGCGCCTGGGACTATTGCGTCCCTTTTGGTTTTGCCATCGTCGCTGTCATGATCCGACGATGTCATTAGTGGGGCTACTTCGTTTCCACCACCTGGTGCTGAACCCTGGGGGGTTGCAGTACGCTGCATAGGGCTTTGTGCAATTGGTGTACCCAAGCCGCTAGCCGAGCCTGTTGGTACCATAGGACCTAGCTGGCGTCTGCTAGTTATAACTTGGGACCAATCGCTCAAGTCTAAAGTTGGGGGTCTTAACACACCCCTAAACAATCCGGTATCCGGTACTCCTGTTTGGGGTGTAGCCGGATACAATTTTACGATGCCATCTCTGGTGGCATTGTCCATCAGGTCGGGTGTAGAAAAAATATTTCGTACACCCTCCTGATTAAACATTTGTTGTTGACCGGGTTTCCAGTCTAACAACAGATGCTGGGATGTGTAATCATCCTCTTCGAATCCCTCTAGCCCAGGGCTGGGGGGATCCGCTTCGGGTTTCCCGAGGCTTTCGGCCAATGTGGCTGCGCACCACCCCCGAACCAACTGGTCACGGCACCAGTGTAATGGTTCGTATTGACTTATATGTTGGGTGGCTCTTTGGCTCGCTTACCACTAGATGTACCAACACAACACGAGTAGTTCGGGTTGGGCAAAGCCCCAAAACCCCTACCTCTCGGGTAGGACTTTATTTGATCTCTTTGATAACAAAGTACTAGCGTCTGGACTGGACCATGTCCAGTCCTCTTCTGCCGCTCGTCCGGCTCCTTAGTAGGAGCTGGACGCGAGGCATGGTGCTGCCCCCTCTTGTACCAACGAGGTATCGCAAAGCGACACCTAGCTAGCATAGAAGGAACAAGCACCACACGAACACGTCTCTCGGATGAACGGCACTAATATATATACAATGATGCCGGCCCCTACAGATGTATTGACCAGTTCTGCTGCATTAATTCATAATGATACACTGAAAAAATAGGACAGCGTGATACACTAAAAGTAGTGCTTGTGGGTTACTCGCGAGCTATGAGTTAAGCATTACGATGACAAAGGAACGCGGACGCATATTGCAGCCCTTAAAGGGTTGACCACAAAGATGTATCATATCGAGCTACAGTGAAAATACAAACAAATGGGGATTGGAATTGGATCACTTTGTAAATTTCCGAGTCTTTTGCCCCCCCCCCTGTCACATACAAAATGTATCTTCAAAAATCACCTTGCATTTTAGGACTACATAATTAGATCTAAAACAAAAGTTTGATATCCCACCAAATAGATAGAGCTTGAGACTTTTCCCATTTTCGATGTACCTAGTTCGATGTGAATTCTCTCGTGTGTCCCTTGTTTAGAGACTGGGCAGTAATCCTATTTAGGTTTCAGTATGGGTATTAGTGGCGGTGACAAGGCAAACTGTGTACTAGTACAGTGAGCAGAAAGAGCATTTGCTTGTATTGGGATGAGTAGGGATCTTGTCTAAATCATGTAGATCATTGAGAGAGTGGGTCTATTCCTCCTCACTAAGGGAAATACTTAAAACCTTGTGTATAATCAATCCATGCCTTACACGCATATGTATGAAACAGTCCTACATGGGTGGGGTACGAGCAGGTTGGTGTATATACATCAGAGATGCCACTCACTGGCCGACAAAGACCAGGAAAACTGGACTTTTGGACACATTTTCCCAGGTATTTAACATAATTACAGGAATCTTGGAATGAAAACCAGGAATTCCTGGTAAACCAGGAAAAGTGGCATCACTGATACATGTATATATAAGCAAATGTCCACGACCAGTGAATAATTTTGCATCGTATTCACCGAGGTGAGGCTGTCCGTATTCAATGATGCCTTATAGGCAGAGTTGAATGCGGACAGGCCTCACCAAGGTGAATGCGATGAAAAATTATTCGCTGGAGTGGACATTTGCATTTATGTCATGGCCTAGGGGGTTATTTTGCTTTGAAATAAAGAAAAACTGCTCAGATATGTTGAAAATCCAAGATGGCGGACACCCATTGAATACGGACACATTGTATTCAATGCCCCCCATTGAATATTGCGGTTCTAGTACTAATCTATAGTGACGTTCGTATCAGCCATGACATAAAGATATATATCATGTTAATCAGCTGTGGGGAGGAACAAGGAGTGAGAGGATTAGTTGGGTGGTCATTAGATGTTGTACAAACTGTCCCACTTCACTTTCAACTGGCAAACCATGGTGGGCATGTAGCACACTTAGGAGGCCTAGCAGGAGGGTATTTCTCAATACTGTTATTTACCGGTAGCATTGTTGAGAAATGCCCTCCTGAGATATTCTCCCAAATAAAGCATGAAGCATACCAGTGTTGGTTTGCACAGTAAGCCTTCAAGACTGGTTTCATTGATTAACTGGGTCAGCTTTGTTTAACCCCTCTAAGGAACACATAGTATTTTCATGTTCTTTGGCCTTCGGACGTCATGATACATGGATGGAGCCCTGGAGATTTGCGGCACTTGCATGATGCACTAGTGCAGCACCAGTGACTTACTCGCTCAGTTGCTCGCTGGGCCTGCACTGATGAATCATTTATACCTCAAGGCATTATGTGGTCCTTAAAGGATTAATTATTTTTTGGTATAATTTTATCTTGCGGCTACCCTATGGCACAATAAAGTACCTATGCTGCATATGCCTCCCGCCTCAAAACGACTGGTGCTAGCTACATAGGATAACCCGAGCATTCCTACGTTGTCCTCCCAACTACCGCGCGCTGTGAACAGGTGTGCCAGACAATAGTCCGGCGATGAAGTCGCTGAAAATGCCTGAACGTGCAAAATATCATAACAATGTAACAAATTTGTTAACATAAACAGATGCTAGATCCTTGTTTCGAATTAGCTTCAGTACCGGAAATTCGCAGATAAGTTTACACTGGTTGTAGCTTTAATGATGTAGTATGGCTTTTATACAACAACCCTGAGGAAGTCTGTCAACAATATGGTGTAGGGCGTTCATGTATCACAAATTTCCCTGAAATCACAGTTTTTTTCTAGCACAAGGTGTGCCAAATTTCTCTAATATCATTCTTATCAAATAAATATAATCTTGACCGAAATGATTCTGTTTTTTTCTTTTTTAAATCATATGAATTTGGCATGCACCACCACTTTAGAAATAGTGGGAAAAAATCTCAGTCTTTATGTTCCGGTATGATCCTTAATAGGTGACCCGGTTTGACCGAGCATTTCCTAAGCAATTTCTGGTGTTAGTGTTTAATGATGATATTTACAAGGTGAATCTTGATCTGTATTTACATGGTAACTAATTGTCTGTATTCACATAGTGATTAACTATTTGTATATATATGGTAATTGACTAGCTGTCTTTAGTCTGTAATCATATATCTGTATTTACATGGTAATTATCTGTACTTGCCCTGTAAATTCATCATCTGAATTCAGAGATGACAAACATGATTAAAGAAAATGATTCCCTACCTCTAGCAATTTTTTTGTCTGCCACGGTGGTTTGGTGAGATTTTCGTTGTAATGTGGAACTCTGCCGGGGACACCTGTAGCAAAGCTTTCGTGGATACGGATCTGAACGAGTAGAAAATAGAATCGTTTAATAGATAAGATGAATCACAATGTTACCCATGATGTGTGTCGCATGTCCATTTGTAGTCATAATACACCAATGCAGCATTAGGGAGTAATAATTATTACTGGGGCATCATATCCACTTGATGATGGTTAGAACATTTCATGCTTCTTGTCATGCTTATAGAAGGGGAAAATATCAGTATAGTTAGTCCTCACCTCTTTAATCTCAAAGCCCATTCCAAGAAAACCGCTTCCAAAGTCTGTCTTCCGATACAATGCATCGACCCGGTCCAGCAGTCCAATCTGTAGGAGAAAGAAGGTAGATTTACAACCTCAAACACATCAGATATGATAAATCTTACTGTACAATGGCTTGTACTCTAAACAGACTCAATGTTGCCATTATATAATCTTCCTGGGTTGTAGGCTCAAGTAGGTGCAGATTACACTAACCACATAAGTGCATGTTTTGGAGGGACTCTTTTTGCCCATGATGGATTAGAAGAGGTAACTTACTAGGTAACTGCTTGTCCCAGAGACGCTTTTTGCCCATGTTAGTGTAGAAGAGGTAACTTACCAGGTAGCTGCTTGTCTTAGAGAGGCTCTTTGCCCTTGTTAGTGGAGAAGAGGTAACTTACCAGGTAACTGCTTGTCCCAGAGACTCTTTTTGCCCATGTTAGTGTAGAAGAGGTAGCTTACCAGGTAGCTGCTTGTCTTAGAGAGGCTCTTTGCCCTTGTTAGTGGAGAAGAGGTAACTTACCAGGTAACTGCTTGTCCCAGAGACTCTTTTTGCCCATGTTAGTGTAGAAGAGGTAGCTTACCAGGTAGCTGCTTGTCTTAGAGAGGCTCTTTGCCCTTGTTAGTGGAGAAGAGGTAACTTACCAGGTAGCTGCTTGTCTTAGAGAGGTTCCTTTTGCCCATATTAGTGTAGAAGAGGTAACTAACCAGGTAGCTGCTTGTCTTAGAGAGGCTCCTTTTTCCCATGTTAGTGTAGAAGAGGTAACTTACCAGGTAGCTGCTTGTCTCCGAGAGGCTCCTTTTGTCTGTGTTATTGTAGAGGGGGTAACTTACTAGGTAGCTGCTTGTCTTGGAGAGGCTCTTTTTGCCCATATTAGTGTAGAAGAGGTAACTTACCAGGTAGCTGCTTGTCTTAGAGAGGCTCCTTTTGCCCATATTAGTGTAGAAGAGGTAACTTACCAGGTAGCTGCTTGTCTCAGAGAGGCTCCTTTTGCCCATGTTATTGTAGAAGGGGTAACTTACCAGGTAGTTGCTTGTCTCAGAGAGGCTCCTTTTGTCTGTGTTATTGTAGAGGGGGTAACTTACCAGGTAGCTGCTTGTCTTGGAGAGGCTCTTTTTGCCCATATTAGTGTAGAAGAGATGGTCTGCGACCAGCAGGACCTGACACGTTGTGTGTACTGGGGTGTAGGTAAGTGGCAGAGCCTGCGGTGGTGCCACGTCATCCTCAGCAGCACGCTTACGGCGCTCTTCTGGAAAATAATGGCCATTCTATTCTATTTGCCAGTACTGTCGGTATGTGAACCTATAACAGTCATTTGATGCCTTTTACATGGGTGTGGGAAGCGGTTTGGCCTTGGCCAATAGTGGGGGTTGGGGTTCAATTAATTACATTACCATAAAACCTCATGTATAAAAGCTACTGCCTAGTTCTCTGCATTCTTACTGTACTCAATGCTAGTTTTCCATTATTATAGACTCCAAAACACTTACTGTTGAATTTCTGTGCATAGTTATGATACGCGTATCTGTGATCGTTGTAGTAATGGTGCCCCTTAGTATCTGTGTTGTCCTTCCCATATTTGCTCTTTCCAGAACCGTGGTGGTGGTAGATTGGGAGATTCAAGTCCTTATTTGGATCTATAGATCCACAGAATGATTTCCTGCAACAGATGGTTACAATTCCATATAAATAGTATATAACAAAAGTTACTGTTGTACTGAAATTGTAGTCAATATTTTGAAAATCTGAAAAAAAGGTTTAGAAAAGAGACTGTACAGGTAGATTGTCGCCTAGGTGGCGAGCTAGCTCTCCTAGCACAGGCTTTAACTGATAAGTTGGAGATTGAATACACATCCAACTTCAATAAGATTCTTATCTTGACCAAAGGGGGCAATAAAACAATAAAATGGAATACACATCCAGTTGAGTATAGAGTTGATCCCAGGCTATTGAACTGGTATCAATAGACGCTGGCCGAGGCTGCTTAGGGAGGGGTTTACTGTTATTTAGAAAAAAAAAAAATAGATTCTTTTTCTTTCATTTTCTTTTCCTTACCCGAGGTCAGTGTCCATCTTGACGTCGGACTTGCGGTACACAATCATGCTGTAGTTGTTACTGGCCGGTAGGTGGCGCCATGACGGCTGCAACATTTTATTTACAATAGATACACTGATTATTCATATCTAATTTTTCAATTTGAAAGGATCTAAATATACATTCATTTCTTTCTGAGGGTGTTTGCATATAAGACTACTGTACAACCTTGCATTACCATAAGCTCTGGATTTAGGCCACACAGGCTCAAATATATATATATATATATATATATATATATATATATATATATATATATATATATATATATATATATATATATATGAGGGAATAGGAGAGGGATAACGGCAAAGCATTGATAACCTTATAACAAAATACACTTTAACAATGGTGGGGTTTTACGCACACAGGTTTGTTCAGTGTTGATTACAATACAGGTACCTGGGTAATGGATATGTCCTCAGACTGAGGAGTCCTTTTTTCATTAGCTCTGCATGATACATGCAGGTTCACTGTCCACTGTCGTCATGATGCACGAATTCATAACTGGATAGTGACTCACCAGAGTGGCATCGGTGCATCATGATGACATTTTGAAAGTGTATCAACCCCACAGGGTCACAGTATATAATAAAGGTAGTCACGACAAGTTAAAATTATGGTGATAAGCTTTTGAAGCCCACCCATGCTGGACTGACCAGATGTCCCAGCGGGCCTGAGCCAGAAAAGGACGAGTTACTCACCAGAGATGCATTCATAATATTATATATTGGTACAGTACCTCTACAATGATGACGTCATCTTTGGTGACGATGGAGGCTGCGAGGTTGTCCTCGTCTTCCCAGACGGCGTGAACCTCGGAACTTGTCTCACCTACAATGATGTAACACGCTCTGTTTCACGGAAATATTGGTCTAATGGTTTTCTTTTTACTGTTTTCTACGATTTTAACCCTTTCGACCAGAAAAAAATTAATGTGACATCAACAAGTTATTCCCATCTGTTGTTTTGAGGCATAAACACAGTCCTTGCTTGTTGGTTACATGTAAAATGCCAATACTAAAGCGTTGATGCACGTCCAGTGGAAGGGTGTACAAATGCAGGACTGGGAAGTTACTGTTCAGCACTGCATTGGTGCATCATGGTGACACAGGCAAGTGAACCTGGAGCCAGCTTGTGGCCCTTAATGGGTTAACTTGTAAAACTCTTACTGCTTATTGATTATCCATATAAATCACTGGTACTAGATCTATATACATGTATAGACCTGTAGGACCTGTACATGAACTTACCTATAACATATCCCTCATAAGGATGGGAGTCACCTAACGGCACCTCTCGCTGATTGTTTTCTGAATCTACAGCAACCACCTTGAATCCTGCCGCCAACAAACCTTTCTTCTTTTGAAGGTAGAGATGAAAATGTCTGCAACCAAAGGAGTAACAAAGCACTGGTGATATGTGTTATATCAAGAATCAGTAAATCATTACCATGTGGCACAGTTACTTTATACAGTATCCCAATACAATGGTGCTTTTACTTCTAAGGGCTGGTTATGGTATATTTTTACCCAAGGGTGTTCTTACGTAGATTATCAATATCCTATGTCAAGACCTACCTTCCCATTGAGTCAAACTCAAGCTGCCTGACATGAGGTGTGTTTGATGACAGATCACGCTTCACAATACGGTGCCGGAACTCAGTGTGATGTAGCGTCTCATATGACCGCAAAGCATCGTCAAGGTTGGCTGAAAGATGAGGGGGGAATGCAGAATATTAACTATTTTTTGATATATGAAACTCCCTTGGCATGTCCGCGTAATTATTTTAAGTGTAGAACTTTATCCTCCTGGCCACATAACTGGTATAGGGCTGACCCGGGATACATTATCAACCAATCAGACAATTCCTTCCATTCAATGCAGAATTTTTTGGGTACATTATGTAACACCTGGTACCCATCATGCAGGTTGTTATCAGTGCTTATCTCGCCTGGTCCCAAATCAAGCAATGGTGGACCCACTGGACCTCAATACTGAGCACTATAACAAAGACATGACATGAACGCCATATTATTGGTGAACGAGCTCATCCGATCAGGGGTCAAAACCTTTTGCGCCCCCCCCCCTTCCGCCCTGATTTTTGGCACAGTACAGTTCAGACAGTTAAAATTGAATAGGGCCACCCTTAAAGATATATTTAATATGTAGGTTTCCTGTCCAGAGGGTGGGATTTTTTAGAGCCACGAGGGAGGGAGGGAAATATTTTTTTTTATGATTTTTTTTGGTCATGATCATTGTAAGAAGGCCATGTGTATTCACATTCTAAGAATAAGGGGTCGGAAACCTAGATTCGTGTGCAGACTACAAGGCAGTGATGATGTGATGGTAGATAATTAATGATTAAGAGATTAATGAAAAAAATGCCTCGTCATTTTTCATGGTACCTCATGCTCTGATGGTAATCTGTAGTCAGAATTTGACTCCTACTGAGGGACTGTGTGCTGTTTTAGATCAAAGAGGGACGCAGAAAACCTTCCACACCTCTGGTGCTAAAGTGGGAGGGGGGCACAAAGGCTGACTACTGTGGGGGGGGGGGAAGGGGCACAAAGATTTTTTGGCCCATCTGCGCAAAAACTCACGACCATCTTACTTGTTGATAAATACTGACAGGGAATGGTCATTATTGATCAACCAGGGGGAGGGGGGGGGGGAAATGGAAATTTTGAACGCCCCCCCCCCCTCAGGCTCCCCCTAGACATTTAATTTTGTTTTGCACCCCTCTCCGGTGCGGAGAACTTTCGCCCCTCATTGATCTAGAGTAGCACACAGGTTTCTTTGCCAAAAACAGTCAAATTTTCACGCTCCCCCCTCAAGAGAGGTCAAAAGTTTTATGCCCCCCCCCCTTCAGGAGGAGGGGTCACAACTTCTTGCACTCCCCTCAACTCCCATCTCCCCCCCCATTGATAAATAATGACCACTCACAATCCCTACCACAATTATCAATACCATTAGTTCACTAGTGCCAGCATTCAGTAATAGTATTAGGGAGTTGCATTATTTATCCACGGGGGGGGGGTTGAGGGAGGGGGCATAAAAAATTCAGACCCCTCCAGAGGGGGGGGGCATAAAAAATTTATCATTTTCTTAGCAATAAAGCCTGCGCGCTACGGGTCGGTACTACTAGATTAAAGAGGGGTGCGAAGATTCTCTGCGCCTCCAGAGCAGGGGGGGGTGCAATTTTTTTTTACTGCTGTTAAGGGGGGGGGGCGTAAAAAATTTCATGCGTCCACATGAAAACCCACCACTGCCACCCCTCCCCCCTGTTAATAAATAATGACCACTCCTTTACAGGGGTGGCCATATTGCGAAGTGCTGGAGCAAACATACGAATCATTGTAGCAATGCATTTCAATGGGATTGGTGGGCAAAATGCTCTAAGAAATTTTTTAGCTTCTACTTGTTAAAATTGGTGTATTTTTGGGGTTTGGGGGAGGCATAATCCCAAGCACCCCCTATGTTTTACCTGGGTACCTCTAAGGGGGGGGTGGTGGTTTTGAGGGGGGCGTAAAATTTTCAGACCCCTCCCGAGGGGGGGGGGGCTAAAATAATTCACCCTCTTTTTACCAAAAAAGCCAGCGCGCTACTATAGATCAAAGAGGGGCGTGAAAACTCTCCGCGCCTCCGCTGCGGGGGGTGCAAAAAATTTTGACTGCCGTCGAGGGGGCGGCGTAAACAATTACCGTGCGTCCACGAGAAAACCCACCACCCCCCCTTATTTAATTTTCATTAAATATTCGGATGAAAATAGTGACAAAGTCATAAGCCTAATTTTGAACCTCAATTTATGACGCCTGATGAGACCCGTGGGGTCGAGATCTGCTTGGTTCATACTTGTCTGTGCTGGAGAATGTCTCTTAGTTACACACAGGGCCATCTGATTGGATGAGCCCCCATTATGATGTCACTTATTTTGTTTATCTACATTGGAACCCTGGGAGTTTTCTATAGCAACGTAGTGAGCTAGGCTAGCAACAGTCTTATTTGATTAGGTAGCGTTGAGGTGGCAGGAAGGGCCACACCCCCTTCACACAAGATAGGTTATGTTTTAGAAAACTTCCAGATTTTACCTAAAACATCAGGTTGGCAAATTGCTACCAGAAAATTTTCAAATTTTACCTTTAAAATGAATGGGTTTGCAGCAAGAAAAATTACAAATTCTATTGGTTTGATGTTAATAAAAACTGGTATTTGTGTGGGATACTATGCCCCAATGAAAAGTAGGAATTCCATTCTTAATATTTTAGTTTTGAAGTGTTCTTGAATGTATTTAACTGAGACCTCTCCCTTTAGAATGGCGATTTGACATTATAGGGCCTACTATAACTTATAAGGGAGAATAGAAGTCTACCTTTCAGTTCTTTTGGTCAGTGTTCTATATATTCTAGGGGACATTGAGCATATATTGAAAAGCTCATAATGTTGGTTTTAGTTGGAATATTTACAAAATTCTTTCAAATTGGGCATATATTCAAAAGGTCAAAACTTTGGTTCTATTTGGAATATTTACAAAATTCTTTCAGATTTAGAAAGCCCATATCATCCTCAATGTCATTTGTGCATCTCCCAAGCCTTCTGTCGCACATTTGTTGCGACATAGCGACAGCTGCCCACTCCTGCTTTACCAATCACTCAATCAGTGCAGACTGTGCCAGACTGCAGTGCACTATGCAGTACCTTCCATAGCATAGGCCTGTACCTACCACTGTGGCACTGGCAGTGGCACTGCCACTAGGCCTACCGCTCAGCTGCTTACACATCATCCACTTACCTGAGACAAGAGTAGCACACATCAAGAAGACAGAGACTAGAATCCCCTCCATCGTCACCTAGATTAATGCTCAGGAGGTAAATCTAGTGTCATAACATCATAACTTCAGGATTTGTTTGCTATTTCCTTGTCTGATCTCAGCCTCGTGACCTATTTAACAAAACCAGGTCACGTCCAAGCAGCTGATAGAATACTCACCTCTGATTGGTCGAATTAGTAGTACGAGGGTTTTTCACCAGAGGGCAGGAGCACAAAGTTTTTGTGCAAGATGCCTGTTTCTTAAAACTTTAATTTGTGATTTAGAAGTTCTAGACAAACCATGGTCGTGTGTAGGTATTTCATGCAAGGAAATTGTCACTTCGGTGAGCGATGCCGGTTTGAACACCCAAGACAGCAAGGTAAATTGGAAATAATCAGGATTTTTATGTGTTTTCTCCTAATATCGCCCACTGAGGTAGATTGCTTTCCTGATTGTAGACTGTAGTCATTCTCATAGGAGCCTACTTAGCCTAGTGTAGTAGTCTGGGAGCCCCGGGGGAGCCCATATCTCCCAGATATAAGAGTTTTTTCACCTGACATCACACCTTACTCTGGAGAGGTGCTGGAGATGCTGGAACCCCAAATCACGCTACCCATAGACTATCATAGAGAATGTACAGAGGCGATCTACTACCGTAATCTCCCGCGTATAAGGCGCAGCCCGCATATAAGGCGCACATAAAGTTCACTAGTGCCAGTATTCAGTAATAGTATTAGGGAGTTGCATTATTTATCCACGGGAGGGGGGGGGGTTGAGGGAGGGGGCATAAAAAATTCAGACCCCTCCAGAGGGGGGGGGGGCATAAAAAATTTATCATTTTCTTAGCAATAAAGCCTGCGCGCTACGGGTCGGTACTACTAAATTAAAGAGGGGTGCGAAGATTCTCTGCACCTCCAGAGCAGGGGGGGTGCAATTTTTTTTTACTGCTGTTAAGGGGGGGCGTAAAAAATTTCATGCGTCCACATGAAAACCCACCACTGCCACCCCTCCCCCCTGTTGATAAATAATGACCACTCCTTTACAGGGGTGGCCATATCGCGAAGTGCTAGAGCAAACATACGAATCATTGTAGCAATGCATTTCAATGGGATTGGTGGGCAAAATGCTCTAAGAAATTTTTTAGCTTCTACTTGTTAAAATTGGTGTATTTTTGGGGTTTGGGGGAGGCATAATCCCAAGCACCCCCTATGTTTTACCTGGGTACCTCTAAGGGGGGGGGGGGGTGGTGATCTACCCAGATCGATGTCTGAAGCCAGCCCATACTCTGTTGGGCTGAAGAGGGCGAGCCTGCCTCCCCCGTGCTGGAGGTGTGACAGTGGAGAATTACTGCGCCCCTCTTTGACCTATGTAGCAGCATGCAGGTGTGTTTTTTTTTTTTTTAGCTAAAAACAAAATTAAGTAATGACCATTCCCTTATGCAGTGGACCTATAAAAAGTCCAATTTAGTCACAAAATAATGCCTGCGACTCGTTACATGTCTTTGTAGTAGCAGAGACATAAAGATGCCTTTATAACTCTTTACCTCAGGATCCCTCTTTACCTCAGGTAAAGAGGGATCTCCAGGTCCTGCATGCCCAAAGACTTGCCAAAGTCTATCTAAGAACGACATGGGAGAGGAGTGGCAATAGTTAGGCTAGGGGGGATGAACTTCTCTTGGCTGAGGAAGTATGACCCATCATGTGACCCTTCCACATTGTGGCATCTCTCTGAAGAGCACTGGCAAGTTTCTTACCCAGACTTCATCCATACCTGATAATAATCAAAGATACACTACCGTTAGTAAAGCCTTTAAGTTAGATTAAACACTGCTGAAAAACGGTGGGTGATCGACTAGATCATAGGCCCGCTGTGGCTTAGGCTATAGAGTCCTCCTAATTCCAGACTGTGGCTTAGGCTAAAAAAAATTTGCTTGTTTCAGGTAACCCGACCCTACCTAGCAAAACAGGGCCGACCCTAATTTTTTTTTTCCATTTTTGAAGAAATTATAGGTTTTTAGGCAAGTTGTCAGTTGTCCATGAGTCACCGTGACTAGTCTGTGGTCGCAGTAACTTGTCGCGAGTCTTTTTGGCAGTTAAAAAGAATTTTACAAAATAAAAAAACAATCCAACCTACCCTACCTATTTTTTTCAATATGTTACCTGAAACAATTGATTTTTTTTTTGCCCTTACCAGTATGAGCGAGCTTTTTCTTGCAACTGGTTATATGTATATCTTACTTTGTTCCTGTACAGGTTTTGGTCAGTCTCAGCAGCAGCAGAGTTATCGTGATGCAGGTGGCGGGTTTGGTGGAGGCAGCGGGAAGTTCCAGCAGAGCTCATTCGGTGGCAGCAATAACCGCTTTGCTGCACTCGGGAACACAGGAGGTGGGGATGGCGGCCGCACCCAGGGACAGCAAACCATCAAAGACATGTCAGCTCAGGATATCATGTAAGGGATTTTCCCATAGCTAGTACCTCCTATACCCATAAAACCCTTGTTTATGTATCACCCTCTATAGGCATGTTTGATGTCAAATTTAGTGTACATAATTCATGGTTTATAAAGATATGTGATGTTACAAGTGCAGTGAAGTAAGTCTGTCAGATAACCCAACCATACCACAGTATGACAGTATAATACTGATGTACCATAGCAGCATATAGGCAGCATGGCCTCCCTATAAAGGTCAAAACACAATAGAGTACTATATAGATGATTGTTCTAACCAGGTTATATTTGCATGTACTTTCAGTAACGTGATAATGCAGGAGATGCAGGTGTGGGACACGTCCAAGATGTGGCCCTTCTCCTGTTTCACCTACGCCAAGGACAGTCGCTGTATGACTGGTGAGTACAAGGCTATACACTACAACCGCCACTTTATAAAGATTGTATGCAATAAGGCCAAAAAAAAAAAAAGTTGTGTGTTTCAGGTAAAATCCTGAAAAAAAAATAGGTAGGGTAAGTCAGATTTGAAGTCATGTTGAATCACAGTGAGTCGTGGCGACTCACGAACAACTGAAATTGACTCAAAAGACGCCCAAAATTGTATAATTTCTACAAAAATGAAGATAAATTTTAGGGTCAACCGTGTTTTGCTAGGTAGGGTCGGGCTATCTGAAACAATAATTTTTTGGCCTAATGTATGCTTAAGTGATCACTTTATAACTAGTGAGTATGAGGATGTGTGCACCACTGACATCTGCTTTATGAGGGTTGAGGACAATGATATTTACCGGGGTACATGTATGTTGACAGAACCATCTCCCCTCACTTCGAGGATTGGATGTCATGTGCATCGAAAAGAATATACACTGAGTGGTAGCACATAGGTTTTTGTTGCTGATAAAATGTGAAATTTGATTGATTTTCCCATCCTGTATTAAATGCAGATATATGTATACACTCAACATCCATGATAACTGTAAAAGATTAAGATTTTAGACTGCTGCATCAGCTCACATATACGGGTCAGATCGCCAGAAAGCAGTAGATTTTGTGTTTTTTGGGTCCTTTTGGACTCTTATGGCTCTGGAGAAAGAAGTTGTGAACCAATCTTGTCTTACATAGTCTCATTTGATAGAGAACACTTATGGCTATCCGAAAGATGTAAATTTGTGGTCATCCATCAACAAGTCTTAGACCTATAGCCTGGCGAAGTGAAAAAAAACAGCCAAATTTGTTCTTTTTTGACTATTTGTATTTTTTACAAGTGTCCTGTATTGAATAAAGAACACCTGGGGTATCCCAAAGTTATTTTCTGTATTGTATATTATCATAGGTATCATTTCCATGAGGTTTGGACTTGTTACTGAGTGAGAATTTTTCATCATGTGTCTTTGAAAATGGAAATCTGTAATGTGTAACGTCCGGTACCTAAATCTAAATCAGTTATAAAACATGAAAAAAATGGAGCTTCAAAATCTTTGTTATTACCCATATGAAGGGCCCTATTATGCCCTACTTTGGTGAAGAAATTGTGTGTCTATCTACATTTGTCTCCATGTGAGAGCAGCTTATGTGAAATAATTCTGATAAAAGTACCGGATGTTACGTAATGTCCGGTACTTTTATCATGTAAGAGGCAGTGTACTGTGCATGCATAACTCAAAGTTAGTTCCTATTCATAATTGAAGTCAATAAGAGACATATAGGCCTTCCCATACATGTATTACTGAGAGCAACTTTAATTACCTCTTATTTCATCATTTCGGTACCGGACGTTACATGACACAAAACAAGCAATAAAAATGGAACCGGACATCCCAAGTCGGTATCTTTTGGTTTTCTGAGGTGAGGGGATGTTCCTTCACAAATTTGCAGAGGTTACATAAAGTAATTAGAAAATTGATTTTTCAGGCCCTTGAAGGGCAAAATCTTACACTTTCTGAGGACCTGACCCATACATGTATCTGTTTCCGATATCAGGATTCGAAGATCTGTCACCGGAGGAGCTGCGTCTTCAGGCCTATGAAATGCAGAAGGCCAACACTTTTCAAACCTATGTAAGAATAACATTTCTTTTCATTGAATGCTTTGTAGTGACTGGCTGTCAAGCGACTTCTATCTTAATTGTATATGCATATTTTCTTTTGACAAAATCCCTATTTCAAAATAATCTACTCTAATATGAAACTGTATATATGAGCCACATATTGTACACTCAACAAATGCGATGGGAGTATGGGTTATACGTGGGTGTGGTTTAAAGCAGCGTTTACGGTATTTGACATTAGAACTACAGTCGGCCCCTACAGTCCAGTTAATTAAACCTAATTTTCATAACGTCATCTTTGATATCAGTATGGTCGAATTCTCTCTCTTTTTTTTATAGGCCAAGCATTGTAACAGCTGCATGCATGAAGATACACATATGAATGTTTCAGTGATTATATATTTCAGCAAATGAAGGTAAACGAGCTGAGTAATGAGTACAGGATGAAGCGGCAGGCACTCCGTAACCCGACCCCCGACATAAAGCAGAAACTGGTTGGTATCATATCTTTAGTACCCATTCTACAGAGTAATCACTTTTTATATTACTGTCAAATTTCAGTTCTACAGCTTTAAAGTACATGGACTAGTAATGCAGTCTTCCCAGTCAAATTCACCATCTCCTCACTTCCATGGTTTTGGATAATAATCATTCCCTAATGGGTTAATGTTATATTCTTTTTGGTTCATGTTTGTTTGTCATCATGATGTATCAATGTAGACCATCAACGGGGTTGTGTTTATCCCGGGGGTGTTTACCATGGGCAGTCTGGGCTTCCCTAGCCCACTTAAAAGGGTCTATTTCTCCTCTTTCCTATCCCCTCGGGATGTGTGTGGTGCACATATGCATGGGCACTGACACATTCCCCTGTGGAATTTGGTAATGTAGTTCCCGCCATGAATATGACCTAAGCTATCGAAATGGCATTAAACATCTATTACCCACTCACTCACCATGGGCAGTCAGTGTAATACATAACTCCTATAAGAGCGAGTAACAGGGGTTGCATACACGCATCATACCATTGAAAGCTTATATTGTTTTAAAGCTCCTTGCTTTGTTTGTGAGTGAATAGATGCTAAATGTTGAAATCATTTCTTCAGCTGCAGGAGATCGAATCCCATAAAGCAGCTAACAAGGCAGCCACCCAAAGGTATGTTCAAGTACACCAAGTAAGCTGACAGACTACAGCCACCATCATCCACAGCCAGTACGTGCTGCCGCCATGTTGTTACTGGGACAACTACTATATAAAAAAGACACGCCATAGAACTTTGTGTAAATGGTGTAGTAGGCCTATACGCGACTCGAGGCAATCCAGTAGTCTTCGATTGTTGGCTCAGGGACTCCCTGAGTTATGGCTGCCGGGTTGGCAGGGTCCATTTCAAATTCCATGACATCAAAATTTAAATATTATTTTTAGATAAGAAATCATGTTCATTTTGTCACAAAAATCACATGACAGAATAGAAAAGAGTTGTATGTTTGCATTATATCAATTTTAACCACAAAAAAATGTGTTTTTGTTTGTCAAAAAAATGAGACAGAGTGCAAAAAAAAAACTAAAATATCAAACTTTTGTGTTTCCCATTGAAACCTATGTCTAAGGCAATTCCTATTTTCTCTCAATTCCTACATAGAGGCCCCAAACCGTCTGAAATTAAGACACTTTGGTATGGTTGCCTGTCAATTTCTATATGATTGAAGTGGAAGGTATAGCAGTTGGCTCACACACTTGACAATGGTTGGATGGAACATGGGGCATGGGCATCATGGGGCATTGGCATCATGGGGCATGGGCATCATGGGGCATTGGCATCATGGGGCATGGGCCCCCTGAGCAATTTGTGCTAAATAGCACAACGTTCATTGATTGTTCAGGGCATCAGGACACCATTATTGAATGCAGTTGTAGCGATTTACCTGCCAAGCCTCGATTTCTTTTAATCGTGTTAACTATTGCCATGGTGTAAACCCATGAATTTGATTACTGGTAGCACCTAGAATAGACCAAAATTAGGCACTTAGAATATACCCAAAGTATTTGGGTGTGGGATAATCTAGCATATTGTTGTTGGCCGAATTTTAAGGGGTTTGTTTGTAGTATAAATGTCACAAAATCTAAATAAGCAGCCAGTAATGAATAAACCTCATAGAGGTCTCTTTCATTCAAGTATCTAAATGTTCCTTTACCGTCTGTTTCAGTTCGCCCTTTGGCCAGTCGTCTACACAAGCTCCAAAACCTGGTATGTTAAAATGAGAAACATGATTATTAAATCACAGAAGAGATTCCCTATCAGTGATGCAAAATACTTTGACCTTTATCCATCTATTGAAATGTGGATTTTAAAAATCACAAGTAATCGTTCACCAGGATGATGAAAATGAAAATAGATACTGAATATAACCATGTTCGAATTACAAATTGAAGAAACATAATCACATCTTTTCAAATTAATCATTCAAAGTGAGTGCCTCAAATGAGACTGATATCTTAAATGCTCATTCTAATTTGCTCAACAGGTCTTTTTGGTAAGGGGCTATTCGGCAAGAGCGCTACCCAGCCAGCACCTGGACTGTTTGGTTCAGGAACCTCCAGCGCAGGCCCGTTTGGACAGTCACAACAACCCGCTCAGACACAGAATGCCTTTGGTCAGCCACAACCAGCTCAATCTACATTTGGCGGATCAGCATTTGGTGCTTCACAACAGCCGGCTACCGGAGGATTCGGTTCTGCCGCTGCAGGTACCTCAAGTGTGTTTGGCACGGCAGCGACTGCTCAGAAACCGAGTACTTTCGGCGCATTGGCAGCTGGGCAGCAACAGAGTACTTTCGGTAATGCTGCTGCCGCTTCCCCCTTTGGGCAGCCAGCCCAGGCACAGGCTTCCCCATTTGGCCAGGGAGCCCAACCTCAGCCAGGACTATTTGGAAAACCTGCTGTGCAACCTCCAGGTATGTTCGGTAATGCCGCTGCAGTGCCTTCCCAACAGCCGGCACAAACAGCTCCTATAGGACTGTTTGGAAAACCAGCAGCTGCAAGTGCCACACCTGCCACGGGGCTGTTTGGAAAGGGACCAGCCAGTACAGCGGCACCTGCAACAGGGCTGTTTGGAAAACCTGCAGCTGCACCTGCAGCAGCTCCAACGGGGCTGTTCGGAAAACCAGCTGCAACAACAGCTAGTACATTTGGTGGGAACCCAGGAGGGTTTGGTAATGCACAGGGACAACAGACATTAGCACAATCTGATGCACTATATACACCACTTTCAGACCTTACCGAGGAGGAAAAGGCACAGTTTAGCGCCACTAAATTTGTATTAGGGAAGATACCAACACGCCCTCCACCCAGAGAAATGGTGTAGCTATAGATATACACGATTTATATGAATGTAAGACAGGCATAAATACTGCTTGATGTGTTTATATTAAAGTAAGAAAGAAATAAAACCTCATTGAGAGCTGTCTTTGTCAAAAGCATCGGCTAATGCTAGTGTGATGGAAACACGCACCCTTGAAGAAATAAAGTTGCATTATTGTTTCATTGTTGATGACAAGAGATAATCATGAACGAAACAAATGAAAGACTTATTGTAAATAAACAAATATTTTGCTATACAAGTTTACTGTCTTTTACATGAAGATTAAATGACGTGTTCGTGTTCATGTTCCCATGCCATTATAATTCACTGATACTTTGTTGGCGAGTTACCCGCTGATGTAAATTCAGAGATGCCACTTTTCCTAACTTTTTAGGAATTCCGAATTTTTTATTTTCTTTCCTATAGGTATTTCCTATTACAAATTGAGAAAATTAGGAGGATTTCGGAATTTTTGGGGATCAGTGAGTGGCATCCCTGTGTAATATAATATACTCAATAACCTTAGCCCTGGGAAGTTATTCACCAGGGTTATGATTATGTTAGTATATCATGACAACCAAATGACACAGAACATTAAAAAACACTATGCAGTACTTCTAATATAAATCCTTATATACAAGGCTTATGAGAAATACTCAAGGGTTACTGCAAATGATTTTTGATAGTAAGGGATAACGACCTAAAAGTATACTACAGCTAGCATGTTCAGACCTCGGGTTCTGCTTATCCCCTATTGCTTTATTCCAAACTCCGGATGTGACCTTTACTATTCAGGTTTTATATTTCAGGATATTAAAGGTCACCATACAAGCAGAGCTCAATCTCGTGATAAACCAATATTTACATACTTTTAACTTATAATGGATCAGTTAAATTCACTGTGAATATTGCTTGCAGTGTCTGCAAAGATACTTTTCCTAAAGAATTTCCGGCAATGCCTGGTGGAATAGTCTCATTGATTTTACCCCCCAAAAAAAATCACGACTGAGCCCTCTGTATAAGCATGAATATCCTGTCCTCCCCAGTATAAGATGCATAATAGAGTATTGACAATTGTAAATGCGGTTTGAAAACCATGCTATTTATCATAAGAGCTAGAGTATCTTTGATATATGCGAATCAGTGGATTATGTCAGTGCTTCCCAAAGTCAAACTACAGTGTCAATTTAAGTACAAAAAGTCAACACTCTGGGGGCCCCTTATGGAGCGATCCCAAATTCTTTGTGCGTCTGAACAGGGTTTTAATTGTAATCTTTGATTATATTTCGCTCCCTAAAAGCTAGAGCATTATTTTTTTTTAGCTCAGGAGTCTCCTGAGTTTATACCGCCGGGTTGGTGGTACGGTTCCAAAAAAAATGTCATCCATTTTTCAATGTCAAATATATATCTTTGATTTATTAAAACACCAATCTTTATCATTTTGTTAAAGCAGAGATTCTAAACTTTCTATTTCTTTGAAAACCAGTGTATATCTCCTTATTTTTGTTCAGTAAATAGCTTATAAAAAAAAAGAAAAGTTTAAACTTTTCTTTTTGCTGTGAGAGTTTTCTCCATAGGATCTACTCCTAGTGACCTAAGACATCTCTCTTTGTTCCTATATGACACCTCCACCAGTAGCACATAGTGTCTATCCTGGACATTCTGGCTTAGGTAGGGGAGGAGGGGCTCTTTCAGCCAGACTTACCTTTTGTTTGTGGCTATTTGATTACAGAATGCAGAATGCTTGAGTAGGTCCTACTCCCTAACTAATGATTGTCCGGTTGTCAAACTTGCATCAGTGCACCTATGTTACCATACCTTGCTCCCTGTATGCATGAAACATAATGACTCCTCTCATTTAGTAGTACTCCAGACTTTGTGTTAGGTAGGTTTTTACAAAATGAAGCAGATGACCACCATCTTGGTTTTGCGTTGTGTAAAGTGTGGATTGTATACCATGTTACTTGTATTTCTGCCTTCTTCTCTGAAATTATTAGAATGATTTAAGTAAAGATTGGCCCTCTTCAGAAGAGTTACTACTGTTCCATCTTTTAGCAGTAGAGGAAGCTTCAAGTTTAATCCACAAGAGGGCAGCACTGCTGGAATATCCGCAGGACGCAACTTGTTACATCGTACTATACCCTCGGGGCATTCAGATACTGCGATCTTGTATAATGAGAGCTCCTACAGCCAATGGACCTAGCTATGCCCTCAGGGCATGTCAAGAGAGTCCCCCCCCTCACTTAATTGTTATTTACAGTCTATAGAACTTAGAAGAAAAGAAGGGACATGCCCTGAGGGCATAGATCATGCTTGTGCTGCCTGAGGGCATGCACTAGTCAATTAACTCTAGGCTATAACATGGAGGATAGCCTCGGCCTGATAATCACTAATGCCCTGGGGACATTGACCTACAACAAACATAGTCTATGGATGTGATAAATATGCCCTGAGGGTATAATTATATTGGTCAATTATATACTCTATGGAAGTAGACCAACATATATGCCCAGGGACACTATGCCCTTGGGGCATAGCCTACCGCTATAGTGAGCCCTGAGGGCCTGATCTGGACTAGGCCCCCTATACGGGAATGTTTATCATCAGGACATCTGGACGTTTAGGCTATGAAGCTCTAAGGGCATTTTTATTATCAATGCCCTCAGGGCATCAGTGCTCACTCATTGATGCCCCCAGGGAATGTCTCTTCTCTGAAGGCAATGGACAGAAATATCTCCTGGAGATAATTACCCCCTAGGGCATAATTCCCTACATAAGGATGGTATAGTTTTTGTATTCGGCAGTCCCAGAAATATACACGTCACCAGTGGGGCAGCGCTGAATGCCCTTAGGGCATAGTCCGACGTAACAAGTTGCATCCTGCGGAATATCCCTCAGGAATTTCCAGTTTTAATGTTTTGATTATAATTAAAATCAGACTGATTATAAGTTAGATGAGAGAAGTTTATATATAAAAATGATTAAAGCTGCATATAAAATACCACAGTCAACAGATGGCATTTAGATGTATTGGACTGCTGCTTCAGTGTGCCTACCAGAGTTTGCATAGACCTAACTCGGACTGTAGGCTTTCCCTACAGCCCGAGCCTCTCTGAACTAATAGTGTCTTAATTTAGAATGCTTTTCAGCAATGGAAAATTTATGAAACACCCAACAATACAATTCAATTAAAAAAAAAGAGTGGGAGAAGTCTCTGATCATGACATCAATGAGCATGAGCAGAACAGATACATATATAAAAAAAATCTGTGCCGTACCCTGATTTTAAAGATGAGCTGTAGGCTGCATCTAGTTCTGGTATAAGCCATGGAATATAAAAGATTTTTATGGTACCGGAATCTCCCGCGTAGAAGGCGCGTCTTATAGGCCAAACAAAATGCTGCTGGGTCTTATACGTGGGACTAAAATTGCCTTGAGTTGGGGGTGCGCCTTATACGCGAGTTTTTTATATTATAGAAAAGTATTAATCTTACTAAATTCAGCCTTTATGGGTGTGCCTTATACGTTAAACAGTCCTCTCTTAGTTGGGGGTGCGCCTTATACGCGAGCTGCGCCTTATACACGAGAGATTACGGTAGTGCATTCATGTATCAAAGCATGAATGCACTAGTTTGTATTTATTCACAGAATTAAACACAGAAAGATTGCGCACAGACCTGGTATCACCTTGTGGTGACTGTCCACCCAATGGTTGTACATGTTTCTATGTAAAACATGCAAGCAGAAAAGGTTGCCAAGTGCCCCCTTTCATGGACATCCATTTCTGCTTGCCTCCTCATGTTTAGCCAGGACCAGATAAAGATATGGCTGCCCCAGGGGACAATATCCTGTTAACCCCTATACATCTCTTAGCAAAATCATCCATCTCCCTTATCATTGATCGCAAGGGAACGCCCAGCACCTCGTTTCCAATTGATTTTTTGAGACAGTTACGTTAAGCACATTCTCTCTTGTCTTTTGACAAAGATTAGAAAGGTCAGAGGATATATAAAGAGTTGACCCCCCACCCCTGAGCATTCTGAGCTGTAACCCTTTAAGGGCCGCTAATGCATTACTGCATCATGCCTATTGGTTGCCACGATGTATAAATGCAGCCCTGGTGAGTAACTTGTCAGGGCTGTATTCACGCATCATGCCGACTGTATGGGGTTGATACACACCTAGAGGGTCGGCATGATGCTCCAATAAAGTGTGAGCGAGACTGCTCACCACCACTTCATTGGTGCATCTGACATGACGACCAATGGTACACTCCTGCAGTAGCTGCCCTTAAAGGATTAATGCACAACGTCCACTTTTCTATAGTCGATTAAGGTGGAGTCCTCACTTAATGATAGAGATACTCGACTGACCCAAGTAGACACGCAACTAAACCGCATAGATGGTCGGCTAGATGGGATAGAGACAGTAAGTTCTGTGAGTTATTTCCTATTTCTCTCATTCACTCAACTCATTCACTCACCCATTAATTCTGGGATTCACTCGCTTGCTCGCGTGCTCGCCCGTTCGCTTGTTCACTCACTCACTCACTCACTCACTCACTCACTCACTCACTCACTCACTCACTCACTTACTCACAACTCACTCACTCGCATGCAAATTCAGTCTCACATGTATACGGGACTAGCACATTGCTAGTGATAAGAAAATCAGCCAGGTGGCTCAAGTAGTCGGGGGCTAACCCTACAATTAGCCTCTCTGTATAGTTTACTTTGGTGGCCTCTTCCGCATTTACTATGTATAGCTTGATCACGCCCTCACCCAATCTTTCTTAATTTCATTTACTCACTTGTTAACTTATATTCTTATAATAAGGACTGTAAATTAATCTAATGCACTGATGAAATCCTCCTGTACATATGATAGGGACATCTAACAGTTTCTACAAAATTAACAGAGTTTGCCATGACGCTTGTACATTGTCTTGATACCATAATAGTTCCGTATAGGTACGTGTCTCGAATGGATACTCGCTTCCTTTCACATGCATAATAATAGTCAGCTTCTTAAATAGGACCTCAAAGACTACCTCCACCAACGAGTAGAGCTGTAGAGGAAAAGGCAGAATTGGCACTAGCAGACTCCAACCACAAAGAGCAGACAGGAGTGAGTACTGCTTTCAACCAAAGACCTACAGGTTGTGCCTGATTTACAGCACTGTACCATACATAATATGATATATCTTTTAGGAATCTATAGAAACACTGAACTTTACGATGATAAGCCAAACTGTATTTTACACAGTAACTTCATGTGTTGAAACAGCCCTGTACATTCACTTTGCTCGTAGGTTATATATATATATATATATATATATATATATATATATATATATATATATATATATATATATATATATATATATATATTTCATGAATAAGATCAAGATTTGTGCATTATTTTACAGCATCGTAATTTCATCACTGCATAGTATGGCTCTATGGAGGGAAAGGAAAAAAAAAGTAAAAAGAAGTACATTAAACGTCGTGTATAAGCAAACTGGGCACGTGTGCTGTAAAACATGACATTTTTTTGTAGTATACATGCCCATATGAAGCAGACTTGACAGAACAACCTTTATTGATAATTCATTTATGTGCTTTTTCTATTATCACTGATTATAACTTTGAAGGTATTCCAAGCACGGAAAGATGGAAGCATCAATTTCTATGAAGACTGGAATGCATACAAAGTGGGATTTGGCGACTTGGAAAACGACTTTTGGCTTGGAAATGACAACATTTATCTGATAACAAAACGACACAAGCAGCAACTTAAGATAGAACTGGTCAGTCCTGAGGGTGAGGTGAACTATGCCGACTACAACCACTTCTCTATACAAGATGAGGATCACAAGTACGCACTTATAATTAATGTCAGTGGCTTTGTTGGAAACGACCCCTCAGGTATGGACTTGAAAATAAAAAGAAAGAAAGAAAGAAAGAAAGAAAGAAAAAAGAGAATATACTGTTTAATCTTTAACCCTTTAAATGCAGCCCGTTGATCGATATGATACACCAATAGACTACTGGCGAGTCTGCTCGCCAGCATTCCATGGATGCATAATGCTGACTCTTGAGAATGTATCACACACGATACATGAATGTGGCCCTGTTGAGTTACACGCCAGGGCTATACATTCCTGCATCGTGACGACCTATGGGCATGATACATTGATCAATCAATGCATCAGTGACCTTTAACGGTTTAACTTCTCAATTGACTCTTTTGGTAAAGACAGCGTATAGTTCTTTTACACCCTATACTCAGCCGATACCATTTTGTTGTTATGATAATTGAATGTAACCCCAATGAATGGTTTTTTCTTTTTCTTATATAAAAAAAACCTATTAATCGTTTTTCTTTTTCAGGAGACGCTCTTACATACCACAATGGACAAGGCTTTAGTACAAAAGACCAAGATAACGATGCAGACCCAGGATCCTGTGCTCCCCTCTACATGGGGGGATGGTGGTATAAGGGCTGCCACAACTCCAACCTTAACGGGCTCTTTGGGAGCAACGAGTATGGTAAAGGTATGAATTGGAAACAGTGGAAAGGGCATTACCTATCCATGAATGCTACTAGGATGATGATGCGGAACAGGACATAAATGGTGTTAGCATTGAGAATGGCTCTAGACCCCTAAAATCGACATGACGACATAAACATTTTTTTGCTTAGTGACATGAGACAGGGTCAATTTCTTAAAATCGACACAGGGACATGGCCATTTCTTACAATCGACATCTTGACAAGGCCATTTCTTGAAATCGAAATGGGACATGGGGACCCCCTATCAAAGGCCCCCTGAGAGACAAAGATCCAGGAGAATGTTCAACAAGGTATGAATGGTGAATACAATCATGATGGGTTTCAAGTTCAAGAATAACACAAAAAGTCACCAGTTGAACTTGCCGTGTTTCATGCGCTAGTGAGATAGAGGCACACGACATGCAGCCTAATGTCAAATGATTAAAATACTTTTTAAATTGGATGACTATAGGGTGATTCTTTTTCTTTCACGAACCTTTATTTTCTGTTAAAATCTGTCAGATTATTGAAAAGAAATGTAATGGCGCGACGGTTGATTCTCCTCAGTTGATATAGCATATCATGTGCTGTGATCTACCCCCTTAGGGGTGCATATATGGGGCCTAAGATATAATCCTATTGGTCGCCAGCTCACGATGCATACTGTAGACAGATATACATATAGTAGGTACGACGCTCGATCCAGGAACGTTTCACGGTTGTAGTCATGCATCTTGCCGACGCTATCGATTTAAATCTGCAGAGAGAAGAAATGGAGTCAACCCAATAGAAATGGAGTCAAGAAAGGAGTCAATGGATCTGGGCTCTATAGTGACTCTATTAAAACAGGAGTCCAAGATGACTGACTCTCTTCTGTTCTCTGTGTGACTACCCTTAAGGAGTCATTGCAGCTTGACTCCTCTAGGAGAGGAGTCCTAGCCTGGTGGACTCCCTTTGTGGAGTCAGACTCTATATAGAGTAAAACGTGGTTGACTCTATACTTGACTCTCTACTATAGAGAGTCAAACATGGTTGACTCTTTTATTCACTGTTGACTCTATAACACTGGTGGCTGATGCTTCTCATTACTTCCACCAGAGGACCTCACAATACAGTTTGGAGGGTTTTGCACATTAGAGTGTCTTTCATTTAGTTTAATTGTGGGTATTACTGAACATCTAGAGATTGTAGTATTATGTGTTTACACAACAAGCAATTGTACACAACTGAACAACAAGGTAGTATGCTCAACTCCCTGAAATAACCCAACAAAACTCAAAATGAGACATTGACACCATTTCCCTGGTTAAGGTGTTACTTCAAAGTATTCTCAATGCTAGGTTTTATAATAAAAGTTGATGACTGATGTAGATAGATGCATCTAACCAATGTAAATAGATGCATCTTAGCATCTTGTAATACGGTTCATTCTTATGGAATAAATGATGAAGACCCCAAAAGGAAAATAAACCAGGAATGACCTGCTGTTTCAAAATAAAATGCAACCAATCCTGACTCCACTTCGTAATGGAGTCAGAGTGGAGAGTCCAAAAAGCTTGACTCTGAATTCATAAGGAGTCAATTATTGACTCCCCATTTTTTAAGGAGTCACAAAGGAGTCACAGAGGGGGTCGCCTCAGTGATAGAAGCTGGACTCTCAATTGGGAGTCAAGGTGACTCCATTTCTTTTCTCTGTGTGGGTTCTTGACAAAAATACAAAATGGGATCGCTCATTTCCTACTATATTGTCTATGCACGTGTCTACATAATATACACTATAGCATAATGCAAGTTCTAGTTGTCTTTCCAGACGTAGTCTAATGTATCCTTATGGAAATGCGTGTACATGCCACCTGGTAATGCCCTATTAAAGCTATTGAAGGATGAGAACATTCTTTATCAACAAATTTTACCATAAGGCTAGAAAACAGAGAGTCTTGGAAATTTGAATTGGGGCATCGTTAGTTTTGAAATTAAACTTTTTCCTGAAGAACCAACTTTCTTTTCATCATAAAACTCAAAGTTGATACTGTATTTTGAAACCCTGCATCTCAGTACAGACCTCAGGGATGGTCGGGGAGCATTAATGTGACAGTTTTTCTTGGGCTTGTATGTCGGTGTCGCTCTCAACATCAGAATAGTCTTTCAACCAGGATTAGCTACTTTTGAAGGGATAGCATTAGCATGCTGGCATTAGGGAGCATTCATTATTTTTGGCAGGGTCGGGGGTGAGCAAATTGAGGGGGCGCCATTTAATTTCAGGGTATTCTTAGGTGGAGGGCCAAATATTTTCAGGGTATTCTTAGAGGGGGGCTGTTTGTTTTTTACCTATTTTTAGAGGGGGGGCATTCTTTTTAAGGGTATTTATCCAAAATGTTGCGAATTTTGTCACCATAAAATGTCTTTTGATGTATCAGAGACTCCTTTTGAAAGACTAAAGGTAATCAAATTGATCCAGTTCAGTGAAATCTAATTGGATGGAACTATATTCAGAGATCTTTTTCAATTGATCAATACCAATGCGCATTTCTTGTCGATGAGTACCAGTACATGCAGCGACAGTTAATTTTTAACCCATTTTATCTAGAAGTAGCATAATTTTCTATTAGAGATAGTATGCACCATCTTCCAGAGAATCTATGTGTCTATCTTATGAACAACAAAATATGTCATGCTGGCGATCTTACATGTTCCCTAGTATAATAAATGCATAAATTCATCCTACATAAATCTCCTTCAAATTATGCTGTAAAGGTTCATGGAGAGAAAGCATGCTACTGTACTCTTCTGCGTATAAGGCACATCTCGTGTATAAGACGCACAGTCTTAAATCATTTCCATCAACCCAAGGTGTTTGCTCTATAAAAGGTGCGTCCTCCACATCAGGATTTACTGCAGTCCAGAGTGTATTAAGTCTAGAAATAAATTTGGCTTTAGGCTTGCGAGCAAGTACTGAAAGTTGAGAATGTTTTTCAAATAACTTTTGGAACATCCAACTTGTGTGAAGGTAATGTAACACCTGAATGTGTAAGGACATATGTTATAAGGCAAATCTCATGTGGGTATAAGCCTTGGGTCAAGGTAAAACCCAATCGGCACATGTTGGGATTGAATTTTAGAAGTAAATACAAAATATCCTGTGGATGAGGCACAGATAGGGTGAAAGTTATAAACTTAGGTATTGTTCTACAATATGATATCCTAGCCCATAAGGCACACAGTAGGCCTTCTATTCTACGCAAAAATACCTTGTATAAGGTGTATCTGAGACCAATTCTATCAGCTATCCGTTCAGTGTATTAACCCTTTAAGGACAGAAGACACATGAGTTATCTGGCTATAGGGGAAGCCTCTAAAATAAGTTTCCTATGAGGAAGCTTCTACTGAATCCATTCTAATAAATACACCTGCTCTAATAAGCACACCCCCTTACCTGGTGTCAAATCATGCAAATGAGGGTAAAAACATTTTTTAGAGCAAAAACAATTAATTTTTGTATTAAGGTTTCAATCATCTAATGATTAATTTTCAGCACTGGTGCGGTTATTAGAATGAATATGGTATTCACAGTTCCTGCATAATTCCTATATAAGAAGGGCTAAAATCCCAGGCTAAAATGGACATTAGGCCTACATGGTATAGCCTATAGTCGATGCCAGACCAACCACGGTGTTGACTATAGTCGATGCTAATCATTAAAAGGTTAAAGTACTGGTAGTACTCCGATGAATTATAGCTAAAAGAGAGGTATAATTATATGTATACATCACACAATGTATAGGCATGGTTTTGGCATTTATGGTAGATAAAAGAATACTCATGGACGGTCGTCATTTGGGGGTGGGGCGCTTAATTTTCAACCTATTCTTGAGGTGGGGGGGCATTTATTTCCAACCTATTCTTGAGGGGGGTCCAAAAATTTTGGATGTATTCTTTAGGGGGGGGGGCTTTTATTTTTAACCTATTGTTTTTTACCAAATGCTCACCCCCACCCCTGCCATAAATAATGAATGCTCCCTTAGCTAACATGGGCTTTGATTCACCATAATTGGCACTTTGTGGAATGACTAGTATCATCCCTGAGCCCTATTAAATAGACATGGACATCCAGATATGGAATCACTGCGACCAGTCCACAGCAAAAACAGTGGGGAGAAGGCTGCCCAATTACTGCAGCTAGTCGTCACAAAAGCCTACCACATAATATTGTGACACTGTGAGGCCCTGTCGATACATTGTATATGAATACAGAATGACATGGAATCCACTAAATTGTTTATGTCACTGTTTGACAAGCAGATCGACCCTATCCTCTTATACGGATGCCCAGTATGGGGTATGCCATCTAGTAACTGTTCTATATCTATAAGTGGATCTGAGGTAAAATCAAAAAGAGATCTGTTAACACTATTTAAACTGTTAGGTGTCGAGGATATAAACAGATTATCTTGTAGATTCTATAAGAAAACACAGGTAGCTAATGTGACTCTAGCCAATATCTGTGACAAAAATCAAAATCCTGTCTGCGTACAGAAAGCAACCGGCAACTCTTATAATTGAGGACTTAACCTCTGAAGGCATCAGAAAGGCCTGTCCGGTAGAAGTGTTTTACTCTACAAGTTGCAAGTTTGCTCTGGGTATATCAAAATATGCAAGTACTACTCTCGCACTAGATGAGTTAGGGAGATTTCCCATTGAATCCAAAATAATCGTACTGAACTTTCTATATTGGCTGAGGCTTAAGCATGGATCGAAAAACCCTATTCTAAATGAGGCCTTCTCTACCATGAAGAGTGAAAACCACCAATAGCTTAAAGATATCCAATACCTCTTGTTTAAAATTGGTTGTAAGAATGTCTGGCTCGATTCTTATGTTTGGTCAAAGTCCTCACTCAAAAACAATATAAAGAGGTCGAAAATCATAGAAGGTTTGCATATGACGAATTTGGAGGTATTCCAGCCCCTTCTCTTCGAATTTTTGTTTCCCCCTCTATTTTTTTGGCTCAAAGTGTCAGGCTGGATGAGATCTTTGTGTTACATATGGATTTTGATGGTCCCATATGAATATCTTGGGCTCCAGGGGGGTAAAATGGGCCCAAAATTGTCTGGGCGAAATTGTGTCTGGGCGAATGACATTTAGGGGCCTAAGTTACAAGCCATGTTGGGGGCTTCATTTCCTACAGAAACAATCATCATACCTCCATGAAAATCTCAGGTCCAGACTATTTTGACCTGTAGATTAAGACAATCACATTATCATTTATGTCAGATGTGTCCTCGCTATCATAAAAGAAGCATACTTATAAGAATTATTTTTCATGATTCTGGGCACATGTCTGGGCGAATGACATGTGAGGCCCCATATGCACACTTTCTATGATTTGTGACCAAGAGAAGGTTAAATGATGCACATATTCAGAAATGCAACCATTACATTTATAACCCAGAGAATACTGGCAAGTGTAGAATTATCAAGATGTGTAAAGAAAATCTCAATGACATTTATGAAGAGCGTGAATACCTAATGCATACAGAATCACCTAAAATTAGAACCATTATTGCTAAACTCTGGACTGACAATAACTGTACACTTGACAGTCTGTCAAGAAGATATAGAGGAAAGAAACCTGTCAATTCTAAGTGCACATTCTGTAATACTGTGCAAGATGTCATTAATGTCACATTGTAACATGCCCAAGATGAGAAACACACGGTCAGTGTTTGAAACAAAATACCTCAAGTTCGTTGATTACTATAAAAGACACAATGACACTAGAAAACTTTCTCAAATACTAGCAGTG
This sequence comes from Acholoe squamosa, assembly GCA_949317995.1. Classification (NCBI taxonomy): domain Eukaryota; kingdom Metazoa; phylum Annelida; class Polychaeta; order Phyllodocida; family Polynoidae; genus Acholoe; species Acholoe squamosa. The sequence goes on along the minus strand of OX439049.1, from coordinate 30,603,473 downwards.
GCCCCATATTGCAAATCATCTAAAGGGCAAGGAGCTGTGAACTGTATATACTCATATAAAATCTGTCTACAACATTGTAAATGAAAACCTGGTGCTGACATAAGTGTACCTGTACATTAGTCAATAAAGCCATCTTGAATCTTGAATCTATGATAGTACCAGTCTCACACACCAGTGGTCACTACTGTCACAGTAATGGGAACTTGGCTAACACTGCACTACCATTTGGACCTAATTGGGATCTCTGTAAATGGCAGATACATTAGATATTGGCACCTGATAACTACAATACATTGTAAGTATACACCTCTATGGTCAACGCCGTCCTACCCTGGTAATGCACTATTCCAATGTGGTTCCCACTCTCTCTACCATGCTAGACTTAACCAGGGTGAATAAAACATGAGTATGTTAGTTCAGAATAAGTACATACTGTGACTGCCAGGAGATTAGATATGGATTATGGAGGCTATAAAATCTGGACATAGGCCTTATAGCGTAGAAAGATAAGAGACCACAGAAGGAGGTGTCCTCATGTGGGTTATGGTGCTCATACTAATGGGCTGGTTCTTGTTTTATTATATTTTATTGTTGGTGAGTGACCTTTATTTCACCCCACTCAACACTCTGTGTTTGCTGTCTTTACAATAAGGGCATTGAGGAGTGCTGCAGAATTGATAACTCTTTGTGAATTGCTTAATACTTCAACGTAACTATTCACTTGTCATCATGATGCGATACTAACCAGATATTTGTCATTCTGTATTCATGTACAATGCCAATATGATGCATGATTAAAATTTGATCAATTCTTCTCATTCTATTAACATATAAACCGCCTTTCCGCCTCCCTCATCTCCCCGCTTGCCCTCTTACTTTCCTGCCGGTCTCTATGTCTCAATCAATATCTGCCTGGCTTCCTCCCTCCCATACCCTCTATGCCTCCCTCCGCCTAAATATGGCCTTCAAAGTTATATTTCACCATCTATCCCATCGCCACCTGATGGCCAAAGATGGAAACTACCTAAACTTACGATGCTCATTTCCCTTTTTATATGCTCTAACTCATCATTATCAACCTGTTAAATATTTGCCTTTTGCATTATTCCTAAGTACTACATCAGTCTATATGAAAAGTCCTTGCAGGCCATTCGGTCGTGCAGATTTAATTGTTCTGCAGGCCGGATTGATTTTGGCAGGACCAAATACCTCAAGATTATCAATGCCATGGTTTTAATCATTTAACTATTTATAATGGTCCTATTTGCAAGCCGTAAAAAATCAAAATGTAGCCCAATCAGTAGACATTCTGTTCATCAGTCTGCTTATTTCTGAGCCCGACTGTGATTTTACCGGCAAAAACTGAGGTCCGCCGATTTTTCGTATTGACTGATACTATATCACTTAGATTCATTACCATACTGGCCAACTTCATAGATTTCATTAAAATCTGTAGCTTTTGATTTCTGCCAGTACCTTCCATTCGTTTGTTTTTTTTATGGCTCCTGAAATGTAAGAAATTTCAATACTTTTCATTTGTGCCTTTTCTGTTAAATTATGAATGGCTCTTTTATTTGTCCAATGACCCTCTCACCATCAGTTGACCAGACACAGTGGTGACTATGGTCGAGGTCATGATAGTCTATAGCATGGTGCACACTTGACTTGATCCATAAACAGTCGGCCCTCTAAAGGCCGCACAATAAAGTGGGATTACCTCCTATTCTCCCCCAGGCCTTGGCTGTTAATTATGTAAGGGACACATTGAGTTTTAATGCATAAAAATGGCTGTCACGATCTGTGAATGTAGCCCTGTAAGGTAAGGCGTTAGGATTTACATTCATGTATCTTGCCAACTTCATGGGGGTGAACCCCCCCCCCCAAAAAAAAAAAAAAAAAAAGGTTGGCATGATCCACCGAAGCAACGTCGGGGATGTATTGTTCAGAGGGCACTGCATTGCTGCATCGTGGCGACAAAGGGAAATACAGAAATAAAGCTGATACCTTATTACAGGTAATTAAAGGGTTTCTCTCCTCAGACCCTATAGTACCGCTCATCCCTCTTTCTGAACATGATAAGCGATGATGATGATGGGTTTACTCTCCTCACCTCCAGACTGAAGCACTGATAATGGACCAATAAACCTCAAGTGCATAATTGTTGAAGTCTAAGGAGGTAAAGGAAATCTCGAGGGGGATAGCTTTATGACAGGTAATCTTTGTACTCTTATACCGTTAACTCTCTAGGAGAATAGGGCATCATATTTTCATGATGACCTCGTTGGATAGTCTTTTTTTTCTTATTGAATATCAGGAGGTATGAATATGACATCCTAACAAAAGCTGTTATTAATTGAGTGTCATCTGACACTTCTTCCATGCATCCTGTCATTATTAGCAATAAATAATCCAGCCAAGACTAGTTACCCGACATGATTTAATGATGTACACTTTACCGATACCATTTGAAATCATATTTTATGACATCCTCCATGCTTGAACAACACAATTTCTAATGCATTTGATCCATTATGACGGCATAGAGCGTAACACGGAAGCCTGCTGCTTTTCTTGTAGTAGCAGATGTGCCAATATCATAAGTACATTGGATACTGTGTATCTGAATCTTTATTCAATATAGAAAACCACAAAAAAAGAAGGGCTTCCCTAGCCCACTTAAAAGGGTCTATATCTCCTCTTTCCTATCCCTTCGGATGTGTGTGGTGCACATATGCGTGGGCACCGACACATTCCTCTGTGAAATTGTGTAATGTTGTTCTCGCCATGAATATGACCTTAGCTGTCGAAATGGCGTTAAACATCTATTACTCACTCACTCACAAAAAAAGAAGTGGTCTTTTCCTTTATGGGCTACCTCGTTCTATAATGAATAATCGTGGCATTTGCTATTACTAGTAGGATGTAGGAATCTTGTAGCAGTAGGCAGCACTTAAAAGGGTTAACCGCATGGGTGTAAATTGGTCCTCTCCCTCAGGAACCTCATGCAATCTAGACACGGTCCATGCAGGTAGAGCTGGGCCAGCCTATGTGCTATTTCTTAACACACTACGACTGCTCCCTTCAAATCGTCCCAAAATTACCATAGGAATAGCACTGGGATTTGAAGTTGTATTGCCAAATACATTTTAACATTAACACATATCATGTCTTTAGTTAACAATATTAGTCTAATATGGCTTATGTACACCTGACATTGATCTAAATCAATTTCGGGTATAGGTGAAGTGATAATGCTCTTTTCTCTTTTTGTGCCTTTTTTGTGTGGAAATACCCTCCAGCCCATCGCCACTGACTTGAGTCCATCCATGTGAACTGGAGCCCAGGCACCCTGCAGGGTCATCTGTCCCCTCTTTATACCCTTTTGGCTACACTTACATGGTGTGTGCACTAAACCTTGGGTACCTAACATCTTTGGGTGAATCCACTGTACCTAACCAACAGCATGGTAACCAAGCCTTTAAAAAACCAGATGACAGGCATACAGTGCCTAGCTGGTGAGTGAGGGTTAAAGGTTGTTCATGGAGATTGATCTCAAGCCCCATGGTCTAAATCAGTTTTTTTTTATATAGCCACATTTGACACTTAATCAGGGGTGGGCATATCCAGCTGAAGCTGGAGCAAATGTACAAACTTTTGTAGTGAGGTGTTTTCTGGGCGACGGGGGAGGGAGGTTGCATGGTTGAGAGCTTTTCGAATAGAACTTTGTGAATGGTATAGAGGGGTGGGGGGCATCTAGAATATCTAGAGGCCAAATGGTGCAATCTGGTGCTTTTTAAGAGTTTTTTTTGCATGTATAGGATTCATTCTATTTTTTTTGCAGCAATATTATAGAGCTCTGCAAGAATTATTTCAGGTTTCTACTCTAATTGGTTTGTGACCTATATGATTTAGAGGGCTAATCTGTTGTGTTTTAGGGAAGGGGGGGGACAAGTTGATGCAACAATTTAGGAGAAATACAGTTTTCAGAATCTAATATTTAAGATTGTTTTGTGTTCAAATGGATTCAGGGGAAGACATGTTCAGGTTACATAAAAGTTTCAGAGTCTATCTTTAAAATGTTTATGATCTAGAGGATTTGGAGGCAGTTTGCTCCAAGTATTATTTCCTTTTCTACCAATTGAGGTTTTAGGGAAAATTGCTGCAAAAACCCTTTTCATTATCTACCTCCAGATTGCTATCTTCTAAGTGTTTTAGGGGCAAATTGCTCTGGAAAATTTCAGATTCTATTTCAATTATATTGGCATATTTAAGGGTGATTGGTAGACAATAAGGAGTATATTACTACAAGGTTTGTCAGGAGTTCTCTTTAAAGATGCACATATTACATCCAGTGGTGAGTGTGTTCTCAGTTGATTGAAGGCAAGGTGCTCAAATGGACTTAGGATACCAATTATATAATTGATATCATTTGGGTGGCTTAAAGAAGGTATATGGAAAGGTTACAGAAGAAAATTCTGTAATTTTTATTCAATATGACTGTTTTGAGGGAAAATGGAACACAAATTGAAAAGATAATAACTTTGTTTCTACTTGGACTATATCTAAGAAATTCTTCTTAGATTTAGAAAGCTCAGATTATCCTCCATGCCCCAGTCGCATTTATAGGGACTCCAACACACCGGTGGCTGTGTACGTGTCAAAGGGGAGAAAAAGGGGGACTGTTAACTGAAATACATCTTGAGATTAGGGGGCTGCTAATACCTTTTATGCCTTGCATGGAACAGAAGTAACTTGAATATTCCATGTTATCACTCCAGGGCTGTGAAATTCCTGATTATTATTGTCAAAGAAACTTGATTTACATGGAAAAGGGCCCCAAAAAGGGGGGCTGTTAACAGACTTCTTCAAAAAATGGGGCTGTAGATATTGAGCTGTATTTAAAGGTGCTGTGATTTAGTAAAATAGAGGGGGCTGTAGCGGTACCACCAATCAAAGACTCAGTGCCCCCCCCCTAAAATCGACATGGCGACATGAGCATTTTTTGGCCTAGTGACATGTGACATGGCCACTTCCTTAAAATCGACACAGTGACAAGGCAATTTCTTAAAATCGACATGGTGACATGGCAATTTCTTAAAATCGACATGGGGACATGGCAATTTCTTAAAATCGACATGGGGACATGGCAATTTCTTAAAATCGACATGGGACATGGGGACCCCCCATCAAGGGCCCCTTTGCTGGCTGCTGTTGGGTAACAGAATCGTTTATATGGAGCCAACTGGCATAAAACGTAATCGCACTGTGATATTGATAGACATATACAAGGCGCATAAGCCTTTAAGGTGTTTTTGGCTATTTTTCATAGTACCAATTTAATGTAGACATATACATAAAAATATAGTACATCACAGCAGCCCAGTGTAGAGTACCTAACCACGTGACTTCTGGCTTCACACCACCGAACCACGTGGACCCCTGTCCGCCCCTCCTAACCTGGAAACCTTAGTCCCGGGCCTTAGTCGTCTTGCAGAGCGTGTACTCCGTTGTTGTAGGTACAAACACAGGCGGGAGTTCAGTCTACGCCCCTCCTCCCTCCCTTCAATAGCCTGAAAGAGTCTGCATAGACTGGCTTGAACGGCTTCAGTCTGTGCTTCCCATGTGGACTGTGAGGACGGTGAGGACACTAAGAAGACCACTAGGAGGGTCAGACACCTCGTTGCGCATACCTCTTTATGAGTAAGGAGACCACTCACTGGACGCATCTCTACCTCCATACACCATCCATTCAAAGGTAGGAATTTGGATCTTTGTCCTAATTCTAGATGCTGTTCATGAAACACTTTAATAAAGGGCTACCGACACGTCCATTTCTACTTTGTGTCAGAATTTTTAGCGAGGTATATTATGTCCTCTCCCTATACCTTCTTACTGCTGTCCCCTACAGTGTAAGGGAGTTACAGGTGGAAACACCATGGTAAACGACCCAACTAGTGACATGGGACATGAACCTTTCTTTAAAATCGACATGGTGACATGAACTCCTCTTAAAATCGACATGGGGACATGTGCTTTTCTTAAAATTGACATGCAGATATGGTCATTTCTTAAAATCGACATGGGACATGGGGACCCCCCCCCCATCAAGGGCCCCAGTCCTAGTGTTGACCTACAGAAATTAATGCTGCAAGGTCTGTTTATCACTTGCCAAGTAGATACTGTTCAGGAGGAAACCCTACAAAACAATAGGCTAATAGGGAAACTTAACGAAAGCCGAAATTAAAAGCCCAATTATACTACATGTACATGTACATATTGAAAGAAGAAGGGAGGTCGGCCCCAGCCATTACATCGGGATATATGGTATATACATAGGTTACATAGGCATAAGCATTCTTTCTTCCCCAGTGAGCTTATCATTGACTCCGGTGACGTCTCAGAATGGCTAGATAAGAGTAATAGGTGAGAGGGGCATGGAGGCAGGTGAGGGAAGTGGCTGGCATACTAGTGTGGTGATGGTGAGGCTGTGCCTACTGTTAGATATATAGGCAAAGGTTCACGCGGGTGGAGTGCAATGCGGCACTGGTCCTGCAAGTGAGATAACACTCCCACAGACTCATACGAGTGCTCCTTTTTCAATTATCTCATGCTTTATCAAAGGAATACTGTAGAATTTCATAGTAACGTCATCGAAAAACATCATCAGGAGATGATTACATCATTGTCGGACGTGCGTAAGGCTTGTTTACCTCGTCGTTTTGAATCTATGACATCATCAATAGATCACGTGACCAGGCTGTGTGATATGCACCCTACGTATTACACAGTTCCTGTGTGATACGGGCTCCTAATGTAAACTCTATGGCCTCTCAGTATTTCAACGTATTTTTAACATGAGATAAACCAAGTCGACACACTGTACAAGTTCTCTTCACTCAATATGTTGATAAAAAACGTAAAAATCGTGTCAGGAGCCCTTTAAAATTGATATGAATTTTTTTCTTCAGAAATCAGTATTTGGGGTTTCTTTCTTTTTTTTTTCAGAAATCCTAATTTGATAATAATTGTCCCCCCTTTATCTTAGTGCATTTAGGAGTGATTATAAATTCACAGCTAGATCACTTGGAGTTGTGCGTTTTAAAATCCATTATTGGTTTTTTGTTATTGAGCACAGTTTCAGGGGGGTGGGGGCTTGATCTCAATAAGAGGTCTGTGTTTTGGGGTGGATCCCGAAGCGCTGGGGGGGGGGGGGCTTGAATTTCTTATGACTGGGCTGTGCGGCCGCACCTCAGCAACCCTTATCCTCAGTGAGAGAGATTTTGGGCAAAGGGTGACACTTGCAATGGTGGTAGGGATTGTGATAAAAATTGTGCACGCTTTAATACTTTATCCTGAAATCTACCCTTGATGTGAGGAATAAGTCAAAAGGTGAAGAGGATCTTAGCAAAAACTAGACCCTTAATTGGTGATGGGGATCTTGTCTAAAATGTGGCCTTACGCATTTTCCTTTCTAGGAATTGTCTTGCCAGGACACCTGTAGTTGGAGATGACAAAATTGGATGTAGAAAAAGTTTTTATATGAAATTGTAAAATTGCTTTAGTATATCCACATATTCTTCGCTTTCCAAATTAGAAATTCCAATAAAATCAAATGACGACAAATTTGGCATGAACTGCTGTAAAAATCTACCCGTTGACTTCTTTTCAAGATGTCAGCCGTCTGGGTTAGCTCATTAGAGTGCCATATTGAGTTTATATAAGGACATCCGGGTATTTTATGGAGTGGCCAGTTCTTGTCCAACCCTTCACCCCTTTAGGCTTAACACCCACATACACAGGGCACATATTTACACATCTAAGGGCCGCGTGATGTCTCCATATCCATGGTCAGTTGTCGCCATGTACGCCAAAGCAGCAGTGACAGCTAACGCCCATAGGGGTATACATATATTAGCCTCATAAGGTAAATACTGTCACAATGGGTTTGTAAATAGGTGCTCAGAATTTCCAGGCTGTCATGCCATCACCTTTTAGCAAGGATGGGGTGTCACTTCATTAAGTTTTGTGTATATATGTGCTATGAACTCTCCACCCATCAATTATCAACACCCCTGCGTCACGAGCGTCAATGGATAAAAAAAAACAAACCTGGGCCACTCCGTCATGCATGCCACATTTTACCTTATCAAAATATAGGCAGAGTTAAGTTTCATTTCAAGTAAGTAATGGTCATAACAAACATAACTCTTGTGGCCCTTAAATGATTAAGCACTATGATTAGACTACTAGAGTGATAGCCAGACGGGGTGAGTGACAGGGTGAGTTAATGCTACACATGTATACATGATGTATATAGGGAAGTCTATATTGGTCACCCAGAAGGGCTGGTCAGTATAATGATGCTAACACGGCTATGACCCCATACGTACTCCATGTATAGGGCTATAGCGATATGGTGAAGAAATTATGAGAGATAGAGATAGATAGATAGATAGATAGGCCTAGATAGATAGATAGATAGATAGATAGAGAGAGAGAGAGAGAGAGAGGGGGGGGGGGAAAATCGTAGCAGTACCATAAACGATGTACAAGATAACAGAAGAACCTATAGAGTAATCTATATTCGTACTCCAGGTTAACCCTTCATAGATTAGTATGGTAATAATGGAGTCGCACCATCTTGAGGAAATCCTTCTAGAGCATGCCAGCTTGACTACAGTCACAGGTACATGTACATCTATCTCTCTTCACCAATAGGGAAATGACCTCCTGCATGGGAAACAAGAACCCACCTTCATGCAGTGGTCTATGAGTAGCATGGAGTAGACTGTTATAGGATGCCATGACAAGTTCAGGATTTGTCCTAACTGTCAGCCTGGTGATCATCCAGTGACAGTTATCTAACCAATCACTGCTCAGTGGACTGTGAAAGCCGCCATAATGACGTGTACTTATGTGGTTTGTATTTTGGCAGGAAAGAGGGGTTTCCATGGTTACCAATCACTGACACATGCCAACAACTGTCACATCTAGCAGCTTAGTGCATGGGATTATCCTCTCTGCATCCACACCACTCTCTCTCTATATATATGTTCCCATCTCCCTTTGAAGTCTTCCCACGTCTCCCCTCCCATGGGGCTCGTACATCGCACCCCTCACCCCTCTTACATATTTAAGGTAGTGTAGGTAATCGCTATTATTACCCCCCTCCCCAACACTAAAGGATGTGTACTGATGCACATAATCGGCATGACACCCTCCACCCCCTTCTCCAGTTGTTCCCTGCCATATAAAGTGATCAAAACGCACTGTGGTGTCGACAAGAATGACCATAATGCTGTTCAGAGTAAAACGAGCTAAAAGAGAAGTTCCTCTCTCATTCCATACATATTGGGGTGAGGACAAAGGATAGGTGGCATTCCTTATAAGTGACAGTGTTAAGAAACAACAATCGCACCAAGAATCCAGCCCCAGTCCATATCCCTCACCCCCGGGATTTGCCCTAATTATGAGCATCAAATGACATTCACTGTTCTTTCCACTGGAGAAAGAATTTCTCAAATATTCCAACCAGCGCCAAACTTGGAAGGCATGAGGTCATTGTAAGTGCTAACCAAAATGACAGCATTTGCATTAGGCATAACTAGTTTTTTCCCAATGTGAAAGTGTAATAAGTCCATGAGCCAGGTAAACTAATTTGGTATTTTTTGATAAGTGGCAGCATTTAGTAATATTGATATCAGGGATAGACCCCATATAATAGTTGTATATTGGGAGAGTTAGTTAGAACCATCTAGCTGAAATGATAAAAAAAACTGTGTGGGGGAACACCTTTTTTCAGTCTTTTTTTTCTGAAAATCAATGCTCGAACAACATATAACATGGCAAAATTACGGGAAAGCTGTGAGTCTCAAATTTCTATCATACCTTATTTTGAAGCACAGACATAAGGAAACTCAAAAAAGACAAGCCATTCTGACGAGGTGGGGGCTATGTGAAATAATAAATGGATGACAATCAGACTTTGGAGTGCGGTGCAATGTGACCTTTCTCTCAGCGCTGGTTCGACATTTAACTGATTTTTAGGGCCAATATGTTGGGTGAATGCCCCACGGTATGTGGACATCTCACAGTTAACCTTCCTTATACCATATGCACTGTTCGGCCCCTTGATCCTGCAACATATTGGGGCTATAACAAAACAGTACCAAAGGGCTCAGTTCCCTCATCCTGTATTTTATTACAAAGGTAAAAATTGGGGATAGAGACCTATAAGTGCAACAACGTGTTGCATGCCTTCTGCACATGTGCATCACTGGGGTATATGGAACCCATGTGTGTTTACATAGGGGGTGATCGGACCTATGAAACCAACGGAAGGGGATAACCTGTTAGAGGAAATTCTGCAGGGAGATATAAAGAAGAAGGGCATGTCTCATCCCAAGCGTAGAATCGGGTGAGTTTTAAAACAAAGAGTGGTAGCCATTAAGACACATATTCAGTAACCCAAGGTCTGTCATCTAAATAATAAAACGATGCCTGAAGCTCATACATATATTCTAATTTGCTCGAATGAAGTTAGGCACTGTTTAGTTGTTGAGAGTCTACACTCGACGGAACAGGGGTCTGTTACTCAAAACCACAAAAGAAATATTTGGGTTCTGTCACCAATTATTGTTCTGTCCCGGCTGCTGTGAGCAATGGAGGCAAAATTAACCACAATTAAGCAACTGTGGTCTTAGTGGATCCAGTATGATCTCCGATGAACACACATGATTGATGGAATAAGACCACCCAAATTCTTGACATGATTTCATAAACCTCTTTTCATGATTCCATAAAATCCTTGATCGCATTTGTGTTCCCATTTTGAATGATATTGTACCTTTGGTCAATTTCAGAGGAGACAACGATTTGCTTTCCTTTTAGGTTCTCAAAACATCACCAATTGTACAATGGATATCATGCTGCCTTCCCCAGGGAGCATAAAACAATTCCCACCCAAAAGGCACAGCGTTCGAAATCTCATCTTGTGTGCACAAAGATGGTTTGAGTGACTCCTGTTGTCTCAGTCACATGGGAAACGAAGACAAAGTAATATCAAACTTAAAAAAGCACTATGATCAGCCAAAGGTAGGGATGCCTACATTCAGTTGTCATGGGGGCACGGATATATATAAGTGACTCATCAAGGGAGAACACCCCTCCGCGGGGGGATTTTTAATTCCCCATTTGGCCACCAGGGGGCATTGGAGGGGCAAAATTACTCTAAAATTATTTAAAAAATACATCAAGCTAATTTTAATGCAGAATCCAATGGTCTCATTTAAAATGCACCATTTTCGTTAGACATTGCCCATATTCGGATAGTAAAAAGCACATTTTTCATGAGAAATCAACCTATATGCTTGTTCCTGGTTGCCATGGCAACCATTCCAATAATCCTAACTTGCAGATTTTTATGCCAAGTTTTCGGGATACTCACCAAAAAAAATAAAACTGAAAACAGAAATGGAAAATTCCTTCTAGATCAAAATCTATGATAAAAATCACCATATTGTTCTGTATTTTTATGGAAAAGGCTGATTTATTGTGTTTTTGGACATTATTATGGTTTATAATGTATTTAGACCTTAATCATCGATTTCAGATCTGAATAATGACCTATGTTCAAAGAGGGGTTCTGACATAACTACTAGGAATATTCAAGCCCATGATGTCTCGATTTCAAGATCTTGAGATGAACTTTGATAATGAATTTCCCTGCAGAGGGGTGGATTTGCTTGCCTGGTCACATATATATATATATATATATATATATATATATATATATATATATATATATATATATATATATATATATATATATATATATCCGTGCCCCCATGACAACTGATGCCTAACTTTGGCTTTCGACTCACTGTGATCTGAAATAACTCCTTAACAGGGTCCCTGGAGGTACAGGCGGTATATCTGTTGGAGGAAACCCTCATCTCAGCTGAGGACCATCCAACTAACCTCTCTTGATATCCAGGGGGCGATTGAAGTACTAACTGGTAGACTTTGGCTTAATGAGCTCTGTAAACATCATCTTTCTTTGACATGCAGTTATATTCATGTGCACTTCATGTTTATTTTGTATAGGGTGGGCAAAGAACACCTATCTATCGATATAAAACTTATATTATGATTGTTTCAGACCAGTGAAAATATTCAGACCAGTAAACATATTCAAAGTGTTGGCTATTACCTGCAGAAGTTGCAGGGCTGCAAAAAATATCTTAATGGAGAAACATGACACCCTATACGGACGTAAAGGGTTAATTCCAAGGGAACACTTTCTCTTCTATCCCACTCAAAACTGCTGAACAAGTAGAATTTCAAATGATGCAATATATTACGGATTTGTGGACTGATGCACCCATCTCCATCACTTGGTACATCTGTCTACTTAAGCTGTTGTTTATTCTCTCCATGGTCATCTTTATATATAGACACTGTCATGTGACAGTGGTACTACAAACCTGGACCAGAGCTGCTTATCCGTTTTATCTCTCACTCATAACACAATAGGTCATTCAAACATGGAGTGGACACTTGTTGCCAATACAGCTCTACTTTTAAACCCCTTGACATATTTACCCACACTTGAACCCCTCTCAACCGCTCGCCTCAGAAAATGGTTGATGGTTTATATATATATATATATATATATATATATATATATATATATATATATATATATATATAGTGCTCAAATGCACAATTAGCCCGATTTGCTTGCAATGTCAGAATCAGGATGCCACACAGCTGTTTGTACATGAGAGATAGAAACAATATCAGAATCAGGATGCCACGCAGCTGTTTGTACATGAATGATATAGGGACAGTGTCAGAATCAGGAATCCACACAGCTGTTTGTACATGAATGATAGGGACAGTACAGAATCAGGAATCCACACAGCTGTTTGTACATGAATGATAGGGACAGTACAGAATCAGGAATCCACACAGCTGTTTGTACATGAATGATAGGGACAGTACAGAATCAGGAATCCACACCGCTGTTTGAACATGAGAGGTATGGACAGTGTCCTAATCTGGATGCCACACAAAGTTCTGTTCATTATCAGATCAAGTGATGGCTGCCCTGTAGGGCCTTTTGAGCTACACGTATAACACTACCCCTGATGAGAAACAAAAGGGCTGTTAAAAAATGTTTCTTTTTTTCTTTATTTACAGAATACGGGTCTTTTACACCACACCAAATCGTTCCTTTGCAGCAAAGTTGTTCTTATAAAGCAAATGGTGCTAGATGTATACATCAAATGGTTTTATGCAGTCAGCAGACGTTCTTGAACAGAAAATGGTTCTTTTACAGCAAATGGTTCACATACAGCAAATGATCAGTTCCTAATCAGCAAATGGTTCTTTTAGGTCGAATCCCACATGGCGAAAAATGGCTCAAATATCTCTGCAATTTTGAACCTGTTGCGATTTTGGGACCTACCCCAAATTCGCAAGGTATTATATCTACAGTAGGGTGTATAAACACTAGGTCACTCTTGCGTTTTCTCATGAACCCTTTGGAATATTTTGCTTTTGTTGATGTTCTCTGTTCTATATTCTCTGTCCTAAAATCACAAAGAGTTCTTGTGTTCTATACTCGCTGCTGTTCCTTACGAATTTGGCATAATCGCCACATATTCAAAATCACAACAGATTCATAATTATATAATTATTAAAATTTATATAGAAATATTTGAAGCATTTATTTTTTGTATCACATCCAAAGCCGTTCTGTGACACATACATTTATGTTATTAAAACGAACTTATAAATTCAATCTATGCACACACAATTGACCCTCACTTCCTCCACCCTTTGATTCCTCAGATCCCTTGTTACCTCAGACACATAATCTGTAACTACCTCTGTGTTTTCTATTATATTTCGACTTAACTCCTCAGATAACTTGCTTCCTCAGACACATTTCCTTGCTTTTTTCATATTTGAGGAAGCAAGGGTCAACTGTACCTGGCACTCACATTGAATGATAAAATATAAGAGTATCGCGAGTGAATAAATGTATAAGGTGGTGGTCAAAGGGTTAAAACATGGTTGTTTTATTAGCCCTGTTAGGGTTATCGCAACCTTTGTAGGAAATTTCCACTGACACGGACTAGCGTGTAGTGTTATACAATATAGGTTCATGATACTGTATTCAGTGTCCTCACGAGTGGGGCACAAGGTGTATATGTCCAGGGGCAAAGCCGAAAGAAATACAGATGCGAGTGTATTTATGTAATCAATCTTTTATTATTTATTTTTCCTTTTCTTAAAAAAAAAATGTTTGACAACTATTTTTGTGGCATAACAGAGAAGAATGGGACCATGAAAAATTAAATGCAATTCTTCTACATCCCGTGGGACTATTATCTTCCACAAGAAATAAGGATATAATCTGATTATCTCAAAAAGTAGATCAATGAGGAGGAATCCATTGACATGGTCTCCCATATCAGCGCTTATGCTATCATTGTATCAGCCCCTTATCACACCCTTGTCAGCTGATCACCAGCTTATCACCACTTCAGGAGGGTCCTCAGGTGTCAAGACATAACAAGTACCCAAAGCCTATTATCAGGTGATTATTGAGACAGATAAGGGCAAAATTTTCAAGCCATCTACATGATATCTCAGAAATTAGCATAGTAAACGCCCCTAATGTCTGGATATTCAGGATCTGAGTGATATTATAATCACCTGTCTACAGCAAGCACGGCATAATCCATGACTACAATATTTGACACAATGTGCGCACGTCCCGTTCAACATTCCATTTGCTCACATCTTAGATTAGAGATGACCAAATTTGTCTGAATTTGTGGCCTCTTAACTACTACACATAGTGTAATTATGTTGAATACAGTACATTTAATTGACCACTTATATGATTATTGGAGGATCCAGCAAAACAGAGGATGTCGTGGAAGGCGGTGGGCCTGAGCCAAATCGTGATCTGTACAGGAAAGGCCTTAGGCTACATGAGCGACATCGCTGCTCTTGTAAGTCACGTCATTATAACTAAAAACACGAACGAGTTTCACGTTATAATGATGTGAAGCACGCCAGTAAGATGTGCTAGCAAGGGGGATCCAAGGCCAGGAGCGTGTTGCTCCTATAGTAAAAAGGGCTGTCAGTAGGTACCCTTGTTTAAAACAGAGAGAGCTGCACTATCAGGTACCTACTCATGTCACACACTCTATAGTATATTATACTGACTGACTTCTCCCAACTAGGTACCTACTCAAATCCCCTGTTTTAACACCATACTTGAATGCCCACTTGTGAGCAACAAAAGGGACAAGCTATAGCTACATGGGAAGAAAGGACTGGAAACAAGGGCATTTTTAACCAGCTCTTCCTTTTACTATAGGAGCAACATCCTCCTGAACTAGTTCAAACTTGTAAAAGGAGGGCGTTACTGCCATGGCCAGAGGTTTGTGGACATGGTGTGTGATCACCCCATTCAGGACCCTTCTCCATCAAAGGATCAGGTGAAACACAAGTTTTTCTCCCATATGGTTGATGGGTGAAATACTTGGCCACCTCGGCTGAGACAAATGTTTCTACCATCATTCAATAAAACATGCTTACTGAACTGATCATCTCTCCCTCTCCCCTTCCCTCCCTCCTTCCCTCCCTCCCTCCCTCCCTCCCTCCCTCTCTCTCTCTCTCTCTCTCTCTCTCTCTCTCTCTCTCTCTCTCTCTCTATGTATGTATGTATGTATGTATATATATATATATATATATATATATATATATATATATATATATATATATACAATAGGCAAATAGCCCGTACCATGTCTATATATGCCCAGCCATGGGTTTCATTCATCAAGTAATAGGAAAACAGCATGTACCATGTCTATATACCCAGTCATGGGTTTCATCCATCAAGGAATATGAAAATACCATGTCCCATGTCTCTATACTGTGATGTCAAATACCTAATTTGACATCAAAATATATTATTCTGGTGCCACCTCAGGAAGCACAAGTTTATATCACATATATGCACCCTTTGCCAAAATTAATATCTGAATAGTTCCAGCAAAATAGCTTAATTTACCAGAATCTTTGTATACAAACCAAAATGAGAATGATGTACTAAGATCCTGATGTGTCTTGACAACATATATTCCCACCCCAAACCGGATGTACTCACCCATGAGTTAAAACCATCAAGTATTAGGAATATACCTCTTCCCATGTCTCTGTACCCAGCCAGGAGTTTCATCTATCAATATTACTTCCCATTTACCCTACAATTCTTCCTTAAAGAATCTGCTCTGTAAAGTCAGTGTATGCCTAGAAAAAATATCAAGCCCAAGTACAACATGTAGCCCCAGCATGAACTCAGGGCAACCAAAAACCATAGCTTTCATCTATCAACCCATAATTATATCCTCCTACTGTATCCATACCATTCCACAGTGTCTGTCCATTAACTTTTAGAAAAAAAATGTTTCACCCCTCAACAATACGGAAAAAAGTCTAGTCTTAGTGTTTGTCGTTGTATACAGCATTTGCATGTTTATAATTTTTGTCTTGCCCTAAAGAGGGTTTACAATTTTTTTTATACTGCATTTGCATGTTTAAGCACCACTTTTCTATTAAGCCCCATCTTAATCAACTTTGGGTGTAAATCTGATTGAAATTGAAAAATGCACTCTGATATATGTTTTAAATAAGGGCCTGCCGAGCGTCGACTGGTAGAGTGATAACACAGGTTTTGTTTATCATAAAAAGAAAGAAGCCCAAAACTGGTAATAATATGTATAATTATATCTGGGCCAAGCCACATAGTGTACGGAGAAAAAAACACTTCCAAGCCAAAGTTTTCATCCATCAACTATTATTATAGGTAGCATATACCCAGCCAGATATTTCATCTATCAACTTTCCAGCCAGAGATTTCACCCATCTATTTACATGTGTAGTGGGCGTGGAAAAGCATTCAAGCTCTGCCTAGTTTTGAACCAGGGACCTTTCACACTGCAGGCGAATGCTCTACCAACTAAGCTACAGAGCTGGCTGGTGAACACAGTTCCTACACAACATGCCAAGCGGTCGATATCTAACCAGAGCGCATGGTATCCGGCGACCTGCCCTGTGGAGGGTCGAACCTTCTGGATATTCGTGCCTCTACACATGTATAGTAAGATACCACTAGCCATGTGTACCTTGCAAGCCAGAGGTTTCATCCATCAACCATTATTCAAAATAGCATGTTATGCTCAACCGGAGTTTTCTCCTATCAACTGCTAAGCCAGAGATTTCACCTATCAATTTCCCAGCCAGATATTTCACCTATCCACTTCGCAGCCAGACCTTTCATCTATCAACTTCCTAGCCAGAAATTTCAACCATCTATATGTAGTGAAATATGACTAGCCACGTATATGACGCGAGCCAGAGGTTTCATTCATCAATTATTATTAAAAAAAAACATATGCTCAGCCAGAGATTTCACCTATCAACTTCCCAGCCAGATCTTTCGTCTATCAATTTCTCAGCCAGAGACCTGTTTCACAAGGGCCATATACGAGTGACATAGACTTACGAGTAAGATACTAGTTAGGAGTGAACCTTATGAGTAAAGAGTCAATGT
This sequence comes from Acholoe squamosa, assembly GCA_949317995.1. Lineage (NCBI taxonomy): Eukaryota > Metazoa > Annelida > Polychaeta > Phyllodocida > Polynoidae > Acholoe > Acholoe squamosa. The sequence goes on along the minus strand of OX439049.1, from coordinate 30,585,832 downwards.
AAGAGTGACATTATGACCAACATAAAGTAGCTGATTTATGTGGAAGGTTGAGGGTACACATAAATGGGGAAAATCATATCAACTAGTGGAATTCCACATTTATCTCAAGTTGAATACGAGAGCCCCATAGGCTTAACCAAGAAACTCTGTATCACACCCCACAGTGTGATAACCCTTCCCCGTATCACACTCCCTAGGAAAACATCCAAAACGGTCAAATAACTGATGTCAGGAATATATCAAAATGAAATACCCTTTTATAATACCTTTTTCTATTCTGAAATAACAAAGTAGAGGCATGTTCTGCACCTGGGTGATTGATTTTAGTAGCTGAATGATTGGTCTACGAGTGACCTAAGAACTGACCTTGATTACTTCCCCTATGTCCAATTGACAGCTGTTTCTAAAGGACCAGTCTTAAGTTCCAATATGAGTGACAGCTTGTTCTGAAACACTAGTAGTCATTCCCAAATGACTGATCTTAAGTGGTCACTCATAGAGTGGAAAGATTGATCTTAAATAAAGAATGCTTATGAAACAGGTCTCAGATGTTTCTTCTAGGTCACACGTGTGTAGACCATCCCCACAAAGGACGGTGGTGTTAACTGATGCAATGGAGCTCTAAACTTATGGGAAATATAAAAGCTTAGAAAATATCTGAAAATCGCAAAGCCTTAGAAAATCGGGATAAGAATTGTTGAAAAATAAGAATTAGTCAGGGAATATGTTTTACTTAAAAAGCTCCAAAAAAGGCCAGTCAATTTCAAAACCAAATCACTTCCATTTAACATAAGTTGATAGACCAGTAACAAGGTCACTAGTAGTGAGCCCCAATTGGAACCTCATCTTATCTTTTATCTCAGATCTTCTCAATACTTTTCACGTGCATCCATGTACTGTACTCGAGGCACGTCATGCCCACACGGAGGAGGTTGCGAAAAAAAAGAAGTTAGAAGCATATAGGCGCCTACACGATGGGTCTTGACCCCTGAATTCGGCATGGTGACTATTCATATTGTCTTAAATAAGATATGTGACATGGGCTTTTCCTACATAGGCTAGTAAGTAAAACCCTAAAATATTCTTGCTAATTTATCTACCTTTACTGTTTACTTGATTTCTCAAATTCAGGAGTGAAAAACAGTGGCATGACTTTTGGGACACAACTATGCATTTTGTACAACATGTAACTATTACGCTAGATGAACCAAACATTAAACTTATGCCCTGGAAAAAACAAACAAACTTCAACAACTTGTAGCCTAATTACCAGCCACATTAACAATTTTCACGATGCTCATTTGCAATTAGCCTTTCTTTTGTAACTTTTTCAAGATCACTTCTGATTTCTCCCTCTTCATAGAACATAGATTTAATGCTTCTTTTTTCCTGAGCACCATATACATGTGATGGTATATGACAATTGGTACAGTGCCATGAGTGTCACTGCATGTGTCTGCCAGTGCGACTGCTGGTAATTATCGACTCTCATGGTTTGTGCACAACCGTTAAGGTTGTGTGCCAAGTACTTTAAAACCAACCCCTCCGGGTGTAGGTTATGATTTGTAATTCGACATAGGTTTAAATACGAGAGATCCCCAAGCATTGACAACAGTTTATCTATTGTTTTCCTCTGAGCATTCTAGGTTTTCTTCTGCATATATGGCTATACTATTATCCGAGATAACCCTTAAGTGGCATTGTTTGTCATAGAGTGCTGAGAATTAGACTAATATATGACCAAATATGCCCTGTACACAATTTCGGAGCTTTACCTGCATTGTGTCTAGAGATATGAGGGTTTGCTTACCGTCCCACATGTAGGACAGATGCAATATTTTAGGGGAAGGTTGCCTAATTTGGACCACCCTTGTTTCCCCTAGGGGCAGTAATAGGAACTAGGTTCCAATGCTGCCATTTTTTAGTCAATATCACTTAAGTTTCTACTAACTTTCAAAAACGTAATTTTTCTGTAATTCTATGCATATTTTCTGTGAAAATTGGTTTTTGGACCTTTTGATCTTATTTGAGTCACTGTTTACTTAAGCCCTCCTGGTTGCTAGGCAACCTCTTTTCCTTCAAAATCCTTTCATATTTTTAGATGTCATACTAGACTTTTAGGCTAAAATGAAATTTGATAAAAACCATTGTCATGTTTTAGAAAACTATCAAGGAGAAAGATGAAAAGTTGCCTAAATAGGAACAGCTTGAGTTGCCTAAATTGGACCATAGTTGTAGTATTGGGTCAAATTTAATTGCGTAAATTAGACCACCCGGTGGGGCCTCGGCATAGCTTACTAAATTGGACCAAAGTGTAACCTTTTTCTTACTCCAGTATGGAGCAAATTCACATGATATTGATGGAAATAACAAGAAGACATGTGATATTAAATGTTAAAAGTTCCCTAGATTTATATATTTTTCAATATAATGAAAGTATAAGGAAATAGAGAACAATAATGCACATTGGTCCAATTTAGGATACCAACTGGTCCAATTTAGGCAACCAAGTGCCTAAATTGGACCATTAGGCTTTGATTTTTAATTGCAAACCCTGACTAGAGAAATTAAAATTGCTAGATAGTTATGCTATCATCAGAAAACTATAAGATACCCTCACAAAGTGTATACATTTTACATTCAAATTCACAGAAATAATCACTGGACAGGAAAATGTTCGTAGGGGGTCCAAATTAGGCAACTTTCCCCTACTTCCCTACCTGTTGATTTTACATGTGGCTATATACCCCTTCTCAGGATTGTCTTATTACCCTTTAACATTAAAGACCACAGTAGGCTGTTGCTCCTATTGTAAAAAGAGCTGTGAGTATGTGCCCTCTGTTCTAAACAAGTCGTGCACTGCTTCACCTAAGTACTTGCACTCACCACATTAGTCTGAAAAGTCAACTGCCTTGTTTAAAATAGATAGAGCTGCACTACCAGGTACCTCATGTCAGACGCTCTATAGTTTATTTATAGTTTATAGTACTGACTGACTTCTCCCAACTAGGTACCTACTCAAATCCCCCTTTTTGAGCACCGTACTTAAATGACCACTTGTGAGCAACAAAAGGGACAAGTTGTAGCTACATGAAAAGAAAGGACTGGAAATGAGGGCATTTTTAGCCAGCTCTTCCTTTTACTATAGGAGCAACAGCCTCCAGGGTGTCTTCAAGTTAGTGCTTCTCTGTCGTCATAACGCATGAATCCAGCATGAGTAAGGAATCCCCTAGCACTGCATCGATGCATCATGATGACCGTGCATCAAATTATATGAAACCTCTAGGGATGGTATGATGCGTGAATGAAACCCTGAAAGTTACTCCACAAGACTGAATCATACATCAACAAAATGACAAAATAAAATGACACTTAATGCACTCCGAGGGTTAAGAAAGTATCTGTGGCCCTCCACCTTCCCTCTCACTCCCCCTGGCTGGAGAGCACCATGTACATACTACATGACACCAATGTCAAGCCGATGTGACGGACATGGTTGAAATTGCTACCAACTTGCACCCCCATGCGCCATACTCATTTAACCCTTGAAAGGGTACACTCATTAGCACTGTATTGCAGAATGACGACAAAGGATGATGAGCCTGAAAACAGTCATTTACCATATTTCATGTTGGTATGATGCAGCACCGCGAGTTGCTCCTGGTTAGGGCATTGGGGCACCTGTATCCTATAGGCTTGGGAAAAAGGGGTCAAATCACTTGCCAAGTGGACAGATGCTTTGAAACAATTACCCGTCCTTCAAGGGTTACACGGCCAGAGCAGAGCTTGGGATGTGAGTAAGGGGCAAGGGTGACCGGGTGGGGGTTAGCTAGTGCAGTAAAAGTGACCTGGAATGGGTCCGTGGAAAAATACCAATTTGAGATAATTGACAGAATCATACTGTACTTTCCCTGGAAATACAGTGACTATAATATTCAGTAAGCTGAATGGCTAGCAGGGTGATTGTGAGAAAAAAGATACTTGTATGTCTAATAATAATGAATGGCGTTTATACTATATGTATACATATGTACCCACTATGGGCTTTGAGTTTGATACTTTGTTACTCATGATATTCTTTCTTGTATTTTTTTCCACAGTGAGCTATTGATACTGTCTCGGGAGAGAGGAAGTTCAATAGAAAAGTTGAAAGCATTTCACACACATCTGGATTAGCTACTTAGAGCCTTTATAAATATTTAGGAAGTGGCATCAAGGATCGTAAGGGCTTGATCTGTTGATTCAGTCTCACTTTATGGGGTTGGTTCAGTATCAAAGGGTACTCGCCAATGGTAAATTAATGCATTAATTCAACAAATTAACTGAAACCAAGAGGCATCATAAAGACCCAGAAGTTTTGTCAAATGGTAGACTCTCTGATAAATTTCAGTGCCATCTACAGCTAATACCACCATGTCACCCACTTGAATCTGAAACACATTTTCTGGTTGGCCTGACTATGTTTTAGTTTTAAGGCTTTGTATACTTTATATAACTGTATTTATGAAACACTTCAAAAGGGTTCTATCAGGGTCAAGAGTGTTTGGAATACCTTGTCAGTGCTTGCCTTCTTTGTGTGCTTTACACATACTGTCTTTAACCCAGATAACACCTAAAGTGACAATTGTAATCATAGAGTGCTGAAAATTGATGAGTAGACTAATATACAACCAAATATGCCCCGTACAAAATTTCGGAGCTTTAGCTGCACCGTGTCTAGAGATAAGGGGGTTTGCTTACTGTCCTACATGTAGGACAGTAGGACTTAGGACTACTGGACAGTAGGACTTAGGACTACTGTCCTTTGAAATTTGTGTTCTTTTGGTTGCCATGGAAACCTCAATTCCTGTGGGAGAGTGCCAGAAACAGAAAAATAGGCTTATTTATGGCCATTTGTGCCACACAAGAATATTCAAAGATTTACCTACAGTGGATCCAGAGATAAGTACCGTACTACATATAGAACAGTAGGACTGTGGGCGTCTGTCCCCTCTGTGAAGGTCAAAATCTAAACCGGAAGGTAATTACCTAAGAAGTAGGTGTTTTGGGACATGTGTGAAATGTCATAGAAGTACCTAACATTTTACTTCCATATCTGTTGATTTTACGTGTGGATATAGACCTCTTCTCATAATGTCACTTAGGCATCCTACATGTAGGACAGTAGGGCTATCCAGTATCCATGACCACGTACGTTCTCTGCTGTGATCACACCAACACTGAACCCCATTTCATGAGGGTTTTGGTAGAATGTTGTAGAAATCAATACAGAAATTCCTATACCTGAAAGTAGAGTGTTACATCAAAATTGACCAATAGTCTCACATAATATCCAAATAGTGGATCTGATAGAAAAGACATGTACTAATACAATGAAAATATGATGATATCATCAATAGGGAATGCCTCAGAGCTGTTCAAAAATGAAAAAGTGACTGATATTTTGTCCCCACTGCTCCATATATAAACTATGTAGTGAGTGGCACCTGTCTGGGTGAGGAGTGGGCCCAGTAGTGCAGGGTGATCACACCACCTGTAGCAACAGGGCAAGATAAAAGGAACCCCTATATTTAGAGCTTGTAGGGATTATTGAATGTCAGAGAAGACTTAGTGTTTGTGTAAATACTATTATATATAGTACTTCTGTTAGCATCATTTGCCTTATGTTCCTACTAATTTATATTTTGCTATTAATGCTGGTTTGTCAGGGTATAGAGAAGAAAGGCTATTATGGGCCTATTTCTGCCTCCAGTATGCAAGAGTTGTGCAGAGCTATATTAATGGGTTTAGGTGCATTCTTCTACTAATTGTGTGTAGTTCAAGGGAACAAGTGAACACTTTCTGAATTATTATTTTTCATTGGACTTTTTAATGATTTTTTACCTAAAAAATGATGCAGAATTGTGACTATTGGTCATAAAAAAAGTGTTCAACTAAGGCAAGATGCACAAATCTGTGTAGAATAATCCTGCATCACTCATTTCACTATGTTTCAAATAGCTTCCCCCATACAAGGCATTATTTGAGGACATGTATTTTCCCCTACTGCAAATATCCCAGCAAATTGTCGTGAGTCCTTGTCAACCTGTGTGAAGTGGCTCACGCATGTCGCTAGATGGAACACGACGTCGTTATAGCACAAGATCACCAGGAATAGCAATTGCTATGCCATGTGAGTCTAACACACACTGGCGAAAGATGACGGAATGAGTTATCACTCAAAAAGGAGTCACCATTGATGACCAATCATGGCGACAGATGATGACAATTTGCTGGGATAGGTGCCATATGCTACCTACTCACACTATGGTAAAAGTGACAGTTACCTGTGCATTTCCACAGCCATAAGACCCAGATAAATAATAATGAAAAAGGAAATGATAGGCTCATCACATGTGCATGATCAATAGCTTCAAATCCATACCCTTTTCATTACTAAGGTATGTATAGTACAGTTTTGAGGAGTAAATGAGTAAGACTATGTCAGGAATCTAAGCAGAACTGCCCTGTAGACACGGATTTATGCGGCCACCCTACTGAAAGTGTCTTTATGTGCTGGGCTGGGACACATTTCGATTCACCATACTGTATGGGATATATTGCAAGCCAGTTCCTGCAGAAAGATACAGAATACAACAGACATATTTTCATAAGCTTCCATTAGATAGGCAGAGTAATCTCTATGCTTAAAAAGTGACCAGGGGTGCGGCCCATAAAGAATGAAAGGAAATAATAAATAAGGATGAAATAAGTAGAATTTTGGTTTCTCAAATAAAAGGACTCTCATCCACCAATTTGGCGGGGTATCATAGATTATTTTATAAGTGAAATAACTTATGTCGGAGGAGCTTTATGGAACGGCAAAATGTTAAACTAAGTCTATTTCAAAATGAAATAAAGTTTATGGGCCGCAACCCTGATGAGGGAAAAGATTCCTCCAGGGGGAAAGTGGCGTTTTAAAGTTTTTAGTTACAGGCTTTAAATGAGATATCTTGAACTAACATATACCAGGTAGTTTTGCTGCAATTGCTTGTCAAACCTAGGTTGGCATGCATTATATCCTATGATAATTGCTGATAATGCAAATAATATAATTTTGTTGAAAGATACCCAAAGAAATGTGATGTTTTTTATCATAAAATTGGTTCCGGAGAGAATATTTGCGGTCTGATTTCAGTACTGAGTTCCTTATGACATTTTGAAATCATTTGTGACAAAGGTATTTCCATTGGGAATAATGGAGTGGTATCCATCTCAGCCAGATCTGGCATATATGCCAATTTCCATGGCAACCCATGTTCCCTTTGCTTTCCAAAAATTGAATGTTTTAATTGGAAATGGAATTCTTAGAATACCATTGGATTCCCCATAAGAAATTAGTCTAAAGCTTATTTAGGTATATTTTTTCACTGTTATATATATATATATATATATATATATATATATATATATATATATATATATATATATATATATACAATTCCCTGGTGGTCAGAGCTAGTACTAAAAATCCCCCACGGAGGCTGGTTTCTTGCTGACCGGCCTTAATTTTAGATTTACTGCCTACGACTATCTTTATGATTTGGCCGTATGTCATCAATGGTACAGGGTTTGGTTGAGCAGTACAGTACAGAGTTTAGTAACCGATGGGGATTATTTCATTACGCCTGTAGCTGGTGATCTGGAAAATCACTGATGATCAGGTGATCTTACTGGTGATTCCTGCTGTCATCAGAGATTTCCTAAGATTAGGACTTAATCATTATTTCCAAAACAGTTGGTAGACCAGTCGTAGCGCTTGAGGCAATAGGGCAGGTCACTATGATCAGCATGGAGATGATCTGAGTTAGTCTCTTAGTGATTTGAGGCTTATGATGTCGTCAGGGTTATTGAAATAAGACCCTGGTGTAGGCCTTTAAAGGTATCATAATGAGGGCTGCCAGAATGGCTTAAAGGGGTGCTGTCGTATTGTGATCTGAAAGAACATCCAGTCAGGAATGAGGACACTGATGGCATTTTAGAGCCAGCTCTAAATAGTCAGGCTGTCACCCTTTCCCACGTTTCCCCGTTATTCATATCAATGTAGTCTGACTGTAGCCTAGGAGTTGGCCCTCAGTACTATTCTGGTGGGTCACTTCCTGATTGTGGGAGATAGACACACTGACATATTGGCAGTGCAGTGAGTGAGTGGTATTCTATAGTTGTAGAGATGCCAGTGTCGTGAACAGTAGCTGGAGGCGATTTCTCAAAGTGCTACAAATGCACACCGCCTAGACAACGCAGCAGGGGTCTGTTTCACTGAAGTATATCTAACTCATTTACGTACCTGCATCATCTCTTCTGTGCTCATTGGTGTGAGCAGAGGGAGGGAGAATCTGTGATCTGAATGAATCTGGTATGCACGTGTGGGACCTCACAGGGATGACAAGACCAAGACCAACCAAGGCCTTGACCCCATTTATGATGCTATCGAGTGTATTATACTATTTTCATGCCATCTTGTTTTGCAGTAATGGTTACAGAATGAAAGGGAAACACCTGCGATCCTAGTGAATCTGGTATGCATTTAGGTGATCTCACAGGACTGATGGAAGCACAACCAGCCAAATCTTATAAATTTATGATCACGTCATATCCTTGATCTCTTTTGCAATCCCATCTTGTTTTGCATGCAGTATTTAGAATCACATTGTATATCTGTTTTTTTTGTGTGTGCATGATGAGTATTTGAGTCACATACCCCAGAGTTACAGTCGACTCCTTTCCTATCTACCACTGTGAAAACTGAAAAGTACCTTCCCATGCATGTCCCTTTTATGGTGGGGAAAGGACCTCTGACTGCCCTGTGCACCTGGACCGTAGGGATCATAGGTCATGAAGGCACTCCATTCACCAGAACATATTATTATAAATTTCCTTTTACATGAAGCACATTCATGAGTACACAGAAGATGACTAAACTATAATGACGAGGATGAGAGCATGTGAAGAGATGGTTTATAGCTTAGGCTTATTATGGTGTATAATAATATGGGAACTTTTCAACTTGGAAATAAAATCAATCGCTTGAGAATTTGAGTCCAGGCCTGCAGTTTTTCTAAACTTGTTTAAAGCAATTATTTGAACATCCCTAAATGTATCGTTATCGTTGAAGTTTCTCACTTCTACTGCAGTGACCAGACCTGTGTTATATGTCACTGCTGTTCCCATGCAGGCATGCTTTTTACCAGTTCGTTCAGCCTGAAGTAGCTTTAGTCGTATCACAGTATCATTCTTTTTATATTATACATCCATATATCGCTGTACAGTTAGTTATATCCTAGTAGTTGAAATGTGATAAGCTATCGGTAAGGTACTGTTTCTGACATTATAGCAGTACAAACACACCCTGACAAACACTTCACCTGTTTGGTATACACAAGGTGATAAAGAACACTTACCATGACGTGTTACATTGTTATTTTATCACTACTTTTATAATGGCTCTTTAAGGCTTGCTTGATACCATCTTAAATGTTCATATTCCTCCGAGGCCATGATGTGCATGCAGTGCTGGCATGTACTTATCTCACCAGCATAACATTGATGCATCAAGCTGATCCTTTATCTCACCAGCATAACATTGATGCATCAAGCTGATTCTTTATCTCACCAGCATAACATTGATGCATCAAGCTGATCCTTTATCTCACCAGCATAACATTGATGCATCAAGCTGATCCTTCATGACTTTATTAACCCTTTAGGGCACAATTCCTGCAGAATGCAGGTCTGCCACCACTGCATTCAGGCATCATGACAACAAAAATCTATAAGCATCATTTAGCCTATTCACCTTCTGTGCTGAAAGAGCTAATACCCTCGTCATATCCTAGATGATAAAAGAGTACTTATAGGGACTGCATTGTTTTCTGTTATCATGTTGCAACACTTGTAAATATGTATCAAATTGAATTAAAAAAAACAAGAAATACATTCCATAGATGATGAGGAAAAGGAACAACACACAACTTCTCATTTACAGAAAGAAATTGACATTTAAGTCAAAATTCACTTCAAACAAGTTTGTCCACCACATAACAAAATTTTTCTTGAAATCTTGGTATTCACAGTTTACTTGAAATGAGAAATATAATCTTAAGAAAAATATACTTGTATCAAGATATTCATTCTCGTATCAAGATTTCATTTTCTAAAAAATTTCTTGAAGCAAGTAAATAATTCTTATGGGAGAAGATTATTTTAGATAAAGTTACTTATAATTTTTCTTAAGATAAGTTAGATTTTCTCAATTTTAGTATTTAGAAAGACAAAGATATTGCCTGTGAAGGGAATTTACCTTTTGGATATGGAAATGCTTTAGATAGAAAAGAAGGATATAAGTACCTCAGGGACAGAAGTTCATCAGATTACATGCAACTTCTTCAAGCCACATTTTCAGTAATAAGAAAGACCTTCATTCAATTTCTTTTGACTTAATGTAATGTTGTGGAACATCCTTATATAAGCATATTTTCTACAGAAAAGGTGTTCAGCTTCATTTATGTATTAAATTCCCCTCATTCAACTATCAGCTCAATGGTCCAGACACAAAATGAATTCCAAATAGATTCCCTCCAGTTCTCATGTTATCTTACCCTCCCCTTAGATTTTAAGACCCTGTTTAAGCTAGAAATTTGTAATTTGTATTGTTAAGAACTCATAATAACAGATTGTGCTGACACCTAGTGGCAGAAGATGTATCTTTATAATTTTAATAAATTGATACTTACAAGGCAAGTTAGGCAAAAAAAAGGTGTTTCCAGTTACATGAACTGAAATGCTAGGGTCTGTTTTTTTTTTTTTTTTCTAAAATTCTTTTTTTTGGGGGGGAGGTCCTGTCCCTTACCGCAGCGGAGTCCAATATAGTCATGTTATATATCAACAGAAAGGTAATTTCAAGGCGAACTTGAGAGGATATGTATATGTAGACACAATAATCCCACAATATACTAAGGGCTGAGTCATTTATTGCCAGCTGTCAAGGGTTGATCACATTTAAATTTGACCCCCACCAAGGCCTGTATGATGAATTTATTTTGACTCCCCTTCAAACCCACCACCCCCCTCCTGTTCTTAGAAAAATTGTTTGCTCCCTAACCCTAATGATAATTCTTGAATTGTTTGCCCCCCTACACCTCCTTTTTCTCATACACCTAAATTTTCTTAAACTAGTATGTATCATGCATTTGCTACGAATATTGGGAAACTTTTGATAATTTCTTGTTTTTTTTTTGTTTTAGTCCATAACTCCAATGAATAAAAAATAAGTGTAGTATGAACATTGGCATATTGATCAGCGGATAGAGCCCTTTCCAAAAAGTGGTTTGCCATTTTAGTATGTCTATTGGTACCATTACTATGGTCCTGTCAACAATAACAACAACAACAAAAATCAGCCCTGTTTTGCTAGGGTCGGTCAGGTAACTGGAAACAAGCCTTCTTTTTTTTTTGGCCTTAGATATGATATTTCTTGGACATTTTCTAATGAGATCTTATTTCTCATATTTTCTAGATGTAAGAAAATACTTCTGATATGATGAATCTCATATCAAGAAATTGGATTTCTTATGTTAAGATATAAGATAAATAATGGCCTTGTGGACAAAACTACCAATTTCAAGAAACTTTCTTGAAAAAAAAAATCTTAAAAACTTGAATCAAGAAAGGAAAGAGAGGATTGCTCAAGATTTGTTACAAACTTGTTTTTTCTTAAAGGCAAGATGAGTGTAAAATCTTATAAACAGAAATTTCTTCATAGCTAAAATATTTCTTATATCAAGTTTATTTTCTTGGATAAGAAAATTATTTTTGGCTGTGCAGCCACCTAATACCCTCATAACCCGTGGGTCTATTACTCCAACCGTCATCATGCATGCAAAATGATTTAGTAACTCTGTGTTGGCATTTCTTGGTGCTCCCAGGTGAAACATGATCTTACACATTGAACGTGTAACAAGATAAGATTAAAATAAGATCAAGAATGAGATCATGAATGGATCTGGCTACTTTTGCTCTCGACTGCCCTGTAAGATCACCTAAGAGCAGAACTCTTGCTCTTAGAATCTCTGTAAGATCAACTAGGAGCACTAGTTTTGCTCTCATCAGCCCTCTAATCACCTAAGAGTGCTACCCTTGCTCTAATCAGCCCTCTAATACCTAAGAGTACTGCCCTTGCTCTCATCAGCCCTCTAATCACCTAAGAGTGCTACCCTTGCTCTCATCAGCCCTCTAATCACCTAAGAGTACTACCCTTGCTCTCATCAGCCCTCTAATCACCTAAGAGTACTACCCTTGCTCTCATTAGCCCTCTAATCACCTAAGAGTACTATTCCCATAATTCCTGTAAGACGACCTAAGAGTAGGCCAAATCCCCTAGGATAAAAAAAAGATGGCGGATATACCTAATACATTTGGGCTCCTGAGTAACAAACCCCTGAGGGATATTGACTTTCTGAGCTTGAGTCTAGATTCAAACATTTCTTCACCCCTGAGAGTGAGAGAAATTTTCTGTGCCCCCTATGCATCGGAGGCACGCAAAAATCTCTGTTGCCTCCTTGAACTATAGCAATCTCCTACGGTACTGTCCAGAGTGAACCCAAGTTAATGGCCAAACAGTGTATATATAGTACATGAGTGCAGCTCTGAGGAGGGTGTTGCGAAAGAACAGGAACTCAATTCTGTTGGAGGTGCTATTCCAAAATCGGAACTGACTACCCTCAGGCAATGACTTCTCCCCTGTTTTTCAGCAAGGTAATAGGTTATAGAATTGATTTTTAAGTTTTCATGAATTTGGGAATGCATCTCAGTATGACTCACACTAAGAGGATTGATTCTGAGTGTAAGGTGGGATGTGGGTTCTGAGCAGCAGAACACCCAGGATCTGAAAGGTGAGTTACAACAGTGAGAATCCGAATCTGATTCCTTTCGCAATAGCCTCCTGCAGGTGAGTGACTCACCAGTGTTGTATTTGAGATTCACGAATTGATTTACTCCCAAAGGGTCGATATCACCCAGAAACGCAGTACTTGTGCGTATAGACTATACAGTCAGCATCACAATCACATTGGTGCGTTATACTGAATATATATTCCTGTAGGTGTTCTGCAAGTCTTAAAGGATTAAGTGTGTATACATCCTGTGTTATGGGCGTTGATATCTGTTTGTCCGTGTCATTGTTTACTACCTCTACTACTAGTACTACAGCGTAAATCGACTCTACTACGTACATGCACTCAGTCATCATGATCATCATGGGCTGATAAAGGATGCGTGGCCTGTGGGTGGGACGGGGGGGGGGGCAAAGCCAGAAAAAAATGGCATAAGGAGGTGGGGGGGGGAGTGCCCGGGGCAGGGGGGCACATCCATGGTCAGGTTCCACAATGCCTATAGTTAGGAGTCATTTTCAGGGGATCTGCTGGGGAGGCTCAAAATTGTAGGCCTGACCATAACAATCACTACCTCCAGCTCTCATGGGGTATAGATGTATCCCAGTCCAACGTGCATCTATCATGCTAATTTGAGAAGATACACTCCTGGGTCACCTTGAGGCACAGCTTCAGTACCATCGACTATTATGTAAAACCCATGTACCGGTACTATACACGTATGCCTTCTAGTACTATTGCCACTACTGATTGATCTATACAGTAGCACTCAAGACCCTTCCACCCCCCCCCCCCCCGTGTCCCTACTACGCCTTTGCAGTGTGGAGGCGTATATATCATATTCTTATCAGTAGTATAGTGGGACACAGCTGATACAGACGTGGTTTCCAGGTATATATATATATAGGTGTGGTGGGTAGCACTGAAATAGCCCATCTTTTGCCATTCCTACTGGGAGGAAACTATAATACTCATCCCACACAGAGGTAAGGTGAATGTTCGTTCTCTAGGATGCTATTTCATAATCAGGTGATAATCACCATCGTGGAATGCCCTATCCAACATTGGACAATACGGTTGATATGGAAAGGGGATGAAGGGACATCATAGGATAGTTAGGATTATCAATGCGGGTGAGGAAAATCACAGGTGTGACTGAGCAGAAGAGAAATGTACAGGTTCCAACAACTTTCAAGTCCTACATGCAAGTATTTCTTTGTATCCAGTTTTACCAAACAGTATCATGGGCTATGTTAAGTGTTAACCGGGATGACTATATGGTCATTGTCTTCATCATGCACACAAAAATAAACATGAATATATATAGTGATGATGGGTAATTAGTACTCGGACAGATTTACCCCAAACGGTGAGTTTCATGCAGTGCTGGTGAATAACTCATTAAGGCTGCTTTACTTAATGTATGACAGTATACATTTCAAAGATTTATTTGCCACTTCAAGGGTTAACTTTGCAATAGGCTCTATTCATGTTATAGAACAGTACATTGTAATAGCCGCGATATTGGACATCACCCGCCCACCCATGGCCTTTCACTTGTATACATGTACTTTTAGTGTACAAGACGCACTCACTTACACCTAATCAAATCAATTTTGAACCACCCAACAAATTGTTTATTTGACACAAACTTGGGGAGTTACAATCTGGGGAGGGTGCCTAAAAGCAGTGACTATAGGGGATATATACATCATTGTGGAGAAGTTACATTTAAGGTATACAAACCATCTTTTCAGCCTGGATTTTTATTTTGTTTAAAGATGAAGGATGAAAATAAATGAATAAATGTAACATGTACTGGGAATAGGGACCTTATTACACCCTGCACTAAGGGCCCTTTTCGGAGATCCTGTCGCAAATAGATAGATGGGTACATGTTGTATTTATGATATGAGTAATTGTGATGTAAACCCAGAGCAGATTCTATTGCTTATTGACGTTAGGGAGTGATAACTTTTTAATAACGGGGGAGGGGACGTGGGCCTTAGCATGGAGGGACAGAAAGAATGCATTTTATTTTTGCTGAAAACAGGTAAAAATCATTTTGCACAGAAAGGTTTTTACTCTCCTGGTCAAGGACTTGAAAGAAATTTGCCCCCCCCCATACTCAAACCTGTTAGAAAATGACCATTCTTTTAGCAATTTACAGTCTTCATAATAGTGACACATTGACGCTTACATATATACAGTGTTGGTTGCTGGTCTGTGCTGGTCTCAATCTGGTGTTATCCGGATCAGGCCTGTCTTTATAAAGGATGTGTACTCCCTCACCCCTCCCTGTACTACTTAAACGATAGGACAGATTCTACGCGCCCAGTTCTAGTACATCAATTCAATGGGATGAAATAAACTATTATTATTATTATTATTATTATTATTATTATTATTATTATTATTATTATTATTATTATTATTATTATTATTAAGAAAAAAAGCTAAATATAACAGAGGGCAAGGTCTGGGAATTTAAGTTGTTGTTATTTCTTATCTTTGTCTCATGAATCTCGCTTGCTTATCAACTCTAGCCATTTCAGGAATGCACGATGTTTCATGCATCTTTCTTTTTGTAATGCATGATTGCAGTTCACACCAGCAATGCGCTCGTGATGCATTGGTGCGCCATATCAACCATTTGGGAGTGTGCCAATCCCTAGCTTCACATGATGTATGTGTGTAGGCCCTAAGCTGTGTGCCGGTTGTGTATTATACGACCATTAAACTATTAGGTAAGCATTATAGAGCCTAATTATAAATAGGATGCTGTTATCTTTAGTACCTCCTCATGATGCACCACCCAACAGGGTCAATTAAAGATAGGTAATCAGCTGATTATGACCACCAGTCAATCTTTGACTATAGAAGCCTAAGAGAATTCATTTTTAAAGGGAGTGATAATTTTTTAACAACGGGGAGGGGGTGGGCTTGTGTGTTTGAGGGTGGGGGGGGGGGGTTAGAACTTTTGTAACACCTTGACCGGGGGGGGGGTAAAATTGTTCAACCCCTCTGAGGGGGGGGGGTCTCAAAATAATTTCACCTGTTTTCAGTGAAAGAACCGATCCGTTACTATAGGTTTAAATGGTGCGTTTTAATCTTCACCCCCTCACAAGGGGGGGAGGCCGAATTTTCTTACACACATCCGTGCGTAAACCCACCAACCTCCCGGTTGTTAGAAGCTGATCTCTACCTAATAAAGGCTAATGAGTTTCGGCATCATGATACACTAATGTAGTTCAATGATTGGTGCTGGTATGGCCTTTAATGATGAATTTTGAGGTCTTGTCCAGATCGTGAAGGACTTGATAATATTTTGTGGTTTACATTGGTCTAGGTTGTATTTTGGCGGCCTATTGGTATAAAAGCAAACATATTACAAACATTATTAGGTTTAGGACCAATGGCCTACCCCTGCAGTGCGAGGTCCTTAGTACTGTCTTCATTACAAAATAAGACTGTTGAGTCACCTTCAAATCAATGTAAAACTTGAATAAACCTGATAGACCAATCACCTTTGACCTAGTGAGAGCAAATTTCGATGGTAGAAAAGTGGATTATTATCGACATGAGAGATCTGCCATGTGTCCTTCAATGGCCCCCCCCCCCCTCCACCAAACAGTACACATGAAACACACATATACAAGTGGGGTGAAGTTAGACTAAGACTGGAATGTGATATTCTCATGGCAGAGGCACAAGAAGTGCCTGAGAAACTTACATATGTAACTTTGAGTGTGTACAAGCTGAGGGCACACATGTTTGGAATCTAGCTAGAAGATATTCCATATTCTCACATCTTTATGATTTGTGTGACAAGAAAAGAATACACCGTAGTTCAGAATGTGTGTACAGAGTGGAGGATCACAGCATTCCACCTAATTTTGAACTCATGTCAAAGTGGTAGAAGAATACAAGGTAACACAACTTTTTGTACTTGAGAGGAACAGGAGTCTGTCACAAGAAATGAACATGTGTGAACTCAGTGAACTAACCCCCAGTTTCTAACAATTCCATACTTGGTACAAACACATGTACAACTCAGGTAAGGAACTTTTGTAAAAATCACTAATTGGCACTCAGTTCTACTCCTTATTGCGCCGGGGAGGTACAGGTGTGTAGTTGAAGTGAAAAACTTGTGTGAGATACATGAAATAGCGCACAGTGTTCCACCATATTTTACTGGGAAGAAACATATGTGCAACTTAAGTAAAAAACATGTGTGATATACAAAAAATGATATCCAACATCTCACCTTATTGTAATCAAGAGTAACATGTGTTCCCTTCAAATGAAAACTAGTGTGAAGTACATGAAATAGCACACAGTGTTCCACTTAATTTTACTGGGAAGAAACATAGGTGCAACTTAAGTGAAGAACATGTGTGATATACAAAAAACCACGGTTGGGAGGTTTCTTTCAGAAGGCAGAAAAAAACCTGGTAAAAACAGTAGAAAAAAACGTCCAGAAGAAATAGGTTTTGTCCGCCTCAAAGTGAAAGAAATGGAAGAAACTGTAAAAATATCTCTAAACATTTAGAATATAACTCAAAATGTCACCCTATACCAATTAAAGTATTATAAAGATAATTACAGATCTTTTTTATTCATATCTGTAGGTGGGGGAGTTATTGGTTTTACAAAATCATGATGGAGGAAACCAAATTATGAGTGGATATTGTCTGTTTTGTGACCAGGACAAAATAACATTTCCATTTCTTTCCAAAGTGAGACAAACTTCAACTGTGCCCTTTTTTATTCAATGCACATAGTGTTAGTGAAGATAAGGTGACTTAAACTGACTTTATACCTGTCATAAGGGAGGACTGAATTCAATAGCTATTTGGTGGTACGGTATTATAAGCTTGTGAAGGTTGTACAAAATATGTCAATTCAATTTAATAGTTTATCATACTGAACAAACATTATGTAAGCAAATAAATTTATCAATTGTATGCTCAGTGTACCTGGACTGTATGAGAGTATTAGGAGGTAGTCCTAGACAATAAAATTAATATGTTGGCCTTTGGCTTGATAAATACTTCTGACCCATTCTAAACAAATTGAGTTTAAAAACTCCAATTGTAATATTACTTAGGGAATGAGGGGCAATGATGACGTTGATGATGATGATAATGATGTGACAATAACATTGCCAATAATATATAACAACTTTAGCATCTATTTATATATATATATATATATATATATATATAAGTTAACTCGCTACCAGGGAATAACAATACCGGTAATAAATGGATAAGATAACAATAAATACTAGAGTGTACCGGTAATAAAAGGTATTAATATAATATACAAGTAATAAATGATCTATCACAGAAACACATGAGTTTGGTGGGTTACTAACCTTGGGGCTATCAGCACCATACATGCCTTTATTAAAACAACTATAATAATTAGTTGACAATAAGCATAGTCAGTAAAATGCATATATAATAACAATAGTATAGTAACCACAATAGTAATAACAATAGTAAAATTTAAAAATCAAGGAAACACCCAGCGTGGTGTTACCTGTACAGGTGAATCGAGCCAATTGACCGTTACATTGAAAACTCCTCTTTATATACTGGAGGAGTGTTTACCATGACGTCATGTTATGACATCATAGATACCAATGCGCGCTGCAAATAGTCCCTAACCATTCGCGGTTAATTATATAAATATACACGAGTGTATATAGTTCCATAAGTTAACTCGCTACCAGGGAATAATAATACCGGTAATAAATGGATAAGATAACAATAAATACTAGAGTGTACCGGTAATAAAAGGTATTAATATAATATACAAGTAATAAATGATCTATCACAGAAACACATGAGTTTGGTGGGTTACTGACCTTGGGGCTATCAGCACCATACATGCCAAAAACACATAAAAACATGCCAAACACATGTGAAAACACATATCAATCAGCATTGCAAATGAGATTGACACACTCTATCCAACTCCAATAGTTCATCTTTGTAGTTATGTAGATAATTAAAAACTGAGTTGGATTTCCAATTGACCCTCTTTTTGATAGACTCTATACTGAGTCCAGCGTCTTTTAACAAAGTAGCCCCACCATGCCTCAAAGAGTGGGTGGAGACACAGCCCTCGATACCAGCTTGAAAAGATAAAAACTTTAACCTGGAGTTGACATACTGGTACTGAAGAGGATTACCCTTAGACTTAAACAGATACTCTCTGCTACTCCTACCACAGCACAACTTTTTCAGACCTAGATAAGGACATAGTGGGGAATTAACATTTTTTGATAAATAGATATTAAAAGAACTTTTACCAAGCTGATCCGTCTTGGATGTTCTGATACACATAGACAAATAATCTCGATGAAATTTAATATCACCAACCTTTAAGGAATGTGGAGACTCAACCACATGTCCCACTCGTAACACACCCCTATAGCATGTTAAAATTACCATCCAAAATATAAAGTCTGCCATGTTGGTTAGATCCAAGAATGACCTTAACCTCAACATGTCTTTTGGAGAATAATAGTGAATAACTCTGGTTGAACAGGTAGAAAGCCTGTCAATGCCATCAAGGGTCTTCTTTAACATGAAATTACTACTATAATCAGGATAGCCCTTAATTTTTTGAAAATACCAAACCGCAGACAAATAATTTTTTACAGACGATGGCTTCATAAAAGCTGATAAGTAAACTGCATATATGGAACTTTGAGAGGGAGAACAAGGAAAAGTTTGTAAACAAAATTTTTTACAAAATTTCTTATACCTTTTAAGTTGTTGGTTCCTAGTTCTCCTTGTATTTTCAGACACACTCTGGGCTAAAAGTAACCTTTTTCTGTTTAGTAACCTCTCCCACTCTGGAATTAAAGCAACACATATCATTTTCATGGAGAGAATTTATACATTTACCAGGCATACCTTTATATGCAAGTCTCGACAACTGGTCAGCCAGGATATTGTCCTCTGACTTAATATATGTAGCGAATATTTCTACATTGTTAATGAAACACAGCCAAAAAATCTCTCTTAGCCGTTCCATACAAAGTTTGTTTTTTGACCTGCCTGTATTAATCATAGCTAGAACTTGCATATTATCTGTTATACAGTGTATTCTTTTGTTTTTATAACTAGAAATCCAGCGTTTTAAGCCCATCATAACAGGGTATAATTCATATACATTGATATTTCGATGATGGTTTCTTAGATTGTCAAGGATTGGAGGGTCAGTGAAATGATTTTCCCCAAGATTAAATTTATCAACAGATGTCCAGTCTCCGTATAGAAAATCTTTACCCATCCAAGCTCCAAAGCCCTTAATAGACGAATCCGAGTA
This sequence comes from Acholoe squamosa, assembly GCA_949317995.1. NCBI lineage: Eukaryota > Metazoa > Annelida > Polychaeta > Phyllodocida > Polynoidae > Acholoe > Acholoe squamosa. The sequence continues at coordinate 30,565,559 of OX439049.1, read as the reverse complement.
CATAGAGGTATTAACCATATCGTTTAGGATTAAACTTTTACCATTAAAAGTATTACAAAAACCCAACCACCACTGGATGTCTCGCTTGGTACATTCTGAAACCCTAATGTAACCCCTTGGTCTAGCACGGGCGCACAAGTCAAAAATTCTTCTACTGAACGTCCTCCCACCTTTTACAACCTGGGAACAAAACGACATGAGACCACCAATCCTCTCAAGAACCTTTTTGGTGATATACTTCTTATTCACATTGTTGGATAAAATTCCTCTCATTTTCTCCACTTTATCCTCAGGTAAAGATAACTGCAGTTCAACAGAATTAATCAGAATACCTAAAAATTTGCACTCCTGTGCTGGATCGGTTAACTTTTCTCTGGAGATAACAAAACCCATATATTCCATACATTCTGTTAGTAAATTTCTCTGTCTGAGGCATTCTTCATAAGAACTTGCAATAATTATAAAATCGTCTAGATAATTTACAATTCTTTCTACACCGTAGGATTTTGCCACCTCCACAATAAAATCAGAGATCCTATTAAAAATATATGGAGCACATTTTAGGCCAAAAGTTAACCTGTTGCTTACATAATAATCCTCACCATGTCCAAAATCCCATCTGAAACCCTGCATGGTCGTGTGAGGTGCATACACATTTATAGACCTATAAGCTGACTTTAAATCCACCACACTCATGAAATCGTTCTTATTCAACTGAGCAGTCACCGTGCTAATATTATTATAAGAAAAAGCTGAGGTAGTGGTATCCATAAAGTTGTTAATAGATATTTTATCAGGCATACTGCAGTCAGTTATGGGTCTTAAACTCCCATTTGATTTTTCTACACCACCTAGTGCATGGATACAACAAGGTTTACTAACACTCTTCGAGGCTAGACCTGCCTCCAACTCGTCTAATAATATACCACAATATTCATTATAGAATCTTCCCTCCAGGATTGATTTATAATTTTTACAATCATAAGTAGTACGACAGTCCGGATCCACAATTTTAAACCCTTGAACAATACCATGCCATAGAAAATCAGCCTCTATACCACTAATATCAATGAGACCATTTTGTTGAAGGAAAGAAGCTACCCTACATGGTAAAATTTGAGCTCTCTCCCCACCAATGTAATGAACACACATACATACACCTTTAATACAATCGTCATATACCCTGATGCTGGGCAGGTCTGCGACACTGACAGTAAAAAGGGGTTCATTACCCACCTGTATTGGGCTATTACAAGTAACATTTATATTATTTTCTAACGAATTAAATTCTTGGAAAATACTTTGTTCTGCTACGGACTCAGTTGAAAGATTACAATCCTTAACCCTCTCCGTATGATTTACCTCCTGTACTGGAGTTTGTGAAGGCGAGTCGACATCTACCACACCTACCATAACTTGGTCAAGCATCAAACAAAAATCATTACCAGCTATGGGACATCGACCACCTACAGTTTCCTATTCATTCCTGAATTTAAGCATTCAGTTTTACCATGTCCAGAGGAACTGCATCCACTGCAAACATGTTTATACTTGCAGGGGTCCCTCACACAGCCTTCTGCTCTATTAAAAGCATAGCAAGAATTGTTTGAGATTTTTTGTTTGGTACCATTCCTAGTCTTGGTGGCGTATGCCTTCTGTGCCTGAATAGTACCATCATAAGAGAGGTGTCTAAGAATGTCAGAGTTATCTATAACCCCAAAGGCTTCTATCCCATCCTTATTCACCCTGGTCCTAACTGATTTATCATAGGCCAAGAGGGCTGGTACTGTATACATTCTTGTCCCAGCCTTTTCCACCAGAACCTGTAAATGCTTTAGCATACCTTCTACATCACTACCGTCTTTGTAATAATCCAAGACAAAATTCAAATTGACAAGTACCAATTTCTCTATGGTGTCGACCTTCTCCTTCTTTTTTACATATATTTCATGGTCAAACTCACCACATTTGGTATTGCTGTGAAGCTTGGAAGTGGTAGAATCTACTGATGACCCTCTGAAGACGACCGAGGTCTGTGACGAGTGGAAAACGATGATTTTGATCTCCGGCGACGACCACGATGCCCGACCTCGTCCCACTTAGAACCGTTACTAAGGACGCTCGGAGACCGCTGCCTAGATACGCGGCTGCGCCCTTGGTGATGTGACGTCACCGGTCGTTGACAAACATTCGCACGTGCATGCTGCCACACCCCCTCAGTAGATTTCGTCTCGTCTTTCCTGTCCTTTCCAGCCACCAGCTCCTGCAGCAAGCCTTTGATACTGCACAATTCGTCCTCCAACGACTCCAACCTCTCCGTCTGGTCAATGAATTGGTCGTCTTCTAACCCCTTAGTATGGTGGGGCGATGCAGACCTCTGATCTACACAAGACGAATCCAACTCACTCGCAAATCCTAAATTGGCCGATTCTACCGTTTTCTTTGCCGATTTGGCCGATTTTTTAGAAGTAGTAGCCGCCTTGGCACTTCTAGTTGATTTTCTCCCCATCTTTTTGAAAAATCAAATACTAACCACGAAAATCATTTAAAAATCAAGGAAACACCCAGCGTGGTGTTACCTGTACAGGTGAATCGAGCCAATTGACCGTTACATTGAAAACTCCTCTTTATATACTGGAGGAGTGTTTACCATGACGTCATGCTATGACATCATAGATACCAATGCGCGCTGCAAATAGTCCCTAACCGTTCGCGGTTAATTATATAAATATACACGAGTGTATATAGTTCCATATATATATGTATATATATATATATATATATATATATATATATAATACACACACAGAGGAAGAACAAGTTTAAACATTAATGAAGACTATATAATATATTAACATTCAGAATAACTATTCAATATATGTGACCAGGCAAGGAAAAACACCCCTCTGCAGGGAATTTTTTTTATCAAAGTTCATCTCAAGATCTTTAAAATGAGACATCGTTGGCTTAAATATTCCCAGTAGTTTTTTCAGAACCCTTCCTTGAACATAGGTTGTTATTCATATTTGAAATTGAGGATTAAGCTCATAATACATTATTAACCATAATAATGTCTAAAAACACAATAAATCAGCCTTTTTAATAACAAATACATAACAATATGATGATCTTTATCCAAGATTTTGATCTAGAAGGAATTTTCCATTTCTGTTTTCAGTTTTGGGTTTTTGGTGAATATCCCCAAAAATTAGCTTAACATATTTTTATAATGATTTTAGAGTAATTTTGCCCCTCCAATTCCCCCTGGTGGTCAAATGGGGAATTAAAAATCCCCCGCAGAGGGGTGTTTTACCTTGATGGGTCACATATAAATATATTGTACATAATTTGTTATGAACTGCTATACTTAACTAATGAATTATGAACAATAGTAATATAGTTTGTCACAATTTGCACTCTTAACACCCTTAATTTATTAAGGAAAACACAAATGAAAAAATTGGGCACCACCCAAACAATATGGTTGGCCTTCTTTGTATGTGCAGAGTCAAATGGTATTTCTGTAGATGAAGCTATATAGTTACCCCTTCTGTTATTCAAGTCTTGTTCTATACAGGTTAATTACCCCTGGGTTAATTACCAGACTATACTTTAAATATCTGTTTGACACATTTGTCTGAAAACTGATCTCTTAATTGTGTCTTTTTTTTCTTTTCTGAGTAAAAGCTAGATAATCATCTCATAAATGTTGAGATACTTAAAGTGAAAGATGAACAGCCAAAGACATATTGAAAGTATAGTCTGGTAATTAACCCTGGGTAATTAACCTGTATAGAACAGACTTGATCTACTGTGTGATACCATTCTTGACTATAGCCAGGGCTCCACTATGCGGTACGGAGCGGCATCGTTACAGGCGGCACGCCAAAATCCATTATTCTCAGTGACACAGGTGCGTCAATGGCGCGATATTGACATGAAATACCAAGACATTCACATGAAACTGGCATATAAATGTAAACAAAAACAAAAAGAACAAAGAAATACCTGTGCCGCCTGTAATGCCGCTGCCCCCATGCCACCTATTAGAGCTTGGGCTTATGTTTTGATTGTGGACATTTCCCTATTTTTTTTGGCTTTGAGATGGATGCAACCCATTTCTTTCACCTATTCTTCACATTGCTTTTCCTATTACCCTAAACAAACTACAAAGCAGAAGCCATTGCATACCAAATCATCACTTGATATCTAGAGTGTTAGAATTGGTGCTTGATATGGTCTGAGGGTATGAATCGGTTCAACAGGGGCACACTATCATGTCATCTACTGAACCTGCAGCACATTTGATACACTTATCTAAGCTAGAGCTAACGCTTTTACACTATGGAAGTGGTCTTTTGAAAGGGGTGTTGTAGACACTAAATTGATCCAAATTTTGAAAGCAATAGAGTTACAGTCGCAAGAAAACTAGTATTGTTATGTCGGGTCTTGCTTTCATAGATCCCCATCAGTCTGTCTCTTCACATAGCAGATGAATTTAGCAAAGGTCATTATTTACATACTTTTTCTTCTAGTTTCTTCCATTTCTTCCGGAAGAAACCTGGAAGAAACTGGACAAAATAGGTTTCTTCCAGGTTTCTTCCACTGTCCAGGAAGAAATACCTTTCGTCCGGGAAGAAATCCAGCCCTGACAAAAATTATACCCATCATCCCACCTTATTGTACTTGAGAGGAACATGTAGTTGTAGTTGTTTATTAGGCTCAATAACATCTAGAGAATAACTGAAGTTCTTCCTGTCTGCCTTTTACAATATAGTAATGTTTTATAATATAGTAAAGTTACTTGGGTTCCACTCAAATGAAAACTAGTGTTTAATACATGAAAAAGCACACAGTATTCCACTTAAGTGTACTGGGGAGAAACATATGTGCAACACACATGTGAAACTGGAGTCTAACTGGTGGTAACTGAGAGGTGATGTGTTCATGAGAGAAACACAAGATGCATTGGTGAAATCGGCATGCCTGATTTAGAGAATGTATGACCTGAATCCATACATTCTTATAACTCAGGAGATACTTCAATTGATCCCATCATAAGAACATATGTGAAACTAAATCAATACTTCACCTCCTTGAACTTAGAAGGAACACAGGTTCATCATAAGTTAGAGATTTCATGGGCGTGGAAAGCAGGGGGGGCAGGGGGGACATGTCCCCCCAACTTTTGGCCAACTCCTCAAAAGGTCAAAACTAAAAGGTCAAGCAAAGGGAGGTCAAAAATTGCAGAAAACCCCCTGGTCCCACCCACTCTGAAACTGCTTCCCACACCTGTGGATTTGTGTTAAACTGGTACACTGACACTAAGTTGCTCACATTATTGTACTAGTGAGGATAACAAGTGAATCCTGAAATGAAAATATGTGACCCATCTGGAGAAAAGGTGCATCCGGGGGGATTTTTAGTTCTGCATTTGGCCACCAGGGGGCAGTGTATGAGTAAAACACTGAAAAATATACCAAAAAATGCCTTAGATCAATTTTTGATGGGAATCTAGTGGCATGCTCAGAGTTATTCCATTTCTACTAAAAACATTCCATTCATGGAATGCAAAAGAAACATCTGTTGCCATGGATACTGAGAAAATTGGCATACATGGCAATTTCCGGTTGTTTTTCTATGTTTATTTTTCTACAAAACTGTATTTTCTTGCATTATCAGTATTTAAGCTAGGGTAGAATGCATTTATAGCTTATTTGCATTTTCCAGCTGCACACAACACCCTAGGTTTGACAAGCAATTACAGAAGAACTTCCTGTAATATTTTAGCTCAAGATATCTCATTTTAAAGCCTGTGACTTCAACTTTAAAAATCCTTTTCCCCCTGGATGCAGGTTTCCCCCCATCTGGTCACATATGTGTGAAGCCAGTGAATCAAATCTCACTTGATTATATCATCTAACTCAGGAGGAGCACGACCTTATCTTGAGTTTAGACTAAGTGTGAAATCAGTACATTACAACTCCATTGCTCCTATTATTGAACTAGGGGGAAATAGAATTTTGTGTGAAACTGATAAATTTACACTCAGTTACACATGTTATTGTACTTGGGTGGAACAGACGTTCATCTTAAGTTAGAACTGTGTGTGAAATCAGTACCTTGACACTCAGTTGCTCACATTATTGTACTAGTGAGGAACACATGTGGATCTCAAGTCAAAACTCATGTGAAATTAGTACCTTGTTACTCACATTATTGTACACAGGAGAAACGCAAGTGCATCTCGGGTTAGAAGTCTGTGTGAAACCCCTATTTTGACACACAGTAGCTTACATCATTATATTTGGGAGGAACACAAGTACATCTCAAGTTTAAACTTGATGTAAAACAAGCAAACTGAAACACAGTTGTTCACAGCATCATACTTTGGAGGAACACAAGGGCCTCTTGAGTTAGAGCCTTATGTGAAAACTGTATATCAACACACAGTTTCACATATGTCTGTACTTGGGAGAAACACAGGTGCAACTTGGGTGAGAGGTTCAAGTGAAACCAGTATATTGATACTCAGTTGCTCACATTATTGTGTTAGAGAGGAACACAGGTGTATCCTGAGCTAAGTTTTTATGTAAAACATGAAAGTTGAAATGCAGATTCAACTCAAGTAGCACTCATTAGGAATATGAGTGTCTCACTAGTTCAACTGTAGGTATAGAAGATATAAAACATACTAAATGTAACAAGCAGAGAATCAAATGGCAAAATACTGTGTGATTCTATAGATTGTTTGCAGAAAGCAGAAATAGAATGGTCAATAAGTGATAATAGGGGACAAACAAAGCACATGGTTATAGACACACTAGTCTTATGTACACCATTCATCATAAACCTGAGAGACTCACAAGAATCACCCAAGATTTGTTATTTAGTGATATCACGACACATGTTCAATTCTTGAAAGTGTGTCGAGAGTGTCTCAGGAATCTATCTTTAGTTCTGAATAAGAAGTTCTGAACTATCCAACCAGGTGCCTTTTGATGCATTTTCAAACAATTATGGCATAATTTAATCTAGATTCATATTATAATAGGACACATACATGTTTTACCTTCGTGGACTCAATGGGAGTTTGGGTTATATTTGTAAGGTCTATCATTTATGTCCTTGTTTGTCTTTTTGTACATTTGATCAGTAAAAGACAAACAGGTCATTTATAAAACACCATTGCTAGGTGTATGAATAGAATATATAGACAGTACCAAGGTTGTCTTGTCATCACATCTGGGCCTGAATAATGTGTTACCTCTCTTCAAAGAACCTGGTTCACAACTGATGAATTTGTCCTCGTGACTAATGTCTCAGTTCCTCAAGGAAGGTAAATAATGATACATCAGTCATGTTCAAAGTCGCTGAAGGGACATACTAGATACTAAGGAGAAACGGCATAAACACAGGATGTTTAGACTAGGTTGGAACAGGGGTAAATAGAGGAACAAATCTCAGGTGAATATGAAAACATTTTCCCTTGTTCTAGATGTTGAAATGACTTGAGACCATCCAGAGAGGAACACAAAATTTATAACACATGTGTGGACTCTCTCTTATTTCTCTGAGAATTGGGCTCATGACAATCCTGTGGCAAACACTATTTCCAACTTGAGAATAGTAATTGAATGTAACTTGTGTCAATCTTGAGTACCAGACACAGGTAATCTCGAGTTGATGCATGAGAAAAAAGTGAGTCTACATTTTCCAGAGAGGCAGCAGAGTAAAAAAGAACTGAGGTTACAAATGAGTTATTACATGAGTGGAATCCAGGTTCCACTCAAGTCTTTCTCCACCATTTTTTCATGTTTATAACTTGTGCTGTTCATGTGACAGACATGAGTTTTTAACTTGAGAGATAGGTTGAGCAAACACGTATTAACACAAGAGGGACTCAGAAAAGCGAGTCTACAAAATCTTGTCATGTGCCCGAGTGGAAAACTGGGGTTTTACATGAGTAAGTACACAATAGAGACTCAAGTCTCTCCAAAGTTTTTGTTTTGTGGGCCTTAATTGATAAGAGTCATCATCGTACATTCAAGATCCTTTTCTTCACAATCTGAAGTTCACCTTTGGCCCAAAATAGATACAAGGATATCGGGTATGCATTTTCATGGAATTTCACTGACTTATCAAAGGGTCTTATCTACCATGTTTGTGGTAGGTTATTTGCTGTTCTCATATTTTGTCCACTTCTCATGTCTTTCCAGAGGCCAAATTAGATCTCGACCCAGACCCAAACTTTCATCATGTTGCAGTTTGACACTGTTCTTGCTCGGCTGGGCGACTTAAAGCTGTACCAGTGGTACCAGTACATATTACTGGGTTTATCATCTGTACCAACAGGTAGGTGTTTTGTGGATGTACCAGTGGTATCAGTGTAATTATAGAATTGGTATTTTCTCATGTGTGTATATATATATATATATATATATATATATATATATGTGACCCATCAAGGGAGAACACCCCTCCACGGGGGAATTTTAATTCCCCCTTTGGCCACCAGGGGGCTTTGGAGGGAAGAATTACTCTAAAATCATTATAAAAATACATTAAGTTAATTTTTGATGCAGAATTCAATGGTTTCATTTAAAATGCACCATTTTCGGTAGAAATGGCCCATATTTTGATGGTAAAATGAACATTTTTGGTGAGGAATCAACCTATATGCCTGTTCCTGGTTGCCATGGCAACCATTACAATAATCAAAATTTGCAAATTTTTATACCAATTTTTAAGGATACTCACCAAAAACCCAAAATTGAAAACAGAAATGGAAAATTCCTTCTAGATCAAAATCTATGATAAACATATCCATATTATTATGCCTTTTTTTTATGAAAAAGGCTGATTTATTGTGTCTTTAGACATTATTATGGTTTATAATGTATTTAGAGCTTAATCATCGATTTCAGTTGAGAAAAACAACCTATCTTCAAGGAGGGGTTCTGACATAACTACTAGGAATATAAAACCCAGTGATGCCTCATTTTAAAGATCTTGAGATGAACTTTGAGGAGGGGTCGTTTCGCTTGCCTGGTCACATATGTATGTTTATAAACTGTGTCTAGTCATAGCTATGTACTATGTAGATCATCTAGGCATATGGGATCATTCACCACATTTGGAACCCACACCCCACATCCCCTATCTCAATGGAGAAATTCCTACGAAAACGCATAAGTCATTGGGTGTTGTTGTCTAAAACCTACATATTCAACCAACCTCCAAATAGCTTGCATTGTACTTCTGTACTCTCCTGATGATATTCTGGAAAGCCCAATTACCATTTTTTTCACTGAGTGGAACACATTGTTAAAATTAACAAACCGCTTGATTGTTCCCTGGTAGAACAAGTAATTGTATCCTGCCAGCTATAATGAACTTAGTTAGAAGGGACACAGCTCCAGATGTATCACTTACCTTAATAAGGCCTAAACATGTTTTTTTTTCTATTATAAGTGTGACATTTAAGAAAATTTCATCTTGTTCTTTAAGGTATTCACACATTGGCCAATGTATTCCTTATCTACGTGCCTCATGTATACTGCAAGGTGCCAGGCCTGGAAAATTTAACTTTATCAGAGGTAAGTACACTGAGCAAATTCTCAAAATGACATAGCCACACTGGTCAGCTAAGATCACTCTATCACTCAGAGTTACTACTGGTCATCGACTTAAACTAGGTAGTTCCTGTACATTGAAACACAGTGTTCCATACCTGCTCTTATACCTCAGTTGGACTGCTGATCCACGGCTGATGACTTAACTTGACCCTTGCATAATTATTATAAAGCGTTATATGACACTGAGGTGCATAAACCAGTGATGTGTGATTCTGTCTAGCCATGTCAAGTGCAGTTGACTTACCAAATGTAAGAGGTCAACATCACTTGACCTGCCTGCCATCATATAATATGTCATTCGGGAGACAGGTTATGCAGTCGTTTAGAACCCCAGGATGGTAATTCATATTGTTAAAGAGACTGAAAATATATGAACAGAGTAAAAATTGTAATTCCTGCCATAATTTACTGCCCCTTAGAGACTAGATATGCATGTCTAAGAATACTTACTTCATTTTGGGATACTCCCAGATATATCTAAAATACCAAATTCACTACTTTCCTCTATCTCGTAGAAAAATTGCCAAACATGATGTTTGCCATAAATCAGGATGCTTGCGTGAAAATTCGACAACTTCATCTAAAAATCAAAAATATGCACCAAACTTTCTGAATTAGCTTCCAGGTTCATATGAATCCGCTCATCGCCCATGAGAATATAGTGATATCAACAAAGTGCAATGGTCCCTTAAATAGTAGTTTTCCCCCAAAATAACTCATATACATGTATCCTATTCTTTCAAATGCATTTCACAAGGATTCAGGCCATTAAATAATGTGAAATACCTGTATGTGTAACATTGAGATAAATGTTTATGCAACAAAGGATTCAAAATAACACTGTGTTTCACTGAAGCTGGGCTTGCTTTATGTAGGCTTCTCATTATTTTCCAGATATAGATTTTTTTTAGAAATACTGTCAGTGCAGAGGGTTAAGATTACAATGCCATTTTACTCCGGCGTTTTTTCAAGACTGGCGCTTATTCTAAGACCCTGCCCTTTAACGGGCTTCCCTAGCCCACTTAAAAGGGTCTATATCTCCTCTTTCCTATCCCCTCAGGATGTGTGTGGTGCACATATGCGCGGGCACTGACACATTCCTCTGTTAAATTATCAACCTGTGAAGCACGAGATAGCCACTTAATGCCGCTAAAGTGCTGTAAAACACTCAAAAAAATCAATCAAAAAACCTGCCCTTTAACACTATGATAATGCACAATATAGGGAACCGTGGGAGTAGCCGGGATACTACATGACCAGGGGTTAAGGCAAACTGAGACAAGCTAGACAGGGCCCAGACCAAACCTATTAGACCACTGTCACTGTGAAGCAGTCAAAGGGGGATAAAACAATATACCCTCTACTATTAGGGTCCAAATAGGGTCCTCTGAGATCACAAACGCATAAAAATACACATAGTCAGAAAGCTTCATCTCCCAGCTGGATAGACAATGATGCAGACCCATGTGGGAAGCCATGGTCTGAATAAGGGAAACCATTTGGAAGCTATTTGATAGGGGAGTGAGGGCAAGATAGGGGAGTGAGGGCAAGATATGTCTGCTGTCGAATGTTACAAAAAAAAAGAAGAAAAAAAAAGGGCGATAACAATCGCTTAACAATCATAATGCCCTGTCCATTTGAATTTAGAAAACTAGAAATACTCATGTCGCCATGTTCATTTTCAGAAATGCTCATGTTTACTGAATGGTGTTTACCATACTCATTACATTCTAGTAACAACTGCTGTACCTCAAATTACGATTGAACACAAGATAACCTTGAAATTTCTTTTCAAATCATTAATGTTTGATATATTATTATGAACGATATCTACTAGCAACATTATAATTCGATTTCTGTTAAACATTGCTCTGTGTATTAAGTCCATCCTAGGATTTCATGGCCCGTGAGGCCTATTTCATTATTAGACACTACCCTATCGTCCACAAAGGATTTGGTAGGGCAGTTGTAACAGCATAAGCAAATTAATTAGACTGGTATATATGTTAGCCCCTTCGTGGATTTTGTCACGATTTGAATGCTTTTGTCATCAGCGATATTGATATAAGTCCTGAAGAATAACACATTACATGGAAACAACCATCATTGGTGCATAATGGAAGTCAAACATAACAGGCACAATGTCTTGAAACTATTCCAATCCAATCATATGGTTTTACAGCGTAGTACTTTGAAATGCTCAAACGATCCTCAGGGGGACTTCTTGGTTCTTGGAAACTCTATGACTAATTATAAGTATTTGAAGAGGTAACTGTGTAGGGTGAATAATAGCACCAACAGGAAACCACCCACTGGGGGGTCAGTCAGTTCTGTCAGTGTGAATGACACATGGCAGCCATATATCACATGTGTCACATTGTGAGTCAAAACTCGTTTGCAGAAAAGCAGTGGGGAGTACTTGTTTAAAGTTAGTACACCTAAAAATGGACGATTAAAGAAAAGTGTTGCACATGAGACATGTAGCAATGTAAGGGTTGTCTTTGTAAATATCCTGATTTTGTTTTAAGAAGATTTTTTTTTTATTCTCGATCCCATACCTTTGTGATGAGTAGAATATCTTTACATCCTCAAACCCTTATTAGGAGCCAGGGAATTCTGTTAAGAGGTAGGCACTTGGTAAATGTGAAACATACTATTTATTCAAATCAAACCTGATGCATATGGAATGGCAGGTATACTACAGGGGGGTGACCAAAATGTTGAATCTTTATTATTAATTACTCTCAAAGATAAAGCATTTAATCTAAAATTATGAAATTTCCTTCAAATATTCTGAGGTCAGCCCTTTTTGGCTGAGGTAGGTCGATGACCGGCTAAGACAGTCAATCCCGTATTGAGAGGGTGTGTGTGTTGCACGACAGAAAGTACAGGGAGTCTCACCCTCTCTGGTTGTATGTTGTACTCCTGTAGTACACTTCAGGGGATCTCCCGTAGAGGGAGTTCATCTTGTAAGCCTACAATGAATTGAGCTACTCAGAACCTACCACTCAGTGAACGGATTCGGCACTAGATGTCTCCACAAAGAGTATAGGGGCTCATGTTCGCTGATACTATGGGCACTGTGAACAACGTATTTTACATACACTCTCAGCCCGAATTGTAAATAGGTAGTAAAGACCGCTGTACTGCATACAGGGCAACCTACTGTAGAGTAATTAGATTTGTATTAATAGTAGCTCCTACTGTTTTCTAAAAATTAAAAGCAATGCACTGTAAATAGAGTCGCACAGTCTGACAGTGTACAGATATAGACCTTAAGGTGACCGCAGACGGGGCCGATTCAGTTGGTAGTTAGGGAAGGGTGGCCGATCGGATCGGGGGACATCAAACATGTTTGATATTGACAGACTGGATCGGACGTCCTCCGCAGACCTTCCCGACTTCCCGACCGGCCGATCCAGTCGGGCCCGTCTGCGGTCAGCTTTAACCCATTGAGGGCTAGCATCGACTATAGTTGACACCATGGTAGGCCTAGCATCGACTATAGTCGAGACCATGGTGGGCCTAGCGTCGACTATAGTCGACGCCCATTATATAGGATTTGTATAGGAATTGAAAATAGGCTCGTCCTCTAGGAACTATACTTTTTTCAGGGGCCGTCCCCATGGTCAGGACAACGATTTTTACTCTGCCCTCAAAGGGTTAAGGAAGAAGAGCTAGATAGAAATGTAGATAGATAGAGATAGAGAGAGAGAGAGAGAGAGAGGGAGAGAGAGAGGGAGAGAGAGATATACAGAGAGAGAGAGACAGAGAGAGAGAGAGACAGGCAGGCAGGCAGAGTGTGTGTGTGTGTGTGTGTGAGAGAGAGAGAGAGAGAGAGAGAGAGAGAGAGAGAGACAGACAGACGGACAGACAGACATAGAGGAAGGGAGAAAGCAAGAGAGAGATTATGAAGAACCCCTTTCAACCTAGTAGTCCTGTAAATCCTCTAACTGGAAAGTAGATATCAACCAGATCGCCCGAAACGAGCAAGCAGTTGTCTGAAATAGTTCTGACTTTGTTTTTGTTCAGAAACCCTGAAATCTGATGGTTTCCGGCGACCTGACTCATATGCACAACTCACTATTATTGTTTTTAAATAAATCCTTTCTTTTTTTTCCACAGAGGCAGCGTATAAGTGCACCATACAACGAAATGCAGAATTCCTATAGCTACTGTGAGGTCTATGACGTAGACTATACAAGTCTTGACATAGACTCCATCTTGAATTCCACTCTTCCTCTGCCATTCAACGAGACACGTCAGTGTACGTCATGGGACTACGAAGGTCACATATACACAGACAGTATAGTAACCAGGGTAAGCTATCTATTTTATATATAACTAACCAAAGACTCAGTCACACTTATTGTGAAAGCTGATTAAGAATTCCTAGGTAATAAGACGATTGTCGTAGAACGACTGTTATTGATTCCAAGACAGGTGGAAGTGGAGAGAAAACAAACATTGGGTCAAAATCCCAAAAGGTTTTACAGTAAAACAAGGTTATAATATCTTCCGTTATTGAACAATAATGCAACAGGGACTCAATTTGAATATCATACACTGAAAAAAACAATAGTTAGTCTGCAGGGGATCTGGAAATCCAAGAGTTAACATGCCTTAAAGGTTTAGGTTATTTGATACACATATATACTACGCTTTATTACAGTGGGACCTGGTCTGTGGGAATGCGTGGAAGAGAGCTACAGCTCAGTCTATCTACATGCTTGGCTTCCTCTTTGGGTGTATCGGCTTCGGGGCTTTAGCTGACAGGTAATTATTAATCTCCAGGTTTATTTCTGACTGATATCCGCTGTCCACTTGGAAGTGGCTATAGTCCATGGCATGGGGCAGCGTTACAGGTGGCACAGGTTTTCCTTGCTTTGGGGTACCCTTTCTGCCTGTCAATGCAGGAATGCAGCGTTTTGCGTGAATGTCGCGGAGATATTGACGCGAAACTACCACAACATTCACGGGAAACCTTTTAGAGTCGAGGTGACCAGCAGAAAGGATACTCTAATGCAGTACTAAAGCGTGTCGCATGTAATGCTGCCGCCCCGTGCCACCTAGTGGAGCCTTGGCTTAAGGGAAATATTGACTTATGCCCCAATTCGCCATTTTGAGCCCTGTGGAAGGGTGAACATTACATATCAACCGCACAGTGTAATGAAACATCATGTCCATTTATCACTAAAAATTGTCATCGCAACACAAAAAAAAATTGACTGGCATATTTATCATGAAATAAACAAATCTACTGTCAAGATGGTAGGTATTGATATAATGTACACATATCTACCTTCTAGGTTTGGCAGGAAGACCATGTTGATGACCGCCACTTCAGTGCTCTGTCTATCTGGGTTTGCCTCAGCCTTTGCACCTGACTTCTGGTCTCACGTGTGGCTACGACACATCTCAGGGGCTGCTGCTGCCGGCTGTATCACCTGTTCATTTGTACTTTGTAAGCAAATGACAAGAAAGGCTATTGGATTATATACACTGTTCACTAATTTCATTAAGTCCAGCAATGTTTTAGTATATTCATCCATATAATTATGTTCCTAAGAGCCAAATATAGACCTAAATGCCGAAGGTATTTCCAGATTATAGTTCCTGAGTAGGTTTGGACAAAACTGACAAGCATCAAGTTGTCAATAATAGTTCTCTTAAGCACATGATACTAGCACCACATCCATTTCTTTTTATTTCCATGTATTTTGTGAGTAATTCTCTCATAAGTGCTACATGGGTGCATTATGACAATACAATATAAAATGGAATTTGCTATTTCTAATGGATTAATGAATTTGATTATGCATTTTTGTTTAAATCTTACAGCTATGGAGACAATTGGTAAACCTAAACGGATGGAACCAGGTATCTTCTTCCAGGGTTGGTTTGCCATGGGGACGTGCATTGTGGCTGTGCTGGCATACTTCATCAGACAATACTCATACCTCCAGATCGCCATCTCCATCGTACCACTCATCTGTCTTATTGAGTTCTTGTAAGTATAAGTTGTGGACCCCCCCCCCTTATTTTTAAATGGGAGACGATGAGGGAATTACATCCTTAAAAGCTGCCGTACATACATGTAGAAGGGGATTATATCATGGCATCTCCTATTCTAGTTTCTTTTCATCTTCTTTTGAACGAAGCATCGAAATAACTCGAATATCAAAACTAGACATGTGAATGATATGTGAGTGTGAAGTATGGAGAATTCATTCTAACACAAGGGAGGCAGTTATGGGATGTCTTTCACCCTGCTATCACTTGTGTTATATGACACATCTATGTTCTATGACACTGTTTCAGTTTCTTCTTTTCTCCCTTTTTAAAGGCCGATTATGTTTTACCATAATAATATATTATAATTCATTTTCCTCTCAATGTTATCGGTAAATCAGTATGGTGGGGTGTCATTAGCACGGGAGTCCCTGGCAGTTTCTAACTATAATAATGTGACAAAATTAATTTACTCCTTTCAGCTTTATTGGTAAATCAGCCCGGTGGTTGCTGACACAAGGCCGTGTGGCGGAGGCGGTGGCTGAGGTGGAGAAGGCTGCTCGTATTAACAGAGTGGAATACCCTGCAGATATCATGCCTAAACCAGGTGACCAACCTGAAAAGGTAAAGCATAAAATTTATCTCCTTTTTTTAGAATTGAGATTTAATTACTTGAAATTCAGTGTTTCCCCTCGTGACCTAACACTGAATAGACACCTAAAACACAGAATGAAAATTGAACAGATTTGAAAACCACAAAGTCAAAATTATCTGAATCTAGCCAACGATCGCTAAGACAGATATCAAAGTAAGGAATTATCATTCTGAAGGGGTGTGTCCTGCATAACCTGTTAAGACTTATTAAAGCTATGGATATGCCGGCCCTAATAATTTTTATTCATGCTGTTCTTCAGATGATGTCAAAAGAAGAGGGACATGGTGAAAAGAAAGGAACAGTCTTTGACCTTTTACGGTCCCGAGCTTTACGCTTCATCTCATTAAATGTATTCTTTAACTGGTAAGAAAACATCTGTCTGTCCTATATTCATCACCTTCCATAAATATGATTATGTTGTCTGTGGAAACTATACCTCATAGGATTAAGACATTGGGTACTTCTGCATTAGAACTGTTTACATCTAACTATCCACTTTTTTAAACTTCACTTAACCTCTTTTACAGGTTCGTCAATGCATTTGTATATTATGGCTTGGCTATGGGGGTATCTGATCTGGCTGGAGGTCCATTCGTAAACCTCTTTATTTTTGGCATACTGGAGTTTCCTGGATACATGATCTGCACGCTGACATTGAACCGTATAGGACGGCGGATCCCACTAGCTGGTCTCATGATTACTGGTGGGCTTGCATGCCTAGCCATGCTACCAGTACCTGACCGTAAGTACATAATGATTATAGGGTAACTCGCCCCTGACTCGACCACTAGGCATGTTGGTACCTTTAGTCGACCACCCTGGGTTAACTTCTTCAGATAGCATATGACTTCCACTTGACTCTGCACTATTAACTACAACATAGATATCCTGCACCTGACACTAACAATCATAATTTATTGTGAAAATAACTTGAAATAAGGTGGGGTGGTCGACTTAAGGTACCAACATGCCTAGTGGTCGAGTCAGGGGCGAGTTACCCTATACGTTACATGTATACTCAATTTCTTTCTTTTACATCACGTCTTTTAAACTGAACATGTCATTTTCCTCACGATTGCAATGATGATCAAATAACCCTTAGCTCGAACCACACTAATATGATACTGGCATCTTTTTCATTTGAAAGAGGCAGGTAAAAAATTAAGACTTTTAAATGTTGCATTAAATGTTTTTTTTTGGCATATTGCACTCATGTTTATATCAATTTGAAGGCATTGTGCACCAATGCACCCTGACCTGCAATGTGGCACTATGATCACAAATCAACATCAATTAACCCAGAGGCTTCAAGCAGCTAAAGATACATGTTATTGTAAAATTAATAAAATAGCCCGATTTATGCTACTCCTTTGCAGATTTACCATGGTTACGGACAACATTCGCCATGTTGGGAAAGCTGACTATATCTGGATCCTTTGCGCTCATTTACGTCTACTCTGCAGAGGTGTTTCCTACCACGGTGCGGAATGTGGGTGTCGGGGCTGGATCCATGCATGCCAGGATAGGCAGTCTTACTGCTCCATTCGTTGCTGAACTGGTATGTACACTATACGGACTTGGCAGGATTCATTATTAGCCGATGATATCATCTCAACAAGTCACTGCGGCCCTCTCAGGGGCGGATCCAGGATTTTGGGAAAGGGGGGCACACATCTTGGCCATGGGATGTAGCTAAATGGGTTGGTGGACTCATTACAAACGAAGCGAAGGGACCATGGCAGGGAGGGCATTTGGTACATTCTGGTGCAATTTCAGACCTCAATCTATTGGCTTCATTAGTATTACTTAGGCCTATAAAAAATGGGTGTTGAATTTCCAGTAGCAGTTTCCATCTCGTCTTGCCCACAGCCCCAGCTCCAATATTTTACTGCTGCCGGTATTATCCTGCCTAGCTATTGCCCCATGGGTCCCCTACTGCCAATCTGGTTCTCAACCCCCAGCCTCAAAATTATCCTACTGCCAGTCTCATCTTGCCCTCACACCAGTCCCACTGTCCCTATACTGCTAGTCACCCCTCACCCCATCAATCCCCTACTACCAGACCCATCCTGCCCTCACCCCAGCCCCACTGCATGCCCTCATACTACTGGTCTCATCCTGCTCTCACTCCAAAGACAATCCATGACTGCCCCTTTCTTACATCACATACGGGCATTCCTACCTTACCTTTACGCTCTCCTCTTGATGCTCCTTCTTGCTTCCCACTAATTTGTGGTAATGTAGAGGCTGGATACGCAACATTTTCCTTAGAAAATTTTGAAAATTTCAATGTCAAAACATGCATTCTGGTGACTTCTGGGAATGCCTTCATAACTTTGGTTTTAGTAGGAATATTTGAGAAATTCTTTCGCCATTGGAAAGCCAAGATTCTGGACATTTCAGGGAAAATAATTTTGGAAAAAATAGGGGGGGGGGGCGCGTTCCTTGCGGCCCCCCTAAATCCCCTCCTGCGTCTCGGGGGCCAACTGGTGCCCATCTGACAGGTCTCACAGTAGAACTCGCTGGTAACAAGCTCCAGCAATGGCCACGCCCATGGGTGAACCTGCTACCTCGGATATTAGGCGTAAGTCCACTGTGAGACTAAACGTTGTTGCAACTAGAAATTGCACTGGCAGTTGCATCAGACTAATTCATGTATGATCACCATGTAACATGTACTGGAAAAGGGGGCCTTATTGTACCCTGCACTAAGACCACTTTTTGCAGATCATATCTACTTTTGCTCTTCAAGCAATTGTGACACAACACAGGAAAAGGTAACATTATGGGGATTTTGAGCTATTTGCAGAATCGAGGAGGCAAAACCAAGTGAAATATGTTTGCATTTTTCTTGTTATTCTTCAGAAACTTTGAGTAGGTCTTTGGGACATATTTTAAAAACAAAAGACCCAAAATGATTGGCATAAGTGCCTTTTACAACCCAAACATATCATAAAACCTAACACTGACAATACCTTTATAGGTCCATTGACAGGGAATGGGACCTTTGCTAATTTAGGGATGTTTAACTGACCCAAGCAAGCTGTTGTTCAAGATGATATAGATGAACCCATTAAACCATAGCAATTTGAATTGGAAAGAGAAGGTCTTGGGGATCATTTTGATATTTTGCTTATCAAAATCAGATAAGGAGAAGTGGACTAACACCCCTGTCAATGTATGAGGATGCAGCATGTTTTACACTTATTGGCCACCTAGTGGCCAAAAATGACACTAATCCCCGTAATGTTATGTTTTCCCAAG
The DNA here is from genome assembly GCA_949317995.1 of Acholoe squamosa. Lineage (NCBI taxonomy): Eukaryota > Metazoa > Annelida > Polychaeta > Phyllodocida > Polynoidae > Acholoe > Acholoe squamosa. Next base: position 30,545,990 of record OX439049.1, on the reverse strand, counting down.
TTGTGTCACAATTGTAGGAATGACAATTTTGATAGGGTCCACTATGCAACAGACCATACAACTCCCTCTATGTATGTGTGTCTATTTCTATGCAACTAGCTCAAAATCGCATCCCATGTTGCATAGTGGACCCACGGCTATATATTATGGTAAACCATCTTAAATCCTTTAAGTTTGAGCTCAATAACATTCGATTGCTATGATGCATAGACGATGAGGCTGTTACCAGTGATGCATTCATACATCAATAGGAGGTTATTTCGATAAGCTCAACTAAGCTTCACTAACATTGAAAGGTCTGCCAACAGCATGCTGCACCTGATAACATTGTCTGCAATGATGTATAGCTCACATAGCCATTATCAGCTGGGGGCCACCATTAGACCCCGACGGCACTATGACTAACACCTTCAGCCCCCGACTCCACAGTATATGCCAGGGATGCCTCCCATTGGTCAATAATACAATAGCCATGTGCCGTATACAATGCAGGGAGGTGCATTAGGAGATGGTTGTAGATCTGCTACCACAGCTCAACTGTGCTTAGCACAGCAATTGGCAGTGATTTAAAATGCCCAAACTGCAAATATAACATAGTTCTAGTGGCTGCGATTTTAGGCTATATTGATATAACCTTTTAGAATGTATATTCATGACACAATTTTACTATCTTAAATAAAAAATGAACTCATCAAACCCTGCATTTTGGGGTGGGGGATGGGGGTTATGTGATTACAAATTTTGGAAATGTAAGTGTGGTATAAGTCAAATATCTAGAACTCTCAAAGAAGATAGGAAGAAAAATTTAAACATGCAAGGTTTTGCTCCACACAACTTTAATAATTGTGCTTGTTCTTCCAGGGGCGGCTAGTCTGGCAGCCTCTACCTGGGATCATCTTTGGGAGTGCGTCCCTATTGGCTGGCCTCCTGGCACTGGTCCTACCGGAAACTCTCAACCAGCCACTTCCAGATACAATGGAGGACGCCGAGAGGTGGCGCAGCAGCGGCTTCAGATGCTGGTGAGTGCTGATGTAGCTGTTTTCACATGTTGCCCAAGTAATCAGAGAAGCTTGAATCAACATTGACAACTTGTTGATCAAAGTTTATCAGACACTTGTCCTTTGATGTTGATTCAACGCACGAGTATAGATCGTATTCGGCCATGGGAGGTCATTTCTCAATGCACTACGATCACACACTGCACTACGACTTGAAATCTCAATGCTATTCCGGGTGTTTTGGTATGATTTGGAGGGTGCAGTCATAGTCTGTTAAGAAATGGCCTCCTGGGCTTGCATCAATAGCAAAGTTAACTGAGAGAGAAGAGATATTGTGTTTGAAGTACAAGAAATAAGAAATGTCTCCTGGCATCAGAAATTGTTCAGGAAATCTTACCTCAACATTTTTAAGCTCAATTTTGGAAATCTTAAAATGGTTTTATAACAAGAATCGATATGTTATGCATTCATCAGAGAGACTATAATTTCGGCCGTTAACTTCTTCATAGTGATGGCGAATTTAGCTTGGCAGTTGCCTCCTTTAAAAAATGGAAGGTGAACCCGGAGGCATCATTTGGCTTTAAATGGTTACCAATGTTATTTATATTTCTACTGAGGGAGTGTCATTGGTTTCAAGTAACTCTATATATAACATTTCAAGCTAATTTTAGAATAGACAAAATGTGCTTACTATAAATGGGCATTTTGAGGATGTGTTGACATGGAATATTGCATGTTAACTTTGCACACTATGCTCATCCCACCCCCACAATTTAATCCTTTGAAGACATCATGGCTGGTCATCATGATACACTATTAAATCTTTAATACCTAGATTGGCCAGCAATGCATTAGTGCATCACGATGACAAATGGACATGAACCTGAAGGCATCCTGTTGGCCTTAAAGTGTTAAAACAAGCTGATTCCTCTTTCTATTTCAGTACAAACTCTGGGGAGAAGGATGAAGATCCAAGTGAGGAGAGGGATGAAAAAAGTACATCTTTGTTACAAAAGAACGGCTATGCACTACATGACAGAGCCGAGATGGCATGATGCTACACATGAATGTCTATCCTGAAAACATATACAAAACCAGCACCTCACAGAGACTTTGAAACAGCAACTGGACATGGGGTGTAAACTGGCATTAACCGAGATAAACTACAGACCTGAAAACACTGGAGTTTCTATAACAGCAATGTACGGCCACTTTGCAAAGAAGCCAGTGCTGCCAGGCTATCTATCATCCATTATGCAAAAGGACTGAATTTGCCTGGCACGAGAAATGGGGTTTACAGATTTGAATTACTGCTTATTCTTCATGGTAAACTCATGAAAATTTGTCATCTTCCATTACAACTTCCAGTACCAAGTTGCTGTAGAACATGATGAATTTCTTGTCAACTAGGTCCTGAAGGTTGAACTACAATCTATCCATGAATGACATTTTGGAATCCAACTACACTGCCACGAATCCCATAGTATCCATATTTTACCCATGTTTTTGTCAGATTTTATCCATAGGGCTGAATTGTGATTTAATGCACTACATCCTTTGCTTGTTATCCTGCATAAGTGTGTTCTGGTGGATAAATAACCAGGGCTACTCACTGAGCCTGCTCAGCCTATAGGGTTGATAAGGTTGATACTCTCCTTCGGGGTGAACCTGATACCCATCAGTCACCACTGAGCTACCCACCATGGTAACATTAGTGCATCATGGTGACAAATCATCGTGAGCTTTAGGACATTTTTACAATCTTAAGAAGTCTTTGGAAGACTTGAATTCTTTGAAGCCTATAATCATTATCATAATTACTGTCTATATAGTGTTATGAATTCATTTGTTTGTTTCATGTTATTTAGCCAGTATCGGAAAAGCATCTACATAGGCCAAAAAGAAAAGAAGTTGTGATTCCAGTTACCCAACAGACCCTAGCAAAACAGGGTCGACACATTTTTCATTAGTTTTCGTCCATTTCCATACATTTTTTTTTGTATCTTTCATAGATTTACATCAATTCTTCTAGTGGTCTCGAGTCTATAACTAAACATGTATATCTTTTTTCACCTTTCTCGTATGCTTTCATACTTTTACCATAAAATCGACGAATATGGCATATCCACCCATACGTTTATATTCAAAACTTTAGAGAATATCAGACCTACCCCTATGTAACTGGAAAAACACAATTACTTTTTTTTTTGCCTAATTATTGGAGAAATCTTGGTGACATCTTATTGGTCAAAGAGTCATAGTCATGCATCAAAATTTTTAATCTTTTTGAGCTTTGGGAATAAATTGAATTAAAAAAGGGGGAAGAAAAGGAACAGAAGGAAACAGACCTACCGATTAAATTTGCCTTAAACACACCTTTTTCTTGACCTACCTTGTCCCACAAGATTTCTTGGGCATGTATATTTCATTCATGTGATGGTCAACGAGGACTTGTCTGATATGACTGGCCATTCTCACTTGCAAAAGTGATTTCGAAGCAGGTTTCTATTGGGTTGTATTGAATCTACAAGGATGGGTGTATCTACAAATGTTTTGCTCAATGATTAGGAGAATGGCCAAACCTGAAACTCAGAATTAAAGCGGCAGCATAATTAGCTAGTGGAAGGCTATTGATACAAATTGACCAATACCTCAAGTTATGATTAAGTTGTGTGTTACTTCTATGTTGCTGATGCATAATTAAAATCTGTGTAGTTTTATCTATTCATGCTATGCTCAACAGACCACCTACAGTAGGTATGGGGTATCACAAACTGTCATATGGGTCAGGTCGTCAGAAAGTGTAAGATTTTGCCCTTGAAGGTCCTGAAAAACTAATTATCTAATTACTTTATATAACCTTAACAAAATTTTCAAGGTACATCTCCTCAGCTCAGAAGACCAAAAAATACCGATCTAGGCCATCTGGTTCCATTTTTATTGCTTGTTTTGTGTCATGTAACGTCCGGTACCAAAATAATGAAAAATGGAGGTAATTGAAGTTGCTCTCAGTAATATAAGAATGTCCCATTATGCATAACAAACACATGAAATAACAAGGCCAATATGTCTATTAATGACTTCAATTACAAAATGGAACAAAATTTGAGTTATGCATGCACAGTAGACTGCCTCCTACATGATGATAAAAGTACCGGACGTTACGCAACGTCCGGTACTTTTATCAGAATTATTTCACATAAGCTACTCTCATATGGAGACAAATGCTGGTAGACACACAATTTTTTCACCAAAGTAGGGGATAATAAGCCCTTCATATGGGTAACAACAAAGATTTTGAAGCTTCATTTTTTCCATGTTTTATAACCGATTTAGATTTAGGTACCGGACGTTACAAATTACAGATTTCCATTTTGAAAGACACATCATGAAAAATTCTCACTTAGTAACATGTCCAAACCTCATGGAAATGATACCTATGATCATATACAATACAAAAAATAACTTTGGGATACTCTATAGTGTTCTTTATTCAATACAGAACACTTGTAAAAAATACAAAAAGTATAAAAAAGAACAAATTTGGCATTTTTTTCACTTCGGCAGACTATAAGTCCTAAAGTTTTTGATGGATGACCACAAATTTACATTTTTCTGATAGCCCTAAGTGTTCTCTATCAGATGAGTCTATGTAAGACAAGATTGGTTTACAACTTCCTTCTCCAGAGCCATAAAAGTCCAAAATGACCCAAAAACACAAAATCTACTGCTTTCTGGCGACCTGACCCATATACACAAAGGAAACTTCTTTGAAAAGGGCACAAAATATGATCCATAAGTGGAGCAGATACCTTCGAGAGTTTCTTTTTCAATTACCGAGGATAACCAATGTCCATTATGCAGTTCTCTGTACAATGTCTCCTCTTTTGATAATCTCCAAAGTCTAAGGACAGATTATAACCCGATGTAATCATAGTATATCTTGCAAACGAAGACAGTGGAGGAGTATGTACCTATGATGTAGTGGGAAGTTACATATACCTGACACCTTTGTAGCATTCTAGAAAAATCGTTACAAAACTTCAGACTTCAAGGGTTAAAAACTGTAGTATAAGTATTTGTAGTCTCCTTCATTTAGTACTAAAAGAGAATATCAATCTAAAGTGCCTTACAGTCTGGCATAACAGCCTTGTAGCCAAATATTGCTGATCCACATATCTATCAGTTATATCATAAATGTGGTAGTGGTATCAAGAGGAATGAATGACTGTGTATGTATAAATGAGATTGTGGTGCTTGAACCATTGGTGTAAGGTTGAAATGGGCTGGCGGGGATAAAGTAAAAGTAATGAGATCTTTGCCATATTCTCACCAGAGTCCCAAAATGATTTTTACTTTTCATATGTGCAAAACTAATAGGGGGTCCCATGCATTCCTTTGAGATACAGAAGATCCAGCCCTACATAGGATCATATAGTGATTTGTCACATAAATCCACAGATTCATGTCCAAAAGTAATCAGAATTTTTATAACTTCTTCAGAACTTAGATGTTAAGCATATCTTTGCAGTTGATACAATATTGATGCGTGGTCCAAGGCATTTTTCTAATGTTTTGGATTATTGAAATAATAAATGTAAGGATATGGTTAGAATAGTGACATGTGGATTATGTAGTGTCTTCCAGGTGGTCATGTACAGCAGCCCCCATGGCTCATGTGTAAGGTTCTGCCTTGCTCACAGAAGACCCAGGATTCAAATCCATGCCAAGCCCTCCTGCTTTTCGCAAATTTCGTTTATCCATAAATTCAATGTAACACAGAGACCCCTGGTGTCCAAATAATGAAGTAACAATACTTACCAGCCACCTGAATGAAACAAGTGAAACAACATCATATTGATGTGTTAAGGTTTGGCATCTTGCTTTAATGCATTATATGCACACCCATTAGTCGATCATGCTGTCCGTAAATGCTCAATGACTTATTGTATACGGTACAATTGTGTCCAATATAAAAACAGAACCCACCAATGCTCATAACCATAGAACTGGGGACCAATAAAGACTGCCTTAACCATTGAAGAGCTGTATAATTCCTCAGTGTTTATGTTCCTTTGTAATTGGGCTGCATTCCTCCAACCTCCTACTCTGAGTAAAAGTGGTTTAGCATAGCATGACGACCCTTCAGGAGTGAAATACAAAGTAATGATGGTGTGGTTATTGTGAGGTACTCACCAGGGCTATATTTATTCATCATGATGCCAAAGTTAAAACATGATCATCTATAGATTGTAATAATGTGGTAAACCACTGAAAGGCTCACAATGTAATTTTTACCCTAGTGTTTATAATATTTTAGACAGTATACTGATGTGTCATATTGCATCATCTGCATTTATTTCTGAATAAAACGTCAAACCTTTAGAGTGTTAAAGGAATTCATTTATTTTACCTTTTCTCTCCTACTATAATCTTCTCACCAAGTATGGGCCTAAAAACTTAAAGTTAAAGGGATATCTGGATGTAGGATAATTACCTCCATATTTTGAAGATCATGTGACCAGTTGCCATGGAAACCATGGCAAAGGTTTTCTGAAATCTTCAATTTTTCTCTACCTTTCACTACTCTCACAGCCATTGAAGGGAAACTTATTTTAGTGCACACATGGGGGTCTACATAAGTTGTAAAACAGAATTGCACTTCTTTTGAGACTATTTTGATAACTGTAGGATGTAAACTTTTAAAAATATCAGTCACCAAACAGGCTTTCAGATTATCGGAAATTGGCTTTTTTTTCACCAGAATCTCCCCTGGGTAACATCCAGACATTAGATTTTCTCCCCATTCAAATGCCCTTAATCCTTGTTCAATTGATTCCTGAGACATCAAAAGAGTTTCGACAGGATGCAAATATGACATATGCCAATGATTAGACAGAATATGTTAAAATCTCTGGAAATGTCACACATGGAAATCCTGCATTAGGTGCAAATTCAAGGCAATAGCAAGAGCTAAAATTGTTGTCCCAGTTAGCTCATTTACAGGTAATCTTACCATGATACATATGCATAAAGTTTGTATCAAAACTGCAAAATTTGTGTTTGATATAAAATGGTGTAACAACCTCTCTGTGGCACATACGCTGCTTGACAAAGTTGAAAATATGGCAGCATATAGGCCTGTATACCGGGCCTTTTAAGCTATTCCTATCAACTATTTAGCTGTAAAATGAAATATGGTCCTAATTTCAATCAATTCTGCTTGGAAATTATGTGCAAGGCTTATACTGTATGATAAAAACAGAAATGAGTGGCAAAAATGCATTTAAACTGAAAATTCCCTTCAGTAAACACATGCGGTAGATCAGTCCCATACTTGGTGAGAAGATCTATATCACATGTGTGTAAGTCCATGGCGGTAGGCCATCTGCCTCATTCTGGTTGCACCAGCCCTCAGGGGCTGGTCAGCCGGTGAACACTGCCCCCTTGTGTATCATACCGATCCAGGTGTAGGTGGAAGGTAGAGAATGTCAGAGGGGGAAGTAGCTCAGCAGTAGAGCATCTGTCTGCAGATTGGAAGGTACTGGGTTCGATTCCCGGTTTCTCCCGGTTTCGCCAACCTCTACATCGTACAAACCTTTACCGATAATTATAGGTATGAATGGTATTCAATTGAATGCACCGTACAGGAACAACTGTGTGAAATTCTTGCATTCCATAACGACTTACTGCCATACATATCCTGACATTTCCAAAATTTCTGACTTTTCACACTTTGTCACACTTTTCCCAACACCCTCTAGAAGAGTATGTCACAAATTCCCAAACACCTCCACCCCCCAAGATGGAACTTTATGTAAGATTAAAAGCAACTGTTATCTACCCCAGATTAGATGAGAAAAATAAGGGTTGTTTTACAAAGAAAAATTGGCAATGTGAAATCACACAGGCACTGATACCCCCTCCCCCTGTCACACTTTGTTACACTCTGGTCAACACCCACCCACCCCCTCGGGCTTGACATAATTTATGGATCAGCCCTTATTTGACAACATTTGTGGCTCCTTTGGGACGCTCCCCCATAAGGCTTAAATCTAAAAGCAACAGCGGAGGATGCAGGGAGGCAATAAGGAGGGGTCATCTATTAACAAAAAAAGAAATCTCTCTTAGAATGCAAATCTCCACCTAGAATGGATGTTGGCTGTACGGGACCCAGACAACCTGAACTGCCTGCCTTCACCCACTTATTTAATAATGTAAATTACCCTCTGGATCATTTGCTTAGTTGTCCAGGGTTTCCAGAATGTTCAGTGGACACATTTCCCTCTAGATATTGATGAATGAGAAAATTAAACAGTTATGAGAAGAAGAGGACAAAAACAGCAATGGGCCAAATTTGATTAGGACTCAAAAGAATCCTCTTCAAGAGGTTAGTTTAAAGAGCAGATGTTTCATTAAGCTAATGCAGCAGGTTATAAAATATTCATAGCAAGCACCCATAAATCTTGTATAATTGGTCTTCAAAGAGCAATGACCAACACACAACTTGTACCTGGGGTTGGGTTGTTGAAAGTTTATTATGAGAGAAAGTCAAATTCCTGATATTACTCTAGATTTGATATTGATTGATTGACAATTATTAACAAAAACATTCACATAATGCTGGGCGCAATTCTGCCGAGAAGGCATACACAAGTTTCATATGTCTGCCATAAAAATAGCGACAGAACAACACAATTTCTAACACACAAGATATATACTGTTAAGTTTTCATACTATGAATTTGACTCAATCCTACAAACAAATGTTTCAAAGTCATTCGAGTTTTTGTGTATAACTTGTCAGGTCATCCCACAGTTCTTTACCATGGCTCAGCAGGCTTTTTTAAAAAAAAAAGTCCCTTTTACACGTGCTACTTTCAGTTGGACTTTCTCTGCATTTCGTAAAGCTCTAGCGGGTATAATGGCGCCGGTATAATCATATTTGATGGTTTTTTTGCCCACTTCTACATAAGACAAAGCAGCAGCATGGGTCTCAGCTTTGGTACATCGTTTTGTTGATGCAAATCATCAACTTGGCACCCCACGGTTCCTTGATCTCTTCAACTATCCTTAGGGCGTCAGTTTGCATTTTGCATATGGCCCAGACTGAACCACTGTCAATCATTATCATGAACCCACAGTAATCCACGATGGGCCGAGTCATCTATTTGTATACAAGTAACGCTGTCCTTTTATTTGTTCTGGCTTTGATCCTTCTCAATTGACTTAATCTAACCCTCCTGAGGTTAGTTTGCTTTTTCAACTGATCCTTTATGGTGAGATGAGTGTTTACAAGATAATTAAAGCTCCGTACCAACTTGATTTGCAAAATAGGAATACACCGGTAAATATTTCAGTTAATAATGATCAAGGCATAATGTTGTGATCTTAAAATGGCTTAAACCTTTACTTGAAAATTTTGCGAGAATGGCTTTGTCCTTTTCAATGGTCACTCCAAACAACCTTTTTAGATTTAATAGACTCTAATTCATACACTAACCTACTGAGGGCTATATCAAATTGAAGTCTTCATAATTTAGAAACTTTTTAGAATTGGATATTAACACCAGATGGCAGTGGTGTAAGACGACTGAGTATTCTGCCACTTCTATCAGCTCACTACTCTGGTGCCCTGAGGTATAAACCCTCAGGGCACCACCGTACAGGAAGCAGCAAAGAGTAGTGAGAGATAACTATATTTAACTCCCACTATGCATTACTCCTTAGTGTGCAGGAACTGGAAATACTACTCACTCATCAAGCATTTATTTTTCTAGTCTGAACCATTATGATTGAAGACTGTCAAGTTCAGGGTCATTGTGGCAGTCACTAGTGCCATCTTATGGCGCTAGGTACGGGTGTATCAGCTCTCTAACTTGAGCCCTGACCACTATCGTAATAATCATAAATGAACCTACATGTACTAAGAATAATTAGAGTATCATTCAGAAGGATAGTGTAACTAATGCAAAGAGCACACATAACATGGTCTCATTGTACTGGTAAGTTAGTTCACCTTCAGGTCTTGTCATAATACTGTGGGTACCTAGTGGACCCTGAATTCATGTATCACATGGAAGCTTTAGCAGGGGCAAAATGCAGGGAGGCACTAAGGTGTATCTAATATTTTCAAAACCAATGGGCATAGTGCATTAACGCCACAGGTAGTCCTTAGATAGCTAATGTGGTAAGTAGATACTGTGTATTTATTTAGACCTGGTATCAGCTGATCCTGCAACACAAGCCAAATACATCACCACAAGCACGCTGCACTACTCCATAGATAACACTAAACCATTGAAGAGTAGCAAGCTGCTTTATAGCATTATAAAATTATCTAATCATTTAAAACCAGTAACTCGCCAGGGCTCCTGTTCTGCATCGGGCCAACTCACATGCTTGAGGTGCTCTCATGGGGTCACCATGATCCATCAATGCAATGCTTGCGAGTTACTCGCTAAAATTGCATTATTATGAGGCAATTGAGTCATCTGGCACTTAACACTGCTTAAAGGGTCAAGGTATCCAGCAGAAATAGGTCTCTTATCATTTCCACTTACCGGTGAACACCGATATCAGCTCAGGGTTGAGGTAGCACTAACAGCCCAATGATCAGCGTTAATCAATCTGTTGCCAGATGAAGATACAACTGGATCCTGTGGCCATAGGTGAAGGTTTACGGCCGGTTTACAATTTGTTTGCTGGAAGCTCATGAGAAAACCTCGTTACAAAGACTATAGTTTTGAGTTCATCCACTTGTGGGGCCACATCTAATCGACATCTCCCCCTTCTTTTTTGTAACCATGTCTAATCTTTATCGGTCAAATTATCCGACTGTTTACATCCATTTAGCCATATGACAAGGTTGTAGTCAACAACATGCCATATCTAGGATCACTTGTCATACATGATTGCAATACATTTCCAAACTGACAGAAATAAATGAGCGTTATGTCTGTATTGTCTAAACATGACCAATATAGATAGGGCTGATCGCCAGCAAAGCCAATGGTTCCAGTCAACCCATGGGATTTATCTAACATAAAAGTATTATTTCCCCTAGTCTATATTATTGTAACTCATTAGACTGCACCCAGGGTGGGGGGGGGGGGGCACTTGGCCTTTGTTTGATGACCAACTGTGGTACCAACCCCGCAGAGCGGTGGCAGTCAATGCGTCACAGAATGGAATCTTAATTCAATTTACATATAGAGTGCCTCGGATAGGGGGAGGGCTATTATCACACTTCCTCTGTGAAAATTCAGCTGTATTTCATAGAAGGGGGCTGTGGCATGAGCTAAAAAAAGAGGGGGGGGGGTGTATTTTCGCAGTTGGTAGCATCTATCAAAGATTCAGTGCCCCCCGTGCCACCCAGGAGAATACATTGTTTCAGACAAAACAAGCAAGTTGTCTTAGCTTTTTATAGAAATATTGGTCAGGAAAAATTGAAAATATTTTGTAAGGATGGACGTTAAACTCCATTAATGCCCGTCTTGTTACACTGACAATACAATCATCCATTAGAGGTAGCTATACTACAATGTCATATTCATACGTTACCTAAGCTTTTTTTTCATTGGCAATAATCAACGTGAATGAATTTAGCAACAGGCTGACACGTGACAAATTGAAAACAATAACCAAAAGCTGGTAACTAACCCTAAAAGTGGAAACACAAAAACAGAGACAGGTTTATGTGCCAACTGGCAACCACAAGAGGGGACTGGCAACCCAAGTGGCAAATAGTAGTCTACAAGTGGCAACTGGAAACGTGGCAGCATTCTTCCTTGCTGTGCCATATAACCAGGTATCAGAATCTTGCCAGTTGTCACTTTAACATTAGTAGAAGCCTAGACTGAGTATCGTCTCACTATTGGCAAATTGAGACTGAGATCACTCAATGGTAAAACTTGGAGTAGCCATAGTAAAGAAGTCCATATTTTTAATCCATTTCCATGTCAAAGTCGTTCCTTCTAGCTTTCCATAGTATAATATCTTGTGTCAGATATCTAATAACACTCATTTTCCATGGTTATCAATTACAGAAACTGCTTGGAGCTTGAGAGTGCTTAGTGGTAGACAGGGTTTTGGGAACGTAAAGTAGGTGAGCTAATATACAAAATCACTGGCATCAAACCTATGGAAATGTCCCAGGAAATGTGCTCAGCTCTAATTTGGTGTGAGCCCCATTCAGCATACCTTGAACTATCAAATCCAGTCAAAGGATTTGCAGAAGGCCCTTTTCTTATATGTGAGCCACTATTTCACTCAATAAATCCATATGGAGTGATCATGCAGTGACTGTCCCCAGACAGCTACTTATAGAGGCTAGTAGAAGCCACCTGTCACAACCTATGGAATTGTAAGTTATATAGCAATTACAGATCCATAAGTGTAATTGTGCACTGATACAGCCTTTCTTCATGTTAACCCATGTAGTGAGTCCATTCTTTAAAGGGTTAACCATGCAGCATAGTAGGACTGGTTGAGCTGTATAACAACAAAGCTTTGCAGCGATTGAGAGGCTATTCCTGCCTGAGCTGTGGGAGCTGGTCGATATGCTCATTGTGACACAAACTTGAAAAGAGCAGCTCAGGGCCAGGACCAGCTGGCAACTTATCTCACTCACTATCACATACTGTGGCTTTGGGTAAGGGCATGAGGAGGTGGCTGTGGAGTGAGTGAATGGGTTGGCTTTAGGGTGAGGTTGGTCACATTGTGCATCATAGATATATCTCGCTAAAATGCATAATGTAGCCATTGTAAGTAAGTTGCTGGTGCTGCATTGGCACACCTTTCTGGCCTCTTGGCATGTCTGGTTGGTATGATATATAGACAGGTAGCCCTGGGTAGTAGCTCACTACATGTATTCATGCTCCATGCAGACGAGGTAAACGGTTATAAGCACATCTTTTGATGCCAGGAAGCTAATTCAGAAAGTTTGGTGAATATGTTTGACTTTTAGGTGAAGTCAGTGAATTTTCAGGCAAGACTTCTGAGTGTAAAAATGTGGTGCAATTCTAAAACAAATACTTCTCAGACTTGACTCCTGGCAAACATTCTGTCTGGCAAGTTTTCTAATGGGTATAGCTAGATAGTAAATTTGACATCCTGAGTTGAGTTTTATGAATTACAACATCTTTTCTAAAGAGAGAGTCAAAAGGGAGTATTCTCAGGCATGTATGTCTACACTTGAAGGGAGAGTAAATCTTGGTGAGAATTGCAATTTTCACTCTCTTCATGGATTTTGACTCTCTTTGGTTTTGTGAATTTCTACACAGGGCTACATTCATGAGGAGCAAAACAGGGCAAATTACCTTTAAAAGCAACAGTCAGCTATGTCACCCTGAAAGTAGATATGATACATGTGAGTGCACTGACAGAAAAAAGAGCATCGGCCTGAGTTTCACCTAGTCTCTGGCACTGCCTGAGTATCATGAGGCTCTCCCCTGACATGACATACTCATGCTGAGCCTGCTCCAATGCCACACATTGGGAAAAAGGATCAGCATGAGTATGGCACAAGGCTCAGGCATGGTGCCATACTTAGTCTGAATCTAACTGAATACTCCAGCAAAGCAGGGGTCTAGCCCCTACACTGATGTCTGAGATTATATCATATCCTAGCACCAACCACACCATGTGCCTCATTAGCTCAGTTGATATGGTACTGAAATCTGCATCTGAAGGTGGTAAGTTCAAGCCCCATTGAGTCAAAGTCAATCTCGGGAAGTCAATCTTATTGCTACAATGTGAGCATGAATATGCATTCATAATGGGTTTGTGAGAAAGATTTTCCCTATTAAGCCCCCCCCCCTCACCCATTCTTGCACATACTCAATATTCTTTCTATTACCCTCTAGTCCTTGGAACCATGATATTAATGGAATATAGCATAAATATGGCAGCACAAGGGTGGTATATTGACGAATATTGCACGAGGCCGTTAGGCCGAGTGCAATATCGTCAATATACCACCCGTGTGCTGGCATATTTATGCCATATTGCATTTATACCACCTTTTCCTCCATTTTGTATTAATTTCTTACCTGATATCCACAGAATATAGCCATGAGAAGACATTTTGTAAAAGCAAGCGATACGGCCCGGGTCAGCGCTCTGCGGGAAGCCATTGTTTTTGTTCCTTGCCGGGAGAGACACCGCTGTGTATACAGTCACTTTTCGTATCAAATCCAACCATGACAAGTTTTCAAATTAAAACATACATATCCTTAGACATTCTAGATGAGTACTCCATGCTTGATATGTCCGATATCTTCAAAATAAATAAGAATCCATTGATTTTCCAAACCGGTCCGAAGTTTTCGGTGTCTTCCTCGTACGACAAGCAGTTGACCTATATCTACATCCGGGCCACTGACACACTTTCGCCGAACAAGGAGGCGGGTAGGAATGGCCGGACCGCGACTCGCGTACGTTGGGAAAATCAATGGATTCTTATTTATATCGAAGAAAATGGAGAAAAGTAGCACGCATTTCTCGTCTATGGCTCGTATACTTCTTGGGACTTTGATATTATAACATGTCATGGTTGGATTCCATACAAAAAGTGAGTGTGAAAATGCGGTACCTCTCCGGTCAAGGTCTTATTTATTTTCGCATTGGAGTTCATCACCGTTCAGTGTGGCGCTATGGCTAAGGTCTTCGCCTACCTCCACTGCGGTCGGGGTTCAATTCTTCTACGAGTTTGGACGATTTTTCATATTGAAACAATGGCGAGACTGAATTTGTATGTCTGCCACACATTTCCCAAAATATCCTAAGTCCAACTTGACCTCGAAAAAGTATATCCAAAAATCCCAAAAATGCACATGTGTGTATATGCTCTCATAATGCACTGGTAGGAGATGGCATAACAGTAAGGGAGGTGCCAGAATAGTGGTATAACTAAGAATATAATCTTTTCTATATAGGAATATAATAGGAATAAATCACTAAAACATTTAGAGTATGATCATATCTTTGCAGTAAATGTAAAAGTGACATATGGTCCCAGGCATATTTCTAATGTTTTGGGGCTTGGAAAAAAGTAGAATACCAGCTTTCAACACACAGAGGGAGCAGATCATATGAGATTTCAAGTGGAGATATTTCAGCACAGTCAAGATGGTGTAGTGCTAACATGGTTACCTTCATATGAGAAGGTCCTGAGTTCGATCCCAGCCCAGGGATGCTCTTCAAACACTGCAAGTTTTCAACCCGAAAATCTTTTGATATGCAAACGATTTGTTTTCTTGCTATTTTCTGACTTGGCAGACATTGAAGATTCTGTCAGTTTTCAAGCAAGCATCTATTTCAATTAGTTACAAAGTTAGGTCTTAGAAAAATACACTGCAATAGTTGAGATGTTTCCTATTAAACTGAAAAAAAGAAAAATGTTTCTCAGCACCACCGAGACTTGAACGGAAGACCCCTCACATGCAAAGCAAGAATCCTACCGCTGTGCCACCTCTACAACTGGTGAGCCAGGTTGCAATAGGCATATAAGTAGGACTGTGTCATACTTACTGAGGACATTGTGGACATTTGTCCTTACTATGGGCATTTTTCCTTACTATGGTCACTCCTCTCTGTGTTTCCTATTAGTCTACTGGGCCTCATATGACCAATGACATCTCACTGTAGTAGGTCTATGGTTGAAATATCATATTGATAGTGCCACTTTCAACACCTGCCTCGCTAGCACAGATAGGAGCATAAAGGAGTCACAATAAGGAGGTACCCGGTTCAAATCCCACCAAGGAGCAATAAGGACACTGAAACCAGGAATGCACAAACTATTCATTGATTAATAAGACTGTCTTAGGAAGTTGAATGTTCGACCATCTGAAATCCTTGTGTGTATGAAAAAATGGGCTTTTGTCATACGATGACCTTAATTTCTACACTTCTTGATAGTGTTTAACAAACCACTTATGTGTTGGGCTTAATACACCCTACAGCTTAGTAGTTCAATAAGGGCTACAAATGCAGGGCTACATACCATTACAATTTAGACTGTCTGTAAGCCCTACAATGCAGTGCTGATTAGTAACTCATTAAGTGGGGTTGTGCCAACTGGGTGGTGTTGCTGGACTCACTCTGAAGGTAGAATCCAGCAAAGTGTGATCCTATGTATTGGGATACTCTGGCAGTGCATTACACCATTGGTAAGAAAGACTCCTGCAATGGTGGAGCCTGTTCAGGTAGGATCCAGCATTGCCAGACCCTCTTCATAGAGATGCTCAGGCAATGTCCTATTCTCTTCTATTATGTTACTCCAGTTGACCCTGAGCCTGTCTCTTAAGAGACTCCTGCGCTGTGAGAGTAGGGCAGTAGAGAGGGTACAGTTAGGCCATAAACAATCTAGAGTAGAGTGTCAGGTATTGCTGGAGTATGCCTACACCCTAGGCTCACCCTGAGTATCAAAATATACTCATTTTGGCGACATTTGCCTGAGGCTAACATTAGGCTCACGGTGAGTATCAATATTTTCTCTGTGTGGGCTTTCAGTTTAAGTGTGTGTAGGTCAGATTAGGACAGAAAATAGCATCAAAGGACGAAGAATGACATGTCCTTTCTATATTTCCTTTTTGTCCAAATTGATCAAGAGGGTCCTGTCTGAACTAATAGCACTCTACACCCTTCAACCCCCACCTAATGCATGCATAGCGTTTGTAGAGAAACCTTTGTAGAGTGTCATGTAGAGTGTGAGGATCTATAGAACGTACAGCTGGGGGCGGGGACGGGGATGGGGAATCAGTTACTCAGCAACTGCAGTACCAACCCAAATAATTATATTACTCATGAGGATGTAATCCTAAATTTTATGCTAAGCTAGCATGATGGTTCTTAGAACAGTGCTTATGGTACCTGCTCTAATATGATTGGCGAATATGATTCAATGAAGAAAAAACAACCTTTGACACTTTTTGTGGATACACATTTCATCAACTACCAATGTTTTGCAAGGTTAGTTGATAACATTCCCTGTATTCCCTAGATTCTTTGCAAGGTTAGTTGAACCCAGGCCTTGATACTCCTGAATTCACAGGAAATCTAGTCCGATTCCAGGATCCAATTCAAGATTTTTGCACCTTTGATATAGATCTAGTATATGATAGGAACAATAGGCCAACTGTCACCACTTCAGCCCAACACTCAAAGTGTTACCAATGGGAGAGAAGTGCTAGTGAATAAGTTGGTAATTTGGGTATTACTATCACCAAACGCTATAAAACATATGTAGAGCCCAGGGCAAAATATTGATCTTTGGTACACATTAATAGGCACTCAACAGCAGCTGGGGATAAATGCCAGCTTGTATTATAATTCCACACATAGCAACATTTTAGAAAGCGTTCATTATGAAATTCCTCTCTCATCCACATCAGAGCAGAGGCTGTGCAAGGATGTATATTTATTGGAGCCCCATACCCATGTGGCTGTGGGCAAGACTTATTAGATTTGTGACGTTGTATACACTACACAGTCACAGTAACCATAGATACGGCATCATGCTCCTGTCATATTTCCTCCTCCTCTAACTCTGGGTCTCGTGATATCTCGGCTATGTAAAGACCTCACGAGAAGTAAACATAGATCCCCATTCATCACGCTAGGTATGCGGCTATTATATACATGGTGGTATCCAGTGACGTCTTACAGCTTCTATAGGGGGTTTACAATGGATGACATGAACGATATAATTGATGAGTAAATTTGGAAAAAACACATAATAGTGCTCTATATATAGTGCACGGGAGCACTTGCTTTAGTAATATTGCATATTAAAGACCGGCACCTATTCGAGACCAAGTGCATTCGTCAAGTTGAAAACAATCCGAAAAGAAAAACTATATCCTGGCCGGCGCTCATTCAAAGGAATGGTCCTCCTTCAAAGACCCTGGGCATATTTGGGGAAGGCAGGATGTGTGCACTTAATAAAAGGTCTAATTTTCTTTTTTTTTTTCAAATTCTGATGGTCTGATTCTTTTTATTTCATTCTTTTCCTCTTCAGAATCCATACGATCATTTTAGTGAAGACAATGTTGGAAAGTTATCGACCAATTAACATCCAAGTAATACTAACATATCCCAGTTACATTTGTCCTAGTTACCTGACTTTTGTATGACTGTAACCGTAGTAAGTAACTTCCCAGGGTTGCATGTATGCACAATACAATGGCTCAAAGAAAAAGTGTTAGCATGATGTGTCAATGCAATACTTAAACATGAGTTAAAAGTGCTTAAACATGAGATGAAAAGTAAAAAATCAAAGGTTACATTTAGCGCTTAATGTACATATACACGTGTCATACATTTTGCCTCTTGAATTGCACTAGAGTACACTTAATTTGTGGTACAAACTGGTACAAAGATGAAGGTAGATTGCCAGGTATGGAAATCTGGTGAAAGGGACTGTACATTTCAGTATAGATTGACTCATAAAATGAGATGGAAGAGATTTGAAGATTAATCTGAGTGTGCTCCAGTTTCACTCTTGTTAGAGATTTCATACTACTGTGGTTGTGTAAATCTGATCTACGTTTTATCTAGATCCAAATTGAAATAGCAAAAATGCTTAAGCATTAGAATAAAACTTCAGGTAAGTTATGATATACACAAGACAGGATACCAACCTTAGATAGCAAGTGTTCTGCAGGCATTGCTGTAATCTGGAAATGTTTTCAGGTAACTGTGACACCGCCAAGTATATCACAGAAGTCTCTTAATTATTTCACTATTTCAGAAGATGTCTTTTTATATTTTGTATAGTAATATCGATAGGAAACATAAGAGAGCTGTCATTTTATTTTCAAGGGCCAAAGTAACAAACACTTCTCAGTGTCGGATCCAGGATTTTGAAAAGGGGGGCGGGCGCTCCTCATTTAGCCCCTAATTTTAGCTTAATTCTAGGGTAAAAAAAGGTTAGGTAAACTCGCAAGTACTGGGAAAGGGGGCGGGGCGCGCCCCTGCGCCCCCTCTAAATCCGCCACTGCTTCTGACAGGGGTTTCTTCTAATCAAAATGAATGTCTTTTAGTAGTTTTTAGACCTGTTTATGATGTTTACCCCTTTCTCCTGTCACCTCCCTGGGTTAGGCTTAGTTACCCACACACCTTCTTCCCTACAGTCTTCACTTTGAAGTCAAGGCAGTAAATCCAATTAGCTCTGTGTAGACAGGAGAAGAAGTGGCCACTTGAAGCAGATCTGAAGCACCTATCTGTACACTGCTATACGATGTGATAAGAAGGTATTCACTGTAGGGGGCATTGCGGCTGTTATAGCATCATCAGCAGCCTGGGCTTAACCCAATTAGAGCTGTATGATACTTCCAGTTCCATGCTCCTCAATGAAGGTACTACATTGGTATATCAGGCTGGTTCTATTATAATGATGCACGGGTGTAGCCGTATAATAACGCACATCTGCATCAACACAGCAGAGGGCGTCCGCTTAGCACTCAGGAGGCTGGGGCACATAAGCTAAAGAGAACACAAAGTAGGTATCCTCTCATGCTAAAGGTCATGCCCTGCTTCACCATTAAACTTGGACTCACCACATTAGACTGAAAAGCTTTGTGTATTGCACAAGCAGGCATTGTATGCACGTGACTCTCCTTTTAGTGGACTTGTTCTGAGTAGCTATCATCTTCTTCAAAAATACATTTTCCCCTATATGCAACACCCTCCAGAAGTCTTATGTGACACAACGTCAATGGGTAAAGGGCGAAGCCTTGCATTTCTATCATGGGTGTGATGTACATGTTAGCAGGAAGCTTAAACAGCGTGGACATTGAAACATTGTGAGCACATAATGGGTGCAAGGCGGGGGGAAGGGATCCATGCAGGGAGGTGCGTTGCAAAGCAACTGTAGGTAATGTGACAGGGTCTCAAATAGATTTGGTCTCCAAAAAGGGTACAGTATGGGAATCTATCATAGTATATAATCACTAGAGTACTTACATGTACCTCTACAGTAGATTTGCTGGAATACATAATAATTATAGCTTCAGCTGAAAGACAATCCTGTGATGTGCTTTTGAATATGCTTGAGTTGGAATTGGGAATATATAGCATGACCAAACACATCAAAATTGCTGTTGTCATCCAGTCTGAAGTAAGGCCCTAGGAAGGACCTTGATGAAAGGCCCAACCTCTTTTATTTGTGCCCAGACAGGGCAGCCAACAATGTCCACAGCTTCAACACGGGGCCACGGCTTATTCAAAATGTTACCTGCTTACTGACATCTCGTGCTGCACGGTATGCAAGACTTTGCGAGATGGTGCAGAATGACGTATGGCACATATTGCAATGAGTTACTCTCCGGGTATCATTGCAGACATCTCACTGCCTTGACAGACTAAACCTCTGACAGAAGATTAAGATGTCTACAGCTTACTCAAAATGCCACACTGACATGCAATTTTATTACCATTTTGAACAATTTTGACTTGATACCTCTGATTATGCAAGAGAAATAGCCTGTAAAAAAGCACTGAAGAGGCCAGAATCGTGGTACAAACAATACTTTGATAGGTGTCTTTGTATATATGCTAGAGATGAAGTTCGAATTATTGTGTGCAGCATCAAAACATATCCAAATTGCTGCTGCCATGCAGTCTGAAGTAAGTCCCTGGGAAAGAGCTCCATGGGAAGGCCCAATCTCTGACTAATTTTGATTTGTGCCCAAATAGGGCAGCCAGCAGTGCAAAGCCCTTCATGAGCGATAATACAGTGATATGCTCAGAGCTTCAACACAGAGACACAGCTTACTCAAAAGGCCATCTGATTTCAGATGTGTCATGCCACATGGACATGTGAGCCTTTGATTACCATAGGTCACAAATGCCTCAAAAAAATGTGGTCTCCAAAAAGGTGATCATAGGCACCAAGGATACATACATACAGTTCTATTGTAACTCAATCAAGTACCAGTCAAAATAGAAGTAAGTATATGGTGACGTAGGGTAAGCTTATTGAAATAAATATGAAGCTCAAAAGCTGTAACTGAATGATAAACGACTGATTAATCACCACTGCTATGGAAGAATGGAAAAAAGGAAAGAAAAAAACCAACTGTATCTCAAGATATTATAATGTAACAGGATCTGCGAAAAAGGCCCCATAGTGCAAAGTGCATTAACGTCACTATTCCTGGTAGGCCTACATGTCATGCATATAGGCCTAAAGATTCCCGGAGTAGTCTTGTCTAAGGACCTAGGGAGAGGCAGCCTTTGGAATGTAATATAATCACTAGAGTGGTTATTATGTGCCTCTACAGTAGGATGACATAGATACACAATTATAGTTACATTTGAAAGACAATACTGTGATAGATGTGTTTTTAAACATGCTTGAGGTGGAGTTGGGGTGTTATTGCATACATTATGAAAAAAAAACATCCAAATTGCTGCTGTCACCTAGTCTGAAGTAAGCCCTTGGGAAGGACCTCAAGGAAAGAGCCGACCTCTGGCTTCATTTTACTTGCGCCCGGATTGGGCAGCCGGCAATGTGCACGAAGCCATTCATGGGGGATAATACAGCGATATGCCCACAGCTTCAACACTGGGATGCAGCTTAATCAAAATATCATCTGCTTACCATCATCTCGTGCCGCACGGTACGAAAGACTTTGCGAGATGATGCAGAATGACGTATGGCATATGTTGCAATGAGTTACTCTCCGGGTATCATTGCAGACATCTCACTGCCTTGACAGACTAAACCTCTGGCAGGAGATCAAGACGTTCTTTGACGGCCTGTGTTGATAAAAGAGGAGAGCAGCTACAACAAGCCAAACCCAACCAGTTACAACACGACCTCTGAGCACCCTGCCAGCAGGCGGCGTGCGGGTAAACGGGCGTCTCACAGTGCCCCACCAGACCCTGGTGGCAGTATCAGACACTACACTACATAGACATTACCCACAATCCCATGCTGGAGCCACCACCCCACACCACCACACATCACCAGCACCACTACAGGAGTGGGTAGCAGTACCTGGCTCCTCTTCTCTCTGCCTCCCAGTGCCCTGACGGAGCTCTGACGGCTTAGACATGAACCCTTCTCGGCTGCTCATCCCACATGGTTTACGGAACTTGTTAATGTGGATTACGCTGTTAGGGCTCCACTCCTCCAGTGCCGAGTGGCCAGTGCAGGACAAGCAGAACGGTGGGTGCTTCTACTGCTACTCATTAACCCTTAACCCTTTAGTAGACATGATGCATGGATGCAGCACTGGCGAGTAACTCACCATGGCTGCATTCATGCACCATGACAACAGATGGGTATGCTGCTTCAATGCACCATGCATCCCTTGACAGGGCTAACGTGTTTATTTTATCATACCACAACTAGAGTGAACAGGATCCAGGGATCCAGACCTACATTCAAACCTTTACTGTTAGATCTAAACTATAGTTAAAAACTACTCAGGTACGTGAAGATTACCTACAGTAGGTGATAGTGAATGGGACGACTGAGCCTAACAGATATCATACAACCCAGTTACAGGATTCACTGGGAATTTCCCCAATGCAATCTAAAGCTTTTCTTTAATTGATATTTAGTGAGAATTCTCTCGTGGAATCGGTATGATTTATGTTAGCTTATATCTCAAACCCTGTAGAAGTGAAAGGAATAACCAAAACTATCACTGCAAGGTTTGGTACCACATCTGTTATTTGTTTTTCTTCTGATTAGGGACTTCTTAACAAAAACGGGCTGATTAATTGATTAATATTTCTTTTAGAAATAAGTGTTTGAAAGCACCAGAGTGTGTGGTCCAAACACATAAAAATACTATCAAACACCACTCTAATCCCACTTCCATCATACAGGGCCCCCACAGTCATTTGTATTTCGTTGGCGGATTTCATTTGGCCATCTTAAAGGGCTACCCATCTGCTCCTTCTGGTCCATTCGGTGTATTTGATGCGCACTTGCATGATCATGAATATGGATATACTTCTATGAAAACCGATATCTATATAGTTTTCTCAGCATGAATATGACTTTGATAGCTCTCACTCGTTGGCTATCATGGATGAGTTGAAGTTGGTTGTTTATACTAGCTTTATTTACACGTACCCACCAAGGATCACACGTAGAATGCATTATCGCCGGTCGACATGATGTATCAATGTAGTTCTTATCATCATTTATTGCATTCATGCATCATGCTGACTATACAGAGTTGAAACTGATAACTCACCAGGGCTGCATTCGTGCACTAAGACAAATGCTTGACTTGATAATTTAGTGTTAGGTAGGCCCTTAATTAATTAAAGGGTTAAGATAAGGCAAGGCCGTTTGCACTCTTCAGGTTGTTCATATCTCATCTTTATCTGTGAATGTATCAAGGTCCTGTCATTCGGCATAAGGTCATCTATCTTGAAATGGATCTCGATTTTATCTCAGTACTAATGTGACGACAAGAAGAAATAGACAAAGGCTCATGAGAATTGGAATAGCTGAACGGTCAGTCAGACCAATCTGAGCAAACCTTTGTAATTTTCTCATCTTGTATAAGTATGAGATGTTCAAAATTATATCTACTAGTAGTTGGCTGTTATAGTGGTTGAATCGAAATTATTTGGCCAATTAGGATAATGCAATTGGCTCTGAAATACGGGGTGGGGTTATTGCATGTAGGTGTGCAATAGGGGGGTCCTTGATTATGGGGCTGCTATATTTAACTTCACATAGTGCATTATTCTTACCACCTAGCATGCTGACATTTCCATCCATCTTGGATCAACATAGGGGCGATTGTCAAATCCAATAATATTATGACACCATTTTATCGGGGGACCAAAGCTTATCAGCCCAACGTATTTAACGAAAGGTTTTATGACATACTTTCAGTAAATCAATACATCTATGTCCAAGGGATTACTACCTCATAAACACAAAAGCTACACCAAAGTTTATACGTACACGTAGGTCAAGTACCCAAACAGGATACAGCCTACCCATCCCAGGATTCAATGAGGACTATCGTAATACTCCGATACCTCGTGAAAAGTTAGTCATATAGTCAACCTATAGTCATGCATTAAATCATGAGGTTGGGGGTATAGTCAAGTGAATAAGAATTTAATATATCAATGCATTAGTTAGTCACCATGAAAAATTAACATAGTTACTATGTTTTTGACCTATTACAAATAGGGAAAACAAAGCTGTTGCATGGCTGGGGGAAAGAATCATGTGTTAATATCATCATAAACAAGTGTAGAGATACATTAACAAATCAATGAAGATATTCCTTCTAATAGTTAACTGACCATGAATTTAATGCTCTGGGCTAAATCAATTGATTGGCACACATGGAATTGCAATGCTATGACTGACAACTGGCAAGCCATGAAAAAGACTGGCAACCTGTAGTCAACAAAATATGACTGGCATCATACAGGTGGCAATTGACAATTGTCAATTAACAACTGGCAAGGTGCCATCTTGACTACCAATCTGTATAACCCTTAGTCTAGCAACCTCTTGTTTTCTCTAATCTGTCAGACTACAAACTATGTATGTCTTAACCATCAAAATATCAACAAAAGCTGAAGATTCTTAAATCAAATCTGTGAATCTTTATATCTATTGAGGTGTTAAGAATGCAAAGGCAGCTTAAACACACAGTTAACAACGAACCGGAACTGCAAAACAGTAAATGAAGAAGAGGAGGTGCCTACCTAAAGTCAATAGAGCATCTAAAGTTGAACTGTTTTTTGTGCACCTATACCTGTGCCATCATCACATTATGTGCCCCAAATATAGTCAGTAGTGACTGTCTTCATGGCTAATATGTGACTACTGCATATAGTCATCTGACTATTGGGGTCAAAATGTGTTGGTATAGTCACTTCTGACTATAGGTTTTATTATCAGTGAAGAGAGCCAGTCACTTTGGCCTCTTTGCCTCTGTGAAACAAGAGAGAGTCAGAACAGAGTCCAGGTCCCCTGCCTCCTGTATTGACTATTTCTATTGTGTGGACTCAATTTCTTCTCTCTGTGCAGGTCTGCATTCATGCACGTATTATGACAAAAAGGACATCGCGCATAGACAATTGCAAGTATTTTATTCATGGTCTGAACATTGCCGTGTCGTGTAGGAGGCATCTTGGTATACATTATAGTCCAACTGACAGCCCAGACATGGAGAAGGAGTTATCTATCGTGTTCTATAAAACATAATATTGACCTAAATACCCAGACATTGTAGATTTCATAAGAAAAGTGCACCACAGACAGACACCTGACCTATACAACTATACATGGCCTTTATCAGAATGCATTCTATACTACCATGGTAATTTTCCTGTGTTATATGGCATGTCCCTTGTATATATGGGATAGAAATCATATTGGATTTATAACGGATATAGATTCCCGATGAAGGATCTATATCCTGTAGAAACATGTTGCTTTTATGGCCAAGGAGCCTCCAAACCCAGCTCTCTCATTGGCCAGTTCAACACATCAGTTTCTAACAATTTATCAAGCACTGATGCATTGCCCCCCGTACTGTTTACAGCGCCACCCTCTACGCATTCAACGTAATGTGGCTCAGATGTTAGAGTGCATTGCCCCCCTGGGACGTTTGGGGCCAGCTCCCAGGAAGTTCAGCACCATTGCTGCATTGGCTTTGTTTCAGTACTTGGTGCCTTTGATTGAATACTCTTCTGAGTCATGGTTCAGTAGCATGGAAATCATGGAAAGTCTAAGGTAATCCCTGGTAGTCGGATCCTGAGTTGGAACCATTGCTTGATCTTGCGAGATAAGCACTGATAACAGCTAGCATGACGAGGACCAGCGAGAAAATGTTTGTGCAACGGTAGAGGCGAAAAACAGCGAGAAGAGAGCTAATCTCGTGGATTGTGCAACGGCCTCCAGTTACTATGTAATGATTCACCATAAGAGTTCCCTATCAAATGAAGCGAAATTTGATAGCAGCTATAGAAATGGAATCGAGATGTAATGTAAGGTGTACTGCTGATGAGAGAACCAATTGTAATAATATCATAATAACAGTTATGGGAAAGGAATTATTTCTTCCCTTTTAACCAAATCCATTTCCATAACAATAACATTTTAAATCATGTGTTGACTTGACATCAGTCTTATGTGGGCAACAAGGTACACTCTTCTTGAAACCCATAGAGACGAGGTACTTTTCCTATAGACGGCTACTGTATACATAACTTTAGAGGTTTGAGTCCGGGAATTTAGGGCAAACTCATCTCCAGTAGCCCACATACAATGTAAACCTTGACTCAGACACCTTAAGGGTACAGTCCTGTTTACCAGTATTCAGGTTTGAAAGATTTTTACTGACCGGTTACCTAGGACTGTTGCCCTTATGTTTCGGTGTTGTCCAGCAGTGACTGTGGACCCATCTTTATCAGCCTTGCCCATGCGGTGAATGCACACCCAACAGTAAATGTGCACCTCCTTTCTCAGCTTATTCCAGCATTCAATGCACATCCTTGTTATTAGCTGGGCCCAGCAGTAAATATGCACTTCCTTTCTCAGCTTATTCCAGCATTCAATGCACACCTTATGTTATTAGCTGGGCCCAGCAGTAAATGTGCACTTCCTTTCTCAGCTTATTCCAGCATTCAATGCACACCTTATGTTATTAGCTGGGTCCAGCAGTAAATGTGCACTTCCTTTCTCAGCTTATTCCAGCATTCAATGCACACCCTTGTTATTAGCTGGGCCCAGCAGTAAATGTGCACTTCCTTTCTCAGCTTATTCAAGCTGAGAAATGTGCACCAATTGCAAAATAATTGAATTAATGCCATATATCAATAACTATGTGAACCACACGTCATTACATATGTAGGGGCAGTATTTCCCTGTACTCGGTGGCAGACCCCCAGGGGCGGGTCTCCGGGTAATCACTGCCCCCCCCTAGTGTGTATCATACCGATCCAGGTGTGGATGGAAGGTGGAAATGTCAGGCCAGGGGAAGTAGCTCAGAGGAAGAGCAGCCGCTTCGAAGTTGGAGGGCCCCGGGTTCGAGTCCCGGTTTCTCCAAGAACATTTTCACCGACCTCTACAGTGGTGGAGAAACCGAGCATCCTAACGCAATCATGAGATCAAAGATATGTGTGCCTGCTCATGTCTTAACGTGATCGCGACCGATTGACGACTCGGGAACTGGGCCGGTAAGATACAGATAACGCTTCAGCCTGCTAGGGGTAAACTAGTCACCTGCTGGCGGTTGGGTTGGAGGAGCAGGGTTGGTTGAAGCTGATGGGGAGGAGTGTAGGGGCAGTATTTCCCTGTACTCAGTGGCAGACCCCCAGGGGCGGGTCTCCGGGTAATCACTGCCCCCCCTAGTGTGTATCATACCGATCCAGGTGTGGATGGAAGGTGGAAATGTCAGGCCAGGGGAAGTAGCTCAGAGGAAGAGCAGCCGCTTCGAAGTTGGAGGGCCCCGGGTTCGAGTCCTGGTTTCTCCAAGAACATTTTCACCGACCTCTACACATATAAGGAACCCTAACATATGTTGTTGTAGACATCAATACCTATAGATATGCTTTTAAGCATGCTTATCAATATTGGTGAATAATAAAATAAAAAAGGTAAGCCAAATGTCGATGTCATTTGATATAAAATAAAACTAAATGTTTGATAAAGACAGTATAAAGATGAAATATACCTTGCACTACTGTTAATATTGTTTTCCTCTGAGACATCAGGTTATAATATAGTACTGAAGCACGTTAATAAACAATTCAGTGTAAATTATCTGATAGAGAAAGAAATAGGAAATTTTATTTCTGTTTTAAGATGTGTCCGTTACCATGAGAGTAATGCTGTTGTTGAAGGGTACAATAATATCTTAGTATTATGACCTTTATGCCATAATGTAACCAATCCACCCCTCTGTTTAACCTGTGAAATATCGTTCTGGTATCTTTGATAGATTTTATGTAACAACTGCCTAACCAAAGGCCCTCAGGAATGTTCAAAATAGTGGTAACGGACGTATTGCCCTGCTATCTCTCAGTATAGGGGTAAATGTTTATCCTTTTGCCATTTCTAAAATAACAATTGAATAGGTGTCCCCTCTTGAAATAGTAAACAAATGTATTCTGTGGTAAAAGACCAATATTTTAGACTTTTTTTTTCAAGCACCTATTTTGTCCAATTCGTGCACGTCTCAGATTCCACCCATACCTCCTTTCTCAGCCTAGTCCAACATTCAATGTACACTCTCGTTATTAGTGAGAACTACCAGTAAATGCCCCAGTAAATGTGCATTACCTTTCTCAGCGTATTCCAGCATTCAATGCACATCCTCGTTATTAGCTGGGTCCAGCAGTACATGGGCACCTCCTTTCTCAGCCTATCCCAATTTCCAGCATTTAATGTACACCCTCCGTTATTAGCTAGGTCCAAACAGTATTTAAAGGTGCACTTCCTTTCT
Source organism: Acholoe squamosa (assembly GCA_949317995.1). Lineage (NCBI taxonomy): Eukaryota > Metazoa > Annelida > Polychaeta > Phyllodocida > Polynoidae > Acholoe > Acholoe squamosa. The sequence continues at coordinate 30,517,541 of OX439049.1, read as the reverse complement.
CAGCTTATTCCAGCAATTGATTTCCACCCTCCGTTATTAGCTAGGTCCAACAGTATTTAAAGGTGCACTTCCTTTCTCAGTCCTGGCTATCATCCAGCAGTTAAGGTCCACTTACTTTGTCAGCTCATCGAGCAGTGAATATTGACTCTTCTTCATCCACAGTGTCTAGCAGTGAGTGTGGAAAGTGTTATTGCCCTTGTTCGGCAGGGAGTTTTTGTCCAGCTGTGAATGTGCACTCTTTTTGGCATTGCCCAGCAGTAATTGTGTTGTCATATGGAGGTCGTGCTATCAGAGAGACTTCCCCTGTGTCTGGCGAATTTAGTTTGATCCCCTAAGGCCTACAACCCAGGTAGCACAGAGACATCGGCATAACGTTGGGCCGACGTTGGCCCAACCATCGGCTTTACATAGGCTGCCCATCCTGCCTATGTAGGCCTGACGGTGCCAACCAAATGCCAACATAGGCCCAACGTTGGCTTTTGGTCGACAAACATCAACATCGGCAAATGGTCGGCCCAGTTCCAGGGGCCGACCATTTGCCAATGTCCTGCCAATGTTGGGCCAATGTTGGCATTTGGTTGGCAAATGCCACTGGTCGGGCCTACGTAGGCCCGATGGGCAGCCAATGTTGGCCCGACATTGGCCCGATGCATCGGGCCAACGTCGGCAAATTTTTGTGTGCTACCTGGGAATAGACTTAAAATGGCGAAAAAAATCAACATTGGACTTCTGTAGGTATCTTATTGTATGTTCTTTGGTCTTATTACATCATTATTGTATCATATCGTCACCTTAGTGCAAGAAGGTTGTAACTGACTTTTTGGCAGAATCGAGTTTTCTTCTGTTTTAACATCCTTTAAGCCTCATCTAAATATTATGAAAGTACTGAAGCTCTGTCTATGGTGTGTGTCGCTCTAGTCCCCAGGGCAATATTGCTGATTCCACTTTGTCCTATAGTAACTGGAACACTTCTTTTGCATCTCCTGCAAAACTTGAAAATTGCAGATACAACCTTCTTGCACTAAAGCGACGATATACAATAAGAACCTCTGTAGGCAAATTGGCAGGTGACAACCCTTCCTATACCTTTATTGGCTGACAGGCCTGTTTTGTTTTATTTGTGTCTACTGAGTGCATATACATGTTCTATTCACAGGACGCCCGCAATGTGTTATTAACCAAGTTGGTCCAAATTGCCAATATGGATCATTGTTTCTTTTCAAAACATCCCATTATACCATGAATGATAATGTCCTAGTTAGAGGGTCTATTGATCACCCTTATACGAATTGGGTTTCATTTTTGGAATGATACACTTAGTAACCTGGTTAGCCCATATCTATGCCTGATGTATTTGTGTAAATGCCATTATCAATATGGGGACTTGCTATGGTTTTGGTCGGTTTAAATTTAACTTGAGCTTCTGCATGACCATTAGCCTAAATCTATTTTGGATGAAGAGATTCATTTCAAGCAAAATATGAAGTTGATTAATGGATACTATTCTAAACTCTAGCAGTGTGAAGGCACTTTGGGCGATAACCATTGCTTAAAATTGCAAGAAGCAATGAATTAAAGCAGTTCCAAGCCCTCTGTGGTTGATTATACCTGGAAATCATCGATTTACACTATGCACTGGTCAATGCCATATTACATTATAATGCACCATCAGGATAGATGAAGATGAACTTTCAAACAACATAGAATACTGTGACATTATAAAGAGGAACCAATTCAGGCGGTGTTAGCTTCTATCACAGGAAATTAATCACTTGTCGAGAAATTCACGTGAGTGGTTGAACGGGCCAAATCCAGGAATTTGATAAAAAGAAGAAGAGGTAGAGAATCCAAATAAACACCAACGCTTCTGAAATAGTGGAGCAATTAGAGTCAGTTTTAACTTCAAGATATGCCATTACTAGGCATTAGAGACATGCCTAAAAGGATTCCCTTCAGTCATGCCTTGCAGAACACAGGCCCACCTACACAAAACCACCCTGGTGAGTGCCCAGGAAAAGAACATACATTTTTGGTGCATTTAGTTTTGTGTCACCAATGCTGTATAGATGCGATGACTGAAACGCTCTAAGATAGGTGACATGGACAGGTGAGAACTGACAGTCATAACGGGTGATCCTCAATACCTGCTCTCCATTTATCATGCATTTATGCAGCACTGACGAGTAACTTGCCAGCAAAGCATTGGTACATCCTGCAGATCCTCTAGGAATGAATAGAATCAAACCCGAGGGTTGGAACAGCCATCTTGTACACCAGGGAGGTAAGCTATAATTATTTATTTGTTTCATGTTAAATTGATATTAAAGTGCTTAAATTCACCGAATTTAGCATCTAAAAAGGTCACATGACTGGCAGTATGGATCGATACATGTTACGCCATTGGGGGTGTGGCGATCGGCCCTTCAACATTAATCCTATGGGAAGTAGTTATTTGCATGAAATAATAGTAGTAGCCTAAAACCTATTAGGGCAGATTAACCTCACTCATTGGCCACATCAATTAGTTTGGAGCTTTATCAACCAAATGGTTGAATTTCACAAGTTGGCAATATTTACAACCGGTCAACCAGCAGATGGGATAGCAGATTGAATGGTATGTACCCAGCAAATTAGAGTCAGCTAGTGTGAGCTTGTGTGAGGGTGAGTGAGCTCCTTTTTGCACTCAGACACTAGGTGTTTGATTGAGTGACCTCTGTGTGACCTAGCTCATGTCTAGCACATGCTCACTCATACTCACCCAAGTGTAAGTAAACAGTTGAGTCGGGTAGTGTGAGGATGAGCTAGGACTTGCATGTTGGTAATCTGATTTATAACTCAATGCATGAGGATGAGCCAGGTTAGTGTAAGGTGTCACTAATATCACTCATCCTCACTCAAGTTTAACCATTGACAACTATACCTCTTACTACCCCTACTATTTTGTACCATGAAGAGGTGCCATGTTTGGAGATCATTGATTTTGGTGAATTTGCTCCATGAATCCATCAGCTTTTTTCATTGTTTTTAAACAGGGAACATATTGATGTCCAGTAATGTGGTTTTGCTACTATATTTATATCATAATGAGTCATTTCTTTTCTCTATGGGACATAGCACTGAACTGAGTGAATCTAGAATTTATCTAATCATGGGTTAATGTATGCCTATGATCTGAGTTATATGGGAAACTAGGATCTACAGAGAACCAAAACATAGTATGTACTCATGACAAAATGATAGGAATTCAGGGCATTTAGGTAAAATACTTTTCACTGGGTGATAATAAGTGTATATGAATGAGGGAGGTTTGGGACAGAAATCTCACTCTATCTGGCACATGCTCACACATGGCCACGCATCCTCATGCAAGCATACTCAAATAGACACTTAGAGTGTGGGGTGAGGCTGTGTGCTCCTCCCTGATTGGTCCGTTCTGTATGGTGTGATGCTATGCTTCTCTCTGATTGGTGTATTTTCAAAAGTCAAAGTTCTTTGTTCATGGTAGCAGCAGTTATACCATGCAGCCACTGGAGAGAGGATGTAAGGTAGGTAAGGCTCTCTCAATTGAGTATACTAAGATTTAGAATTTGGTATTTCATGAATACACATACAATATTTTGTATCGTTTCATCACATGTATATTATGTCTGATCTGATTGTTTTCTTTTTAAACAGGACCTCAGAGAAAGGGAATATCTAAGGGATACACTGCAGTCACTTCACATCAATGAGGAAGATAACACTGGACTAGTACCATGGACAGAGGAGCTGCTAAATTGATGTTTCAATCAATAATAAAGTATTTAAGATATACTGAGCCCCACCCCATACACAAACCATGAGCAACCTAACCCAAATCAACCAAATAGTGTCAATTTGAGCCAGTGTGCGCCTAACGCATGGGGTCAGTGTGAGTCAGCTTGTGCAACCTTAAAATAGACGCAATTCAGTTACTTGAGTCAGCTTGTGCAACATTGCACCAGACACAACTTTGTAACTTGAGTCACCTTGTGCAACCTTGCACTAGACACAACTTTCTAACTTGGGTCAGCATTTGCTACCTTGCTCTAGGCTCAAATGTTGCACTGTGTACACGTTTCTAACTCAAAGAGTGACTCAAGGACTCTCAAGCTGACACTAATTTGCTGGGTAGGCTTAACTTACAATAGGAGTGTTTCTATAAATGACATTAGAAATATGTAAGTCATACTTTGCCTATTTTATGAATATTAATATCGTTGGCTTCTGAAACACCGCTCAGAGACCTTGAATCCAGTGACTTCGAAATTACTCATGCTACAAATGTATTCTAACATACACTCCAAAATGACACAGGAATAGTGCAATTAATAGTTGATATTACATTAGATCAACGATAATGAATGTAACATGTGTTTACCTTTAAAAGATAATTAACTTCTTTTCTTAATTCCGCTACTATCATTTCAGCTCAGCCCTTTCGGTTCAAGTGGTTTCTTTTTCACAAACGGTCAAGATCCATGATGAAAACCGTTTTATACAAAATGGCTTCTGTGTTTGAGTCACGATCATTGACTTAGGGTTGACAACCGACTCTTAGTCAAAGTCTGTTAAAGAGAGTTTGAAACATTTAGAATTGAATTATAAAAAGAAGAAAGATGCTCCTTTTCATTAATGGTGTTTGAAAATTAAAGGAAAAAATGATCTTTTTCACCCAAGAATTGGAAATTTTTTTGTTTTGGCACAACCATCCACCATGCAAATATTATGATACCTCGCACCCTAAACATTCATACATCTTAATCTGAAGGTAGATTTATAGCCCTCTGAGGAAGTCTTCAGATATAGAAGTAATTATATTTCTCATCCTTTTCTTTAGGAAATTTGCAAAAGCAGGCCTAAGCTCCAATAACAGTGAATCAGAATACACGAATAAACCATAAAATCCCCATAGCCGAATGATATCATGGCTTGTCATGGAATACTCATTTGTTGGAGTGTAGTCTAAGTTGAGAGGTAGATACACAGTGAGGGGACACTGGAGGTAGCCCATTGTCTCTAGCTGCAAACCTCAATGGAAGTAGCAGCTTTAGCCCTTGGAGTATAAGGTGCACCTCACACATTTGGTGAAACCTGAGTTGAAGCCCATTATTCACACCTGAAGTCATATTTCACATTATGAAGCTGTTAAATGCATGGTTAATGGTTACATGGTCTGGGAGATATATCTAAATGCCATTGGCTTTAGCCAGAAACCTAACTACATAAGTCCATCCCCTAGAGCTAAGCGATTTTCCCCTGCCGTCGCTCTGTGAAAATGGTAGAATCCTTTCAAATCCCCTCTTTGGGGGTCAAAATATGACTCCTAACTCAGGAGGTTATTTCTTAACATACTACGACTGGTCCCTCCAAGTCGTACGAAAATTCCGATAGGAATAACATTGAGATTTTAAGTCGCAGTGCATTGAAAAATGGCCTCCTGACCTACATGAATAACGAGCAGTCTCTGAGTGATTATTCTGTCAAAGGGTGGATCTAACACAATGGTCTGTAAGAGTAAGTATTCCCTATAAATGTCATCCCCACAAAGGCAAAGGACACATGATAATTGCTGGATTGGCATTTCAAAGGTATGGCTAGACAGGTAGACCAATACGGTTGGTTAGAGGTAGACAAACCTTTAAAGGACACGATGAGCTTACTGGGGTATCAAAATGGCAATAGCCAGTGGTAGAAAATAGAACCGAAATTAGTAAAAATACATTTTCTGGCCCCCTTGTATGATACTCTGACTTACCCAAGAAATATGCAGTTGTAATCAGATCTTAGGGGGACAACATGGCTGCCCGAACAAGGCTTGTGGTCACAGCACTATAGGTTACAAGGCCATAAAAATGGATGTGTTGACACTGGTCCTCTTCTCCCATATCTACAAGGCAAATAGTGCAGAGGGAACACAGGGTCAAATGTGTGCAGAAACAGAATGACAAGAAATGCCTTTTATGTACACCTAACCCTTTAAGGGCCGCATAATGTGTTAAAGTTGTGCTACCCCTAGGTCTTGATGTATTCTTAAAGGAGCGCTCTTCAATAAATATGACTAAATTCTCATTTGTTTTGGAAAACTGATTCGCAACAACTGATTCATTTTCCAGTGGGCATAAAACGTTGACAACTGGTTGATATGTGTTAACAATGTTGATCAAGCTATTTCCAACATCTTTTCAATGACGCCATTTCAATCTTGTCAACCATCACCTATTTCTAATTAACGGTAGACAAATCAACATTGGAGTATCGTTAAATGAACTCTGTCATTTTAACTGTTGACATGTCAACCTTGAATCACAACTATCTATGTTGAAAAGCAATGTCACATCAGCAATTAATCAACATAGAGCACATAATTATGTTGAATTAGCACTGTTGTACAGATTTTGAATCATATATGATTTGAAAAGTATGTTGTGTCAATGTAAATGTGCCACTTGGGTGTAGATCTATTTATGGCATAAGAGACATTTCAAAATCAATTTTAACCAGACTGAGGGAAAGAGTTTTCTGTTTCCATCTATCTGTGGATATTCTCTGATTGAAATTCATGAAATGATATGCAATTGAATATTCAGAAAAAGTAAAAAAGGAAGCTGGTATACATTATATTTAAAGTGTCACATAATAAGTAATGTTCATAATTTTATCATCACAATGCTTGACTGTGTCTCTGATTTAAGCTACTTTGCTGAGTTATGGGGTTGATAGATTTTTCATTATTCATTGATATAGTCTCTTTTGGCAGACACTCCAGGGCTGCATCCATATATGCATCATGGTTTCAAACAGGGAAAGTAAGTGCTAAATTAAACCCCTAACCAATCCGTAAAGGGTCAATCGCTATCCTAAAAGGGTATAGCCATGAATGGATCTAAAAACTAGTAAAATCCATGGCGTATCTTTGAATAGCAGTGTTGGTGCAAGCTTTAATAAGGGGGTAACTAAACATGGCAAAGTGCAGAGTCAATATCCCTCAGTTAGGTTATGACACCAGACTGACTGCAATATGGCTGTAATATGGGAGACGAACGCCGTCAAAATTTTGAGGTTAATATCAAGGCTTCCATGTACCAGGCTTATTGCATCAATGTAGAATGTCTCTTTAGTCTTCATTTAGCATACTTATAGTGCATGCATGATGTGTATGCAGTATGTCTTCATTCAGCATAATAATTATGGTGCATCAATGTGTATGTAGACAGCTGGTAGAATGACTCTCTAAGTCTACATTTAGCATAATTATAGTGCATGAATGTATGGGGCTGAATTATAGCCTATTATAGGCCCAGGATATCACCTGATATATATGATAATGCCTATAGAGTTAATACTGAGGGAGCATGTACTCCTTATGTATCGTTAAAAATCTAGACTAATTAATTGGGACTTCCAGGCACATGGCATATAAGACAAATGGCCTTAGGTGTTATAGCCCCACGTCATATGGCCTAAAAAAAGTGGCCGAAAAGACAGATGGCCGACAAAGACAGATGGCCGAAAAGACAGATGGCCGAAAAGACAGATGGCCAAAAAGACAGATGGCCAAAAAGACAGATGGCCGAAAAGACAGATGGCGAAAACATTTTTTTCTCTTGTATCTGTACCATACGACCCCATACCCCACCATACCACACCATACAAACCCCATACAACACCATACGACCCCATACGGTACCTTATTATACGCCCCATATGATACTGTATAGCAAATGTAGAGGATCGCCGTATGCCTACCATGGGGGCATACGGGCGAAATATGCAGAGCAGGGGGCATACGGATAGAGGGGGGGGGGAAATGGAAAAGACCATGGGGCATACGGAAAAGTAGTGCCAAAACACAACCCTACTCCTGATATAAGTTAGCACTACAAAATATAGTTCCCCTCGTAGATTGCAATAAAAATCCTCTACTTGACTTATATAAGTATTTTTTGTGATTCTCCCAGAATCTCCTGAAGTAGTAATTAGTAGTATAGATGAGGTCCTCCCCTATTTCTCCTGGCTTTTGTCAAAATTAACTCCTAGTTTTTAAAAAAGTTTGGACATTTCCAGAAGAAAAAAAATATCTCGGTTCTGTCACTGAGTGGTTGTCTGATCGTCTCCCATTTTGCAGCACTGAAATGTTGGCATGTAGGGGCCTAGATCTTAAATGATACTGTCCCTAAGCCTTGCCTTACATCAGTGTGCATATAATTATTTTGAATTTATTTTAAAATTATTAATGTCATAAGCGGCTGGATATGTAAACACTCGTTGCAAGCTTGTTGTTCGCAGGGATGTAGCTCACTGGTCAATGATAATTTGGAAATCATCCTTATTTTCGGGACTCCCTAAAGGAAAGGCCTAGAGGAAATGAATTCCAAAATTCGGAATTTCTAAAAAGTTAGGAAAAGTGGCATCTCTGTGTTCATAGACTGGGTAGATGGCATTAACACCGAAGCTTTTGCACCCTGAGTCAGAGGCTTGGAAAATTTTCAGGCCCCTCTTTCACCTAGACCACAATTTTTACACCCCTTTTTATAAAAAAATAACTGTTATTTATGCCAAAAAAAGAGGTGGAAAAATTGACTCCCCCCTCCCCTCAGGAGGGGTCCAAAATATGAATGCCCACCCACAAAACCACCCCTCCCCCTCGATAAAAAATGACCAATCTTCAAAGGGGCCCTGGCATGGTAATGCATGCCAGCATTAAAAAGTCACGTGACCACCCCTTGACCAATCAGAGGGCCGTGATTTTTCCGCTGGTTGCTGCGATTTTATGATCACTCTTCGAACCGGTACCCATGTTGTTAGTTTGCAATGCTAGCCCCCCTTTAAGTATCACCCGAATATGCCAACAAATTGCAGCTAGTAAATTGTCATTTTTTTGTGGGGGGGGGGGTTAATAAAGCACAAACACAACTTTTGATTTGTGTGGTTCCGTTGTATGCTTCACTCACGTATGAAAATTGGGCAGCGTAGGCACTTGTGCTTCGCAATTGCTCACCATTTGTCAGCAATTAGTCAATATATAATAGTAATTACTCACTTTTTGTCAATAATTAGTCAAAATATATCAGTAATAATTTACAATTTGTCAGCAAATAGTCAAAATATGTTAGTAATTACTCACTATTTGTCAGCAATTAGTCAGGATATGTCAGTACTTAGTCACTATATATCAGAAATTAATCAACATATGTCAGTATTTACATACAATTTTTCAACTTTTAGTCAATATGTCAGTATTTACTCAAATGTGGATGAGTTGAAATTATTCCATTAGGGGATAGGCCTACCATTCTATTGGACTGTTTAGGACACACCCATGGGGTATTATGGTAACATTCAGTCAAGTGAGCACTCTCCTATCGACAGACAGGGAGAGAGGGAAATCAGACTCGGGAATGAGAATTTTGTATGGTGTTGTATGGTGCTGTGTTGTGTTGTGTCATATGGTGGTCCTATGGGGGTCCTATGGTGTCGATGTGCCAACTGCTTTGGGCCACAGAAGGGAACAGAAGTATGGAATTCAATGAAATTTTGGCCATCTGACATTTCGGCCAAATGTCATTTCGGCCACTTATATTTCGGCCATGTGTCATGGTGCCAAATGACTGAAGGCCATCTGTCTTAAGGGCCATGCACCATGGAATCATCGGTAGATAATTTACCTGAGGATGTGACCCATTGAGAAATTTTAACAAATAACTATTTGTATTTGTGAGGATAGGTAGATGTGTCCTAAACGTCTGTTTGTTTTATCATAGAAATATGTATACATAGATCTACGTCTATGGATTTGTTATCACTGGTTCACTACATGCACTAAAACCCAGACAATTATACAGATACTATTATAACCCATGTGTTTATGATATAATTATATAGGCGCCCCCAAACCAAGCTCTCTCATTGGTCAGTTGAAATTATCATTTTCTAATTACAGTATAACAAGCAAAATGGATTCATAGTTCAAATTCTCTGGTGTCCATGCATGAATAAGCCTAATATTATGTAATACCCTAGAAAATACCTTTATCTTGAAGATAGTAATATTTATAAATATGGACAAATTATCATAAGGTTTTAATATAGCAGTAGTGTTTGACGTTATCACTCGGAAATAAAGCCGCACAGGCCATCACCAGCATAAAAGCCAGGGGTGGCGTCCTTTCCGATGCCGTCATTTTGAAAGCACATTCCCCTAGGATATAAAAAAACATTTACTATATGCTTACGGTAGATCTATACTAGGGTTGAATAAGCACAATTTGAATTGCCAACAGGCAATCCTAGGTTAACTGAGATATTCATGAGATAATCTGTAGCAGCTTTCTCCATATATTCCCAGACCTGTGAAATAGCCAATAAATATATAATGTAAAACAGCTCCTTTTTCCATTTTTCTCTCTCTACCTCTTCTCTTATATGCTCTTTTATCTCCTGCATCAAATCATCCCTGAGGTTGATGAGCGAAAGCCATGACACACTTTATACTAGCACGATAACTTGCACATCACATATATAAGATGCACCCAGACTAGTTTTGACAGCCCCTAATTCTGTACTTGTGACGCGATCTGCGAAAAGGGTTAAATTAGTGCAGGGTGCAATAAGGCCCCCTTTCCCAGTACATGTCACACTTATTGATTCTGTGCTTATTGATTAATCTTTCCATTACACCCCTCAAGAGTGTATTGATGGTAGTTCGATCCCCGTTGGACAAAATTAATATCTGAGGGTCCCCAGGTTTACCCTAAATGATACAGAATTTGGTTGAATGTGACCAGGTTAAATACCTGGGTCACTTGATAACCAACACGCTCAAGGATGATGAAGACATTTAACAGCAGCGAAGAGTGCTTTATGCACAAGGCAACAGACTAGTTAAACAGTTTCATATGTGCAGTGATGGCCCGGGTAATTCCCTCTCCTTCGGGATGGTGAGAGTCTGTTCCTCCAGGCCATGCTCTTTCTAAGGACGGTTGTCGGACTTCTGAAAGCGAGTCACCCCTTAGAGGGTTAATGAAATAGAGAGAGTGTCAGTCTTTATTGATAGAATCAATAAACACATGGTATCCTGCCCCTAGAGTGTCCATCATCCACTCACTTACTGCTCACTGTTGCTCATAACTGCCTGGAGCTGCTGGGCTTCTGCTCATTCCGGGGACCACTCTCCTGTCTATGTACATGTGTAGAGGGATAAAAGGGAAAAGGGCCCTATACACAGAGCGTCATGCGCTGTTGATGGAAATGGCCTTTATTCGGTGCAACATTCCCGTATTTGCCCCCCTCTCCCAATTCTTCATCCTCCTACCTCGTGACCATGATTAAGACTTACCTCTACATGGTCTCACAATGTCCAAAACATTGTATCAAAATGTCATAATGTGCAAGCATAGAATACTGTGTATTTCCTCCATTTCACATCCCTATCTACAAGCAGTCAATACGAAAACTCGTTCGATAGCGGCTTTTGCTGGCAAAATAGCTGCCGGGCAAGAAATTGTAAGACTGTCGGATCGACTGTCTGGCTAAAATTCTGGGACCTTTGGCAACATTTTGGTTTTGATGGCTTGCAAAATAGTGCCATTATTAAGGTTTTTACAGCCTAAAACAAAAGGCATTATTGTTTGTTAAGGTTTAGATAATTAAATGATTAAAACAGTGAGTTAATTTTTGTTTTTAATTTTCTCTCTTGATGATGATCATCTTGAGGTATTCGGTCCTGCCAAAACTGATGCAGGCCTGCAAAAAATAAAATCTGCAGGACCGAATGGGCTGCCAGGTGAAAAAAAAAAACTTTTCATATAGACTGGCAATGTTGTCAAATAGGCATAAAACATGGATACACTGCACTGCATGTGCCCTAAAGTTGGGTTTTTGGCATACCCAGAATCAAGGAGTTAGTTCTCAGTTTCAGTCATCAGTCGTTATTTCCTAATTTATCACATCGGTCGTTATAGACAGCTGCTTTCAACGCTCCCACGCAGTCAGCCATAAGGGGGTGTAGCTATAATCCAAATAGCCCATTTCCACCACCTCCTGGGCCCAGATTTAGACTGATACTGAAATGCTCTTATCACAATGATAATATTAAAACGGCTATGCTTATAATTATCAAGTTAATCGCGGTTTTGATGTTCCAGATGAGGAGGTATTATAATAAAATAGAATGGCTTGATTTAGAATATAAAAAAAAGTTGATAAAGACAGGATTTTACAATGTTTTTCCTCCACACCTTCATCAGTGCCTCCACAAGTATTAATTCTAGTACATTTTGCCATTTCCCCCGTGTTGGATGCCTCTTTGGGCATCTTTGTGCCTGCTGTTGAGCGTTGCTACGTCCTCCACATAGAGGATAATTTTATTACAACGTCCAGCTTAAATGGAAACTTCTGTAGGGTCATTTAGTGATGTAAAAGATTGATCAATCCTGCCAGAAGAAAATCTACACAGAGCATATAATTGCATCTTATAAGTACTATGCAAGCACTACTAGGATGCATTTTACCCAATGGTGTCGTCATCAGATGCATCAAATAAGCCTGCTGCTCTCATCTATAATAATAAATATTTTATAAGCTCTGTCAGAATCTTTTTATTTGATAAAAATGCTGTAAAAATACGCCATTATGAGGTACTGTTTCCCTTTTAGAAGTGACCACTGAAAAGAAGGGGTATCTGGGGTAGTTAGATGGAAGATACTCAAACTATTTAGGTGTGCTACTGGTTGTGTTTTGATCAAACTCCAGATTGATTCTCACTTCTTTGACCAAAATGTCTCCATCAATCGATAATACAAACATATTACTAAACAACATAACTATATGAGAAATTATACCATGGTTATGGCTGAGTTGCATATTTCTGCGTTCAAGTTTAATGATAAAAGGAGTTCATGTAACCGTGGCTATAAAGAACAATGTTAACACTAGACCGAAACATACCATGACAGTGACTTGACTCGTATTCTTTACCATAGCGAACAGCGGACTGCGCATCTCCGCCATAGTCTCAACATCCCCTATCATGCCGCAGTCCCGCCATCTGGTGTATAGACAAAGTACTACCCTTCTTCTCGGACGGCGAACCCGGAGCGATCTTTTTATGGCCATTTTGAGGGAATATAGGCTTAAAATCATGGATTGTACCTTGGTAAGAATAAATAGAAGATCTATTCTTTGTTGTATTAACCTGTGGAGGACTCAAATGTTCTATAAATGGTGTAAATCGAATGTTATTCTCGCCAGACCGCACGGACTGTTGACAAACACAAATCCAATATGGCGGAAGGCCACCCACCTTGTCCGCTCCGACTTGCATCAGAATTCATTGATTTTAAAGGCATATACTTAATATAGAGTTCTATGGGGGAACCATGGTATAAAGACAATATGTAAGCTTTTTTGATGATATCGTTGATATCATCCACGGGATACAATCAACTTGTTTATCAATAAAGCTTATATATCCTCTAAATAAATCAAGTAGTTCATAATCCCACCATTCTGCAGAGCTTCTTTATGATGTGCACTATACACAGCCTAAAGAATCACAACATCCTTTTTTTTTCTGTACAATCCTGGCCAATCCTGTGAGAATTGACATGATGTAGGGTTATGTAGAGCTTTGCTGCCAGGTTCCCAGGTCAAGGTGTAGGCAGAAATATTTCGAACACATGGCTCATCATCTAACCCTTATAGGGTCAAGTGATGCCCACAGCCCATGTTCCTTGGTCATCACAATTATTGCAATTTTAGCACTGGTGGTTAAGTAGGCTCAGCAGCATTCTGGCATTACGCATCATGTCAACACTTTTGGAGTGTAGCAGGTCCATGGGGCTGGCATGATGCATGAAGACAGCTCTGGCTGACTAAGTACTCACTTGGACTGCATTCATGCATCATGACAACCAATGGACATAAAATATAAATACACTACGTGGCCCTTTAAGGTTTAACTGTCTATGCCTATTTCACTCATTTTAACCTTTTACATGCTCCACGTTGTCTAAAGGCTTCGTGCTCACCTGTCTTCATGATGTACTGAAGGAAACTCACAGATCTAGAGTACCTACCAACTGAACCCATGCAGTACTGACGGCTAAGGTTGTGAGGATGCATAGAATTCAGTGGGGATGTAGATGGGAGGTCTGGAGGGTCTTGCCAAAAAGGAAACGTGAACCAAGAAAGAAAACGTGCACGTTTTTGTCTTGCTAAATAATTGTGTGGATAATCGTTTAGAGAAAACGTGCATGTTTTTCTACATCTCGAAAAGAGTTTTCCAAAGATTCTGCTATAATTTATTTTGTCAATACTATGAAAACAAGTTAGGCCATACATGTTTTACCCAGCACTCTCTGAAAATCTTTACAGAGGTACATCCTCGTTTTCTTTTGACAAGACCCTACAGGGCAGGGTCTATGTAATACCCTCCTGACACCTAGTGTTAACATTTTAGTTCATCCCTCCAATAATAGTTTAGAAACAAAAAACAACCATAGGCACCTTATGAATCCATGTGACTCGTTTTGAAAAGAGTATGCAGATACAGGTTTCCTTTCATAAATACAGCAAATATCATAATCACATCGATACCATGAGGAAAGTATATATATTCCAGACAATGTGAGATGTTCCATATCTAGAATAGGAAAGTGCAGAGAATTGTGAATTTTTTTTCACCATGCTGGACATTCAGTCCCGGAGATTTTGAATTCTGCAGGCCCGGTTCAATTTTTGCAGAACCGAACTATAACAAGTACCTCTGGGCATCTACTGTTTCAACTTATATATAACATTGCAAGATTATACATTTTTCTTATTATTTAATCCATTAGGATTTATAAAGTACTGAGGGAAATTTCAGAAAAATGGTTATGCTTTTGTTTTTACACTGTAAAGACCTTACTAATAGTCTGATTTGAAAGCCGTAAAAACTGGCATGTAGCTAAAGGTCTGCAGATCACAGCCAGACGTTTCTGCCGGGCCTTTTTGCTGGCAATAGCCGGTGTCGGGCACATGCTACCTCTAGTTGCAATGGTAAAAGTGCAGGCTTCTATCATAGTACTATTGGATACTATTACAGAGAGGTTGCAACAGTGTGCCAACTGTGCGTTCCAAAGTTCCACTTAACAGGTCTGTAAAGACCACTCAATTTTCATGGTGGCTTCTTTTGATCGTCTAAGTATTGAATAAAAGGGTTCTCCCATGTTTGTTTTTAATTTTACCATTATAAGGGAACTCAGCAGGCTTCTCTGAAGCAGTCTGTGACGTCACAATAGACCAAATGTATCAGGTGCTGCATTGTTTAGACACACAGGCTGTTGCAAAACATGATTGAAATAATAAAAGTAAAGTGCTCAACATTATTACATCACGTATTAGAATTAGCTCAGTGGGACTACTTAGTGCTAATAATCAAAAGAAAATTCTGAAAGACCTATGAGAAATAACCTCAGCAGCACTTTTTTGCAGATAAATAGTATTGTAGAGTCATCACTCGGTCTATAAATTGTTAGTCTGCCATCATGCATTGCTTGTCCTTTTTTCTTGGTCTTCCAATTTTGTTTATTTCCCTCGACAACTATAACTATTGGCCTGTAAGTATGGCGGTTATTCCAAACTGCCTAACACTGCATCTATAATTTTAGTGCTGGGCTCGGTTTTGGTATTTAGCCAATGTTAGTGCTGACTTTAGGCACTGATGTTAGCACACTGAATCAACTGTCTTTATTGAATTAAAAATAAAGGCTGCTAGCACAAGGGTTTGGGTACAAGGTGTTCAGATAGTCCCAGGTGTTCTTAACTTTGCAAATGGCAGGAACCAAAGGAGTTTTAAAAGCTTGTACATTCTGGCCAAACAAACATGGGCTTTCGGGGCGGAAATAATCCCAGAAGGAGCTAGCAAACTATAATGTTATGTTGGGCGGCCATCTTGTTAGGTTACCCTCCATGACCTTATCACATGCCTGTCAGCAGGCAGGCTCCCAATTATTGCTCACAGATGTCATTGTCACCAGCGCCTCCGGACTATGGGGACACAGCCCCCCGAATTTCACCTCTCTCATTACAGTGCTGACCTTCTGTAGTTCCCTTCTAGTTAACATATTTACCTTGTTTCATATGATGTCTTTAATATGAGCCTTAAAATCAATTTTTGAAAATGTGATGTCACACAATCCTTGACACCCTCCCCCACCCCCTGTCACAATTTGAAAATACACCCCCGGTGTGACGTAATTTGTGACACGATCTGTGAAAAGGGGGCTCAGTGCAGGGGGACTAAGACCCCTTCTTGCAGTACATGTCACATTTATGGACGGCCCCTTAGGGAGTGATCACTATACGTGTCATTTCTCATTTATTGCCAACTTTCGCTAAAAAGAGAGTAATTTTTATTCCCCCCCTAAAAGGGGTCAAATTTGTTCTTGTGCCCCCCCAAGAGGGGTCTGAAATATTCATGCCCCCCTACTGTTGATAAGTAATGACCACTCCCTTTAATAGATATTTACTGACAGTGTGAGCATCACAGCACACACCAATGACAGTGTGACTGTAAGTGTCACAGCACACACCACTGACTGTGTTAGATTGTCACTGAGAGTGTGAGATTCCTAGGACACATTAGTCACACTACACCTGCCCTGGCCGAAAAATGTCAACAAACTCAGCTGAAAAACGTCCACAAAAACGGCTAAAAAACTTTCACAGGAGATCTAAATTCATTTAAAACCGTTCTGTCGATTCAGAATTTCAGTGTCTGAAATTGAAGATCTATGCAAATATATGATCGGACATCATTTACCTGATTCCCAACCTGCATGGTCTACATACAGCACAGGCAATCTGGCGATTGACACTGTTCTCATGTGTACGCGAGTTGGGGCCAGCATCCCGAGGTATTATATAACCCTCCCGGCCATAACATTAAAAGAGTAACTTAATAACCACATCTTCAACTCCTACTCTCACCCCTTCTTAAAGTCTCAAATCTTAGAAAAGGAACTTGACCCCACAGGCCAACCTCACCCCAGGGCTTACCCCCAAAGGGCCCCAAAGTCATGGTGCTGGAACAATGCACTGTCAGTGAAGGGTATAAATCTGCTGTATCCTGGGTGCTGTAACTGAAGTGCCAGTGTAAACACACTTACACCCTGCTGATGTAACTATTTTACCAATGATAAACAGCCGCTGGCTATATCCTAGCTGCTGCTGTTATTGCCCACTCAACTGGTGCCCACTAAGCGTCATATTAGACACTAGTGGTGATGGATAGACCTGACCAGGGAATGACAGACATAACAATTGTAGTCTTCTTCTAGACCAAAGTCAGTGTACAGCTGTGATGTGTATCAACAAAGTGACAGTATTTTGATAGTGTTACATTCATTTTGTACAGATACAGAAGTCTTCCCTCTTGCAGGCCATTTGGTCCTTCATATTTTATCACTCCACAGGCCCAGTTTGATTTTGACATGACCAAATACATCAAGATCATTATTGTCATGGAAGAAATAATGAAAAACATGAATTAAGTCACTATTTTTAGCAATTAAACTCTTCAAAATTTAACAAAAAGTAACACCTTCGGTTTTAGACTGGCAAGGTGACAAACCAAAATGTAGCCCAAGGTCCTAAGATTACAGCCTGACATTCGGATCGGCAGTCTGACAATTTCCCTCGGCCAAGCAGCGATTTTTTCTTCAAAAGCTGTTGTTTGACAAGTTTTCATATTGACTGTGCTGATCATTAACTGTGATTTGTGGTGACAAAGAAGTATTGCCCTAGAGACACCGTCAGACCCTTAAATGGCCAAAGGAGTTTCATTTAACCTCTACTAGATACCCCACAGTCCATAAACTTTCTAAGAGCTGAAATGAACTGATACATCTTTCAGTACTGGGTAATTGGCATGTGGATACACTGGATAGTGGGTAGCAGTTTGGGTAAAGCTGACCGCAGACGGGCCCGACTGGGTCGGCCGATCCTGACGATCGGGAGCGTCTGCGTGGGCGTCCGATCGAGTCTGACAATATCAAACATGTTTGATACTCCCGATCGGATCGGGACCACGCTCCTTAGATACCGATCGAGTCTGGCCCGTCTGTGGTCGCCTTAATGGAATACCACTACATCCTTCTGTAATGTCCATTTACACTCTTTTCACCTCATTCACTTAGATACACTATCAGTCAGACACATCCTGTAGCCTGCTAGAGTCATGGTTCAATGGCTGAACATTCCCATTGTTACTAGGCAGTTTGGAAGCATATTTTTAATTCAAATTTTGGTACATCATGCTCATTATTCACAGGTATGTCAACATAATATTTTACCTGAAGGATGATTGGAGAAAGAATGTGTCTCGACGGGCTACTCTGTCAAAGCCAACAATGATTTAACCCCACAATTCTTACAAATCTGTCACATTTATGGATCCAATATCGACAAGGATAGAAAATTCAATCGATATCAGAATAGTTAAATAGAGAGAAAAATTGCATTACGTTGATGGAGAAGCTGGTTTTGGAATCATTTCTGGTATTAAAACGGCCCTTCATAGAGTTAACACCCCCATGTATATTGTCTGGTAACTAATCCTCACCAGACCATTGTAGCCAGAATAATTCTTTTATCTACAGAAGCAACAAAACAAGCCAAACAGTTGATGAACGACTTCTGGGAGTGGAGGCTGCGAGAAGCACCAGAGTTTGCGAGTAAATATGGTATACATAAAGTAAGTATATATTAAGTACATATACAATAGTTAAATGTTGAATATGACACACAATAAGGGGAAAGCTGAATGACATGGTATACGTAATTATTTTATAAAGAATCAAACAAATGATATTATGGTATGAATAGGTTGGTATTAAGTTGATTTATACACAAATTGAGTATCAGGCCAAATAAATTTAAAAAAAGTTTGTTTCCAGTAACCCGACCAACCCTAGCACACTAGGGGCAAAAAAGGACTCTTTTTTTTTGTGATTTTGAAGAATTTTGTCTCATTTTTTCATATTTTAAAGAAATTTTCATTACTTCTTTTCGTGTCCGTCCCCTCTCTCATAGTTGCCATTTTCCCATCATTATTTTACAATGAAATCATTTATTATATAAATGTAAAAAAAAAAAAGAAAAGAAAAAGAATAAAATCCGACCTACCAACCCTAGTTCTTTGAGCTATGTTACTGGAAACACACCTTTTATTTTTCTTGGCCTCATTGAAATAATGGCATAGATAGGGTGACTTTTCTTTTTAAAGTAATGCCATACAAATATAAAGATTAACCAAATTTGACTCATACAAAGTGGACACATTATGGACTCACTTCAAATTGACTGTGTACTTATTTCTGTGGTACTTTTACTATGAGATAGGAGACTTCACATCCTATGTAAGTGTGTGATTGGAATGAGAAACACACCTCCGGCATATTGAATGCAGGCATGGCAAGGCAACCAAGAGATTCCTCTTATTACTATATTTGTTTGGAAGTAGTGAAAGGCCTTTCTCATTTCCCTATATTAAAAAGTCTAATCTAATCTATCACCAAAAAGATTGTACTAACTGACCACTAACCTTTGAAAATTTTCAGTATGATGCCCTCTTAGAAGATTATAGTGAAGAAGCTTTTGTACATAGAAGAGTAAGTATACCACTTTTGTTTCTAAGGTTGGAGTTGAGAAAATAAAAAAAAATCTGCAAATGTAAATTTCTCATACTCTGAATGATAAGTTGCCTGATTTCTTAGATCTACACTCTAAGGAAAATTTGCAATCTATTAAAACAGACTAATCCCACTTCTTTTTTCACATACATGTTTCAGAATAATGCTTCAGCCATGTTAAAAGCTATAGATCGGATAGACCAGTTCTACCTGGGACAAACAGACACAGTCAGCCTCGCTGTCATGGCTGACATGCTCAAAACATATATAGATGGATTTTCATATAGAAAGTAAGTGACCTAGCCATCAGAATGGAGCGATAGGCAAGTAAAAATGCATAACGTTGTCTGCTTAAAAAACCCTATATCGAACACTATTCATGAAAGGTTATTAGTGGTGAATTGAAAGGTTATTATACAATTATAACTCTTTTTCTTCACTTTTACGTTTACAAGAATGATGTAGATCGCACACGAAAATCGCCCTAGCAAGAGGCAATTTGCAGCAAATTGACCTGGTTTCTGTGTTCGATTTCTTAATTTTCATGAAAGTTTTCCTGGTTTTCATGAAGAAAGCATGAACAAAATTTCAAAGGGATTCACCAAACAAGGTCAAGTGGTAAGGTGAAGATAATTTTGTTCCAAATCTATGACTTTTGTGTTCATCATGTGCTAGCATGGTTTGGCTTTTAAAGAAAACCCAGCAATTAATTACCCTAGCAAGGACGAGTGTTGTCCGGATCCAGACACACCCCCTATCAAAAAATTCAAGTACATCCTCCTAACACACCCTTACAGTAGACATGGTCACTTTTACAGAGTGCCCAAATGCTATGAATACTGTGTGTCAGATACAGTCATCAAATTTTAATTAATATAATACAATATTCTCATCATATTCTGTTCATGTTTAATCAGAATGACAGCTTATGTACCATTACGGTCCGGTGTTGGGTCAATATCCTTAGGATGGTTCCGGGTATTACAGAGTACAGAATTAGAGACAGAAGAAGGCTACAGAAATCTCGTATCGCGATATGAAGGTGTTGGAAGACAGGTCAGTTCTGTTAACCTAATACTTCTGATTACAATGTAAAATTATCAAGGTGCTTAAACCAGGTCCTCTTTGGTCGCACTACTTTGAATAGTCCGATGTAGATAACTCTATGTAGGTCTTCTGACGACAATTCAAAGACCCTGGGCCAGGATTAAAACTATTGTAATGAAGTTTACCTTCCTATCCTACAGGTTTCACTTTATGCCAGTTACCAACACTGCAAAAATGGTGTTTAGATCCTAAACACAATTCTAAACATATTCTTGCAACGTTTTTGTAATCACATTAATTTCCTAAACATGTTTAGCCAAACAATGTGCTTAGCTCAAGTGTTTAGAAATGTAGGTGTCTAGGTTAAAACTTTGTGTTAAGATATATGAATTTTTGTGTTTAGGTGTTTAAGAATTTTTGTGTTTAGATTTTTAAATGATTTGATGGAGAGTTAAGGTTTGCAGATATGTATGCATTAAAAAAAAAAGAGATATATTTTGTTTGTTTTCTCATTTACTGGGGGGGGGGGCATCAGCAGGTATTTACTTGTCAAAGTCTCCAAAGATGTCAGTCACAGCTATATATATACGTGTACATATATATTAGCAATTTTCTATTGCCCTTTCTATTCACATGAAATTCTATGAAATGAAACCATGATAAACATGGGATTTGGGGACATTTGTCACAACAATTGATTATAACTGTGTGCAGATAGTCCAGTCAAAGGTAGTGCTGCTACCTGGTGTGGATTCAACATCCAAGTATCTAAACATATTGATATTGAGAAGGGTCAAAATATTCCCTAAAACCCCAATTTTCTTGACACTAAGTTAGAATCTATGTAAATAAAGTAAGGAGACTTGTAGAGTTGAGTTTTTTTATCCTACTAGTTTCGGTGTTTGACCACCTTCATCAGGGATACTCTTTTATTCAAATTGGTTCATTGAGGTATGCTTGGGAGCAGTTTTTGAGAGTGGTACAATATTCTAGCAATAGATGGCATGTAGGGCAGTGAGTGCAAATCCAGGTATCAGCTATTTACAATGGTGCATGTAGTAAAAAAACAGTTTAAAACACTGGTACAAATTCAATGATTAAGCTCTGCTATTTCCACGGGGTGTTCTTTGTGATTGAATAAAATTATCAACTAATTGATCAACCTCCCCTCTGGTTGGGTGTTGGTCACTGTCAGTGCTATCATCAGACAGAAATAAATCCTCCATCAGTTCTTTATGTATGGGATCATTGGCATATGTCCAGTCTCTCGAGTCTGTGATTGGTAGATCTGGGAAGTATACACTGGAAAGTTCTACATATTTTGAGTCATTAAGATTGGCTGCAGGTAACTCAGATGACGGGCTGGGTATGGATACCCAACTGGTAACCCTAGAAGCAGGTGTAGTTTTTTCAACCGGTGTTCTGGGATCTTTATTATAATTTACAATAGGATAGCGTTTTCGTGGTGAGTTATCAATAGGTAAATCAATTGGTGTTAATTTCCAATCTACAGGTTTTATATCAGGTAATATGTCAAAGTCATTTTCTGTGAAGTCTGGACTCAGCGACAGGAACTGGTTGATTTTTGGGCAGCTCGGACCTACTGGAGGAGTGGCATCTCTCCTCTCATCGACGTCTGTCACTGGGCTGGCAACAGGGGCTGGAGCGGGGTCTAACCCGACCCAGGGGGTGGTGGTCCCCTCCCAAGGGGGCGAGGGGACCAATTTGGCAACATTTGGGGCAACATTGGGGACAACAGTTTTATCATGAGGGGCTCCAGCAGCTGCTGGTGCCCCACTACTGTACTCACGACACTTGTGTTTTACTGGCCGTTTGTACTTTTTGGTATAGTCGGGATGGTACTCAGGATCCCTTTTCAATGGTAGTGTTGTGTTGGAAGTACTGGGTAGATTAAAATCTACCACGGCAGATTGATGTCTTGGTGTTGCTCTAGGTGTGTAGCTTGGCGGTCCAGGTACTGATGTTTAAATCTAAACACCTATTATTCAACTGTCTCAACTCTAAACATCTAAACATGTTTAGCGTAAATGTTTATGTAGTTAGAATAAAAGTGTTCATTTCCTAAATGTGTGGTCGTTGAGACACCTAACTGACCTATATGTTTAGGTTTTAAACGTGTTTAGACCTTAACATGTTTAAAATCTAAACACCATTTTTGCAGTGCAGGATACCTTATTGCCATTATTTCTGAGTACATGTGTAGAGGCAAGGAGAAAGGGGGCTCCGTGCTAAAAGTCAACTTTAAAATTCAGATCACTGGCTTTTCAGTCATATATTGCAAGAGAAGATACTCCTGTTAGTTTTAGAGGAATGGCTTGCTAAAAGTAGGTAGGTGTGACCATTTCCTGAATGGCAATAAGCTCTATGCCTAATTGATCATGAGATACATCTATGATTAGTATAATTTATGCTAATTAGCTAAATTAGCATAATTTTTTATTCTTTTGCCTATAGCTTTTGATCTAGAAATGATATTTTCGTTCTGTTTTCACCATAGTAAAACTAGTGAAAGATTCTCTCAAATGGGATAATTGATATTCCTATTTAGAATGAAAATCATGTTTCCATGGCAACAGACATCAATAAAATGCCTATTTAGGCCCAAAAACGTTCTTTTTACATGCCTAATTTGGAAGCTTTCCACCCAAAATAGAACATTTTATCTAAAATCATTGAATTCTCCATAAAAAAGTACCCTATAATAGTTTTAGGCATATTTTTTGCTATTCTAGCCCATAGTGATGCCCCCTGGTGGCTAAAACAGGTACTTAATCCTGCAGGAACCCCCATTTCTCCTTGCTGGCTCACACATGTACAGCATGAATATCTTAAAAAAAAAATACATAAGGCCAAATCCCACAACGCGAAAATGACCATAGAATCCTTGTGATTAATGCATGCAGTGTTCCTTAGCCGATATTGGAGAGTAATATCGTCTAAGGAGGGCCTATAACGGCTGAGGAGCCTTGCCAAAGTCTTGATCTTTATAGAGTAGAACATATCAAATATTTTTGATATTTTCTTCAGAAAATGTCAGAAATCTCTCTGAATTTGTCTGAGGTCATGATTTACCAGCAAAAAGATGTATTTCACAATGCTTTACTGCACAATAACAGCAATTGAACCAAAATCACAGAGATCCAGCAGTCAAAAGCAGCAATAGAATCAAAATCACAGAGATGTACTGCCCAATATTGGCTAGCAGTGGGACTTAGAGTAGGGAGTAGTGGGGTGAGAACTATTGTGATTTAGGAAATTGACAAGAGTCCATGATTGCCTATGTCCAGAATCACAGACATTTCAGACCTATTTTTCACGTAGTGGGATTTGCCCTGTAGGAATTTATATTGATAAATGCAGTGATTCCATAACATATTTCATTAGGCAGATCAGATGATCAACTTAACGCGAGAAGCCCTCTCATTGAACTACTCATGGACAGAGGCTGTTTTGGTAAGTTATTTAACAACTGATATTAGAATTAGCCTGACTACAGAGGCAATCATAATAATATCATGAATCATGCTTACACCACTATACCTTCCCTGACAGTCAGGCTGTTGTATTTCATATGGTATCTATGTACTTCAATGATATAAAATACAACAAATAATTAATCTTCTTGTGATAATCAATGATTGAAAAGTTATTGATGGTTTCTGATTAGGGATACTTCTAATAACACAATTCTGATGTCTTCTTGGCTCTTATTGGTTGTCAGAGAGACCCAACACCCATGAGTAAAGAGGACATGCGCGAAACCATGAATGAGCTTATTGCCCCCTTCAAGAACATGCCTGCCGAAATTGATAATGCTACACGGTAGGTTTTTGGAAGGCTTCCTTCATACTATTTACCTTTAATTTCCATAATTCAGTTTCATGCCCTTTGCTCTTGTTAAGCATTCACGACTTAATTCATTCATTCATTTTGATAATACACTCACAAAGGGACAGCAGGCATGTATTCTCATTCCAAGTAAGCTTTAAATAGTATGCTTTTCTTTTTCAATTAAGGGGTGTAATCCTTAACCGATACACAAGGAGCTTCCTCATTTCTGAAACACATTAAATACTCATATAATTTTGCACGCAGATTCTATCGGTGAACGCATTATTTATGTGCAGAAAATAACTGCAATGTGATTCCCAGACCAACCACTGCCCATTATCAAATCATGTCCTACAGATCTGAGCTGATGTCCAGAGCCAAGGAGGCAATCGTGCAGCACATCCTACCTGCTGTACAGAGGATCAATGATTTTGTAGAACAGGTGAGCATGGATTAAGTAGGCAAGTATACATAATAATATATCGTTGTAGTCATGATGCACTGCTACTGTTGAAAATGCATGAAGAGTGTGAAAATTGTGAGGGAAGATGTTCATGCCTTGGAATACTCTTTTGAAATTCTCTCTTTGGTTATTGTGGTGTAATTCATAAAACACATTCTAAGACACCTCCTGGAGGTATCCTAAAATTTCAAATCAACTATTTTTCTCTACATTGTAGAAAATTTGCCAAACTGAATGTTTGACAGAATTCAATAAAAATTCAAACTAAATGCCCCTGTAGGAGTACCGGCCGCGGGTGAGACCAGAGGTAGGCGTGTTTGCCTTGCCAGGTGGACGGGATATGTATGAAGCATGTCTACGATGGCACCTGTCAATCAACATGACGGCACAACAGGTACATGAACTAGGGCTCAAGGAGGTGGATCGCATCTATAAACTAATGGAGAAGGTAGGTCCACATCAAGAAATTGAGTGTAAAAAGTAAAAAAAAATCTGAAAGGATAACACTTAATGTTGATTTACTGCGATCACTGGTAATCTCATAAAGTGTAAAGGTCTTTGTTCCAAACTTCACTTTGTTCCCATTACAAAAGTCATGTCCGTAGGGGCAGCTGGACTTACCTTAATTGGCTGAAATGGCAGTTTAAAGTGATACCTTAAATGTTAACCTTAATACAGTTGAAACGCTAATGGTTAAAAAGTCTTTGCATCTAAAACGACTCTGTAGATAGGGCCTCATATTTGAAAAAAAGAATGTCTACTTTTTTTTCTTTTGGAAATCCTGAACTGTATTGCTATTATCACTGTCTTATTCATTTATGGCCTGTGTGTAGCGAATGTTTCTGGAATCCATTCATCCAACTGTTTTACATACTTTTGTTGATTTTCTAAGATACGTGACAAGCATTCATTTACTGGAGACGTTCGTGGGTTTATGGCACATCTTATGAATCAAACAGAAAATATGTACAATTCTAGCGTAAGTATACATTATATAAAACAATGAATCATTCTTACACTCGTATGATATAGCATGGTTGTCGCTATAGAATCTTTATCAGGTACACCCACTTTGCATTGTATATCAAATAACAACATTTATATAACATTGTCAAGATTTAATCAGACTAATAGACAGTTTATAGTTGAATGCTTTTTATATACTGGTGTGTAAGACGAGGTTTTGCAACAGTTTTTTTTTCGAGTAACCTCTTTAGGTGCCTTTTACATACTGTCTTAAACTAAGACACACTGCTGTGCATTATGGAAAAATAAAGATATACCTGTAGCACTTCAAATATGTATCCCTCTTCATCGTTTTTTTGCCTTAATTGTTTTGTTGAACGTTTTATGCGTCACAGGTAGATGTTACTACATCTCCCCTAGCCACTCTAGGCTGTCAAAGTGCATTGTGCCGTCCCTCTCCATTGTACTTCTGATTTCCTATCTATAGCAAATATATGTACAATGGATACGCTTCTACAGTATAATATTATATAGCCCCCTAGCCGGGTAGATAATCCTAGCTCCTGATGCCCATCAGTGTTCCCCCAAACAGTTCCACTGCCCACCCCATCAACGACACCTCAGTCCTTGTCTGTCTTTCTGACATGACCTTTTGCAGTAGTTGTGTCGATTCCCACTAGCTGGCGACCTGTAAGCCACTGGTGACCGGCGGGACCTGTAAATAATGAATGGGACACAATTGACACCTGCCGAGAACCTTCCTAATCCCCGCCGCATCCGCCACCAGGTGGCACCACCTGGGGCGCATGCGTCACAGTCTCCGTGCGGAATCTTAGATGGATACAGGAATACAGATTGTGCAATGCCTTTAAAAAAACCCAAAAAACACAACTTTTTGTGCATGAAATAATGACAAGCTGCACACTTGCCCGCTCTTTGACAGACTGATGAAGGAGAGGGTTTATCCATTAATTCAGCACTAATGAGTTTATGTTTGCTAAGTCTACTTTGGTATCATGGTGGCAAATGTGTCCTTTTGCCCTAGCTTCCCTATACAACCACTATATCTGTATAAAGAATTGCTAACTGAAATGCCAACCACTATCTGTGTAAAAAAGGAACATTATAGACTGTAGCACCCGTTAAACCACTATCAGTGTAAATTACTATCTGTAGGAACCTAAAGATCCACCAAACATGTTACTTAAGGCACATAAACAATATCGATACACTTAAATGTAAAATTGAATTGAATTTGATACTAATATCGATAGTGTTAATTTACACAGATAGGCTTTCATAGCGGTAGGATGGTCAGCATCTAACTGCAGTTCTATACAGATTGAGGCTCTTGACACGGATGGTTGTACACTCTTAACTCATTACTATATATACTCTCCTATTGTTTCATCACCCCTCCAGCCCCTATACTCCCCCTCCCACATTCTCCTACTCTGTAACCTAGCTTGCATCCCCGTAGACAATTCTTGCTCTCCCCAGATAACCCTAAAGTGGCAATTTTAGTCATAGAGTGTCGAAAATTGATAAGTAGACTAATATATGACCAAATATGCCCTGTACAAAATATTAGAGCTGTACCTGCACCGTGCACATGTCTAGAGATATGGGGGTTTGCTTACCGTCCTACATGTAGGACAGTAGGACTTAGGACTACTGTCCTTTGAAATTTGTGTTCTTTTGGTTGCCATGGAAACCGCAATTCCTGTGGTAGAGTGCCAGAAACCAAAAAATAGGCTTTTATATATATGGCCATTTGTTCCAAACCAGAAATTTCAAAGATTTAGCTACAGCGGATCCAGAAATAAGCACCGTCCTACATATAGGACAGTAGGACTTTGGGCATCTGTCCCCTCTGTGAAGGTCAAAATCTATACCGAAAGTTAATTGCCTAAGTAGTAGGTGTTTTGGGACATATGTGAAATGTCATAGAAGTACCTAAGAAAACCCATATGGAATTCTTGGAAGCCTTGGGCCTAGAACTATAGGATGCATAATTTTACTTCCATATCTGTTGATTTACGTGTGCATATAGACCTCTTCTCATAATGTCACTTAGGCATCCTACATGTAGGACAGTAGGGCTATCTGGGTTAATTCGGTCACTCTCCTCCTTACTGATTTTTTTTTATCACTGCACTTATGGATGCAGGCACAAGTAGCAGGCACAAATGCTGACTCCAGCGTCACGGATAGCATGATAGAAATACCAATCTATTTTATAAACAGAAGTGTGGTTTTATTGTTAGCATACCGAAGATAGTGTTTGCACACTCCCTCATCCATTTGTGCATTAACGTCCTGTCTTATTAACCTTTCAGGAAGACATGATGACACACATACATGGTTTGTTAAAGAAGATCAAGGTCCGGATGCCTGAGGTACTACTGAGAGTACCAACAAATCCAATGACGTTAGTATACTGAAATGACTGTCATAGTAATTGGTTAAGTCTCCCCTATTTAACACACGTTTATGCATTGCTAAATGTATCATTTCATCGCCTATGGTTTGATTTCGAGTCTCAGCCTTATCCAGAACTAGTTTTTGAAATACACCCCCCCTAGCAGAGCCCTCATTATTTTGGCTAAGTGAGTGATCATTATCTAACAACAGGGGGAGGGGATGGTGGGTTTGATGGGGGGTCTTTTTTTTACCACACTGAGGAAGAGAGGGGAAATAAGCTCACCCATTTTCAGTGAAAAAGCCTGTGCTTTCTTATAGGTTTGAATGGGGGACTTTTACCTCACTCTGAAATAGTTATCAGCGCCACATTCCAGTAGAGGGTGGTGATGTAAACAGTACGTTTTTACCCTTGAAAGGGGAAGCGGGGGTGGGGTGGCATTTCTTTTTGGCGTCCGGACGCAAACCCACCACCAACCTCCAGTAAAAGGCATGTTATTAAGAATTGATCACTCCCTAAGTGTGCCTATTTCTTCACTCTGCCAGGATACTAGAGAGACCATCCAACCTTGGTCCACTGGGTTCCTACCAGGGGTCGCCACTTGATGATTCACGGCCAGCCGCTTACTACGCCAATACATACATGCCGGAAACAAGGTCTGGATGAACTACTAGTTCTAATCAGTTCAATAAGCCAGATAAAAAAAAGGGGGGCAGGAAATCCTTAAAATACATATAGAAGAAACAAAGAATAAGATAATTATGAGATTCAAAGTTTTAATTATCTATATCAAAACACCACCCAGCAAATTGTCGTCATCTGTTGCCATGATTGGTCATCAATGGTGACTCCTTTTTGAGTGATAACTCATTCCGTCATCTTTCACCACTGTGTGTTAGAATCATGTGGCATAGCAATTGCTATTCCTGGTGATCTTGTGCTATAACAACATCGTGTTCCATCTAGCGACATGTGTGAGCCACTTCACACAGGTTGACGAGGACTCACGACAATTTGCTGGTGCATAGTCTCAATTTCTGATAAGCCCGTTTAGGACATGTCAATATTGTCTTGATGACATATTGATTGGTATCTGAACTAATTCCCAGTACAGGGTTGTATGGCAGACTACCCTAGTATCACAATTCGTTTACATATTTGCAATTAGAGATGGTGATGAGATGAGATGAAAGGATTGTTTTACAATATCACAGATCAATTACAGAGACAATATTAAATAAAGCAATTTGGATAAACTTTCTTTCTACTATTTCTAAAAGTATAAATATCATCAATACGTGTACTCAGGTTTTAACTTGTTCCACCTAGCTACAGCTCTATAGAAAGCACTTCTCAGTACATATAGGCTTTAGGTGTCTAGGTACTATTAACCTTTTACCTTGGTGGGAACGAGTTACAGTATCTCTTCTATCAATATATTATTCGTTCACTTGTGATAACAAATAACCATATGATAATAAAAATTGTTGCTAATGGATTTCCAAGGCAAAACAATGTCTTCAATACATATGACGTATGAGTGCAACCCTGGCGAGTTACTCACCGGCGTTACACTATTGCATCATGAGGACACTGGTTATGGTACATGAAGCACTATACAAGGGTCAATACTGATAATTCTGTACCATTTCAGTGCACGGTTTAACATGATGCCCGTGGTTCTACATGAGACAGAACCT
Source organism: Acholoe squamosa (assembly GCA_949317995.1). Classification (NCBI taxonomy): domain Eukaryota; kingdom Metazoa; phylum Annelida; class Polychaeta; order Phyllodocida; family Polynoidae; genus Acholoe; species Acholoe squamosa. Next base: position 30,487,397 of record OX439049.1, on the reverse strand, counting down.
GGACACCACGTACAGGTAGTAACATACACCATTATAGATCTAGAACAGGAGGACATTTCTGAACGTGTTACGACTGCCACACTTAAAATCATAATTGGAGCTCTCACTATAGTGACATTGTACCTACATTAGTGTTCACTTAATGATTTCACTGGTACGACAGCTGTGCAGAATCTTATGTAATAACTTCATTAGTTCCCATTGTACAGAGCAGTCGTAGGTCATTAACCTACGATTTCCCTGCCAGATACGGAGGTTTTGAAATGTAGTGCTTGTGCTTATAATCGAAGCATGTTTGGAAATGGCCTCCTGAAGTCATCAATCAGTCAATAAGATGTGAAAACAGATTGCTGTAATATTACGGCTGAAGTCTATGCCAGCTATACTAGATGCGTCATTTTCTTTTAAAATTTTTACCTTAAGGCTTATTGATAACTATTTGAATCGAAGTGCACATTTGAGTAGAAACAGACAGTTGTTTTCATCTATAAAAGTGATATCCGTTGATTGTAGTTTTCTCACTGTAGATTATGTTCTCGGCTGTCAAAATGGTTTTCAACAACCAGTACATGTTTGGTCTGCTTCGGTACCTAAACCACTATATAGACTTTGAGGATAAAGACATTTGTGCTTTACTGTCATATTTTAGGGTTAAAGAACCGTTGGTGTTTTTATCCCTCAAACCAGTGCTGATTTTAGGGTCAGAGACAATTTGAGGGATAAAGACACAGCCTTTTTCCCAGCATTTATGGCCTAGGTGGATACCAAGTAATAAGACCTTTGTTTCAGGCAGCATACAATAAGGAGATAGATCTGCCCAGCTTCCGGCAGGCATCTGACTACAGCAAGTTTTACGCTGCTCCATTCAACTGGCCATTCTACACTGCATATGTAGAGGTAAGTTATTGATATACCATAAACCCGTGCCTATAAGCCGCGTCTGTCCGATTTCAAGGTGTTCCTATAAGCCGCACCTAGGGTCTGAAATTGGCTACATAGATGGCTGTAGTTATAGTTTCAGTATCTCCATTATTTCATATGGACTCTTCAAGAGCTGTAAAATCCATTACATTTCTATGTTTCATTGCAGGGCTGGGGGTTGTATTCGGAGTACCTGGGTGAGGAGCTCGGTCTCTATGAACAGCCTTACGGACTGTAAGTATTATTATGTCATATGCTGTACTTCTATCTCAATGAGATATTACATTTAGGGCACATTCTGAAATAATTGTGATTTCACTTTTTGAAATCTGTTCTTGAATTCTATTTGAGATGATATCTATGTTGCGTTGTTACGCTCTACACATGTAGGGCCTGTAGAACATGTATACCATGATGGCATATATAATAGTTTGCCTGAAACATCATTGCAGAAATCCAGCAATGATCTATCGAAGCTTCTTGACTATATCCTCATTTGGGGAGTGATTAATTGCTGCTATTGCTTTGAATGGAGACATTTGCATATAATTATGTACATGTATACATTTCTATACAAACTGAGCCTATATTTAATACACATTGCTATCCTTAACAGGTTGGGACGTTACTCAGGTGAGATGCTTCGTGCGTGCAGGATGGTGGTCGATACAGGGATCCATGCTTTTGGGTAAGTGATGACGACGGGCCGGTTGTATGAGAATCAACCCTTCGAATGCTATACCTATAGCTGTATTTGATTCCTTGATTACAACAGATTTCAGTCCGAGTGTGTGTGCCACACCTCAGTGCTGCCCTCTGGGAGAGCAAAGAGCAGTGAGAAAAGTATGCATGTCTACGTGAACGACAATCCCTTCCTATTTTATCAGGAACAGTCCTGAATTTTACTCACATGCATTTGTCTTGAGATATCATTTATGTTGTGCAGTGGATATCAACTTTCCTAGGGCTGCATGATGCTTCGGTTAAATGTAAATTTGATATTATTGTGTCATTTCTTCTTTTTGATGTATGAATACAGAGACACACAGAAGAAATGGGAGAGACATTCAGGCACACTGTCAGTCATACAAATGAACATAAAGTTTGAGTCCTTAAGCATTTATATATTTTAAGCAGCCCTTAACCCTTTAAGGCCCACGTGGTGTTTAAGTGCATCATAACCCTCGATAACATGATTGCAACCCTGGCAAGAATAGAGACAGGGGTGAAATCATGAATCATGGAGTTGATACACAAACTAGGGTTCAGTATGAATCTCCAATCCATTGCTCGTGAGTACACTTATCAGGGATGTAATTCTTTTTCTTTGTCAATACAAAAGTATTGAATCTCTTAAAATATGGATAAAACTCAACACTACTATTATGTTGCCACCTAAGGTTGGCAGTCAAGAGCTTTCACACCAGATAGAAAGTACTTTCATTAGAATTTTTGGGTGCAGGCACAATTTTCTTGTTCAATTAAACATAATTATGGAATGTGTCAGAAGTGGGAAGACTATCAAATCATGCGACTTGTGAGCTAATACTAATTCTAAGAACCCTTTTAAAATATGTCATATCAAATTTGACAGAAGGTTCCAATCCACGAGCTTGCTACTCAGACGCTAAACATGTCTATTATTAGTTTGCATCTGATAGACGGCAAAATGTGCAATTGGTTTATTTTGAAAATTGGGCGGATTTGAAAACAAACTGCTTTGAAAAGATGATGAGAAGGATAGATTCTTACATCATTATATTTCTCAAGGATCGTAATGAGCATTATCAGCCTATCTGTATTTGATCATGTCTGAAAACATAGGAAGAGGCCAGGAGAAGGTCATATCCTAATCCATATTCCCAGCTCTTTAGGGTCACATAAGGAGTTTATGCATTATGGCCATTCATTGTCATAGTATAGGAATGCTGCAATGCCAATGGAGAGTAACTCACCATGGCTACATTTAAACATTTTGATTGCCCTACAGGGTTGATGCACTCCTCTAGACTAGCCAGGAGGGTGTTTCTCCTATTGATAAAAGAGCTGTGAGTATGTGTCCTCTTTTCTAAACAAGTCGTGCACTGCTTCACCTAAGTACTTGCACCCACCACATTAGTCTGAAAAGTCACCTGCCTTATTTAAAATAGAGAGAGCTGCACTACCAGGTACCTACTCATGTCACACGATCTATAGTTATTATACTGACTGACTTCTCCCAACTAGGTACCTACTCAAATCCCCCTTTTTGAGCACCGCACTTGAATGACCACTTGTGAGCAACAAAAGGGACAAGTCATAGCTACATGAAAAGAAAGGACTGGAAATGAGGGCATTTTTAGCCAGCGCTTCCTTTTACTACAAGAGCAACACCCTCCGGCATTTCAAATGCATACCATGAGGGCAAAGCGAGATGGAGCTGAATGGATCCGGTGGCCTTACATGGTTAAGTTAATAAAAACTCATGTCTGAAACCATAAGGAGAAACCCCAGCCCCGGCCTCTGTGCAACAGGCAGGGTGATAATATTAGTCGTGCCCAAGGTGTTATGAATGTACTGTCCATCACAAACATCGTGTCATCTTAAGGAAAACTCTCTTTATTTATTATAGGGGTGAAACATGGCTATCACAGCGCCATGGCTATCACAGCGCCATGGTGGTAGCAATGACAAAAGGCAGAACTAATATATCCCATTAATTTTGTCTTCCTGCTGGATCTCACAAAGAAATACCTAACGCCTGCTATGAGTAAGAACGCGACAGTAACTTGCAGAAAGCAGCAGCATCACCACCTAGGGGACGGTTGCCTCCAGAGGGTGATGAGATATAATGCTATATATTCGTTATCATGAAGAAGGGGCTGTTATCAGTGGAGGCCCTATAGCACACACGTCTAACGCATAGCTACTTGAGATAGCTGTCTAAGTGGGTGACAGAGTTTCTGTGTTTCTATCTGTCATTTTGGACGCTACTCTGTACAAGGGTGAATAAACCACATTTAAGTTTATTATAACCATTTAAGTTCATATGATTTGTTTTAATGGTGTAATAATGCAGGATTAGTGGGTGCCATGCTAATGCTGCATCATGCATGCATGGTAACAATTAGGGAGTGTATATCAACCCCACACTGGAGGTAGTGAATGATGCTAGAGTGCATGAGTATAATCATTATTGTTAAGTAGACACACTGGGACTGATTCAAACATCATAATGACAAAAGCACTATGTCTCACTTAAAGGGTTAATAATTGTGCATTAACCATAGATCTTCTGCAAATACGTTGTGTCATCTTAGCCCTTTCATAATGGTGTATTATCTCAACTTTCGTGTCATTGATGTTTTCATTATGAAGACCTTCCTGGCACTGCATTCTAAGGTTTCACCAAGTGTTTAGAGTGTGAACCACACATGAATATTTCGTCTTGTAGGCATGACATTCAAAATTCTTCAACACATGTCACCCGTTACATTTTCATGAATGAAATTCCACTAAGTTTCACCACTGAACTGCATAATCAAAAGTAAATTTTTTTCAGCTCTATGATTAAACCACTCTCTGCAAGAGGTATATATGCCTATAGCTATAATACAGTGGCCATCGGAGCACAAGGCAGAAAGCAAAAAGCTGTGCACCAGGGTGTATTAGACATTGGCCAATTAAAGTGGGCATGAAACAATCATTGGGAAAAACAAAGAAAATGGGATGGGAATAATAAGGCAATAATGCGGGTAGCAACCATGACTTGTACATAATGCAATATTACCCATTATTGTGCTGTCTGTCCACCTATACGCCTGTCTGTCACATAGAGGACAGGCGGCCCTCTATCTTGTGGTCAAGGATGCGAAACCTGGACACTGTGGGGAAATTAGAGTTTCTGCCCATCCCGCGTTCTGGGGCTGGTTTTTCACCTCCTACTGTACACCACAACCACCCACAAAAATGCCTAAATATTAACCTGTATTATGGTGAATGTATGATGAGGATGTGATTTAGGTACTGGTGGGTTATCTGTGTGGTGAAGAGGAGTATTAACCCTTTAAGGGTCTTTGATCGGCATGATGCAGGAATTCAGCCTCCTTGAGTACCTACATCATAGGTGGTGCCTTCATGCATCATGCCGACACTCCCAAATGGTGAGCATGATGCATTATTCATCCAGGGTGAGTAACTCGCACAAGGTGCATTGGTGCATCATAATGTGCCGGGACACAGTCAGTACACAGCCCGTAAAGAGCATAAATGTATCACCTACGTGCACTCTGATACTGGTCCAACGTTGTTGAGATTTGATCAGAATCACCAAGTGTCACAGTCTGTCACGTACATGTACACCACAAAATGCATCCAGTTTTATTATACTTGTATGCTGATTCATAGAATGGATCATAATAAACCTTTGTTATGACTGGAGGTGTGGAAAGGAATGGGTTGGTTTCAGAACCCCCGCCTGCCATTTTCACCCTCCTATTTTGCCTGAAAGTGTTACAGAACAATGTGAAGAAAGATGGGATAATTATCAAAGGTGTTACAGAATAGTACAGTAACTGACTCTAATGTATTGCCGTTTTGTGTTAGATAACTGACAATAATATCAGACAAAAAAAAAGAAAGAGAAAAAAAGCAGATCAGGTAATAGGTGGTGCATTTAAGTAACGTATCAGTGACTCATTTTCCCATATTTGTAACTTATATATATTTGGTCCTATCTAGCTCACTCTGACCTTTCTAACGGATTCTCTATGATTTTTTTAGCCTCAATAGAATTATGTTTTTGATAAAATGTATGGCATGCTGGATATGAGAGCCCATTAAAGTGTCATTTATAGTAACTGTGTCTGTGTGTGTGGGGGGAGGGGTTATATCTATGGGTGTTATAACAAAAATAATTTGCTGTTATTGATTACATCATCGTTCTTTGACCATTTACCGATCGATATGTGCTGTGAAGAAAGATACAAACAATAGTAAGGAACTCTTTAAGGAGAAGATCATAGTGAAATTATGTGAAAGAAGTATCTGACGTGGCAAAGCTTTAATAAGGTGCACTACGACCCCCTCCTTTTTTATTTTTATTTTTTTTTTAATCTTTTAACCCCTTTTCTCTCTCCTGATATATATTTATATTGTGTGAAAAACTGACTGAATTATATATATTTTTTGCTTATTCCCAATTAGGGAGAATTTCAAAGCATTGACGATTATTTCCCAAAATATTGGCCACAATCCTTAACCAAGGTTTGCTGAAAACATATGCTGTAAAGTTCTATATACATGCATGCATGTGAACCTTAATTATCTGTCTGTACCTACCCAGCAAATTGTCCTCATCTGTCGTCATGATTGGTCATCAATGGTGACTCCTTTTTGAGTGATAACTCATTCCGTCATCTTTCGCCACTGTGTGTTAGACTCACGTGGCATAGCAATTGCTATTCCTGGTGATCTTGTGCTATAACGACGTCGTGTTCCATCTAGCGACATGGGTGAGCCACTTCACACAGGTTGACGAGGACTCACGACAATTTGCTGGGTAGTATTGTATTTCATATCATGGACGATTAGCTTCCTTGGATCAGCATTGGAATCTAAAGAAATTAAGGACTATATTCAAAATCAGTTGTTGCAGTTGGCAATCACGTCTAGTCTGGTGAATGCATCATGTTAATGAAAAAAGAAAAAAAGGCTAAACTAACTTATTTCTGTCTGTAAATGATGCATTTAGAAATTATGCACAGCAACTATTATTATGTTATTATATAGGGGGCATGCCGGTCGACCTTTCTTTATAATATGGTATTGTGTTTATGAAATTATTGATTCGCACATGAAATCTATTTTTTTTTATAATACAATGTGTGTGATATTACAGGTGGAGCCAGGCGCGGGCGGAGGCATACATCGCAAACCACACTGCTTTATCCAAGGCCATGATCTACTCTGAAGTTAGCCGCTACATCTCATGGCCAGGCCAGGTTAGTACCCAATATAAGGTTTGGGGGGGGGAGGGTTTGGTTATGAGGCATAATTATATAGTGCAAGGGCGGGGTGTGTATATGCATGCAGTTTGTCACAAGCAAAGTGCAGCAACGCAATTAAGGGCTGGGGGCATGGCCTCTAAGAAAATTTTGAAATCTAGACATACTTGCAGAAAAGTATGACTTGCATGCTTTCAAGTTCCCAAAAATAAGGCATGCTTGGAAAATGGACTTTTTTTTCACGTAATAGCAACTTAACTGCATACTTGCAGAAAATGTATGAGGTATCAGATAACATGAGTGTCTCTAGCATTCTTCGTGGTCCCACCTCGTGCATCAGTTATGATATCTATCCCTGCATTGATATCTCGAATGCTGGAAATCTCCTCATCTAGGGCACCTATTTTTGACTTATTGGTAGCCTCAATCACGATTGGAGATATTTTTCACTGCAGGCATATTTTCAGAGCCTGAAAATTTGAACAGTGCATTATACTGTGCTGGTCGTGATATGATGTTTTTTTTTAATGAGCGTCGAGTGGCATCATCTGAGCAGGGTACACTATTTTTCATAGCTTTGTCACTAAAACAAACTTTACAAACCAAGCTCTATAATTATGTGGAACAAACCAGCTGAACTTATGCCTGAGTCAAATTACCAACTTCTATACTACTACAGTGTTAATACTAGACTTATATCAACGCAGCTATGTACCGTGCTGACATCTTTGAAGTTTATTTGGCAATTACTTCTATTATCACTCACTGTACTCTCTAGCCACATATTTGCATTAATGCAACTTTGCGTACTAAGTATAAAAGATGAAAGTACATGCGACCCTATACCAATTGAAGTAACAGATCCCAGCAGATTGGTTGGGATTTACTATTGATAACTCCCATTGATTACAGTCAAGTCGATGTATAGTTTGTATTGAATAAACTTCTGTCAAATTAGATACAAACTCTTTTTGAACTAACCTAATTTAGAGCCCTAAAATCTCTTTATTAAATTGTTTATTTTCGGTGAATTTTTTAACCTCCTTTTATATAAAGCTTCATGCAATATGATGATAGAAAACAAGGAAACCTCTTGAGGGGATTTAGGTTAAGGGATGGAATATGGTTAGTTCGGGTTCCATTGTGGACATCCCATAGTGGTTATAACCATGAAATAACCATGGGAGTTACATTACTCATTGCCATAACACACTGTCACTTGTGTCCTTGGGGGGTCTATAATTATCATCCAGATAATACATTCTGGATCTGTCCAGTGTTGTGACAGATAAAGCGTTAATCTGGTTACGTTGTGACAGGGTGTGGCCAGGTTTGTTATCTGCCTTATCAACAAGTCTTATACAAAACTCCATATACAAAGGCCCTGAAAAGGTGGGATTTGGAGGGATGTCATACAGCCTCGGGTATACAGCCAAAAGGAGGTTTACCTGTCGACAACTATAGAACCTCTCACAAGCTCAAAAATAAGTTACTATAATCCTCAGCAAAATGAGGTTAAAGCATGATAAGTTATAATAAAGAATAAACTGTTTTTGATGTCTGCTTTATCATTTGTATCATACTCCATTTGATGAATGCTGAGGTGATGAATTCCCATATAAAAATGCATCTCCCCTTTTTGATATAACTTATGTAGAAAATGTAGAAGACAGGGAAGTCTCCACCCTTCCCCTGCTCAGTTAAGCACCGGCTAGCCCTCTCTCCACCCTTTCCCTGGTCTTCTCAACTTCAGATTTTCTACCTTAAATCCATCTGAGGAGCAAATCTCCCTGCCTTAGTTTTTTTCATGGCATACGCATAGCCGATGATCTAGTTAGGGTCTGATGCGAAATGGACCTACATTTTAAGGCATCATAATGGTCCAAAATGTGATTATGCCTACTGGACTCAAACCCCAGTCTCATGTTTCTTGGTTTTCATGATCCATGAACTGTACCGTTGATGGGTAATCGAACAATGCATTGCTCAGTCACACGAAGAGGATAACCATAAACTCTGCTTATAAGCAACAGCTCGAAGACCATTTTCAGCCCCTTTGTGCAGTTTGAGCTACCATGAATTCAGGGTGTGGTTTTACATGTTATACACTATAGAATGGAATACCAGGTTCGGCTTATAGCATCTTCGCGGGTTCAGCTTATACATGGGGTTATACGGTAAGAAAGCATTTTTTTATAGATTCATGTGCAGAAGATGATGAAATATGAATACCCTGCAGGGGCGTAGGAAAAGGGAGGGCCAGGGGGGCCTGCCCCCCCCAATAATGAGGAGGTTCCCTATATAAGCCTATATATAAAAAAAACGAGACCCCTGGGCCCCCCCCCCCAATAAAAATTTGCTTCCTACGCCCCTGCGGCCTGTTATCAATGTAGCCTAAGATCTAGTAGTATCTTTACTTGATAAGTCAACACCTTTAGATTGACTCATCTAAATTGCCCATTTGCCTTATCGTGTTAGAATACCACAGGGAGGTTGGGGTCAGAATTCAAGACAACATGCTGTTATCACTGTCTGCATACTATTATAATCCATTGCAGGAAGGAAAGGTACACATGCATTCTTCTCCTACTACGTACATATCTCAATCATAAACTTGCGAGACGCCACCATAAAACAGTGTCTAGTAATCGTTGAAACAAGTCATGTTTGAACTCTAGAATATAGATTAACTTTCGAACACCAAGAATCAAGTCATGCAATAAAATGATCAGATTCGTATTCTAATGTTATTCTTTGCCACTCTTTAGATTTTTGGTCCCCTGATTGCCATGGCAACCATACAGAAAGTGATCTCCAGCCTCGTCATTTTTTATTTATTTATTTATTTTTTTTTTTTGGGGGGGGGGGTCAAGGTCATATATTGGTGCCATGCATCTCTGGATTGTTCTGTTAATTATTGTTCTGCTTCATTTCATGACTGAAATATCTTGACTGAGAAAGTCAACAGAAATTTGTATATGAAACTATTCTGATTGGTGAGAAAAAATTATGAGGGGCTTACACTTTTGCTGATCCATTTTGTGCTCTATCAATTTGCAAGATTCTGACCCCCCCCCAAGGCCCTGCCTAGAACAAGGTGGGGCCCCATGCAGTAATTTGTGATCAGACCTACCGTAATACCCCGTGTATAAGATACACTCAGACTTTAAGGATCTGCTTGTAAATTTCAAAATGAAAAAAAAAAAACCCATGGGTAGCTGATACGTCCCTCGATGGCCTACAAACACAATTCGTGGGAGACCTTCGGAGAATCTTAACCTCAAATTTCCCTCATCCTATAAGGTGTACCAGGGACATATCCTCGCATATAAAGTGCGCCCCTTAAATGGGGTATTATGGGTACGTCTATTAGAACACGTGTACCAGGCCTGGGTACCTGGGCTATCATCCATGTATAAGAACAGTCTTTCACTAATCTACGAAAGATAACAATGATCGACACAAGGCTGTTTCCGCCATAACCTGGTTTGCTGATAGTGTATCTACATATTGTACACACAGCAATAGAACAGTCCTCTCCACCAATCACAGCCGAAAACACAGTGTGCAGTCACAACCGTCGTCTGTCAGTCACACAACCCTAGAGTAACGAAACCAACTTAGGTCTGGGAACCCAGGGAGATATGGATGTAAATACTATTTGCTTATGGGTGGGACACATGTTAAATGGATGTGAAGTTTATATTTAGTACATGATTAGACTTTAGATTAACGGTACATTCACAACACAGGCAAGGCTTCAAGGTTCATGGCCAGAAGAAAATAACATGAGAAAACCTTGTTGATAGTACTCTCTTCGATACTATTGATGGGAAATTGGATATTAGCACCTAGGTCTTTTTAAAGCAGCAGCAGCAGCAACAACAACAAAAAAAATCCAAAAACATGATCGACCGATTCATATGAAATTTACACCTGTTTTCTGGCTTTAAAGCTAAAGGTCTTTTTTCATGTTTTAAAGATAATGTCTTAATTCGGATGGAAAACAAATAATAGTGACTGGATGCCTCATCTGAATATTCTACTTGTCTAGACGAGTAACCTGTTGCTGAAAGGGAAGGTAGGGGTCACCATAGGAGGTTGCATCATATAGCTATGATGATAAACCATGTATGAACCTACACTGTAAAATAATGTTGTCAAAATAATGAAGGATTCCTCATCCCAAAGTTGCCAGAGATCCATCGTTATTTTCAAAGAGATGTTGTTATTTTCCCAGAGATTCCTTGTACCTCCGCACTGCCACCTGGAGTTTCTTGTAAAACCTACATTGGTCTACTGTTATCTAATTACGGTGGTTCACTCTTCAGTTTTACAAGGATCCCTTATAGATTCAACAGTTATTTTTTAGAGTGTACATGTATACAATACACTTATAGAGATGATAAATGGTATATATATAATTATGTAGAACCATAGACAATTCTAACAGTTTATGTCGATCCTACTGTGTTGGTAAATTCCTGAAGGGCCAGAATAGTGTTTTGAATTGGACTCACCAAGGCACACACACAAAAACTATAGGGTCAGTTGGGACTTCTAAATGAGCAGGATAATAACCAATGAGTCGAAATTAACCTACCAGACTTAACTAATCAGCCCTGGCAAAGACTCTACATCTTGACAACTTAAGATGGCCCTACCTAAAAACCCTTGAGTGATGAGCCATGACGTTGTCAACCTAGACAAAGAGGTTGTCAACATGAAGAGTCTCATGAGTTAACTTTTGCCTTGTTTATCTTATGCTTTGAAGACCCTATTTTCTCAGTGCCATTTATGCATCATGACGACCTAATGGCATGATGCATTGAGTCAATGCCAATGGTCAAAACATTAAAAGATTTCCTATAACCTACACAACCCCATCCATTAGAACACTCAAATATAAAGTTCTTGTGGCTGATATATTACTTTAATAAAAAACAAAACAAACAAACACACACTTGCACGGCGTCATATTATGTTTATCTTGCGTCCATACCGAAATACAGCCTATGCAAAATAGTTAGGGGATTGCAAAAAGAAGGTTTTTAAGATATACAGATCAAAATCCATGCATTTAAATACCATTCTGTTAATTTCAGAGCTGTGCCTACAAGATCGGCGAACTGAAGATCAAGGAGCTACGAAAGCTTTGTGAGACAACTCTGGGTAAGCATTATTCCAGTCGTATTGGAGCTTGTGACAATATACTTTCTAAGGATCATGTAAAACTCTAACACCACACTCACTGACCATTAATAATGTCAAATGATTGATCCTTGATAAAGGACCCCCTGGTTAGGCATATATTATAGGAACCCCCTTTTGTTGCCATTCACGTATCATTTTGGGGTTGGTCAATTGGGAGGGCGAAAATGTGCCCTTTCGAAAATGCTTCTCTGCCCTCAATTTTCAGGTAATGACTTACTACAATTTAGTGAATCAACTGAGAAAATATAAGATAAGTACCATTACGGACGCCATTTTGAATTCCGAGTGAGCATATGGGAAATTTTTTCGGGAGTTTTAATATGTGTTTTAGGACCCTTCTGGGCATCATTCCCGTGAAAACCAGCTTGTTCCGAATTTGTTTAACTTTGAGGCTGATTTTCATCTAAACTTCCTGCTAAATACCCATATCTCTATTTCAGGTGCCAAATTTAACCTGCGTGAGTTTCACCACCAGATCCTGAGTCTGGGTCCAGTTCCACTACAGATTCTGGAGTCCTCAATCCACACGTGGCTCAAACAGGGCGCCCCCAACACCGGAAGTAGTATTCAGTCAGCCGCCACCAGGCAGAGCCACCAGGACACCAGCGGCCATCTTGCTTTCATCCTAATGTTAACCCTAGTGACTACAGCTCACTGGAACATCATCAACTAAATTCCTTTGAAACTGTATGCATTAACCCCTTTTAGTTCTTCAGGGTATATTAATGCTTTCTGCCCATTTATCCCCAAAATGCACCAATGCAGCATTGGAGGAAAGACTCACAAGTACCGAAATAATGCAGCATAACGACCCAGAAACATGAACCTGAAGCCCCTTGGAGTGGTAAGAGGATTTCAAAATGGGTTTGTATTGGCCAACGAAGGGATAGGTATAGAGCTATAGATATGCCATCTATCAGAATAATCCAAAACTGCCAACTTATCTAGCAAAATAACAATAAAGACATGATAAGTATAGAATGAAAACAGTAGGTTGAGGAAACTTGTTGGTTTTTGTCTGGTTTCAATGCAAAAGGTCAGTTTAATAATGGGAAAAAAGGTAAATGATTGAGAAAGGTGTGATTACTGTGAGGGAATACTTTTGGTTTCTTGTCACATTGTGACATTTGCACTCTGTACAGTTGTTAACCCCTGAAGGGCCGCTATTGTAGGAGTGCATCATGTCCATTGGATGCACCAATGAAGCGATGGCTAGTCTACTCACCAGCACTGCACTGGAGCATGATGCCGACCCTGAGGGAGTGTATCAACCCTGTAGGGTCGGCATGATGCATTAAGACATTAGCGGTCTTTAAAGGGTTAAAATCCATTGTAAATACACATCGATCTGTTTGATATTGGAGTAAACTACTCTACAAATGTTTCACATGCATCAATCTATTTGGATGGCTATGTTTCATAGGAGCTAGCAACATTATAGTATATCCTTTACAACTGTAATTAAACCTTCATGACTGTAACACGTTACTAGGGAACTCAATCATGAGTTTTATAGAATTCATTATTTAAAATACATGACAAAGATTGGAATACAAATGTTATCAACAATGTAAATAAAGCTTGTCTTTATGACCCGCACTGTACATAGATTATCCATGTAGTAGTTATATGTATACCTGTATCGATAGTGATATTTAGATGGTATTTACTCTATAAAGAATAGTATAATACATGTATGATAAATCAATATTTATTTTATAATCCATGTATTCAGGCATTGAGAGCCACATATATAAATATATATTATTATATAATATACAGTTATCCTCTTCATACGTAAACTTACAAAGATGTCTTTGGTGGTTTAAAGTCTTTCAGTGTATATTCATCTTAGCTCTTTTAGTAAAACATAATGTATTCTACACATTTTTGCCGATTTGCCAGAATAATGCAGTAATGAAAGCATGGTTAGTCTACTTGTCAGGAATGCATTCATGCATCATCGCAATTCTGACAAATGGGCATATTGCATACTGGCTATATATGGCACAAAAAGAGTTATATTTAAAACTTAAGATACAGTAAACGGGATATGGCAATGACTGTAGTTAATTATATAGTATAATACCTTATCATGTGTATATCTAGATGTTGCTTTAGTGATTTTGTATCATGTCCTCTTCAGACCTAAATAAAACCAAATAAAAATAGTGGTTTTTATAATTCTGTAACTGTTGTTCAATTTGATAATAAAAAGGAAAGAAAAGGAGAGGAAGCACAAAAACTACATGTATTTGCATTGTAAATCCTAGTAACTAGTTATGATAGCATAGTAATGGCCGTATAAATGGCTGTTAAAATCGATGTCTAATACTAATAGTTTCATGTATGTATTATGTAACTTCTTTTATCTGTACAACTCCAGTAATCCCATACGAAGAGTTTCATATGATGGATTCTCCCCAATGTGACTAGCATTATAATGCTTTGAACTGTTACCCATCATTAACTATTATATCCCCTCAAGGCAATTGCACAACAGACAATTTGCCCTGTTGTGCAATTGACCCCCTGGACAAAGCTTTTAGTTATACGAACTATATTTGATTGACTTTTTCCAATATTGTTGACATTGTAGATTTTAAATAATCTTTGCAAAGGGCACATGCTAAGGTACACCTAGCTGTGGCGCTCTCGGGGAAAATCCATGCCACAGTGATGTTTTACACACAAGCTGGGGATGGACTTATAAATTACCTTAGCAAAGGGCACACAGAGAAAATGGGGCATTCAATGAGGATAAATAAACAAGGCAAAAACATTCCGATTCAGCCTGTCAGACCTGGCATGTGCTAGGTTGACAACGCAACAGCCTATCACTCTCCAATGTTGTCAAGGTGAAGAGTCTGTGCCAGGGATGACAAACTAGATTTGACAGGTTTTGAGTCGTTTATTCTATGCTATTCAATTAGAAGATCCTAGCGAGTCTATCTTTTATGTGTGCATAGATGGTATTTCAGGACGGTATCCCTGGCCATACGAGAGTGAATTACTCCTCTCTATCATTGGTCCTTATTGCCACCAGTATTATATATAGGATTTGGGTGAGCTGCCTTAGCAGTACAGGACTTTTAACTAAATACTGACCACTTTTGAAGGTCTATAATGGCAGAATAATTATAATGGCATTCAAAGGAATGGGTCCCACTACTATTTGAAGGCATGTGGTATTAGTCCGTTTTGAAATAACCTCCACAGGAATAGCTATATATAATTACTATTTTAAGAAGTACTAATTTTGAGCACTCTGTCAATGAGATCACGAGTATGTGTACCCAACAACTTTCACACATTCCTTATTCTTAGTGCATGCCTTTACCCTGTCTATACCGATATACTGTGGCAGTATGATTAACGGTTTGTTAAATTTTCATGCTTCCATACCACACCCACTCACCCGAACTCAATACCCTTTTAACCCTCAAAGATCTGCAAGCTGGCGAAAGTAATGGAGACGCCCTATGGATTGCTTCCTAAATGGACTATGTTTGGTATTTAGGGCATATTTGGGCAGGGTTTCTTGGTAAAGACAACTTTAAAAGTGCATAGGGTGCATTTTAGTCAAGCTCTTCATTCTATACATAGATGCTTACAGTTGAAATGTAAACAAACCCTGGTAAGGGTATGTGGGCGGATAAGGAAGCATAAAGGCAACAAGGAAGAACTGAGTTGATAATTATTGTGGATAAAAACACAAAGAAAGGCAGCAGATGATGAAGAAAATATACACAGGGTACTAAAAGAGATGGATGTCGTGTGCATAAATGAAATATTATGAATTGTTTCCCGTTACAAGTTGAATTAAAAATTGGCTCTATAATGTCCAACCATTGACCCTTTAGACTTCGCTTGTTTTTCCCATAATTATAAATGCTGTATCGTGTATGCATCATACACACTGGCCTTTAGAACGTGTATTACCTCTGGGGCCCTCGAATTGGTTGGGGGGGGGGGCTGGTATCCCCATGTCACATGACGATTTTTAAGAAAAGCTAATGTAATACCACATATCATTTGAATCCCAATGTCGCATGTTATGTCCAAGAACCTACATGTCACATGTCGAATTAAAAAAATGCGGTCTCTTATTTCTGTTTCCTTCATGTCACATGGCCATGTGACATGTCGATATTGAGAAATGTTCATGTTCCCAGGTCGAATTTAGGAAAACCTGTGTGGCTAGCAGAATAGCAGCATCATGGGCGACCAAGGTGTTGATATGGGCCGTTGATATGATCGTGCCCAGTTCCCAAAATGCCGAAACCTGATAAAAAGTATATATTTGGCAGTACAGGTAAACAGACTGCGTAATGTCTTGAGTCGTTTCAAGTTTACATTAAAAAGAACCTCTGAGCATGGACTGGGGTACTAGCCCCCCCCCCTCCCGTCTTGCCCACAGAGTGTCGCTGTAGTGAGTAACGTATGAGAAAAATCGTGACAATTGACCATATCGATACCGCAATAGTGGTTATTACCTGAGCGGCCGACTTGCACCCTTAGAACAGTTCATCGGAATAACTGTGGTGATGACAATGTGCGGCGCTGATTTGGAATAGCTTGGCAGGGCAGAGGGTGTGATTTTATAAGTAATTGCCAAAAAGCTCAAAAGAAACGATGTAATGCTTCAACCAAGAAAAAGAAGCACCAACACGTCTACCAGATTGAATTGCACAACAACCTATTTCCACTAATAGAAGCACTCTTTGAAGCAATGACGCGCCAATATGCTATATCTTGCAATACACACATGACAACAACCCCGGGGAAACAACAGGCCTTAACTTTCTTCTTCCCATGTTAACATTTGAATTGTTTACACTGGGTGATCATAGAGGTGTATTTGAAGGAGAGTCGGAAGTTGCAAATAGTTACAAAATCTAACTCCACACCTGTGAATCAGTGTAGGTGGGAGTGCCCACTTCAAGCAGAGCTTCATTCATGGATCATTATTAATATTGCTCATGGTTATATATAATTATATGTATATATATAAATATATATATATATATATATATATATATATATATATATATATATATATATATATATATATATGATTGGAGAGTGAGGCATCCTCCCAGATATTCTTCCTTCCCGTTTGGCGGGACACGCGGGGGCGTAAACCTTTATGCTATAATCAATGGCTCCATTGCATATGGAATGCCAAATTGGTAAACGCAGAAGAAGATCTATTTGGGTAACATGCACGAGTGAATAAAATGAAAGCGTGAAAAACTGAAAAAAAAAGAGAAAACACACGGATGGATGAATGAATGATAATAATTGAAAAAACAAAATTAATAAAAGAATGGATGGGTGAATGAATTTAGAATACAAATAGTCGCAATGCCCAGGTGCTCAGGCGATGCAAGACATCTATAATTTACATGTCTGCACCAAAGGGTTTTTCATAGTTAGTATCTACTCCCATTGTAGTAGAGTCTGTAGTAACCTACATTTTGTCTTATCTCAAAAGTAGTCTGTATGCCCTATCTATCTATACCTATACTTATCAGGCTCCTTTGACTTACCTGCCCCCCCCCCCCATACACCCACAATCACCCTCCCACCCCCTTCCCCCAGTCCCTCCATATACTCTCTCTGTCTGTAACTTCCAGTATACTTCCTCTGTGTATTCCCCAATGGTTTGGGAAACTGGCGGTCATCTCTGCAGTGGTTATCACAGCGTGGGTGATGGGACTGGATGTATATAAGGACGGTCCCTGGCCGTTTACAGACATATACATCAAGGCAGCAAACCAGCCAACATCTCAACTCTCATACTTATATCTCTAACGATTTGGAGAAGTCCTCATCTAATTTTACTCAGCACTAAAGGCACCAAAAGCTACAGAACCTATTATATTTACAACAAGACCAAAGAATATCTATTTATAAGGAAGAACAGAGGGAGAGAACATGGCTTCCACGCTAACTCAGGCACTATCGAACTGCAAAATGGCTCTCAGAATGAAGGTAAGAAATCATTTTCTCAGTATAATCCTAGTAGTTTGTATGCATTATGTTTCCTATGCGCATTGTGATGAGACGGCAGGTGTACCTAGATTGACCAGGGACAGGTATTGCATCACTGAGAAGAAAGGACGGGGATGTCTTTAGAGTTATTAGACCCCAACATTTTCTCAAAAAGAGGGGTTGCGCATCTTTAATTTCGGCCGTTTCCCCTCCTTTTCCAAACCCTGGATCCTTTACAATGTAGTGATATTATATTGAAAGAAAATTATGATGAAGTCTGCAGTTTAATCCCCAAGGCTGCACACACCCATCGCGATTTTCAAACTCCATTCTGTTTGTATGGAATCTACAGTTTGAATAGGTGCAATTACATGTATTTTTGAGACTATACGTATCATTCCAATGGATGGTAGGAAAACATACATTTAAGAACTTCACTATACTGTGATGATTTTCAACAAGACCTATCATTTGGTCGTTATGATACCCAGCGAGATTATATTCCACTTTTGGAGTGAATTTCAATTTTAAAGAAAAAAACACCATTATTTTTAGGGAAGGGTTTAAACCTGGCTAGTCATAAATATGCAACTTCCGTCCATTGATGATCAAGTAGCATTGTCTTTATCAGAATAGCCAAGACTTCAAGTGACTTTGTCTTTATCAGAATAGTCAAGGCTTCAAGTGACTTTGTCTTTATCAGAATGGTTATAGTCATGCTGCAGGGATGCTTTCACAAGACTCTATGTTGTACATAACTGACTACTGATACCTTTCCCTTTGATTAGTTAATCAGAAACAAACAAATCGAGCCCCCTCCAATATGGCTATAGAAATGACAGTTTATGAATCTGTAGTTATCCTTGGGTTTGACATGGGATTACCCCAGGGCATTGTCAGTAAATTAGGAGGGGAGAACCTTACTAGATATATTACAGAGGTAATGGCTAAAACCTTTGATGGAGGATCATAATCAGGGAGTAGATATTTCACCCGGCCAGTGCCATTTCGTCAACACAAATTGTCCATAATAACTACCTCACCTAATCATACTTTGATGGATTAGAAAGTAAAAAGTAGCTTACGGTTTATTCTATATGGATTTACAATAACCAAAGATTCTGCGACTTATGACTGGTTATGTGAAAACACAGCACACTTGTGTGTTACCTTACTCAGCTCCACAACCTGCTTCACCCTATACATCTAGCATAGTTCGACAATCTGAGCTGCTAGGGATCTCCAACACATACATTTTCAAGATAAACTCTTAGTGGAGTAATCAATGGCTGTGGTTGAGCGTTAAACTGCCATTGGGAATTTGGGTAGGGGTGGGTAAAGCTGGGAAGATGCTCACAGACTAAGTATCAACATCCTGACGTTACTCTCTGGGTTTTAAGTGGAAACTCCAGGGCGGCATGTGCACTACTGAGCTACGCCCCACCCACTGAGTCAACGTCTTTAGGTTCTTCAATACAGCTTTCCTCTCCAGTAGGCACAGACACTATTCTGTTTATTCATGCCTGACACAGAATCTTCTTGGGACCTTATTTGGACCTCTTTTCAGTTTTAATAGCTAATGATCCAAAATCGTCTCCATTAGAATATCTACTTGGTTACTGGACGATCAACCATCTATCGTTGAATCAGATACCTTTAGGATGATTACTTTAGACTGAGAAAACACGATCACTAAAGTGTTGGTCAGAAAAACATCCCTGGCAAGCAGAAACTGAATCATGTATTTGATACTATATGTTTTACTACTCTGCCATTTGGGGTGGGGGTAGTTCAATGTCTTAGCACGTTCCCTGTTTGCTATTTACTATTATTAATTTTCATTGTACATACTTTATTTTACAGAATATTCTCATTCACGCCTTTGTGCTACTGGTCACGGTTCCCAGTCTCTATGATGCTGTTCCACTGAGGGATTGTCAACCTAAATCCTTACATTCGGCTTCAAGTGATATGGAGAACGCACTCAGCAAAGTCAGAAGTGACTTAAGCGACCAGATTGTTGAAAGTGAGCTACCTCATGACATTAATAATATTGGTGAGAAAACTCATCTCAGCCACACCCACTCACACCCCGCTCACAGCCTATGTGCCTGGACCTATGATGTGGTTGTCGACAAATTCAGATTCCCCCAGGTTACTCTGGAGGCTCGTCTTTTAGAACATCACTCACATTGCAATGGCACACGTGAATGTAAACCAGTACATCATTATAGCCCTGTTCTTCAGGCTGTCAATAGAAAGACAACAGGATTGGAACCTTGCAGCTATACACTGAAAAACCTGAAGGTCACTGTGGGTTATGTATGTGTAGATAGCAACTAGAAACTTACTCATCTCAATCTATATTCTAATTTATAGTGCAATCTGCATGAACACATGTAAATGCACATGTAGTAGATATTGAACTAAAATCTGAACAACACTTAGCCCATTATATTCCCCTAGTGGTTAAATGTAGAACTACACAGTGCTATATAGTCTATCATTGCCAACGTTTGCTGATGCAATAAGCCCCCCCTCCCCTATACGGTACCAGATCGAGCCTCTCTAGTGGTGATATAAACTTTGCAATCTCAATTCATTCAACCATGGGAAGCCCAAGCATATCAACTTGTCTACCGTAGTCTCTCACATTATCACTCGGGACTTATAATACATAAATTAGATGACACTGTGCACAGATGTTTATTCAGGACCAGCACTTTTGGTGCTTAATATACATGCAGACCAAGGTATTATACAAATAACCTCCCTAGTATACTTTAACCAAAAGATTAATTCAATCGTTTATTCCATGGTCTGTGTCTCACAAATGTATTAGGGTTTTGGGAGATTGATCTTTTGTACATGGCCCCTTTTTTCCACTAATTTATGAGTTACTTGTATTTACAAGGCCACAGATTTGTCCAGTCATATTTCATGTATTTATTTATCTTTTTATTCTTCCCGATGTTGTATTCTCTGTTATTAGTTGTGTGTAATCATTATAATCATTTTGGAACTATTCAAAAGGTGCATGCATGTAGATATCCACTTTTTATTTATTTATCTCATACTCTCTATCACCATGAGTGTTCTAAGATAGCCACGGCAAAATGTAAGAGATATGGCTCAACCATATGTGTATCATAAAAAATGTTGTTACATTGTTATAATAATCATGGTCACTGCAGACAATAGTGGTTACAACATATTCTTTGTACAGAAGTGTATTTAGAAACATAAGTTATGGTGCCACTCAGCATGAGGATCTGCTAATTACTCAGCTAGTTTCCTCTGTCATTCATTAGTACTTGTGACACAGATGTTGAAGTGCACTTGTATGTATTTTAGGGATTGAGAGACACAATGCTGTAGTTTATCATAAAATTCAGAATATGACATTTTAGATTCATTTGGCATGACAATATACATCAGCATATTTCCTAAATAAAATGCAAAACATGCTATCATGTGTGTATTACCAATCATTGACCGTCTACACGGATTAATCATCTTAAAAGTACAAGCAGTGCATTCAATTTCATACCTTCTAAAAGTAACTCTTTGGTTAGCATATAGCGAAGGACTGGATTGTTATATATCCTCGCAAAGCAGTACATTGATTTAAAATCACCATGCTCCTTCCCACAGAGACTACATAACATGAATTCTCATTTATTCTGAACTCATCATTCCAGAACTGCCATGGCAGTCTGCCCTGGACAATAGATAGTTGTATTGTTTTCCAAGATGTATGTCCAACTGTCTCTTACATTAACGTGTAGTAAAAATGTAAATAGATTTTATTTAATGACTATTTATACCATCTATCATTTGGGATGTATTCCTACAGAATAAAATGTACTGAAACTAATGTTTTATCTTGTCTTTGGTTGGGTAAGGAAACTAATGTACACCTGGTACTTGCTTAAGCAGAACATAGACCTTAGGTTTAAATGATGCAGAAAATATTATCATGGAACTCAAATGAAGTATGTGCATCACATTTCTCATGGCAAGATGTGAAAGGAAAAAGAAGGGCATAGAATAGGGGGGAGGAAATAATCAGAAGTCAATTTCTATAATGCCCCATACAAAATAAAAATAACCGTCTGTCATCCTGAAGGATGCAGCCCTTGTCATGTGCACGGAAGCCATCTTACCAGGTGGCAACTTTGCTGTGGATTTCTAGTTGAATCTGGGGACTTGAATCTACATGGAGAAGCTCAGAAGAAAATACCCAGACTTTTCAAAACCATAAGTATATTCATTTCATAATATTTACTTGCAATCCATGGGACTACAAACCGAGCTTCGGCATTGAGCCGTACAAGTATAGGGTAAGACATGTACCAAGAATGTAGGGTATTCTTAAACAACCTAAAACATAGAGCTGTAGAACATTTTGACTTTATTTGAGTACCTGCCAGCATCTCATCTGGTCCTGCTGGCAGGAACTCAAAGTGCTGCAGGAGATATGCCACCATGAGGAAGAGGTGATTCCTTGCCAGAGTTTCTCCAGGACACACCCTCCTACTGGCACCAAATGCGAAAAGCCTGAAAATCATTTTAAGTTTGAGTTTTGAGTTTTATATAGTTTGTTGGCCAACAAAATATGTCACATCATACTGGCGTTTTTCTGTTGGATTAGCCATATTAAATCATAATAGTCACAAATAACAAAGTAGTACACATGACATATACACGTATACTTGAAAGCCACAATATAGTTTTCCATGAACCTATATAGCGAAGTTCATTATTTCTTAGCTATATCTCTAGGTGCATCCCTATACATCAGTTGTTTACACAAACGTTTTAAATAGTCTCTTATAGAGTTCTCTAGAAACAAGGTGTTGCACATTTGCTGTCAATACGTTCCATAATACATCCCCTCTATATAAAGGACTCACTGAGAAAATTCTTCCTGACAAAGTGACATGTATACCCATGTCAACTTGATTTGACACAGAGAGCACAGGTCATTGGGACATGTGCACATATGTCACCATGACAACTGTAGCACACAGTAATCCTCATATGATTTGACATGCCTTAAAATGCCATGTCATCTGTGAGTTGACCAGGGTCACGGCCATGTCGAAGGCACTTGACATGTGATGGTTTGACATACATAATTGTTCTAGGATATTCCACTAGATGGAGCAAACAACCATTTTGGTACCAGGACTAATCACTACCAAGAAGTACTACCAACACTTGAGACATTTGATGTATCTGTGTCATTTTGTTTTCATGAAGAATAGATCACTAAGGTCTGTAAATACTATCAATAAATGGTAGTGAATTCTATTTCGTTGTTAAATCTGCATTTGTTATTGAATATCAAAATAGACACCCACCATCCTGAATACTCCAACTGGAGTGGTTAGACACCTTATGTGTGGGTCAGTGAAAATACCAAAGGACTGTATTCTAACCCACAATCTATAATCTCAGTATCTACAGTACAGGGAGACATATGGCATTGCCATGCACCTCCATGCCCTTGTCTTATGGACTGCATAGAGGTCCTCAGTCAAGTAGGAGTTCTGTAGATAGGAAAAAGTGCCTTAGTGTTGCAGGCCTGTGGGACTATGATATCCCCTGCCTTCTATTATAGGCCTCCCTTGATTGAACCATTGGTACATAGTTATTGACTGCTCTTGACCCTTACATAATTGTCTCACAGTATTACCTAGCACTCAGGTGAATGGATCAGAAATATGTGACGTGTCTTTATTACGCATGTCAAATGGAGTTGACAAACCAAATATGAGAGGGTCAACCTCATTTGACATGCCTTCATACATGTCATCTGGGAGACAAATTGTGACCTGTGCAGTATGTGTCAAAGCGATCAGTGTTCTTTCCTCTGTGCTACGCCTATAAATATTTCTAAATTGGGTCTGTTTACTTTTAATCTCACCTTTTCATAATTACATAAAACTCTTGTTGGAACAAGTATCATATCTTGGTCTTTTGGACAGATCATATATTAACAATAGCAACATTCTTGCACGTCTTTTGTATAAAGGCACAACTTGACATCTTTCATGGAGGTCCACCACATGCATATCATGAGTATCTCTTAACTTTAAACATGTTCTCACACAATTGTTTTGGATTACCTCTAGATGGTCTACAATTGTTTACGGACCGCTTTCTATTATATAACTACAAAACTACAACACAGCTAATATCATTGATCTATGTATCTGTAAAGCAATTGTTTGATCAAGGAATCTCACAATATTACAAAGTTGTTTATAAATGCTTGGCTATAGCCATGGACTTGACCTTTTTACAGTGATCTTTAAAACTTAATTCATAATCTATTAATACACCGAGGTACTTGAACTTTTTTACCACATCAAGCTGCTTTTTGTCCATAAATGGCACTGGTTTGTGAAAGTATTGATATATACTATGACACCATAAAACTTTCGTCTTTTTAGCATTAACCGTTAACATATTGACTTTACACCACTCCTCTACCCGTGTAATATCCTCTTGTGTTAATTGTGACATAATAGCAACATCTTTACCCTGTATAACCATTGCTATATCATTAGTATATAGATAATATTGACAATGTGCTTGGTTAACTTAGCAGAGGTTTATATTTTATGTATCGTTTTCCTTTTCAAACATCGTTTCTATTACTAATATGGATATATGTGAACACAAAAGTCAAAATTATATATAGCGTGTGGCTTAAAAGCTTGTATTATTTACCTTTTCCTGTTGATGTGGTCAGCAGAAACCAAAGTCCTATCTTTGTCCAGATAATACTCAGGTTTAAATTACCAGGGTTTGTCCCAGTATTCAGGGTTATGGTGTAACTTCCACAGATTTAAAGGGACCTTGAAATCATGATTATGTACTATTATGATATTTTTCTAGAAGTGAAGGACAAAACACCTGAATCCCATGCCAGAAAGGATGCTACATAATTTTGGAAAAAGTAAGAAATATTAGGTGATGTCATAATTTATAGCACCACATCACAGTGTGATGAGTCACAATAGTCATTTCTATATTCCAGATCAAGGTCTTCATTACACTCATTATCATACCAAGCTCTTGTCAATATTTGGTATGTTGTTTTGATTGTATACCTCTCTATCTTTAGGGATGTCAAATCCATTTACACTTGTATCCACAATGGTACAGTGTGGAAGGTTCAGAGGAACAATAGATGTGTAGCGGAGGACCTCCAGTATGGCAGCTTCTATGAGTTCTATGTAGTGAAGTGATTTTCGGTTGGATGCTCTGTCCCCTATTATGTCTTTATCTAATTTGACATTCACTGCTGGATTGCTGGTTTATTCACAGCCATTGCAATGAGGGCATTTAAAGTAGTTGCTGTTGTCCATGTCCCTGTGTCCAGAAAGCAGAGAAAGCCATCAAATAATTCAGGAGCTTAATTCAAAACATCCTGGGATCACGACCCCAGCAATCTTAGGAATAAATCAGGCTTATCCCATTAAGCGATCTTAAGAGTTGACTGGGTTGACATATCCTAGCCAGCACTAAGATCACATCGATCTTAGCCTCAGCCCTCCTACACTATTCCAAGAAGAACTGACTAGGCACAGGGGTAAGAGTCCCAAAATAAAGGAATAGCTGTGGAGTCACTCTTCTTCACAAGAGTGCTTATACCATTGTTCCCCGTCCCCATATGGGCTAACAAAAGAGCACAGGGTGCAGTTGACCCCCGTACAGTATTCAAGAGTTGTTCCCATGAATGTATGATTTATGCTTGCCTATTAGAAGCATTGTGCCCTCCCCCCAGGACAAAGAGAGAGAAAGGAAGAATTACCTTACAGTGCACTTAACGCATGAGTAGCCCTAAGAGCCCTCAAGGACACTCAGCAAACGTCCTCCCTCCCCTCTTTATGTATGCAGCAGGCTATTCACTCTTTCGATCAGGAGTGTTCCCTGTAAGTGCTCTTGTACTCAGGTGAAACCACTATGCATTTCTTTCACTAAGATTGCAGTGATCTTAGTGGTGGAAATGGAATAGTGAAATGATCCCAGGACTAGCTATTCTGGACAGGCCTGCAACCACTGCATTACATAGGGTAGACCAGCCAGGTCTTATGATATGTCCCTACACTAAGATCGCTGGGGTTGGGATCCCAGGATGTTTTGAATTAAGCTCCTGACACCTTTAGCAATGTCAATATTCATCTTTCATGATTCTAAGTTATGAACATACTTGTTTGAGAATGGAAATTTATACTGCTGCCAATCCCTTCTAATATTTGAAATGTAATGCGAATCCTTGTGTAAGATGTGTAAGACGAAGCTTATACACAAGAGTTGGCCCAACTGAGGATGCATCTTACACGTGACAATTATATTAGAGTACTAAAATAACCAAATTTAACCTGATTCAGGATGTTTTCTATAATCAAAGGCTATCTTATACTCATTGATTTATGGCAGGTGTAGAAATATAGAATATATAGGACAGTTTAACATCAAATATCCTATAATATATGTTTTGAGTTTATACATTCTGGCATGTCATTTGATTCAGATTGAACCCACCTGCTGTAAGCAAGTCAGAGTTGACTCCATAAATCTCAGCATCAGACAATTGTTTATCAGACTGCTTTTCCTCACATCTTCTTTAATGGTCAAGCATCCCATCGATGAAACATTTTGGGTTTTTTGGTTCATGTTTAGCCTGAATTGAATTATAGAAGATACAGTGACCTCTTTAATCAGCCATCCAATAGTAAGCCACCCCTATATCTGCCAGGTTCACACAGCAGACCATTCCTAAAGAATTAAGTTTATTTTCACTCAATGATCCGCCAGTCTCAGGGTCAGACCACCTTTTATAAGGATTTAGGCATGGCAGACTATCGAGATCTCACTATAATATGCTACAGAAATAATCAAAATAACATCGATGCCAAAGTGTGCTGAGAACTCATGGTTGAGGTAAATGATAATTGATCTATAATGATCTTCAAACTTGTCACTTAATGGCAAAGTACATATGGGGTTATGATCCTACCCTTCTCTCATCTATCTTTTTAGTCATCAAGGATCTTGCTTTGGCTGCTGCAGCCATGAGTTTTCTGTACAACTCATTTGGGAAAAAGCATAGCCAAGGGAAAATATCCAGCATGATGTTAAGTCCTGTGGGTTGCAGTAGGATGAAGGCCTCATCTATACAGTCATTTATTGTCTTAACACTCATCTCATCAACCTTCTCCCCATGGAGCTGTAGAAAAGTTCTTGATTTAAGCATTGGTTCCACAGGCATAAATCGGTCGGACTAGCACTAATCCGACCGATTTTTTTCTATACTTTTGATATATTATAAATCTTCGGATTAGGGCTATTCCGACCGATTGTATGGCTGTGGAACCAACGCTTAAAAGTAGAGCTTAGATCACCACTAAATATTACAATGTGAGTTTCAGGTAGAGGTAACATTTTTATGTCTGTAGTAAGGGCATCAGATGAAGTAAAAGTTGGGACATTCATGTTTTCTTAGGCCATGTCAGAATACATTTGACTTAACTGCATGAATTTTGAGATAATTGGCCATTTTGTGGACGCAGTGCAACTGATTTTGAATGTGATTAGGCAGTGCTTTCTGTACATTGCCACTAAAGAAGCTGCTGCAAAGTACACTGTATGCGATCCTATTAGATACCTTTTTAGGTTACTCACTATAGATGTAAAAACCTGGTGATACACTTGTAGTAGATGGGATAGATACACATAGAGAAGAACACTGATCGCTTTGACACATACTGCACAGGTCACAATTTGTCTCCCACATGACATGCATGAAGGCATGTCGAATCAGGTTGACCCTCTCATATTTGGTTCGTCAACTCCACTTGACATGTGTAATGAAGACACGTCACATATTTCTGATCCATTCACCTGAGTGCTAGGTAATACTATGAGACAATTGTCATACTAGTGATTGGCATGATCAAGTTGTCATATGAGAAATATCATATGGCTAGTGGTGTATGGAGTAAATACATCAGGCTCATATAAAATAGTGTTATTTCCAGTTATCACTGGTTTATTCAGCTTTAGGCAACATGTAAGAAATATCAATCACACAGTAGTTAGTATGTAGGTAAATTGTACATACAGTAAATATACAGTAATTTATAAAGTATAATGTTCTGTTCCACTCCACCTGTGAGGTAACAATAATACAATGTCCAGCATAGTTCTAGGTGGGTTCCCACACCTAGCTCCTGGCCTGCTGCTTAGAGGAATAATGTAATAATGAATAACTTTACCCTCTGGTGGAAGTCTTGAAGAAGATAGCCCCTGGCCACTAATGGTAGAAAACCAATGCCTGTCTAGCATAGTTTCACCATAGTGCAGTGGTATAGCAGGTAGCAGGAGATGACTGGAGATGTTACCTCTAGAGCGGTTCTTGGTGATCTGTCTTCCTGGAGGTGCAGACAGGCTATTTGTAGCAAATCTTGGAAAAGCACCTCCAGACTGACTGGAGCCAGCAGCATCTGCCTAACTCTACAATTGTTTGAGGGGTGTCTTTCATGTGTCACAGGGGGACAAAGGACCCCCATGGACGCCGCTATGCCCCCCATTGTCTTGGTCGGTTCTGCATCTTCAAACCCTCATAACTCGGTCGTTTATGCGTGTATAACCGCCATTTTGGGCATGCGCGGAGTTGAATATGCCAAGTTTATAATGCTTGCTGGATAGGCGCGTAACTTGCGCCGGTTTGTCTGTAGTGCACTCGGAGCTCCTTTCAGTCTCTATGGCATAACTTCCTTAATAATGGGAGTTCCGCCTTGATCTTGGGCTCATTTTGACCGTCTAATTATGGGCTTTCCATAAATGCTTTGATATTTGACCTAGCTTGCTCAGGAGCGACGCTAGAGCGACCGGACGGTTATGGCATCGTGCTTATGTAACCCATTGTTCAGCTATTAGAGTGCTCAGACACTCATGACGGCGTCAGCGGTGCTCAGGCACCCGTGACGGCCGGTTGCATTCACTTACAAGTTATTAATTTGTGCATTGAACCATGAGGTCGCACACTGAGACCCTTATTCTTATTATATTGTGCAGTGAACCATTAGGTCGGAGCCTTTGATGTCATAAACTCTGTCTAACTGACTGTGGCTGGTGTGCAGTGGGGCATGAACGCTCTTATACAAAGTTTGAGCGCTCTTATAGCTCTTAGAACCAACCTATGTATTAATTTCATAGATATTCCTTGATTAATACAATAATATGTTAGAATTTATGGAATAATAAAATGGTATATCATAGAATACTCCCTCTCCCCCGAGAGAATGCGAAACTCCGTCATTTCGCCGAGGGAATGTACAATTTATACAATTTTTACCTTATTTTGGAGTTATATACTGTTTTGTAAGAGGATTTGAAGTAATGGGGAGTGCTTCAAATGCAATTTTTGTGGTAGAGCTTTGTCAGTATAAACAATTTTCTCCTGGGTATAAGTACATTTCCGAGTTTCTATATCTTACCATACCTGAGCTTATTTGCTCATGTGACATCAATTTTGGGTACAATTTCCCATTTTTATGTACAACATACAATTTGGCAAATAGTGTGCAATTTTGGCATTCAATGTTCAATTTAGCGTGCAAATTGAACATAAATGACAATTTTAGTGTGCAAATTTACAATTTCGCGTGTAATTGCGTTCAATTGACAATTTCAGTATGCAAATATATAATTTTTGCGTACATTTGGCAATTTGAGTGTGCAAATATATAATTTTCGCGTATATTTGGCAATTTTAGTGTGCAAAATATACAATTTCGCGTACATTTGGCAATTTTTAGTGTGCAAATATATAATTTCGCGTGCATTTGGCAATTTTAGTATGCAAATATATAATTTCGCGTGTATTTGGCAATTTTTGGTGTACAAATATATAATTTTTGCGTACATTTGACAGTTTTAGTATGCCAATATATAATTTTGCGTTCAATTGATAGTTTCTGTATGTACATATATAATTTTTGCGTACAGCTTGGATACACCTAGAAATGTTGATTTCTAAAAATCTGACTTCAGTGTATGAATTGGGTACAGCCATACAGTATAATGTGCAACATATAATTCAAATGTAAATTGGATACAACTTACAATCTGGTGTGCAAACATACAATTTTAGTGTGCAAATTGGGTACAAGCGTACAATCTGGTGTGCAAATATACAATTTTAGTGTGCAAATTGGGTACAAGCGTACAATCTGGTGTGCAAACATACAATTTTAGTGTGCAAATTGGGTACAAACGTACAATCTAGTTTACACTATACAATTTTTGGGATTTGAGACAAATTTTTCCGAGGGCCGGAAAAACAAAGTACTTCATGTACAATAGGCTTGTTTGTCTCTGAGTTACTCATTGATTTTGCTATATGGGTGTATTAATTGGCAATTTCGGCAGTGGGCCGCTGCTTAATTGACTTTTCCCTAGCCTTCTTGAGTATGTGTCCCTGGAAGAGATTATTTGGTGAGTATCTTAAGTAAACATGTTTTATGTCAACCATTTTCTCAACAATTTTTTTTTTTTTTTTCATTCATTTTTCCAACAATTTTCTTGGATACCTAAAGTGTGTTACTTTAAGTAAACCTTGGCATAGTATACAAGTGCTAGTGGGTACAAAAACTGTTTTAGTTATCTACCTGCATTCATGTATATTAATGTTAGATTTGTACAATTTACAATTTGTAATTTGCAATTTCGCAATTTTGCGCGTATATGCGCGCATTAATCATCGATTTTGTGAGAATACCATAGATTTTCATATTATACATCAACAAGTGGCTGTGTATATAATCTTTTTTTTTTTTTCTAATACTTTGATAATTTCATTGACAGTGGAGGTGTGTCAGGAGTGAGATGTGAGTCTCCTCCCTGGTGTGCTCATGCAGTGGTGGCACTTGAGGTGTTAGGTGCCAGATTCTGGCATGTGTCTGTGGCAGTGCCTAGCTTGGTGTCAGTGGACAGTTCAGGGTGGGGGGGGGTGTGTGTGTGTCCATTTAAGGAGTGTGTGGCTGGTATTGGAGTATCAGTTCCTCTCTGGAAATCACTGCTGTAGTACCATGGCCCATCTACAAGCTCTCTTTGCTTTGCCTGTCCCCCAGGTGATGGAGGTGGGGAGTCCAGTTAGGGCCCTGGTTGAGTCTAACCAGACCATCCATTATGGGTACATAGTGAGGAATTTCAAGGAGATCATTGAGCATGGTGATGTGATGGTCTGTAATTACTCCTGCCACTATTTCTTAGGCTCAGCCTTGCGTCGGGGGGCCACTGTGGCCCTTCTGACTAGGGCCTTGGGTAATATGGGTTTCTGGCCCATGGACTATAACTTAGGGCCGCGGGAGCGAGTGCTATGGGATTATCTGTTGGCGGCATCCCTCCTCGATCTTGCGGCATCCGGGGATCCATCCACGGCTGCCGAGTATGGACTGGGGATGCTGGAGGCCCGGCTCGTTGAGTGGGAGCAGGATCACGGCCATATGTATTGCTCGGACTCGGACTCGGACTCTCCCATTGACGTTGAACCCGAGGATCTGTGGTAGGATCCCGACTGACTGAAACCTAGGGTGTAAAAACCCGCCATCCCAAAGGCCCTTTTCAGGGCCGGCAAATTGTCCGAAAAGTTCTGAATACTGTCTCTGATGTGTTGTCTCCTGGTGGTGGACTGGGGGCAGCCTAGCCTGTGGGCAGTCTAGGCTGTTTCCACAGTCACCGGGGAGGGCTGGTGGTTTAGAAAATTAGCAATAGTCTGCATGTTTGACCTTGCGGTCTCCTCCTGTTGTTCGTCAATAATTATATCTGTTGTATTTTCCAGTGCTGTCATGGTCACCGGGCTGGTGCCACAATCATTCTGGAGAAGCATGGAGTAGTACAGTCCTTTGTTTTTAAGGGCTGGTATAGTACTGAACCTAGTGCGCCAAGGTAGGTGTATCACCTGAGGGAGGTGATAAGCAAATTCTCCTCTCTGTGTTGTTATAACTGCTGGTCCATTCCAGGTAAATATAGCCTTAGGTAGTGGGAAGGTTTTAACCACTATATCCTTATAGGTAGGGGCAGCTGCTGATTTAATCTCATCAAATTCATGTGGTATTGGCCTCAAGGGTAGCGCGAAGTTTGAGTCTCCACAATATATTTTAAAATATATTGTGGGGTTTGTGCGCTTGGCCACATTTTTCTTGCCACAGTGTGTCTGTGCAAATTTCTTAAGGTACTTCATTATTCTGTAGGCTGAGTAGATGGTCAGGGTGAATAATATAGCAATTATCAGGGTGTGGGTTTCCTGAATTGTGAGGAAAGGGGTGTGGGTTTCCTCTGTAGGGGTTAGTTTGGTAGGATTCTTATCTGGGAGCAATTTGTGTAGGGGCAGCTCGGTGACTAGTCTGAATGCTTTGGCTGTAGGCAGGTAGGCTACAGTTCCTCCTAGTCTGTACAGTTTGAGTAGTATGTATACTATAAAAATGTGAGCTGATATCCCTAGGATGAGTGCTAAGCTTTGGAAGATTGGATGCTCTGTAACTCGACGTAGGTATGATTCCTCGTAGCGCGTTTCCATTTCCTTATTAAGGTTGGAGGCATCTTTTAATACTGTTTTGGCAAAGGGCTCTAAATTTAGTTGAGTAATATCATCCATGATTGGATTTTCCTGTAGTTTTTCTAAGGTTCTAGAAAGGTTTACTACTGGGAAATTTGGAAGATTCTCTCTTTCATCTGGTTTGGTTTCAGTAATTTGGTTAAGTGCTGCCATGAATGGTAAATTAATTGTCTTGAGAATGTAATGAAATGATAAGGTTGAGTTACAGGGCAACCTTGTGTTTGGAAGAGAAAATTCTCCTACACTGATTGTGCACCCACAGGGTACACCTATGATTGAGTAGGACTGGGCTTTTCGAGTTTCAGACGTTTTTCCATGGCAGTTGATAAAGTAATGGGGTTCATTAGTAGTGACCAGATACTCATCTTCAGAAATGGAAATAGCATGGGTGGTAGGTGCTTGCAGTGGTGAAACTGTAAACTTGCAATGTTCCTTAATCTGTTGAGCCTGGTTAGTAAAAATGGCTACAGGGCATGTAGGCCTGTGTTTATAGATTCTACCATTTACATCTCTGCATACCTTTACTGTAGTACCTTCACATGCCTGCATATCTGCTGAGTCCAATTCGATAAATAATGATTCATCGTAAGATACTGCTAGAAACTCAGTTGTGGTTTGTAATTTGGTGACTCCTCTGGTGGGGGTCTCCTGTGTGTCTATAGGCATGGGTGATGTAATCATTTGGTACAGTTTGAAGGTCGAGGTGGTAGATTGAATTATAATGTCCAGATGAATATATATATGGTGAGCTGAGTAAGTGTATGAGGTCAGCTTCTGTGAATAATAGAAATCCAAGTCATTAATTGCGACTTGTGCTCCAGGGTGTGTAATCCTAAGTTTGTTATTAATGTCAATTAGGTATCTAGCAAGGTCTGAGGGTGGTACTATATCAGGGGTTAGGATCCCTGATGATAGCATCCTCAGGGCTGCATTTGTCCTTTGCAGTGATTGAACTGTATTCATTCTTGCTGCTATGATAATTAATGCATCATTTAATACTTGCATTTTCTCCCTTTGAGTTTTCTCGTGCCTTGAATATGAGTCAAGTGACCTGGACATGTTAGAGGCCCACAGGTTGATGGTGTCACCTATGGTGTTGATTGTGCTGTCCAGTACCTTCTTATCTTGGATGTATGCTTTAACAAACTTATCTTGTCTGTCTGTGATCTTTTCAATGAGATTAGCTGCTTCCTGATCTTGTTTAGCAAATTTTCTTAGTATTTCATCTATGTTCTTGAGCTGTCCCATTACTTGGTTTACATCTTCTACTGTGGCTAGACCTAGCACACCGCGAAACAGGGGTGCTAGAAAACCCAGTATGGCCTCTCTTTTGGCCTTGTCCAATGTGTTTATGGGGTTGGATAAGAACAATTTGATGGAGGCTAGTGTTTCATTTATCTCCTTGTCTGCAATTTCTAGCAAGGTGTCTAGCTCCTTAGCTTGTTGGATAATTTGGCCAGAGGTATGATCTTGTAGAGTAGGAGTGGTCAACTGGAGTATTCTATCCCTTATGGATCCTTGGGTAACGGGTGCCCGGGGTATCTTGTAGGGGATAGCTAACAACAGTGTTGTGGTTGTATGTCCATTGACCAATGGTTGAGGGCTAGGTTTGAATACTACTCCTATGTTTTGTCTCACCACAGGTGTATAGCCTGCAGTAAGTGGTTTTATAGTATATAATAACAGCATAGTTAGCAGTATGGGTGAAACTCTCAGTCTCCCCATGGTGCTTGTGTAAAGCAAGTTTGCTGTTTAAAGTCTTGTCAAATTTGTAGTGATTTGGTGCTGGTAAAGTCTAAGTGTATGGTGTAACACTTTAAATGAAGTGGTTCAAACTGTACCTTTGCAAGATTGAGCTGTCTTGGCAATATGTCCGGTGAGTCTATAGAGATTGACCAGTAAATGGTAAGGTCAGGTTGAAGGTGAAGTAGGTGTGTTCTTTATCCTAGTGCAGTCTCTCCTAATGGAGAAGTGGGCTGGCTAATTCCCAAGTGGGGTCCTGTAGACTTGTGTTCCAGACTGCAGCTGGGTGAAGACTGATGGTGGGCTATGGTCCACAGTGCTTCTTATGTAGCCTACCCTACCCACATCCATTGTGGGCCTGGTATTGTTTCTCTGGAGACCATGCATTAATCTCCAGTGTCTGCTAACTGTGGGGTCTATTGTGTAGTCTGTGTACTGGTAATTAGCTCCTCCTGTCATCCAGGACAGCCATTCATGACCGTCTAGACAGTTGTCTGAGGGTAGCTTATAAGGTCAATTGATCTCTATAGACTGCTGTGTTGGCATAGCGCGCTCTTTCATGTGGGGATTAGGCTTTAGACACTCCATTGTGTTACCCTTACTCTTCTTAGACTTCATGTCTGCTTTACTTGGGGGGTCCCAGTCTTTGACCCTTTCAGAGGCAATAACCTACTGATATATTTACAAATTTGATTGGCTTTATATACATATAAGTAATTCATTATCAGTCACACATGTCTTATGTGTGGATGAAGAGAATTTGTAATACATTTTGAAAATCTTATGTTCTTTTGGTATCTCAATCTTGTTTCTAATTTCTTGAAACTGCACCACACCTAGATGTCTTTCTTAGTATGTGGTGTGCAGGCCTAGGCTTGATAGGGCCTATGCCTGTGGTTTCTCTTGTAAGGGTGATATCATTTTTGTTCCTTACAATTTTGCTGTAGTATTTGGCCTCATGTGGAATAAGCCTGTGTGCAAATTCATTGTTTCTGACAGCCACAACCTTTTTCAGTCTGTCTATGTGCACTGGTCTGGCCACCAATAGATTGGTGTCCAAGTTTTTGAGTTTGGCACTTGTCAAACTAGGTCTATCTACTACAACATATGGTCCCATAAAAAGGGGTTGAAGTTTCTTACACTCTGTGTTGGTCAGGATTCTTGGTATGTTTAGGTACACCATGTCGGTGACCTTGATTTCCTGTGGTGTAAGTTTCTTATCATATCTATCCTTCCTTTCCTTTTGTAGCTTGGCGACCCTTTCTATAGCTTTCCTCCTAGAGGTATCTTGATTTGTTATCATGTTAGCTACATGGTCTGCTACGGTGGATATGTCTTCCTGTATTCCCAGCCCTAAGTCCATTGGGGTGCCTGGGTTTCTTCCATGGAGCAGGAAGAAAGGGGTGAATCCTGTGGTTTGGGATTCAGTGTTGTTTAATGCAAAGGTTATGGGTTCAATAAATGAATCCCAATTGTTTTGGTGCTTTGAGCAGAATGCTCTGAGTGCTGTGCCTATGCTAGCATTGAATCTCTCTACAAGCCCATTTGATTGTGGCCTGTATGGTGAGGAGAATTTATGTTTGATCTTGAGGTGTTTAGTTAACTTTGTGAACTTTGCACCTGTATAACATGTCCCATTGTCTGTTTGAAGAGTGGCTGGTGTTCCATGATGACAAATTATATTCTTGTAGAACTCTGCTGCTGTTGTTTCAGCTTTTAAGTCAGTAGTAGCCCAAGCTGTTGCATATCTGGTAGCATAATCTATGCAGACTTGTATATGTTTGTTTCCCCTGGCAGTTGTGGGAAGTGGTCCCACCGCGTCTAGGTTTAGGAACTTCATTGGTGAAGTCATGTACTCTCTCACTGTCATTGGTGTTTTGTGTGAGTGTACTTGCCTTTTTGCTGTGAGGCATGTGTGGCAGGTGGAAACATATTTTGTTGTGTCTGCTAGCATAGACTTCCAATATACCCTAGGTCGGAGTGCTGACAGCATCCTACTGGAACCAAGATGGCCGCCGGTAGGTGAGTCATGGAAATACTGAAGTGTACTTGTTACCCATTGCTGTGGTATAACAATTTGAAGTGGTACAGTATTGGTTTTTCTCCAATTTATGGGGCATATATGGACTAATGTACCATTTACCAAGGTGTATGTCTGGCCTTGGTTGATGATTCTATTTCCTTGTGCTTTTGGTGCAGGCAAGGTCCCATCCTCAAGATATTGTATGAGGGGCAATAGGTCCTTGTCTTTCCTTTGTTCCAAGCCAAGGTTTGTACCTGAGATGGATGTGTCGGGAATCTGATCCAGTAGTTGATTTATATCTAGCACATGTTGTTTTATTCTGTCTCTTTCTTTTTCTTTTTCATCGACTATTGGCCTATCTTGTGCCTTTTGTTGGGGTGTGTCACTCTTGTTTTGGTGTGTAGGCTCCTTTGGAGGGCCTATTCTCGCCTTGGTGGGAGTGGCAACCTTTTTCTTTAAAGGCACAATTTGCTTTTTGTCATTCTTCTTTGTCTCAGAGTTCTTTGACTTAGTAGATGCAGTGTCTTTTGTGACATTTTTCCTGGCAGGTGGGGTCTTGGTAGGTTTGTTTCCTGTGACCTTTTTCTCATTTAGAATAGTTTGTGATTGTGTGGGGGGTTCTGGTGTGCCCTCCTGAATCATTTCTCTAGTCTTTGAGCGTGTGGTCATAGGACACAAATGGTTTGATGTTTCCTCTCCCTGCATTGGTTCAAAGAATCTGACTGATTTAGAAGTTGCTTGAGTAATAGCATATATTGTGTCTTCTGGATCTTCATCATCTGAGTCAGGTGGGGTGAAGGGTGGCTCCTTAGGAGTTGCCTTCAGCATCTGATTGAGTGATGAGAATTCAATAGGCTCGAAGTCATTATCTGGAAAGAGTTGTGAGTATTCTCTCTCACAGTGGCAAAACACATAGTGTGTAGATTGCTTCAAGATACCCCTAATGGGTGTCTCTGGCCTTTCAATGGTGTTGGGTGGATCATCCCTTTTGAATGGTACTTTCTTTGTTACTTTTGCAAACTTGGTTCTACTGGCTGCTCTAACTCTCCTTGGTGGGGGTGGAGGGTTAGTCATGGGTCCAGAGTCTGGGTATTCTCTTCTAGACATAGCATCTGGTGGCGTGTTATCATCACCTTTCACGTGTTGGATGGTGAATGAAAATTGTTGTATGTCTAGAGCCCATCTGGCCCATCTATGTGTGAGTCCTGTATTGGTTAGCAGTGGGATTAGGGCTGCATGGTCTGTGTATAATTGGAAGTGTCTAGTCTCTAGATAGTGTCTGAAGTGTAATACTCCATACACTACTCCCAGTAGTTCTCTCTCTGTGGTATTGTAATTTCTCTCATGTTTGGAGAGGGTTCTACCTGCAAAGGCTACTGGTCTGAGCACTCCTTCATTATCTCTCTGTGAGAGTACAGCTCCTAAACTCACATTGGAAGCATCAGTTGCCAAACTGAACTCTTTCTCATAGTTTGGATATCTGAGAAGAGCATTGGTACAGAGGGCATGCTTTAATGTTTTGAAAGCATTATCTGCCTCTTCTGTCCAGACAAATGCTTTGAGATGTGTCTGTAGATCATATAATGGCCTAGCAATTTGGGCATAACCTTTGATAAACTTTTTGAAGTATTGGCATAGGCCTGTGAAGGATCGGACATTTTTGACTGATTTTGGTGTTGGGAAGGTTTTGATTGACTCCACCTTTGTGGGAGATGGTTGTAGTCCCATGGGTGTGACTCTCATTCCCAAGAAGTCTATTCTGTCTATGAAGTATTCACATTTTGATTTCTTCAGTTTGAGTTTACCAACTCTTAGGCTGTTGAACACATCTTCCAGGTCATGGAAGTGTTGTTCGATTGATGGTGATAATACCAATATGTCATCTAGGTATGGTAGGGCACATTTGTACTTGAGTTTGTTCAGAATTAATGTGACTAGATGGCAGAATCCCGCCGGTGCCGTCGCTAAACCCATCGGCATCCTTTCATAGACATATTTTTTGTCATTTGCTATGAATGCGGTTTTATGCTGATCCTCCTGTCTTATAGGAATTTGAAAAAATCCCTGTTGGGCATCTAGCTTACTGAATACTCTTGGTCTGAGTGACCCTATCATGTCTAGAGTGTCATCGGCCCGGGGTGTAGATAAGGCTTGATTTATCGTGTTCTGGTTCAAATAACGAAAATCTGTGACAAGCCTATGGCCTCCCGATGATTTTTGTACTAAAAAGGATCTGGAGGCCCAGGGGCCTTCAGCACATTCTCTCAGAATGCCCTGCTGTACTAGCCTTTCACACTCTTCCCCTATTGCGGCCTGTTTTTCTGGTGTTTGTCTATATGGTAGGAAATGACATGGTACTGCCTCAGGTTTTACATGTATTGAGTGTGTATACAGGTGTGTGGCACCAATGTCTCCATCTTTTCCTACAAATACATCATCATACTTGGTCAGCAGTGATCCTAATCTATCATGCTGATCTTTGGATGTGAGCACAGATTTTGGTGGAACATTCTCTTCCAATTCTGGCTCGAGGTCATGTGCCTCACTATGTATAGCAGCTATTTCAGAGAGTCTGATTGAGTTGGGTTCAGGGTCAGCATATGTGGACTCACAGTCTGAGTCTGTGTCACTGAATTGAGTTACATCCTCAGGCCGTATGGCTGAGATGGATTGATCAGTGTGTGGGGTAGTGTCTGACACCTGTTGAGGTTTTTCTAAATCAGATTCCTTGACTTCCTGAAATAGAGCTATGATGGCACCCTTTTTGATTTTATGTGGGCGCCTGCTGGTGTTGAGTAACACTAGGGGATGTTTGTTATTTTCCCTGGGGGTTACTGCTGCCCTTTGAACTAGATATGGGGCATTGTTATTTCTTTGGAGGTTATCTACTACTCCAGTTTTCCCTTGCAGTGATTGAGTAGATGTGACCTTACCCAATACTGCAAGTTCAGAGAATGGAGGGATGGTAAAATCCCTCACTGCCCTAATGGGTTTGAGAATTTGTTCAGGATCAACATTAAATTCAATTTGAGATTTTGTAGTGCTTAAGAAATCTGTGCCGAGAACAACAGGCTGTGTGAGGTTGGGAATTACAGCAAATTGGTATTGGAATCTGACACCTTGGATTCTAAAGTTCAGCATAGCTGAATGTCTAACGTGACACACCGATCCATCTGCCAAGTGGATGTTGATTTTAGATTTCCTCAGTTGGATATGGAATCTCTTTTGGAGATCCATGAGGAATGATTGTCTGACACAGGTGATAGTAGCACCTGTATCAACCAAACATTGTACATCTGAAACATCATATAGATTTGCATTGATACAGCCATTTTGAAGAAGTACAATAGAAAGCTTGGTACTCTCACCTGTATCCTTTGGTGATGAATCTGGTGGGGTGATGTGTATCACTGATGGGCGTCTCTGTCTGTTAGATGGTAGATTGGCACTAGCAATTGTCTCTGGTTGGATCTTTGTTAATCCTGATTGATTGTTTGTATTTGGGGTGTCACAGTGCACTGGCCCATCGGCACTGTGACATCCTAGTTTTCCTGGTTCTGTGGGGTGGTTGAGATGGTTGCCACCAGGAGCTTGGAGATTTGATCCATCACATGAGGTGGTATTTGGGGGTTACTTTGTTGGTTCCCCTGGTAACCTCTTGTGTCAGGTTTGTAATCCTCCCGGCGTGAGTTGGAACCCTGGTTATATTGACCAGAGTTGCTGTATTGACCGGAGTTATTGGATCTCTGGTTGTTGTAGGCGCCATTGTTGTTGTAGGATCCACTGTTGTAGTTCCTATGTGGACTCTGGCTCCTACTGTTGGATCCTTGATTATAGGATCCAGAGTTGTTTGAACCCTGGCTGTTGTTGTAGGATCCAGAGTTGTTGTAGGATCCAGAGTTGTAGTTCCTATGTGGACTCTGGCTCCTACTGTTGGATCCTTGATTATTATAGGATCTGCCATTACTTGGGGTTCTGTCTCTCCTATCACTGTATGAAGAGTTACCATTGTTGGAGTTGGAAGAGCTGTTGTCTTTCCTACTGTTGTGACCCCCCCGGTTGTTGTTGTTGTTGCCCCCTCTACCTCTACCTCTATTGGATTGGTAGTTGGGGTCATAGTTATTTCCTCTATATCTACCGGTAGGGTCTCTTGTTGTAACCTTAGCTTCCTGTTGCCTTACATGGGCACTAGACATTAGGTTAACATCTTCATCTGCACTAGTGCTGATTTCCTGGACCTTTTTCTTAGTAGGCTGTGGGTTGGATTCTGCATCCCTCACCTTCCTAGATCTCTCTTGGCTCTCAACCTCTAGGGCTAGGTCTAGGGCTTGGTCAAAAGAGTCTATTTTCTTGTTCTTGAGAGCTACAGAGATCCAGGGCCTCATGCCTTGGGTAAATGCCTTGCTTAGGATTTCATCACTCTGGCGTTGGGCATTACACACTTTCCTGAGATGGCATGCATAGTCTAGGACAGGTTCATCTACCTTTTGTGCACGGAGTGCAGTCCTTGAGATTATATTGTCTCGAGTAGCAAAATACTCTTTTAATTTATTCACTACATTGGTCCATGTCAACATATCAGGTGTGGCACTCTCCCTGAAGGATTCAAACCAAGCTAGTGCTTTTCCTTCGAGGTACTTGGGTAAATATGTTACCATGGTGTCACTGTCTGTCACTTTGTACTTATCCTTCAGATATTCTGGGAATTTGTGATCAATAAATAATGCTGTTGACATGAGTGGTGATGGGTGTGAAAAGGTTTTGGGTTTTGTTACCTCATGTAGCCTGATCTTTCTGTCGTCCTGTTGTTTTCTGTCTATGAGTTTGGTCATGTTGGACACCATGGAGATTATGATGTCATCTTTGGATCCAGAGGCAGATGGTGTGACAACAGGTGTGATGGCAGGCGTGGGAGGCTGTGGGGTCTGGGATGATACCATTTTCATGAGATCTGCTATCTGTTGTTGTTGTCTCTCTAGGGACTTCCGCTGATCTTCCATGGCCTTCTGTTGAGCATCTATTGCTGCATTCCTCTCTGCCAGTTGTTGGTTGAGGATCCTCTCCCTTTCCTCCTGCTGGGCCTTGTTGGTCTCTAGGGCAGTAACTGCATCTTGGATGGCCTTCTCATAGGCCCTTATCTTCTCAGCTGTCTGATTAGGTTGGGGGCCTTCATCGGTGTCCATGATGGAGGGTGTGGGGGAGGTGTCTCTGGAGGAGTGGCTGTCAAAGGCTGGAGCTGGGGTGGAGGATCTAGATGAGGGTGTGGATCCACCCCCTGAGGCAGATCCTTCTTCCCCTGAGGTAGACAGCGTGAGTTGGGCGTCCTGTAGAGATGCCTGGGAAATGTTGGATCCCTGAGAACTGGTTGTTCCCTGAGTAGACAGGGTGGGTGGTGTGGGGTCTACTGAGTGTGGGTCTGTTGTTTTGGAGGCTGGTTTGCCTCCTGTGGGCCTCCTAGATCTTGGTGGGAGGGAGACCTCTTCAACAGGCCCCTGACTACGTAAGGTCTTTGTGTGTTGTTCTGCCAGCTTGACTGATAAGACCTTGATGTGTGTGGGGTGGACCTCACTGGCGTGTGGGCGACCTCTCTGACGTGTGGGAGACCTCACTGACGTGTGGGAGACCTCACTGACGTGTGGGAGACCTCTCTGACGTGTGGGAGACCTCTCTGACGTGTGGGAGACCTCACTGACGTGTGGGAGACCTCACTGACGTGTGGGAGACCTCACTGACGTGTGGGAGACCTCACTGACGTGTGGGAGACCTCACTGACGTTTGGGAGACCTCACTGACGTTTGGGAGACCTCACTGACGTTTTGGGAGACCTCACTGACGTTTTGGGAGACCTCACTGATATATGGGAGATCTTACTGTTGTGTGAGAGATCTCATTGATGTGTGGGAGATCTCATTGATGTGTGTGGGATCTCACTGATGTGTGGGAGATCTCATTGATGTGTGGGAGATCTCACTGATGTGTGGGGGATCTCACTGATGTGTGGGAGATCTCACTGGTATGTGGGAGATCTCACTGGTATGTGGGAGATCTCACTGGTGACCTTGGTGGGCATGGTGTCAAGGTCAAGGTCACTGGGTGGGTGGAGTGGGTCTTACTGTGTGTATGCGGTACCAGCTTTAATTTACTGTGTGCATGATTGTTCTTAGTTGCGGTACCAGCTTTAATTTTTATGAGCCTGTGAGAGATGGGATCTTAGTAGGATGTTCTCCACCACTTTGTCATACTAGTGATTGGCATGATCAAGTTGTCATATGAGAAATATCATATGGCTAGTGGTGTATGGAGTAAATACATCAGGCTCATATAAAATAGTGTTATTTCCAGTTATCACTGGTTTATTCAGCTTTAGGCAACATGTAAGAAATATCAATCACACAGTAGTTAGTATGTAGGTAAATTGTACATACAGTAAATATACAGTAATTTATAAAGTATAATGTTCTGTTCCACTCCACCTGTGAGGTAACAATAATACAATGTCCAGCATAGTTCTAGGTGGGTTCCCACACCTAGCTCCTGGCCTGCTGCTTAAAGGAATAATGTAATAATGAATAACTTTACCCTCTGGTGGAAGTCTTGAAGAAGATAGCCCCTGGCCACTAATGGTAGAAAACCAATGCCTGTCTAGCATAGTTTCACCATAGTGCAGTGGTATAGCAGGTAGCAGGAGATGACTGGAGATGTTACCTCTAGAGCGGTTCTTGGTGATCTGTCTTCCTGGAGGTGCAGACAGGCTATTTGTAGCAAATCTTGGAAAAGCACCTCCAGACTGACTGGAGCCAGCAGCATCTGCCTAACTCTACAATTGTTTGAGGGGTGTCTTTCATGTGTCACAGGGGGACAAAGGACCCCCATGGACGCCGCTATGCCCCCCATTGTCTTGGTCGGTTCTGCATCTTCAAACCCTCATAACTCGGTCGTTTATGCGTGTATAACCGCCATTTTGGGCATGCGCGGAGTTGAATATGCCAAGTTTATAATGCTTGCTGGATAGGCGCGTAACTTGCGCCGGTTCGTCTGTAGTGCACTCAGAGCTCCTTTCAGTCTCCATGGCATAACTTCCTTAATAATGGGAGTTCCGCCTTGATCTTGGGCTCATTTTGACCGTCTAATTATGGGCTTTCCATAAATGCTTTGATATTTGACCTAGCTTGCTCAGGAGCGACGCTAGAGCGACCGGACGGTTATGGTGTCGTGCTTATGTAACCCATTGTTCAGCTATTAGAGTGCTCAGACACTCATGACGGCGTCAGCGGTGCTCAGGCACCCGTGACGGCCGGTTGCATTCACTTACAAGTTATTAATTTGTGCATTGAACCATGAGGTCGCACACTGAGACCCTTATTCTTATTATATTGTGCAGTGAACCATTAGGTCGGAGCCTTTGATGTCATAAACTCTGTCTAACTGACTGTGGCTGGTGTGCAGTGGGGCATGAACGCTCTTATACAAAGTTTGAGCGCTCTTATAGCTCTTAGAACCAACCTATGTATTAATTTCATAGATATTCCTTGATTAATACAATAATATGTTAGAATTTATGGAATAATAAAATGGTATATCATACAATTATGTAAGGGTCAAGAGCAGTCAATAACTATGTACCGATGGTTCAATCAAGGCAGGCCTATAATAGAAGGCAGGGGATATTATAGTCCCACAGGCCTGCAACACTAAGGCACCTTTTCCTATCTACAGAACTTCTACTTGACTGAGGACCTCTATGCACTCCATAAGACAAGGCATGGAGGTGCATGGCAATGCCATATGTCTCCCTGTACTATAGATACTGAGATTATAGATTGTGGGTTAGAATACAGTCCTTTGGTATTTTCACTGACACACACATATGGTGTCTAACCTCTCCAGTTGAAGTATTCAGGA
Organism: Acholoe squamosa; assembly: GCA_949317995.1. NCBI lineage: Eukaryota > Metazoa > Annelida > Polychaeta > Phyllodocida > Polynoidae > Acholoe > Acholoe squamosa. The sequence continues at coordinate 30,442,972 of OX439049.1, read as the reverse complement.
TGGTGGGTGTCTATTTTGATATTCAATAACAAATGCAAATTTAACAATGACATAGAATTCACTACCATTCATTGATAGTATTTACAGACCTTAGTGATCTATTTTTCATGAAAACAAAATGACACAGATACATCAAATGTCTCAAGTGTTGGTAGTACTTCTTGGTTCTGATTAATCCTGGTACCAAAATGGTTGTTTGCCCCATCTAGTGGAATATCCTAGAAGAATTATGTATGTCAAACCACCACATGTCAAGTGCCTTTGACATGGCCGTTACCCTAGTCAACTCACAGTTGACATGTCATTTTAACTCTTCCTTTACCAGCCTATTTCAGAGCAAACTTTGGGTTGTAGTAGATGGCATAAGCTTTCAGAAGCTGTTGGAATTATGTGGATACTCCTATTAGAAGGGAAATGGTGATGGTTTAGGCTAGGTCAGGTGATCAGAAAATGTAACATCCCAATTTTCTCTATTTACTGTTATTAGTGAGATATATCATTATAAAGGTAATGTTCTGATAAGAAAATTTGATAATTCAGATAATCTTCAAATTCTAATTTCTCAGCAATGCCTGTATCAACTTTGATGAAATAAAGTGCATAATGTAGGAAATACAGAATTCTTTTGGAGTTTTGGTACAGTTTTTATGTAAGAGAACGTTCTTTCAGGTTACCATGGCAACCAAAACTAGGCAAAATCAATGTTTTTAGCATAATCTGACATATCTGTTGCCATGGTAACCACCCTAAATGGCCAAAAATGGATTAAGATTCAGTAAAAATTTTGATGCCATCTTGTTGAGCATAAAAAATGTATAAAATCGTTTTTCATTCAAAATATTATATTATTTGATATTTTTTTTTTATGATTTTTCAGCTTAAATACTGATAAAATCTATGGAAAACTTTTAGGGTATTTCAAAATTTCTTCTCAAGTTGGCAGGACTACCATGTAAAAGGTATCAGAGGTAGAGAGTTATTCTTTGAGGTCTGCAGAGAACCGAACTCACCCTTTGACCATGAGAAAAATCTAGGCATTTCATTAAAAATTAAGGGGGTTTCAAGGTTTTCAAAATCGGTCAAAATCGGCCCAAACTACGCATTAATGCGTAATCGGTAAAGGAAGAGTTAAGGCATGTCAAATCATATGAGGATTACTGTGTGCTACAGTTGTCATGGTGACATAATATGTGCACATGTCCCAATGATGTGTGCTATCTGTGTCAAATCAAGTTGACATGGGTATACATGTCACTTTGTCAGGAAGACTTTTTTCAGTGTATCCTGGAGGGCATTTCAAAACTATAGCTATAGATATCGTTTTGAAATGACCTGCTGAGGACCATTTATGGATATCAGTTTCCGTTCCTTCAACATGTCCTGAATCACATCCATGCTGATCATCTCCAGGTTCTTCAGGATGTCTCCATACATCTGTGAATAGAAGTACAGGAGGATGTTGTGAAAAAAGATTTGGTATTAGTTCTATCAGAGGTGCTATTCCCAAAACGGAACTCCCTCACCTCAGGGAATTGATTCCCTTGTGTGTTGTGAAAAGGAAATCAGTCAGAGGAGTGGTATACGGGTGGTCCAGAGTCAGGGTGTAATTCTCAAGTAGGAACAAATTCCCCAGGGAAGTTGATTCTCAGGCTGGGGAAGAGCAGAGAATTGGAAGATCATATAGCTACAGTGAAAATTTGAATCCAATTTTTTTCATAACAGCCTCCAGAGGAAGGTAGACATGTAGGGTGCTGACTATTTGTGTCTATCATATTCTAGCAGGTCAGTCTGAAATCAGATGGAAACCTTATAGCACTTGTGTAAGGCCTTTATGCCACAAAACTGCCTTACACCATAATAGCCTTTATGCCACAAAGGTCTTTATACTACAAAACCATCTTCCCTTTACGCCATGAAACATATAAGGCGGATTATGTTGAAATGACCGTGCCCTTAAAACCAAAGATCTATGTGATGTACCGAATCATCCAGGCTTGATATCACAGAACCTATATTTGTAAGAGTTTGAATATGTAAACCAGACAGAGTACATACGTCTAGTAAATATGGGGTCTGAAATAATTACCAAGGTAGAGGCACAGAGTCTGCAGATGGGGCTAAGATAAAGAGTAAAGCTGCAGCCGCTCAGTCTAGTACAGGAGGCAGTATATCGGTATGCATCTTCACTTGCGTAGCAAAGTAATTAGACCATATGATATACGGCATAAAGCCTACATGGTGGACTATTGTACAAAACAAGGCTATAGAAACATGATAGGGCCGTGTTTTGTACATAAAACCACTATGATATATAGATTGTGTGGTGCAAAGGCAGGGTGTCCCTATAGATCTAGCTATTTTGCTTATTTATTAGGCTGCTGCATAAGTTTTGTATATTCCTTTATTATCTTATGCTACATAAAGCCACTGCATAGGTTTTGTGGAGTAAAGGCAACATGTTCCTGCCGCCTTGTTTGGGAACACATAAGGCCACTATATAAAGGCCCCATATGATCCTAGAAACGATTCTTTTTTGTTGCTTAAAGGCAGTTTTCTTTTGTTTCATTAAGGCCCCACCTCTTGCTATAAGCCTCTTCTAGATGAAAGGCCTAAATGTAGACCGAATTGTAGTATGAATTATCAACTGGGGAAAAATCTCCTTTTGCCTCATGAACCTGCTAACTCCAACTGGAAATGAACCATATCCATCTTCCTTCACAATACATTTTTGGTAATTCCACCACTTTTATTTCATGTAAGTGTAACACATTCTGATCAAGTGTTCTATGTTGCCATAGTTTTAGGTTTCATAAACTGCTTTACACTATTTTACAATGCTTTACCTTCAATGTCTTCTGAAGATCCATTGAGAATCAAAGTGACCACCAATATGTGGACAGTTGCATAGGAATGTGTCTACTCTGAGATATGGAACACGACCAGCAAAGTCATTAGCCTTGGTAACCAGCCCCGGGTGAATGGCTTCAAAGCTGTTCAGTACCACAGCTTGCCATCTAAAGATCTGTTTAAGTGAATAGGTTATGATCTCTTGCACCTGATGGAATATGTGAGGAAATTTCTGTAGACAACTAAGAGTTATCAAACATGGCTTCCAAAGAGCAATATCAAGCAAGCTAGATATTAACATGTATAATTTTTGATGAATGTGAAGAACCATATCATAGTTATCAATATGATATTATGTCTAGACTGTCAACAACTTACTGTGATTTTGAATACATCTCCATATTCCTGAGACTATTTTGTAATGGTATCCTGTGGCTTATTCTTATTGAGTTGAAAGACATTACCAAAGAAGGGTAGGCCCCTGGGTCCTGGAGGCAGGTTTTACTTTTTACACTGTAGGCACTTCAATACAAGGGCCAGCAGAACAGCCCAACCAATGTCCACACAAACAACATGATCTATTGAGGTGGAATTCAGACATTTGGCAGCTCGCCAGTGTGTTTGCCAAAATTATTCCAAAATGCATTGCAGGCTCCACCCTTCCCAAAGACATTCATAGATTTTTCTAATTTTCTTGTTTAGGGTAGAGGCACCCATTTCGGATGCTTCTGACCATAAAAAAGGTGACCATATTTGATCCTTAAATCTTATACCTGTAAATTTTGTGTATTCTACTTTCTATAACACAAATAGAAACATGCTATTTGACCACTTAAATCCATGAAGAAGTTTTGCTAATTCTCTCCCTCACATATGAATAAATGGCCTGTACATGTTTTGTCTTCAAAGCATCAAATTGCACCTAAAGTTGGACAGCTCATGCTAGATATGACCCTACAGTCAGACACTATGCTATCTAATCAATAAAGACGTAGTGGATAACTATTTGTGGAATATAATATAACGGAATGCAGCATGACATTAGAGGAAACCAGCTCATACAATAATCCTCTACAAAATAATCTCAGATGTTCGATTTTGAATACATGTACCAGATCATTCTACAGGCTCAACTAAACATGACCTCTGTGAGGCAGAAGGGGGGCTGATTGAATATAGCTGCTTGGTGCTTGCTAAACCGAACACACACACATGATATTTATGAATGAGAGTAGGTGTTCAGTGAAAGGATTCTTTTTTTGAAAAGTATCCATTGTAAATGTATATAAACCATGCTATAAATGTGTCCCAGGCAAGGTGTTATTGGTGTCCGACAATTTAAAGGTCAAATAAGGATTAATCTCACAATGCAATATTAGTAGTGCATCCCTGCTTTGAAAGTCAAATCAGTAGCAAAAATATGTATGTTTCTATTGACATGTATAGAAGTTCTATAAGCATGATGGTTAGGACAAAATTGATTTGCCAATTAAACCGGTTTTCCTATTCACACACAATTTCTGATTGTCAAAATATAGCAAAAACACTCTGGCTCAGCATACTTGTAAAGTGACTTTTAAAGAGCCTTAAGTCTTTTTTTGCTGTATTTGTTAGAGAGAGTTTAATTTTCCTGCCCAGCTCATATGATAGCTGAAGTTATCATATTTGTTATATTATCCAATGCAAAAGGTGTCCGACTTTAGGTGTCTGTCAGACTCAGGGTGCCTTTACCCTAATATGCTCAGGGAAAATGACAAAGTACAGGCTTAGCATAGACAGATTTATTAAATCAAAGGAAGAAATAGATTTAGGTAAAGCTATACAGACCTACTTTGAGTGTAATATTCTGTCCAACCAGTGTGTTAGGAGCCTGAGATGTCTAGTACTGATATTGATCTGATCTTCCTTTCAACTCATTATATTTGAATAGACTTTGACATTCTTGACCAGACCTTGACACTTTTACTCACAGAAAAAATATTGGTTTGGGCCATACCATTATCTACTTATTCATATCAATAAGCAAATGTCCACGACCAAGAGATATTTTTACATTGTATTCCCCCAGGTGGGACTGGCGTATCCCACAAAGCCATTATGGCTGAGTGAGATACGACCAGTCCCACAGAGGGAAATACGATGTAAAAAATCCCATGGAAGTGGACATTTGCATTTATGTCATGGCCTAGGGGGTTATTTTGCTTTTATATAAAGAAAAACAGCTCAGATCTGATCAAAATCCAAGATGGCAGACACCCATTGAATATGGCCACATTGTATTCCTTCCCCCCATTGAATAAACATGTCCAGTACTGCTCTATAGTAACGATTGTATCTGCCATGACATAAAACTCGGATGTCATTGTTAGATGAGAAAAATAAGATGTATGACACAGGTATATCATATTGAGAAACGTCTAAGGCCTATCGATTCTAGGACATCTCCCCCCTGGGCATGTCCCCCCTGGACATCTCCCCCCTGCCATTTCCCCCCTGGACATCTCCCTCCGTTGGACATTTCACTCCTTAGGACATTTCCCCCCCCCCCCAGGTCATCTTCCCCCTAGGTCATTTCCCCCGAGACACTGAGGTAATAATATGAATGAGCCCTAACCCTATCCCTACCTTAGTGCTAACCCTAACCCTAACATTAATCCTATCGCTAACCCCAGCCCTAACCCTAACACAGTGTCCATACTTTATGGAATCCAAGGAAAGGATATTGGTCTGGGGGGAAATGTCCTAGGTGGAAGATGTCTCGGGGGGAGATGTCCTAAGGGGGGAAATGCCCTTCGGGGGAGATGGCCAGGGGGGGAATGGCAAGGGGGAAATGGTGCACCCGATGATACCTTCTCTACACAGTAGAGCACTGTGCAGACAAGGGCTTGGCTGCACAGTAGGTACTTCTCCTCCTTCCCTCCTGCCTCCCTCCCTCTCTCTTTCTCTCTCTCTCCCTCTCTCCTTCCTTTCTTTCTTTCTTTCTCTCTCCCTCTCTCTTTCCTTCCCTTTCCCTCCTCTCTCCCTTTTCTTCACCTCCTCCCTCCCTCCCTCACTACCTCTCTCCCTCCCTTCCCTTTCCCTCCTCCCTCCCCCTTTTCCTCCTCCCTCCCTTCCTTTTCCCTCCTCCCTCCCCTTTCCCACCTCCTTCCCTTCCCTCGTCCCTCCCTTCCTTTTCCCTCGTCCCTCCCTTTCCCACGTCCCTCCCTTCTCTTTCTCTCCCTTCCTTTTCCATCCCCCTCTCTTCCTTTTCTCTCCTCCCTCCCTCCCCTTTCCCCCCTCTCTCCCTTCCTTTTCCCTCCCTCCCTCCTTTCTATCTCTTTCCTTCTTTCCCCTCTCTCCCTCCCCTTTCCCCTTCCCTCCCCCTCCCCTTCCCCCCTTTTCCCTCCCTCCACTTTCCCTCCCTCTCATTTAGGGGTCTATACCCGTAAATTTGACATATTGACATGGCCATTTCGTAAATCAACATGTGACATATCCACCCACTACCTGGCTACCCACCCACTATCAGGCTTCCCACACACTACCAGGCTGCCCACCTACTACCAGGCTACTTACACACTACCAGGCTACCCACCCACTACCAGGCTACCCACCCACTACCAGGATACACACACACACTATAAGGCTACCAACCCATTACCAGGCTACCCACCCACTACAAGGCTAACCACCTACTACCAAGCTGCCCACACACTACTAGGCTACCCACCCACTACCAGGCTACCACATGCTACCAGGCTACTCACCTACTACCAGCGTACCCACCCACTACCAGGATACACACACTATAAGGCTACCAAGCCACTACCAGGCTACCCACTCACTACCATTAAAGGGGTAAGAGTGTCCTTCACAAGGGCTTAATAAAATTTTTTACCCCACCCCTGCTGAATGGAAACGGTCATTGCTTAATTTGGAGAATTTTCGACTTGTTCCATGTGAAACCTTTATATGCATTTCTGTGGGTAAAATCACTGTCCATCAAGAATGGTAGGGAAGCTGCTATAGGAGTGGTCATATTTATCAATGGGGAGGGGGGGTTGGTGGGTGTTTGGGGCGCAAAACTTTTGACCCCTCCTGAGAGCTGGCTGAAAAACTTTTAACCTCTTGAGGGGGGGGGGGCACAAAAAGATTTACCCTCTTTTTGGCAAAAATAGCCACTATAGATCAAAGAGGGGTAAAAAAATTCTCTGCACCCCTGGCGTGAGGGTGAAAAATCTTTTAACACCATTGAGGGGGGGCATGAAAATCTTTCGCATATGCATGAAAAAGACACACCACCTCCCGACTTGGCATAAAAACAGTCGTTTGGCGTTACAAAAAGCATTTTTATTTGGTTCCTAAGCTTACCTAATGTAAAAAAATGTTAAAACATACATGTACTCAAAAAAAATGTTTTACATAAAAAAACGCTTTTATTCTAGATTAGGTCACTCAAAGAAAAAAACTTTTTTCATGACCATGCGCATCATAAAATTGTGTTGTTTTTTTTTACAGTTTTTCAGTCAAAAACATGGCAAAAATAGGAAAAAATGGCATATTTGGTATTAAATTAAAGCTACCAAGATTGAGTGCATTTTTACGAATTTCAATGATCAGTAAATTCTTAAGTACTGAAATCAAAATTTTTGTCATGGTTAACCGCCCAATGCAGTTGATGTCCCGATATGCTTAGAGTAGAAAGAAAAATTTGGCCTCTTCATATTTTTCAATGGTTGGTGATGGGAACCCAGGTTTTTTTTGTGTCCTTAAGAAAACATTTTTTTTGGACGTCAGGGAGGGGGGCTGGTGGGTTTGAGGGGGGTCGAAGAAATTCTGACCAGGGGGGTCAAAATGATTTCACCTGTTTTCAGTGAAAAACCCTGTGCGTTACTTTAGGTTAAAAGGGTGCGATCAGACCTCGGGGGCGGGGGGTCAGAAATTTTGACCCTCAAGAGGGGGGGGGGTAAAATTTGGAAAACATTGAAAACTGGTTTTGGAAATGTTTTTTCTTCAATATTTTTTAATGTTTTTTTTTCAATGTCTTTTAAAAGCATGTATACCCAAACCTGATAAAACATTTGCAAACCTTTCAAAGTTCTATGTCTTTTGCCAAGTGGGTGATCTGTTGATAAATAATGACCACTCCATAAGCATGTTAATAGGGACTTGGGTAAGGTTTAGCCCACTTCAAATCGATAAATGAGGCAAAAATTAAGAATCATGTAAAATGATTAAATTTGGTCACTGAAAACCTACTAGAATAATTTTCATGCTGAAAGATGGTTTCAAGTTTATTTTATTGTGTCTTAGACAAGGAAATACCATTTTGCCTATTTACCCACTTTCAGCCCACTGCGAGTGTATAGGTGAGAAAATGTCTGAACAGAAAACCATTAAAAATCCATAATTCAATCAGTCTTCTTCTTGTAATATGAAAGGATTTATAATCAGGCATCTTGAGGATGACTAGATATGTTAACAGAAATTGTAATTAAGTGCAGGCTTTGCCAAATCCCGTCAGACACTGGCTATAGCCGTCTGAATGGCTCCCTGGCCGACAGAAATTGTCAGACTGCAGGACCAAATGTCTGGCTGTCATCCTAAGTCCTTAGGCTACATGCCATTTTTTACGGCACTAAAATCGGACCATTATTAAGGGTTTCTACAGCATAAAACAAAAAGCATTAACATATTATGATTTTTTTCTCAGAACTTCATCAATCCTAATGGATTTCATGATAAAAATATAATGTACATCCTCGTTTTATGATAATTATTCATTCCCAGAAAATGCCCTTAGATACTCGTTATGTTTCGGTCCTGAGAGAATTGAACTGGGCCTGTAGAATTAGAAATCTGCAGGACTGAATGTCCTATATGGTGAAAAACTTTTCACAAAGACTGTAAGTAATTACAGTAATTTCAATTTGTCTATGGAGATTAGCAATGGAATGCCATTCATTGGATTTTATCAAATATCAAGGCAACAATAGGGTCTGAATATGTCAAACATGCCAAATGTGACATACAGAGCATCACAAGTCACCCTCTTATGCCATGAAAATAGCCTAGATTATGAGCAATGATCAGAAAGAAACAAAACATAATTGGTTGATAATAGGGGGGATTAACAGATCAAAATAAGGTTACGTCTTTTGGGGAGAAGCGCTAACGTGGCGCCATTTTCGCTTGTAAAATATGAGCAGTAGACTTTTGCATTCCCACCGGAACCACTGACACACTTCCGATCATACCGTTTCTCCCCGAAAGGGTTCACGTCAAAATAACATGGCATATGCTGCCACTTTGTGTCAATATATTGAAGTGCTGATGGGATGACCCCCATTGTATGGCCAAGGAGCACTGTGTTGCCACACTGAGTACATGCCTTGGCAAAACAGCATTGTGCGGCCAAGAGGCACTGTGTGGCCACACAGTAAATAACCCAATAGAGGTAGACGGCTATAAGAAAGGTATTCTGGTGCAGTTACCTGAGGTGGGCAGCCTGCTACAGGTACTGTAATGCAGGTATGTACATGGGATAGGTAGGCAGGTGGTAGGGAGGGGCAGGGACTGGATAGGGAGGGATAGGAATGAGAGAGGGAGGGTCAGTGACTGGATAGCGGGGAGGCAAGGCCTAGATAGGGAGGGGCAGGGACTGGATAGGGAGGGGCAGGGACCAGATAGGGAGGGGAAGGGACCAGATAGGGAGGGACAGGTACCGGATAGGGAGGGACAGGGATCAGATAGGGAGGGGCAGGGACCAGATAGGGAGGGGCAGGGACTGGATAGGGAGGGGCAGCGACCAGAAGGGCGAGGCAGGAACCAAATAGGGAGAGGAAGGGACCAGATAGGGAGGGGCAAGTACCGGATAGGAAGGGGCAGGGATCAGATAGGGAGGGGCAGGGACCAGATAGGGAGGGGCAGGGACCAGAAGGAGGGGTAGGAACCAGATAGGGAGGGGCAGGGATCGGATAGGGAGGGACAGTGACTGGATGGTGGGGTGGCAGGAACCAGATGAGGGAGGAGGGAGCTGATATGGAGAGGCAGGCATGGGATAGGGAGGGGCAGGGACCTGATATGGAGGGGCAGGGACCGGATAGGGAGGAGCAGGGACCAGATGGGGAGGGGCAGGGACTGAATAGGGAGGGACAGGGACTGGATAAGGAGGGGCAGGGACCAGATAGGGAGGGGCAGGAACCAGATAGGGAGGGGCACAGACCGGATAAGGATTGGCAGGGCCCAGATAGGGAGGGGCAGAAACCAGATACGGAGGGGCACAGACCGGACACGGAGAGGCAGGTACCGGATAAGGAGGGGCAGTGACCAGATTCCAAGGGGGAGGGATGTGAAAGGGAGGGGAAGGGACCGGATCAGGAGGGGCAGAGATGGGATACGGAGGAGCAGATACTGGATATGGAGGGACAGTGACCAGATTCCGAGGGGGAGGGATGTGAAAGGAAGGGGGAGGGGTCGGTTAGGGAGGGGCAGGGACTGGATAGCAGGGAGGCAGGAACCAGATGGGGAGGGGGCAGGGAGCTGGTATGGAGGGGCAGGAACCGGATAGGGAGGGGCTAGCCTATGACCAATACAGTAGGTAGTTACCTTCTTAGTCTATGTTTTTACTTAAATAAATTATTTCACAACCTCTAGTTTTGTTTTAAACCTCCCGACATCACCAAAGAGCTCCCCACATCGCAGTGTTTGCTGTGCTTTTGGTTACGCTGGTCATTGTCTGAAGTTACGCAAGTTACGTAACCAGCTACAGATCATGTGACGTCCTTAAAGTGCGACGAACGTGGGAACTTACTTCCCAGTAAAGCTGATAATCTCTTTAGGTGGCCTAATAAAAATGATTGAATGACGACGATTTCAGATTAATAGACAGAAGGATTGATCGCCACTGAAATAACCTTCAGTTGTGAGCGATTAGAGTAAACTTTTGTATGTTCGATTTCATTATTATTCTTTCAATAAGAAATGTTCCAAATTAGTTAAACACATGGTACCGCCATATACAACATGGAATAACTGGATTGTACAATTAAAAAGGCGTACATCGGATTGGCTGTAATGGTAATTTTCCTGAAGACGATTCTGGGACAGTAATAATCAAAGCTGCTATACATGACATTAAAAATTGAATGCAATTCACCTACATGGTATTTATTCTTCCTGAAGTTGCATTCCATAATACATTGGTTGCATGCAATTTATGAATAAAAGTTTACAAAAAGTACATGCATGCAGATATATATTTTTATTTAACAATCGTAATCTTCATTGTTGCATAAACACGTCAAAATTAAAAAAAAAAAAAACGAAAAAAAAAACACCCACCACCGTGAGTGTACGGAGGCCAATATTTTCTCTTAGTAACTTTTAGGGATGTTAATTTGCACACTTAGGTAACTGTAGAAAAGATAAAAACCATAGGTCACGGTGTTTGTTTGGCCACTTTACTTTAAAAATGGCATTTAGATCCTAAACACAATTCTAAACATATTCTTGTCACGCTTTTCTAAACACCTTTAGTTCCTAAACATGTTTAGCCAATGTTTAAACACTGTGTTTAGTTCAAGTGTTTAGAAATCTGTGTATTTAGGTTTAAAATTTTGTTTTAAGATATCTATAAAATTAAGGTTTGGTGGTCGTTACTATAACTGCCTATTTTCTACATTAAATTACACAGAAAGAAAAAGAGTAACAGGTCAAATGAAAAATTCCTGAATGAAATAAAACTATTATGTGATGATAAAGGTGGGTTAAGTCAAGTCGTTGATTTTGTTTGTAAGCAAATAAGAAATGTTTATAAGCAAATATTGTCATATCTGACAGTTTCATTTTTTTGCCACCAGGTGCCGTTTGCGTAGATCATTTCTATTACTTTTAATTGGGGGTCTGCTTGATATGCAGGGTATGCCTTATTATTGTGCTTTTATATGGCCCTTAAGTCAAAGAGTGCATCCATAATCATCACACATGGCGTTCATACCATGGTCTGCATCTTTAGGATGCATCAGAATGCATTCTGCATTCCCTGGCATATATATATATATATATATATATATATATATATATATATATATATATATATATATATATATATGGTATCTATAGGGTCCCACATATAAGACTCATCTACCTGGGCAAACACCAATGTCCAGCCCCGTTGCCTCATGGATAGCATGTAGCACATTGGATTAGAAGATCACTCGTTCTATTCCCACCTATGCTGAACCTTTTCCATATAAACCTCAGCTATACCTGAGCTGCTGTCACATATAAGAATAGTATAGAAAAAGAACACTGTCAATATACAAGTGTCAACTCAGTGCCTCTATCCTGTGATAAAAACACTCAAATTATCTAGTTTGGACATCGTTCTGAAATGTGATAACCGTGGTATAAACCCGGAGTATCATGGTACTACATGTACTATTTCATTGTGATTATGTGTTGATTGATTTGAAATTGCTATATTCTTACGAGTCAAGTGTATAAAAAACTGATCATTTGCGTCATTCATTCTGAACACTTGTCAGTGACTGTCAGGAAAGTTTTTTTTTCTCTTAATTGTTATTTAATAAAGAGGCGGTCATCTAGTGACAAGCCAAGTATGCAAAGTACTATCATGGCTTTGTCTCTCCTGTCCTCATAACGGCAATGTGACTACACGTTGTTGTTTTACTCCTTTTCTGTTTTTTTTTATCTGATTGAAGAATGCTCTTCATCTACCATTAATTTGTATCGGTCATGGTAATGGACCCTCCCTGTGACCCTAGTCGTTCCTCTGGTGTCCAAGAATTCCTATGAGAGTTCCTGTGAACAGGGTTTACTTTAGGCTAAACTAATGAAACATTTGTAGTCATTTTGTAACAAGCAGCCATGCAAAATAGGCAGGGTAAAAAGGCGAGCAGCTTCACCCATACCACCCCGTAATTTTGAGGATATGGATGTGGAAAAAAGGTCAGCCATAACACCTAATTGCAGGAGCACTATCTGTCATCAGAAATGAGACTGGTATTCTATGGGTTGCAGTACACCAATTGACGGGAGGTGGCAGCAGGAGACACTTTTTAGCTCCACACTGAAGGGTGTTATACAAAGATTATTGGTATAAAATCTGACAGTGGGTAGGCAAACCAGGCATTAAATTAATCCTTAGTGTATATATTAATCGATTTGAGTGTTATTCAGGCTGATATTTGATGGTAAGTTGAGGGGAGTGCACTCTTTTTAATTAGAGAATTAGAAATCATTCACTGCAAAACCCCCAAATGTGGGTATGTTCGCACTCTACGGGCGATAGGGGAAAAGTTAATTATATTGTCCCACATCTCATGGCCCTAAATTATTGGGAAAAATGTGTACCTACAAGAAAATAATAGTGGCTAAGCCCAGAAATGTGCATGAATATTTTATTTTGCCAATATGCTATATAGGCCAACAGTGGAAAAATAATTAGTGTTCTGCAGCCTCTATGGGCAATAAAGGGTCTTTTACCAAATCCAACAAATCTCACTAAAATGGTTTTATTCTCCATGGGTAAGTCAGATTAACAATGTTATGGAGAGAAATGTCAAGAAAGTTGCTATAATCACAGAAAAAATAGCAAAATTCATGTTACTATCATTTTGGCCTCGGAGTGATTTCTCGCAAATTTATTAGCGTTGATCCGCAGGCCTGAAATTTCTATCCAGGGGGTGGTTGGTAACCAAAATAATGATTTTTAGAAACAGAATGACCTGAATTTTACCTTCTCAGCTGTTTCCATCTAGTTCTATCAACCTCAGTGCTCTATGGGAGACCTTTTCATGCATCGCTTAAAAATATCATTTTTCTCTCCCGGACCTATACAGCCAATGAATGTCTACTGACACTTAATAAAATGTCCTTGTATTCACCATATCTGGTTTATTTCATTTTTTTCATCCTTACATGGGGGGACTTGAATAATGTGTAAATAGGACTATTTATGCCATTGCATATGGAGTAAAGGTGCATTTTGTTGAATATTTTCCTTTATAACATTATATTTCCGATGATTTTCCATACATTTTACCCAAAATTTTGTATTGTTTATAGCACCTAGAGAGAAAAACACCCTCAGTGCCTCACATGTTGTCCTTTAGCAATCAGCATGTCAAATGTCTTAGCCCTGTGTCCATTTTTTCTTTGGGAAAAGACCATAACTGCTTGTCATTATGAGAAATCGATAAAATTTGAGGAGAGTGCTCAGACTGATAACTACTCTGGGAATCGATTCTCATTGCATTTTGAGGATCCAGATGGGCATAAAAATAAGGGAATCTGGATGAGACATTATTAGGCTGTGAATCAAAGCTTTTCAAGCTATTTGATTGACGACCAAGATTCCAACCCAGGCCTTTAGGTTGCAGTACACCAATTGATGGGAGGTGGCAGCAGGAGACACTTTTTTGCTCCACATTGAAGGGTGTTGTACAAAGATTATTGGTCTAAAACCTGACAGTGGATAGGCAAACTAGGCATCAAATTAATCCTTATGGTGTACATTAATCGATTTGAGTGTTATTCAGGCTGATATTTGAAGGTAAGTTGAGGGGGGTGCACTCTATTTAATTAGAGAATTAGAAATCATTCACTGCAAAACCCCCAAATATGGGTATGTCTGCACTCTACGGGCGATAGGGGAAAAGTTAATTACATCGTACCACATCTCATGGCCCTAAATTAATGGGAAAAATGTGTGCCTACAAGAAATTAATAATGGCTAAGCCCAGAAATGTGCATGAATATTTTATTTTTGTCAATATGCTATATGGGCCAACAGTGGAAAAATAATTAGTGTTCTGCAGCCTCTACGGGCAATAAAGGGTCTTTTACCAAATCCAACAAATCTCACTAAAATGGTTTTATTCTCCATGGGTAAGTCAGATTAACAATGTTATGGAGAGAAATGTCCAGAAAGTTGCTATAATCACAGAAAAAATAGCAAAATTCATGTTATTATCATTTTGGCCTCGGAGTGATTTCTCGCAAATTTATTAGCATTGATCCGCAGGCCTGAAATTTCTATCCAGGGGGTGGTTGGTAACCAAAATAATGATTTTTAGAAACAGAATGACCTGAATTTTACCTTCTCAGCTGTTTCCATCTAGTTCTATCAAACTCAGTGCTCTATGGGAGACCTTTTCATGCATCGCTTAAAAATATCATTTTTCTCTCCCGGACCTATACAGCCAATGAATGTCTACTGACACTTAATAAAATGTCCTTGTATTCACCATATCTGGTTTATTTCATTTTTTTCATCCTTACATGGGGGGACTTGAATAATGTGTAAATAGGACTATTTATGCCATTGCATATGGAGTAAAGATGCATTTTGTTGAATATTTTCCTTTATAACATTATATTTCCGATGATTTTCCATACATTTTACCCAAAATTTTGTATTGTTTATAGCACCTAGAGAGAAAAACACCCTCAGTGCCTCACATGTTGTCCTTTAGCAATCAGCATGTCAAATGTCTTAGCCCTGTGTCCATTTTTTCTTTGGGAAAAGACCATAACTGCTTGTCATTATGAGAAATCGATAAAATTTGAGGAGAGCGCTCAGACTGATAACTACTCTGGGAATCAATTCTCATTGCATTTTGAGGATCCAGATGGGCATAAAAATAAGGGAATCTGGATGAGACATTACTGGGGCTGTGAATCAAAGCTTTTCAAGCTATTTGATTGACAACCAAGATTCCAACCCAGGTCTTTAGGTTGCAGTAAGCCCAGAAATGTGCATGAATATTTTATTTTTGTCAATATGCTATATGGGCCAACAGTGGAAAAATAATTAGTGTTTTGCAGCCTATGGCGAAATAAGATCTGCAGTGGAGCAATCAAACCCACTGCTGCCACCTGGAGGGTTTAATCCAAACTAAGCAGTTTAGGGATGGTGGCAGCAACGTCACTTTGGGGAGGTGGGGGGGGGGGTCAAATCGCCTCAAACAGGACTCTTTGGCGATTCTCAGCTTCACAAGTAACGCACTTTAAACTTGCCGCTGAGTTTGAGAATTCAGACATTTTTCTCATATTCTATGTTGTTAGTAAATGACCAGGATGAGTACAAAAGTGTATGTTGGTTTCGATATTCTTTTTGGCGGGGGGATCTAAACATTATTTTGGCGACTCAAGTCTGCTGTAGTTAAACGATACCACTTTCCACCAAGTAGAGAGCAGCTGAAACTGAAGTTCTAAGCTATATGTGTTACAGCCCATCTCTCATCAAATGAATAGCATCCAGGGAAAGAAAGTTAAACAAATATCTGTGATCGTTTTTTAGACAAGGGTGTACTTGCCTTCCCTTGCAGCTTTTAGATGAAAGGTACATATTTGTATGCAATGTTACAAATCATGTAAATAGGATACACTACACCCTCGGTACAAGAGTTACCCTATACTTATATGGCTCAATGCCAATACTTGGTTTGTAGTCACGTGGATCATGACGTGGGAGCTCATCTGGTCCTGCTGGTAGAAACTCAAAGTGCTGCAGGAGAGATGTCACCATGAGGAAGAGGCGATTCCTTGCTAAAGTTTCTCCAGGACACACTCGCCGACTGGCACCAAAAGCAAAAAGCCTGAAATACATTCCAAGTGGTTAGTTAGTTTACCATAGTTATGTCAATGCCTTCATTTTCAGAGATGTTTTATGATTTTTTCCTGAAACCTTTCTTCTTTTGTATTGCTGATAATGTCACAGAATAAATGCAGAATCTGATGAGTTGGCCCTAAAGTTTGCACCTTTTTCTGCTGACATGGTCAGCAGTGACTAAAGCTCCATCCTCGTCAAGGTAACGCTCAGGATTGAATTCCCACGGCTCGTCCCAGTACTCAGGGTTATGGTGCAGCTTCCACAAATTGAACAGGACCTTGAAATCATAAATATGACATTGTACTGTTACATAGTTTTGCTGCACAATACAAAATAGGCGAGTTATAAAACCATTCAGTTATGTCACCTTTTATACTCTTGCATGATAATGTGATAAATCACAATTGCCATTTCTATAATTCAGATCAGGGCTTATGCTATGTAAATATACATCAAGCTTTATGTTATTGTTGATGTGTAAAAACTGCATAAAATCAAATCTAAAACCTCAACACACAACTCTTTATCATACTATAACTCTTGTCAATATCTGGTATGTATATGGGCTGTATACCTCTCTATCTTTTGGGATGTCAAATCCATTGACACTCGTATTCACAGTTGTAAAGTGTGCAAGATTCAGAGGAACAATAGATGAATAGCGGAGCACTTCCAGTATGACAGCTTCTATGTAGTGAAGTGAATTTCGGTCAGCAAGAGTGGGTGCTCTGTCTCCTAACACAGTCATTATCTCATTTGACATTCGCTGCTGGATCTCTGGTTTATTCACAACAATTGCAATGAGAGCATTCAAAGTGGTTGCTGTCGTCCATGTCCCTGTATCAGGAAAGCAGACACAATCCCAAATAACCTAAGACATAGGACAATGGGTTTCCATCTCATGATTTCCATAGTGGACTATTTAAGCACTGAGGTCTAAAATAAGTACTGGTCTCAAATAAGTGCCGAGGGTAAGACAGTATTAAAAGAAGAAGAAAGAAACACTAAAAACTGTATTTAATTAAGGGCCGGGAGAATGGGGGCATTGAAATTTGGAAGCATCTGGGCACTTAAACTGGCCACTACAGTATGGGAATACTGCTGCCAATTCCTTTTGAAATTTTAGATGTGGGTATAGAAATGTAGAATAGGGAAGATGTTAGAAATCCTACAACAGGGACTTATTTAGTGTGCACCTTGGCTTATATTTGATTCACATTATGCCCACCTGCCATGAGCAAGTCAGAGTTGACTCCATAAATCTCAGAGTCAGACAATTGCTTTTCAGACTGATTTTCCTGACATCTTCTCTGATGATCAAGCATCCCATCAATGAAGCATTTAGGGTTATTTGGTTCATGCCGAGCCTGAATTGGATTATAGAGGAATAAGTTGCTGAGGTAATCTATTTTTCATAAGTGTCAAGAACAGGCAGTTTCGTAACTGACAACAATTCCATGAGCTAAATGAGATTTGAGGTGGACTTATCCATCCAATGGCATTAAAGAATAAGGTTGAGGAATTTAAAGACTGAGAAGATGTAAGATGCAATAAATGATATATATCATCTATAAGCAGATTGAATAAAGATCCTACCCTTCTTTCATCTATCTTTTTAGTCATCAAGCATCTGGCTTTAGCTGCTGCAGCTCTGAGCTTTCTGTACAACTCATTAGGGAAAAAGCGCAGCCATGGGAAAATGTCCAGCAGGACATTGAGACCTGTGGCTTGCAGTAAGATGAAGGACTCGTCTATAGTGTCATGTATTGTTTGAACGCTCATCTCATCAACTTTCTCTCCATAAAGCTGTAATGTATGTTGATTATGGCTTTAAAATAGAGCTCAGATCATCAATGGATGGATATTACAATGAGAGTTTCAGACAGAGATAGCATTTTTATAAAGGGATGTTTAAAGAAAGGAAATGGGATAAATCAAATGTTTTGACATTCATGTTTCGGTAGGTGTCCTATGGGTATGGAAAGCTATTGAAAGTAGACATTAGATACCATTCGAATTACTTACTACAGATGTGATAATCCCAGTAATACACTTGTAGTAGATAGGGTAAATGTCCTGAGGACCCTTGTGGGATGCCAGTTTCAGTTCCTTAAGCATATCCCCAATCATGTCCATGCTGATCATCTCCAGGCGTTTGAGGTTCTCGCCATACATCTATACATATGAAAGCAGAGCATGCAAGTATTTGCAGGCCTATTTGTACTCTAAGAGTTTATGATAAAAAGACTGACTGAAATTGTATGAAACCTCAATGACAATTGCTAAACATCTTCTGGTTCTAAGGCCTAAAGCCAGACCTGAACTTGGCAAAGATTCTGGCAAAATGACGTGCCCACTCACATCAACCATGTTTAACGCAGAGGGCATATTTACCAATAAGATTAAATTGACATCTACCAGGGCCAATGCACGTGTTGATAATCTGGTCAATGTGAATGTTTTAAGTTGTATTTAATGCTCTATACTATTGTACACTGTTTAACCTTCAATGTCTGCATTGTTATCTTCTTTCTGAAGATCCATTGTGAATCAAAGGGAGGACCACCAATATTTGGACAGTTGCATAGGAAAGTTGTCACTCTCAGAGACGGAACACGACCAGCAAAGTCATTAGCTTTGGTAACCAGCCCCTGGTGAATGGCTTCAAAGCTATTCAGTACCACAGTTTGCCGTCCAAAGAGCTGTTTAAAGGAATAGATAAGATTTGTTCTGGAAAATGGAATACTGCATCATGCCAATGTCTGGAAAAGATCAAGCATTATCAAGCATAGTTTCACCTAAGCAATTTCTTTTACATCATGCCTGAATTTTATCAGTTTTTTTTTCAGGCAACCATCCATTGATAACAATCATGATAACAGAAGTGAGTTTCACTATTTCTTATCATAGTTTGTCAATAATATTACTGATATAAAATTCAAGGGGACGATATACATGACTTTGTATGTTAGTGTCTTCTAAAGCAATGGTTTTATTACTTGCAGTTGTGTTATTGGCTGGGTGGAGTCTGATTGATTGTATAACTCATCAGTGGCTTTGGCAAATTACAATGCACTCCTGTTCCCCGACCCTACCATTGTGAAGTTCTATTTCATAATAATTAACAATATTATATGAGTTAACTTGCCTTAAGTTTGAAGACATCTCCATATTCTTCAGACCATTTTGTAATGGTGTCCTGAGGCTTGTCCTTGTCAAGTTGGAAGATATTACCAAAGAAGGGCAGCCCCCTGGGCCCTGGAGGGAGGTTGTATTTTTTGCGCTGCAGGTACTTCACTATGAGGGCCAGTAGAACAACCCCAACCAATGTCCACACAACCAACATGATCTATTCAGTCCACAATCATGAGGAAATGAGAAAATTAGACATTTTTAAAGGTATCTTTCCAGTATGATAACCAATTCCAGTTGCTCCAACAGCTAATGACTAAAGAAATTTATCTTTTACGGAATTACCTAATTTTCCAAATTGTTATCATCAAGGAAAATAACAAAATTGAGGTTCGGCCAAGCAATCATATTTGGCTTTGAATATACCCAGCAAATTGTCGTTATCTGTCGCCATGATTGGTCATCAATGGTGACTCCCTTTTGAGTGATAACTTTTGCCACTGTGTGTTAGTCTCACATGGCATGGCGATGTATCACAACAGTCGCCAACATGATCTCACTCACTGCGTGAGTATGTGCCACCCCTTGACATCCCTCACAAGGCATGGTGACTTATCACCACCATCGCCAACATGGATCTAACTCACTGCGTGAGTATGTGCCACTGCCTGTCAACTCTCACTCAGAATGGCGGCTTATCACAACCATCGCTGACATGGATCTGACTCACTGTGTGATAATGTGCCACTTCAAGTCAGTTCTCACTCAGAATGGCAGCTTATCACCACCATCGCCAACATGGATCTCACTCACTCCGTCAGTATGTGCCACTGTCTGTCAACTCTCACTCGGAATGGCGACTTTTCACCTGCATTGCCACATGGCTCTCACTCACTGCGTGAGTGGGTGTCACTCCTAGTTAATCTTCTCCCAAAATGGCGACTTATCACCACCATCGCTGACATGGATGTCACTTGCTGTGTGAGTGTGTGCCACTGTCATCAACTCTTACACAAAATGGTGACTTATCACCACCATTGCCAACATTGGTCTCACTCAATGCGTGAATCTGTGTCACTCCAAGTCAATGCTCTCTGAGGATTGCATCATCTGTCACTCACTCTCACTCAGAATGGCAACTTATCACCACCATTGCCAAAGTTGTTGAGACAGCACCAGTGTTCAACATGTAGCCTATCTAGGAAGTGTGGGCATGAAGTATAAGTCCCATACGTATCAAATGTGCTTTTTTCACACTGATTTTCATGTAATACTTCAGAGTTCAATCAAACAAGATTATATAGAGAAAATATCAATTGAATTTAGATAGAGGTATCTCTACACTGAAAGCAACTTTCCATAAACACCTTTTCTCTGGTTACAGGAAAAATACATAGGGAAATATCTACGTGAACACCTTGTCTGTGGTTAGAGGGAAGATACATATGGCAATACCTTCTCTGGCAAAACATACTTTGATCTGGCACATGTGAGGCTGCATGATTACCAATGTCGATGATCATGAGCTTTTCATCTAACAAGGTGAGTGATCACCAGTGTCGCCATCACTGGTGAGTCTGAGTGATCACCACTCTTGCCATCCATGGTGAACCTGCGCTATGACGTGGTGCGCATTTCATCTAGCGAGGTGAGTGATCAACCCGCCTTGCCATCCCTGGTGAGTGTGAGTCATCACGATCCTCACCAACCATGGTGAACGCGCGCTATGGCATGGTGTGCATTTCATCTAGTGAGGTGAGTGACCACCCGAGTGACCATCCCCCGTGAGTGTGAGTGATCACGATCCTTGCCATCCATGGTGAACATGCATTATGACATGGTGTGCGTCTCATCTAGCGAAGTGAGTACATCGCCATCCCTGGTGAGGATGAGTGATCACTCATGTTGCCATCCCTGGTGAGGATGAGTGATCACGATCCTCGTCATCCCTGGTGAACATGCGCTATGATGAGGTGTGTTTCATCTAGTGAGGTGAGTGATCACCAGCGTCGCCATCCCTGGTGAGTCTGAGTGATCACCATCCTCACCATCTGAGGTGAGGCCATGTGATCACCACCATTGCTATTCCTGGTGATCTTGTGCTATAGCGACGTCGTGTTCCATCTAGCGACATGTGTGAGCCACTTCACACAGGTTGACGAGGAGTCACGACAATTTGCTGGGTATAGAGCTCTACACTTACCAACTTGGAGGGTTCTATCTCCTACTTTCTTTTTGTTGTACCAGTGTGCTTCGATCCTGAGATGCCTTGTATTATTCTGACCACTTTTTCGACGCATCACATTCAAATATACTTTGACACTCTGGCCCAGGTCTTGACCCACTAACACAAAGGCATATCTTTATTCAGCCATACCGTTATCTACTTATTCTTATCAGACTATAGAGTATCGAGGTTAGACGAGGATAATACCCAAGAGGGGACACATATTAAATAGTCTAATAAAGGCATTGATCTTTATTTCATGGAGAATATGACAGTTCTATAGGTTTAACAAAGAGGCTCCTGATTCCATCCCCGCATGGAATACAATGTGCTCGCATTCCTTGCCCTGATTATGTGATCTTTTGATGACGTAATCATGCTTACACTGTTAGACTGCGGCACAGAGTTTCACAGTAGATTGCTTCTATTTTTGGAAAACAGTGGTAGTTGTTGTTAATACAAATCCAATGCCCCGATGTGGATTGCCCTGTACCCAGGTCCTGTACCCAGTCAAGTGGTCTTTATAGCCCATTTACAATTGTGGCTGAGAGTGTAGATGATGATGTAGTAGCCCTCTCCCAACCATGAAATAAATGCAGATGTCCTGATATGACCACAAATATAGATATGTATTTTGGTATGTAACAGGTTTATGAAACTGTTCAATGGCTACTGTACCCTGGGAAAGACCCATGCCTTCCAAGCTATGTTCCCACATTTAAACCCACAGTGGTGCCTCATTTGATGCACTGCCAACATTTTATAATACAATGTCTAGACTTTAAGACCAATGAATGAATAATACTAGTGGTGTGCTTTGCACACCCAGCAGTTGAGGGTTAGGAGTAGAACCCACAGGTTGGTAGACACATCTATGCCAGCCTAGAGTTGGGGTTGAACCTTTTACCAATAAACAGCTCTATACACCAAGTAGCTGACTTGCTGGTGGATATTATATCTGGATATTACAGTCCAATCCCATCGGATCACATCGCTTGCATCTCAGGGAATAATATGCAAAAGATATTCCATGGACGTGGGCATTTGATAATACTTGACCAGTACCAGCTGCAATGATTAATGACTGCGCCCACCTGACAATGCACGAGAGGCCTATATGGTGATGACGACGGACACAAATCGTGGAACCTTGATTTATTATGTTGATGTTTATGATGATGTCCCGACGACATAACTGTATAGGTGGTCTGCATGATACTGATACTGATGACAGATACATGCTGAACTGGTCTCAATGACGATGACAGATCAACACGATTCTCTGCACGTATTTGTATTCCATGCACGTTTTTTGGCAAGACCCTTCAGGTCACATTATATGCTGTTCTGTATGGTAGAAGAATAGAAATACCATAATGTCAAAATGATGTAAATATGTTAGCCTATTTCCCCCTACAGACAGCAGAATATAATGGACATATTTGACACCTCAAAAAGATTTTCCCGTGCATTCTGCTGTAATCTTTTTGTCAATATTATGAAAGCGAATTAGGCCTTACACACTTTCCTCACTAATCTCTGAAAAAAATTGCAGAGGTTCTTCCTTGTTATCTTTTGGCAAGACCCTCCAGAACAGATTGAAATTCCAAAATCCATATTTTGATCCAGAAGGTACATATTCACTACCCAGGCCACATATAGGCCTACCAGTATGCACCCTTTAGGGAATTCCTGAACTCAGGGTGCACCTCATAACCAGATTATTACAGTTTTTCATTCAATTCCCCTATCTCTTATAGGGTTGTAGATAATATATGTGATGATACTCTTTGTATGTATTTTGTTCACGTTCTGTGTACCTGCTGCTGTTGGTATAGTAGAAGGATCGAGATTATCCACCTAAGAAATATGTGGTACCTAGGTATAAATGGCAGCATCATGCCAATGAACCTGAACCACATGAAGGTGCCTTATTATATATCTGGACAAACCTATAGACAATCTGCATGTACAGCTCTCGCTGGTGAGCATTTCAGACCTACGCACAAATCTGAGTTCCTACTAGGCCACAACGATTAAAATTTTATTTGTAATACAATAAAATAAGTCATGATAATTTGAAGGATAAAAATGATAACAATAATCGAGTTAAGGTTATTGTTCTTTTTGTAATTTTTATTGGTTGCTCTTAGATACGACAAATGTATTATTTTCATGTCAACCAATGATCATTGTTACACTGAAGTAGTATGGCATAGAAACGTTTATGGGGGATTCTACATGATACAGACACCCGACGAAGTAGGGGGTCTATATCCTGTAGGTATCCCATAAAAAATTCTATCCAACTTAGAAACTTTGATGCTTTTATGGCTCAGGTATCTATAGCATATAAGTTATTCCAAACCGAGCTCTCTCATTGGTCACTTAAATACATCGGTTTCTAATGAGGTTTAGGGATGCTATTCAGCAAAAAGTAATTTACTGTAAGCCAACAAAATGAGAATCAGTTTATTACAGATACCACACTATCAAATCATTCATACATCACTTTATGTTCACACA
Source organism: Acholoe squamosa (assembly GCA_949317995.1). Classification (NCBI taxonomy): domain Eukaryota; kingdom Metazoa; phylum Annelida; class Polychaeta; order Phyllodocida; family Polynoidae; genus Acholoe; species Acholoe squamosa. Next base: position 30,418,622 of record OX439049.1, on the reverse strand, counting down.
CAGCTCCATACAAGTGGCATGAAATCATTACCAGCAAAGATCAAATTGAAATCAAATCAAAACCACTACAGAGGGAAAGCAGAGGAATTAAGGATGTACAGTGTATGCTATGATGGGCTGGATTAGGCTCCTCCCCCATGACCCTAATTTGAAACTATACTTAAGATGACATATGACTCCAACCACTAGATCAAAAAAAAAAGAAACTGGTTATCTTATTTGCAGTGTACATAGACAAAAAGCAATGACTGACTCTTAATAATATGAAAAATGAGTGTGATAAAAACAGACTTAGAAGTCGCATTTCTTTCTTTCTCTATTTTTTTTTATCGTGTAGAAATAGGGCCCACGTACGTGCGGAAATAATAGTTAATAGGGAGGTTTAGCAAGCACTGCGTGGGCAATACAACGCATACGTGCAGCATACCTACAGCACTGGTATGTCTGTGTGAAACTAGAAAAACGTGACGTATGTCATCATTGCTAAACCTCCCTAATTACAAGGAGTCCGTTGGGTGTCTAAGCATTATAGTAAGGTAAGCCGGTTCATTGTATACCACGCATGCTGCCTTCTATTGCCGTGGCTTGTCCGTTTAAGCTACAACACGTGTACAGAGATATGTATAACAATACTTGAGATATAGAGAGAGACAAAAGGTGTCATTTGTATTGTCGCGTCCGTTTATAGTTTTACACGTGTACGTCATATGTCCGTACGTCTTGCTACACAAACGGCTAATTAACCCGGCCCCTGCATTCTATATGTAGTATGTACACCACCTGCGTTCCCTCCTTCAAAAAAGTACCCCATTTCCATGGAATCTTATGCAAAAAATACCCCTTTTTGTGGGAAAACGTTGACTTTTCAAGGTAGAAAAACACCCCTTTTTCTCACAAAATGCTGACATTATTTTCAGAACCCCCCATTTTCCCACGTTGAAATTAATTTGAGATATTGTCTCAATTAAACAGCATAAATTTTATACCTGTGTGTGAATACTTATTGGCAAAATAAAGGAGGGAAATCCCCTTAACTACAGAAAGCATCCATGTTCTTCAAATTCGGAAGTCAGCCCATAAAAACACCCCTTTTTTTCTCTAAACCATGGAGGTTATTTGAGAAAAAAACACCCCTTTTTCTTGATTCCAGGGACATTGGAATGAGATGGAAAATCACCCTTTTCCCCTGCTTTGGGGAACGCAGGTGGTGTACCTCAACCATAGAAAGTGCAGGGGCCGGGCTAATTAATCCACTCATGTATACGTCAATACGTCATCCCGCCGTCAATAGGGTACCCCACAGATGTAAGCATATTATAGACCGTACTCTGATGCGACTCTGACACCATTGGTGTTGCAAAACGCGACATTAGCCATTTTCTTATACTTACATGTACCTCCTATCTCATAGCAACATTCTCGTGTGACAGTATCACCTGGTACAGAATTCCAACTTTTCATGGAAAATAAGAGCTTTTTGAAGCTTCCGAGAAAAATAGAATTTCACAGGAAATCTTTTCATTTCATCATAACACAATGGCCTACTTTCCCAAGACAACATAGAACACATTGGCATACTTTCACAAGACAACGTAATCACATTTTCAGATATAAAGTTACACAAAATAAAGTGAGGTTAAAGATGCCCAAAAAGGGATGATGTATTTCAACTAAAACATCACTGACATTTTGAGGTAATTCCGGGTGTAGGTCCAGCTGCACACCTGGTTTAAAAAGAAGAGTCTACCCCGCCCCCAGGGAGCTATCCTGGCGGGGGTGGTCGTGTGGGGGGGGGGGTGGAGGGGATGGGGGAAGTCGTGATGGAAGGGGGGTGGATAAGGAGGTATAGTACAAGCCGGGGAGAGCACGTGGGGAGAGAAGGAGAGGGAGGGGGGTGGACACAAGTGTTGAGGAGGAGAATACAATTAAGTCATTGAGGATGAGAGTACAAGAAACGGTTGCTCACACGTGTGCACTTTGTAACAGCCTGTATACATTACTGCATCTATTGACAGACAATGGCCCCATACTTTGTAAACCAGACAATAAGCAGATTGATTTTTGGACAGGCTGGGTCAGGAGGCTGGGACGGTTGATGCAACTTCCCTGGGCATTACACTACTGGCTGACGTGTCTATAATGTAGGATTTATCGTATGGAGGCTAACCCTCCCCCTCTCCTACCGATCACCTGGAGGGGACTTCTCAATGATGCTAATTAGCATTATTGTGAAATGCCCTCCAGGTGTTGTTACAATTCTACCTCCTCCTTTATTATGGATGAAATTAATGGGGGTCTGCTATCAAACGTTATGTTATTTAAAAAAACAACACGAGTTTACCCGTATTTCAGCACTGAGAAAATATTCTTTCTCACTTGAGTCTGTATCCAGACTCAGGCAATGTCGCCAAAATGAGTATGATTTGAGACTCAGCCTGAGCCTGGGGTGACACTCAGCCAGATCCTGAGGCTGGTCCAGGCTGAGCCTGGGGTGATGCACTGGCTCTGCCTGAGTATCATCTACAGGGTCAGGCTGAGTCTCAAATCATACTCACTTTGGCAACATTGCCTTAGTCTGGATACAGACTCAAATGAGTAAGAATATTTTCTCAGTGAGGTTTTATTAATTTGGATGGTTATTTAGGCATATTAATGAATCGGTGATATCGTGACAAACATCGCATGTTCAATGCATCTTCTGTTGAATGCACAATTGATTTGCTCGTTATTGACATGCTGTTTTGAAAAAAAAAATATATATTAAGATACCAATGCATTAAACCAACAGGACATTTCAAAATGATATCTAAAGCTATTATTTTGAAATGCCATCCTGGGGTGGTCAAGAATGGTTGTAAGGGGGTTACATAGAAAAGAAAATCTGGCCAGGGCACTTATTGTTAAGAAAGGTTCTTCCCCCTCATGATTGGGGTGGATGGGGTGGGGGGTTAGGCTAGCAGGTGCCGACACCTCAAAGTGTCACCACTAGATCTGCCACTCGAAACAAAAATTATTTTTGACAAAGACGAAAAAGAATCTATGAAGTGATAGATCAAATATACCCCCCCCCCTTAAGGAATGATTCAAAGACTAGTAGAACCACCATAAAATGGGCTCCCCAACGAGAAAATATGCCCTACATGTATCTGAATACACAACTAAATGAGTACATGCCCTTGATAAATAGGAAACCTATTGATTACAGAAAATGCAATTATACCCACACAAATATCGATGGAATAGAAAGTGATAATTGGCGACAAAAATCACTTTCTTATTCTTTTTTTTTTGCCAATGAATTGAATCATAATTGAATCATAGTATTGATCATCCATATGTCGATTAGAAAGTTGATGAAAATGTTTCCTCATTTTAGATACCAAAAGAACACATTGAAAATCTTCTGCCAAAAAAAAAAAAAAGGTAGAAGTATGGTATTAGTGGGTATATTGAGCTATTTCAACCAGATCCATTTACCGTGTTGGCCTGTATTATTCTAAGCACCCGGGCACTCATTTATTTCAAGTAGGCTCTACTCTCAGCGCTTATTCAAGACCAGTGCTTATTCAAGACCAGTGCTTATTCAAGACCAGTGCTTATTCAAGACCAGTGCTTATTCAAGACCAGTGCTTATTCAAGACCAGTGCTTATTCAAGAACAGTGCTTATTCAAGACCAGTGCTTATTCAAGACTCAGATTATAGTGTATTTTGAGATTTCAACACCACTCCATCCCCGGCGCTTATTCAAGACCGGCGCTTATTCAAAACCGGGCGCTTATACAGGCCAAAGCGGTAACGTCTCTCACATTTCCTGTCATTGTGTATTTTCCTTTGACATAGGCTTTATATTTTGCAAGTAGATTATCTATAATGCCACTTGCATTCTCCTTGGAATTAACAATCTATTTTCAATTTGTTAAGAGAATAAATTGTATTATCTAGATTATGTTAAAAAAAACTCGTTTTCTCACAACAATCCTGGGCGCGACCAGGGTAAATATGTAGCCTCAAATTATTATCAATAATCTATGATTAAATTGGCCCTAAGTACGTTGTCCAGTCACGTTGTTTGGTCAGTAGGTTGTGGTTCCTGCCGCTCTGAACATACCGGTATTATCATGCATAGTCGAGGGGATGGGGCTGGAGGCTGATAAAAGAGTCGAAAGGACGATAGCAAAACTGGTTAGGTATATGCAGATGAATTGGTTGACAACCAGACAACTGCAGAGACAGCTGTATACAATAGAGGACACTAAAGCCTTTCCTGTCCAGCCCCATCCCCACGACCATATCCCTCGTACCGTAAGGAAGCAACTTATAAATAAATGATCATTGTGAATGAAATTCCACAGAATGATGTATACAGTTTATTTATTTCCATAACCCATATGCATCTGCACAAACTGATGAAAACCGCGATACAGTTGTCTTTTTCCCTTGCTAAGTTTAATAACTATCACGCTGCAGGCCACCTTTACAATACGTATAACTATGGTAGAGGAAAAAAGTGCAACTGTATAGGGAGGATATAGGCATACGTTTCGCCATGTATAATCATCATTGATTTTGCTATGAAGTGATTGTGACGGAAACATGGTTTGATATCAATACCGATGGCCTCTAACCCTCCTGCCCCCCCCCCTTCCACCATTGGCATTGTAAAGGGTGCATCATAAACTCAGATACTTACTAAACTATTGTCGGCATTATGCAGCAAAACCTTGGTGCATCATGCCGACCTTTGGGAATGCATCAGTCCTTTAGAGGCATTATTATACATGGATGTATCATGGATACAGCCGTCATGATTAAAATCACCAGAGCTGCAATGCATCATTCCAACCAACGGTCATAATACATTAATGCACTATTTAGCCCGTAATGGGTTTAGGCAGGCGGAGGCTGACACCCCAAGTTGAGTTGGCAGTGCGAGTTGGCAGTCACTGACCAATGGGGGCGCGGTATAGGTGTCACGTGGCTGGGGTAGGGACGTGGACAGTGGCGTGCCCCGTGGCGGGGTGTGGCCAGGGTGCAGCGTGGCAGACTGAGGATGGGGTATATAAATGACCATGACCAGGTCTTAGACATCATCACTCCCTCACAGGACATCCGAGTTACCACAACTACAACGTCTTCACCCCTACACACCAAGAGGTACGTGTCTCTTATAGCCTAACAGTACACACAGCAGCAGCAGCAGCAAAGGTCACCATAGTCACCAGGGGGGTCTTTCTCAATGATGCTAATTGGCATTGATGAGAAATACCTTCCTAGCATCTGGAACAAGTTTTTTTTTCAAACTTGTTCTTGCACTTTCGTAGAAGTCGGTTCATGCCTTAGCATGCAGCCTTTTCACTTTTTGGAAGGGTGAGGGTTGGGCAGAATCAGTTGGCAATGAGTGCAATGATAAGATTTCTGTCTGGCCTGCTGCTTCCGGGCCGGATGGTAATCATTTGAAATTTGGGATAAGTGTGGGCATATACTAGATTTAGCCTTTATTAATTTCCATGATTTTGTGGATCCTAATCTAAAATCCATGTATAAGAGCATTCAAAATCGACATTCACCAACTGTCGAAACTTTAGGACGCTAGTAAGGTCTCTCGTGCTAAAAGTTACAAGCTAAACTATTTCATTGTGATTGCCAATACGTAGGTGATATGTCTGAATCATCTTATAGATTCTATCACCAATCTGTTGCTTTAACGTGACCAAAATGACATCGTTACAATACCTTGGATCGTGTATATGAGAACGATGGGTGCAGTGCATTAAATCACTTGACTGCCCTTAAAGGGTTAAGCAATCAATGTCTAATCCAACAGTATTGTCATTCAGAATTTACTTTGCACCAAAAGTCAGCTGTTGGCCCTTATTGCCCACGTCAATGGTGACAAATAGAAGCCTTCTCGAAATGATGGAGGACAGATGTCATGAGCACTGAGTTGACATAAAGGTCGATACCACCTGGAGGAGGGGTGTGTCAGCACGTGGACATCCATTTACCAGTATGGCACCTGAATCCACGTGGCAGGGATACACGTAGCACAGTGATAGCAGTTAGAGATTGTGCAGCAAATATGTATTGCATACTTCAAGCATTGAAACATTTTACCATGCTGTTAAATTCCGACGCCTTAGGGTCTGATGTTTACACACGTAGCCAACTCCTCCAATAATTATTACTTGACTTAATGTTGTAACTGGACGGAGGGTCTTGTGCTGAGACACTGTGCACCCCCCCCCCCCCACCAACCCCTAGTTACCAGATTTATAGCTAGAGGGAGTGCTTTATGAGCTTCATATTCACATTGCTTTCATTAGAGCTTGGTGTGACTGCCTTATGCTAAGTCCACCCTACATTTTAGAGGACAGTGTCTATATATGCAGAGTGCCTCATACTAAGTTCACCTTAGATGACAGCACTCCCTCATGCTGTGTTATCACTACATTGACTTTGATAAAGAAGTAGTCCTATAGTGAGTTCACCCTGCCATAGTTGGAAGGGAGACTGAGGTCACCCAGATCTAAATAATCCTTGGGAGGGAGTGCCTTATGTTGGGTTCTCTATCTGTCCTACTTGCCCTTGAGCGGCTTGCACTCTACTAAAAGCCAGCATGAAGCTCAAATCTTCATTTCTATGTCTCTGACGTTTGTCCGGCTTCATTTATGTCAATAGAAATAAGTGTTATGCTACTGATATCTACTATATTACATTGTCACATGTATATGTTAAGACTCCCTTGTTATTTTCTTGCAGCTTTCAACATGATTTGCTGGCTAGCAGTATCCATGGCCCTTGTGGCCCTCAGCGAGGCTGGGAACTACACTGTGACCGATGAGGCATGGTTTGATGTGGAGGTTCAGGATCTGGATGGCCCTGGCCAGGATTACAGAGGGCGCTTCACTATTGCTCTGTTCGGAGAGACCGCACCAATGACTGCCATGAACTTCGCTGCCATCACCAAGGGATACAAGAAGGGCAAGGTTAGTTATCATTTGATATTAATATTGTTCATTATTACCAGGATTGAAATACTGACTGTAATAATGTTGCATCAGCCAGTCAACTTTAAGTCTAATGAATAAAAACAGTACAGTTCAACAACATTAAGTGCCTGATTCCTTAGGACTAGGCAAAGAGAAGCCAGGGTTTGAGGTCTATGCTTCACATGTTTACAGGGTAATAATAACCTTAAATTCTGTGTATTTCAGGACAACCTGCACTACAAGAACACCCCCATCCACCGTATCGTGCCAGACTTCGTGCTGCAGATGGGAGACATCACCAAGGGAGATGGTACTGGAGGTCAGTATCAGATACATTTAAAGTTTTGTGTATAGCATGATATATATAACAGTATATATATATATATATATATATATATATATATATATATATATATATATATATACTGTTAATTAAGTCACAATACACTATTTACCGCTTTTAAGCAATTATGGTCAAGGAATACTACGGGTGCACTGTACTTCATTTGAACACAGAGTATATACACCAACCCAGCAGAGATTATCTACAAACCTGATATCAAATGATAATATTCTAATATCACATTATTTGTACCCCTCAGGCCGCAGCATCTTCGGAGAGCGTTTCAATGATGAGAGCTTCGTCCTGTCTCACCGTTCCGCTGGCTGGGTAGCCATGGCTAACCACGGAGCTGACACCAACGGCTCTCAGTTCTACATCCTCCTCACCAAAGCTCGCTGGCTCGATGGAAAGCACGTCGTCTTCGGCAAGGTCATCCGTGGAATGGTAAGTTTATTCAATATCCTTGTACCACTTAGATTATGCTATTAACTTAAGAACACTGATGATTTTGTCTTATGAAGCTCTCGTGGTGTGTGCTTGCCTATAGCATCTAATTACCTGTATCTACTTCTAAGTTTCACCAGATGATTCATCCTAGGCAAATTAAATGTAGTACAATTATATGGGCTTGTAACGAAGGACTGGCTTACATACCAGATTTGCAGTTGACAATCAGTGATTAATTATGACTACTTCTTAACTAACACTCTTTTCTCTTCCCACCTACAGGACACCGTAAAGACCCTGGGAGATGTGCCATCAGATGAGAACACCGCTGTCCCCAAGCGCCGTGTCCGCATCATCGACTGTGGCATGAACAAGCTCGACAAGCCATACGATCTTGCTGAGGACCAGCTCGACATGGACCAGGACCTGTAAACTATAGACCTCATATAACTTATATAATCTAATTTATCTTATATAAACTATTTATGCAAGAAGGTAGTAATATGATGAGCCTAAACGGTCGACACCTAGCAATTAACAACATCTAAATGAGGCCTGTGCTATTATGAGCGGCCATCTTGAGTTTTCCAAGCATATATATCCCAAGTCTGTATGATGGAAGTGTTAATTTATTATGCTGAATGTGTGAATGTGTGTGATAAGAATCCTCTGTCTCTATGTCTGGTGATCTGAGTGCCAATTGTATGAGTGTGCCCATTAATACTGAATACAAGTCTGGTAGTATTCATCATTTTTTGTACATCCACATGTTGAAAACATCAAGAATTTGAAATAAAGATTTATCAATAAAATACATTTAATGCCTCCATCTTTTATGTTTTGGCTTCTAGCTAGTCAGCACATCTCCTGAAATGTGATGTTTATGAATAGGACTATCCCAGCTAGCACAACTCGTGCAATTTATGTCATTCATACGTGAAAACTACATGACTCATGTAATTTACGTAAAAAAGATATCATTTGGAAGGGTTGTGCTAGCAGGGATGTAATAATATGGTTTATATCAGATCGTCATTCCATGATCAATCAACTGCTTTCAACAAGAATCCTTGATATGATTGCTAACATGTATCATACATTCCATCGCCTCTAGATAGAAAAAGGGGCTATTCTCTTTAACCTTAATACAGGGCACAATGGTGATGTATTGAATTAATTTGCTTCCTTGTAATAGGGGCCTGATTTTTAAGGACCCTTTGACCACAATACCAAACAGACTTTTTTTTATCAAGGGGACAACTTCTTTTTCATTCACTCCAAATCTACAAAGCCCCCTTTTTTGAGTAAAATCCCAGCTCCCTAAAATTATTTAAAGGAAAAGAACTCTCCAGAATAGATATATTCACACATTTTATTGCACAAATTGACAGGTAAAGATAGCAGAATATATGATCAGAGTGTTCGGTGAGTGTTAACGTGGCATGACAGTTGGTATTCAGTAATTTGCACGCCATTAACTACACAACAGCACAAATACACAAGTGAACTTTGCTGTCATCATGCACAGGATTCTGTAGAAGGTAGGAAATTGAGTTTACAAGCAACATAGAGCCTAATTCTTTGGACTACCTCTTAGCATACTTCGACTGCTCCCTTCAAGTCGTACCAAAATTGCCCCAGGAATAGCGCTCAAATTTGCAGACGTTGTGCAGTGAGCGATCGAAGCCGTTAAGAAATGAGCTCTGTGCTCACTGTTATCAACAGTAATCAGGCAAGGGCAAAGGTGCTCTTTGAGACACTGCTTATAAATCCTTTTCCAATGGTCACATATCGGGGGCCGGGGGCACAAGTAAGCAATGATACTGAATATAAAGCGCGAAAGGGGTGACGAGATATTGAGATCAATGTTAAGCACCAGAATTGAATCTAAAAAGGACATCAGTTTTGTACAAGCACGGACGATAGGGTGTTATTGAAACCTATGAACGCCATTGTGCTGGTGCTGTAATATGGTATGGAGCATAACAGAATTCTCATATACCAAAATTCTCATATATCATAAAGCGCAAACGTGCATAAGACGCTTCCTGAGTTCAGGACGATCATTATATTTTCCTGGCTCTGTGGGAGAAATATCTCGCCTACAAACCGCACCCTGGGTTCATGAATATCCCATAAAGTGCAGGGAGAATTATATAATGAATCATAATTATAAGACACGGCCTAGGCCTATACGCGAGGATTCCTAATTGTCCCAACATGGTGTACATTGTGCTGTTACCATGATAACATTCATAAACCAATGTAGTATTATCATTCTAGAACTATTTGGTCCCATTGCAAATACATATTATGATTTTATGAAATTCATAAAAGAACATCAAACCACATGGATTTTTTTCTTGAACAATACTAATAAATTGAAGTCAACATTTCACCTAGCTGTAGAGAAACTTATCCATGTACTGCACCTGAGCAATATGACTAAAGTGCCATTATATAAGTAATTAAACAAGTGCGTGGTTGTAGAATATAGTTACATATAGATGTATAGAAAATGAGATCTGCAGGAATAGGGCGACTTTTTATGCAGAACACTGGCCGGCAAGGGTGATATCAACTGAACATATGCACACAGTTTGTGTATTGTCATCGACACTTATAAATACATCACAAAGGCGTTCTTCCATCAAACCAGGTTCTTAGGGCCAAGACCCTCATTGGGCTTAACAAAAATACTGACAAAAACCATCGAACATGATATGCTATGAAACCTTGTGGAGAACAACTCGCGGATACTTTTACAGGGTCCCCGAATGTTAGGAGGGCATTTTTTAATAACGCTAATTACTAAAATTGTTGAGAAATGCCCTCCAAATTTTATGCAAAAGCCAATCACAGGAATTACAAAAATGAAGTTTATATATAAAGATAATGGTTTCATTAACAATATCATTATAGCAATAACGGTTTACTTTGATTACAGAATAGGATCCCAGCAAATTGTCGTGAGTCCTCGTCAACCTGTGTGAAGTGGCTCACACATATCGCTAGATGGAACACGACGTCGTTATAGCACAAGATCACCAGGAATAGCAATTGCTATGCCACATGAGTCTAACACACAGTGGCGAAAGATGACGAAATGAGTTATCACTCGAAAAGGAGTCACCATTGATGACCAATTATGGCGACAGATGACGACAATTTGCTGGGATCATTCTGAGCTCATTGAATCTTATGTGCTACAGTCTAAAGCCTGGACTCCATACATAGGTGACGCACACTGACAAACGAAAAGGGAAACAAAGAAAATGACACGGTAAATCTTTAGTTGAAGATTTGTTTTTTTTAACACATTATGAATGTATCTCTCATATATTTCAAGTGAGTGTCACCGTGCGCAAAATATTCATGATAATTTTGTTTCACCATCCGTCTTATAGGCTTTAATTGCTCTTAGCATGGAGCTCAGGCTTAAGGTAGTGAACCACAACAATTTGACTGTTGGAACTTTACTCATACGTCATCACTAGTGTGGCAAATTTGTAGGTATAGTGGGATTGAAATTAAACTTTTCCTTTATCATTAATTTGTATTTATACATACCGATTTTGAGAGATACAACTCAGATTATTTACAGCGGAGCATCAACCCCAGGGTAGACAAGCAAATGGTAACATTTTCTATGTAAATGACCATTGGACTTACATCCTTCACTTTGATAATGATATTCAAGTGACCCTGAGGATTTTTTTGAACTTGGTGTTTGATTAAGGCGCTCTAAAGGATATACCGCATAGAACATGAAGGTATCATGAAGATCTTATCATATCTGAGGACGACATTTTGCGTCTTGGGCTAATCAAGTGGTACCACAAGTACCATATAAATATAGCTATAGCTACACAGAGCAGTTGTAGGCCCTTCGGTCTTCCCGTCATAGACCTCTGTGGGCCATTTCTTGATATTCTGCGGGTTGAGCTCTTCAAGTCGCACTAGATGCACCCTGTACAGCTACATTAGGCCTACAGCACTGGCTTTGTCTGAGAGTAGACTATTAGGAAATAACGTCCGGATATCCGTGATGTTGGAGAGTGAAACTTGGCTACAGAACTAGCTCCAATGCAATGACGCCAGTGTTGAATAGTTGAGCCCTAGCTTATGATGAGCTTGGTTATTGCCAAACATAATGAATGCATTTGGTTTGCCACATTCTTATCATAACCAGATACGTGTGTGGTGTGCCATGGTGCAGGTTAGCCCCTAACCACAATCCAAGGTAATTGTTAGGAATGGTTACTCATAATAATATTATTTTTCCATATCTCAAGTCATCCCCAGGAGGGCATTTTCTAGTATCCAATGTTTATAATTAGTGGTAGTTTTATTGAGAAATGCCACCCTGCTAACTTTATCAGGGTCTGAAATAAATGGTTCTGTGTGTACTTTTTATGTCTACACATGGGCAGAAATGAACAGAGTGTGACAGAGTGGTGCCGAGGTTTTAAAAATCAACACTGGGGGGCAGTTCCCAATAATGCAATTTATATCTTTAAATTGAGAAATGCCTACTGGTTACAAATCGGTGGACAGAGCAAGTTGTAAAGATTTCTAGCAAGACTTAATAGCGTAAAAAAGGGAAGGAGTGATAACACTGTACAACAAAATTTCACTTTTCGAAAAAACCCGGAGCTGAAACCCACTAATTCCTATGTATTTTGACCTGGGGAATTAATAAATAACATCCATTTTTTGCCGGTGGCTCTTAATCTTGAGATACCCATAACACCTAGAATTCCCCATTTTCGTCCTCGGTATTACCCAGACAAATGCCGGGAATGACATAAGAAAGTTCTTGTACATGTTTGGACTACACTATATAGGTGAACATAGTGAAAGCATTGCCCTCGGAGGTGATTTTCAGCAAATATGGCACCCTATGGATATCTCAAAATTGAGAGCCAATAGGCATTTTTTAACCTCATTTTCAGATTCAGCAGCCTCAAATTAGGTATAACAGGTATGTTTGGTCTCCGTTTTTTAGTGGCCGCTGTACAGTGTAATTCGTCAATGATAAAATATGGGAGTGAACAAAATTAGAATATGAATAGAGCATGAGCAATTGGGGTATTCATATAGGCACACTTTTGGATTATCTCCCTGGTGACAGTTCTGTTACTGCTATTGGCAACTCACCACAAAATTAAAAAAAAGTACAAGAATATTCACAGAGAAAATATCATAAGAGCATAGAGATTATAGATTTGAATCAATTGATACCAAACTATGAGATCACCTATAACTGTTCTCTTGTAGTTAATGAGAACATGCACCCGCTCACAGGAGTCATTGGCATGGGAGGCGGGGCGTGTCCCCATACACTTAACCAACCCCGTAAAGGTCCAACTTATAAGGTCAGACCGAAGGAGGTCAAAATGATATTTAAACTCCCTTGTTCCCCACCCCCCAAACCCCCTTCCCAACTTTGAAACTACTTCCATGGTTATGTTAGTATCTCTTCAATAGAAAGAACTCTTGCTTGATTTAGTACTTCAGGATGGTATTTCTTAATGTAAATAAGCATTATTGAGAAATGACTTCACAGCTGCAGGATTCAAAATGGCGACACCTGGTTGGGTAGCGCACCCTCCTCGACGTCCTCCTTGCCGACCAGGAAGTAGGTAAGTAGCTCTCCTTTTCCTTTGACTTTCACAACACCTCTCTTCTCAAACTTGTATCTAAATTCACCGAGAATCTCCATAGTGTCCTCTGTGACCTGCAGTGAATAGGCTAAATGTTAGAAAGTAAAGGGCGTGTTAACCTGAAAATATGGTGAAGGTTAGATAATACAAGGTTTGATCTTCAGAGAATGGTGGGAAGGTATCTTCAGGGCATGGGGTGAATGTTAGATGCTACAGGGTGCAGATAGGAAGGAATGGTGTGCCGGTTAGATTCTATATGTTAAAGGTTATTAGAGATACTGACCTGCAGGGATTAGGATAGAGAAAAAATACAATATTATACAATCATCAGGAAATGGGTAAGACTTGATCTGTTAATAGTAAAGGATGTGGCCTGCAGGTAATGGTATAGCAAATGATTGTGGTTCATAATGTTACAAATCGAGCATCAAATGGTGATCATTTTGAATACAAGGCCAATGAGGGGGCATTAGATATAATTAAATCAAAATGTTGAGTTTGAACGATTTTATTTGCTATACAGTCATGCAAAGCAAAAATAAAAGAGAGAATATAGAAAGTCATGATATGATAGGGATGTTGTCATTCGCATGTAAGGCACATTTAGCAGTGACGCATTATTAGCTACGATTTAGGTCCAATTAGGAAACAATTTATGTCCAATTAGGAAACAATGTAGGTCCAATTAGCAAACAATTGGGGCATACCTGTATCTTGCCCAGCTGTCCAGTCGAGTCCATCCGACTTGCCACATTTACCGTGTTGCCCCAGATATCATAGTGAGGTTTACCAGCTCCGATCACACCGGCCAATAGAGGTCCATGCTTTATGCCTGAAATATTGTAGTATTTGTACAGTCAGTTGGATGATATAGTACTGAAAGTTTTAAATTATTAGACCCTACCTATAATCTAGCATAACGCACCTGGCCTTAGCTTTTGTACTCAATTCTAAAAGGAATTCATATAAAGGCCACCTTTGCCCCCTTTTTACGTAGTGATTAATATCACAGCTGTGGGTTACAGGTGGGCATTCCACTCAACATTCATGTGTACTTTGACCGACATACTTCATAATGTTAGTCCTGATAACATGAAACACCTTTCCTCTTTCATTATCGCATGACAAAGTATATGATAACAGTGCAACGTGTCAATGCATTCTTTGTTATGTTCCCCATATTGCCCTGACATCCCATCAATCATTTATCCCTGCATCCATAGGGAATTGCATTGGTGCTTCGCAACTAACACTCTATCGTCATTTTATATGCAACAATACCATGGATTTATGTCCTTTATAATCACACTGATTTGGCCTGTGACTTGGGAATAAATTCATAAATTCCGATGACTTTGATCCCAGCGAGTGAATTGTATGAGTTAAGTACCCAGCACATTTGTTGTTCTATTCCCTTAAATATCAGCTCGGCTCGCAGACTCTCACACAATAAATCACCGCCCGCACATATCTAGAAAAGAAAACTGATAAACTTCATGGCAACCTCATTCAAGTCAGAGGTGTTTAAGGGGCGCATGGACATTAGAATACCAAAGGGATCATTCTCACCTATTCTCAGCATGAACGTGTTGAAGGACTGGGCATTGATTCTGTCCAAAGTCTCACGGAGGGCGAATCCAAAGTCTACCAGGTCAGCCAAATGTTGCCATCGCTCCCTCAGCGATGTGTCCTGCGGGAAGAAATTGTTAGTATGAAACGTTCGCGCTCCCTGTGTACTACTTTTACTTTCTGTATATTACTGACACTATTGCCACAATGCTCAATATACTATGTTATCATATACTGTAGTATAACACTTTCTCTATACTACTGACACTATGCTACCACAATGTTTGCTCTCGGTGTTTGTGTACTACTTGTACTATCACGCTCTAAGGAAACTTGCCCCTGACTCGACCACTAGGCATATTGGTACCTTAAGTCAACCATCCTGGGTTATCTTATTTCAGATAGCATATGGCCACAAGTTGATTTTGCACCATTAACTACACTATAAATATCCTGCACCTGACACCAAGAATCCTAGTTTATTGTGAAATAACTTGGAATAAGGTATGATCGCCGACTTAGGGTACCAACATGCCTAGTGGTTGAGTCAGTTGAGTTACCCTATATACTACTGGTGCAGTGTTTATTTTCTGCTAAGGCTTTTTGTATACTACTGATGCGACCTCCTTAATGATGACTGATTATGTACTATTTATACTCTTTGTACACTGTTACCAGTTAGTACTACCCTTTTAATGCCCACCCAATATTGGCCCAACGTATCCTTGCTACCTGGGCACTGTCTGTATACTACTGGCACTTTCTGTATACTGCTCATATTACAGCCACAATGTTTACTCTCTGTATACTGCTTATTATAACACTTTCTACATATCACTGATACGACTGCCACAATGTCACTATCTGCATACTACTCACACTTTCCACATACCACTGATACGACTGCCACAATGTCACTATCTGTATACTACTCACACTTTCCACATACCACTGATACGACTGCCACAATGTCACTATCTGTATACTACTCACACTTTCTACATACCACTGATACGACTGCCACAATGTCACTATCTGTATACTACTCACACTTTCTACATACCACTGATACGACTGCCACAATGTCACTATCTGTATACTGCTAACACTGTCTATATCCCACTGATGGTACTGCCACAATGCTCACTCTCTGTATACTACTCACACTTTCCACATACCACAGGAGGCAATTTCTTAACACACTACGACTGCTCACCTTTAAGTCTTGGTGGGGTCCCTTAATTTAGTGACATATCAAATGCTATGTAATATCTACACAAGTGTCAGCAGTGGTAGGGCACTACCTACGATTGCTGACACTAAGTATTGGGGTCTCAAATCGTAGTGATTGTGTGCAGTCGTAGTGCCTTAAGAAATGGCCTCCTGATACTACTGCCACAATGTTCACGCTCATCATAATGTTGACACTTTCTGTATGCTGCTAATACTATCACCTTAATTTCCATACACTATGCAGTGTATTACCATGATTATGCTTATGTTCCTTTATCACTGTATATACATGATACTGGCGAGTCTAAACGTAATGGCTCCGCTCCTCAGGAGATTATCAATCCTAAATGGCATTCAGGACGTATGAAAGCATTTCACCTCTAAAGACTTAGGAAAATAAAAGTATACCCAGGCTTACTTTTGGGAAGGGATTCTCCATATTGATGCCACTAGCGGCCATGTAAGTAGAACCCACTGTCTTGATCTTCACCACATTTTTAAAACGAGGCTCATTGAGTAAGTCATCATAGTCAGATAGGACCTCATTCAGAAAGCGGATCCACTCCAGTCCGTTATTGTTAACAGCATCCTCTGTGTAATGGGCATTGAAGTTGGGGCAGGATGCGAACATAACCCCTGCTTCTTCATAATGTTGGCTGTATAGGTCCTGTAACAAAGACAAAACCCATAATATGTGAAAGTGGAGCTCTAAGAAATACTGTGTATGGCATAAAGCCTCCCCCTTCTTTTGGCTGTAAAGACCTTATAATATATACAACCCATAGTGTGACTTTGTGAAGGAAGTATGCTAACTGTAGATTATTATTACCCAGATAACGTGGACTATGAGAATACCCCATTAGAGTGTTGGGTGTCCAGCTAGATACAGTACCTCATCCTTCCTACGGCCCCCTATAAACAGCTTGGCCACATGAGCAGGTAGAATATTGTAGATGAGAGCTTCATTTTTACGCCGCATAACATCAATCTTGATTTTGTTTTCCTCCATCTCTTGCTGGTAGAAGAAAAGACGCCGAGCCACCCGCTCAAACTGGAAAATGTACCAAAATGGGAGTATATTTAAACCAAGTTCATTATATGCAATAGATATCCCACTCACTTCAATAATGATAACATGGAGTAGCATCTTTATTAGAATTCATGCTTTACCCTGTCAAATTATTTGATAATATCGGGATGGGATTTCCCATTAAGTGGCCGATATCAACTAATCGAAGATATTTATACATGTCGAAGATATTTATACATGTCTGTGTATCAAGTATTATCAATTCTTAATGTCCAATTCATTTTCCAAATTGACGTGGATGGCTATTGCGATCTATTAAGTTTCGTGACATGGACATAGCAGTAATGCATGACAGAGCAGGTATTGATACACTGTTAACAAGGAGAAATAAACACAGCTGAAGACAATACAATTGCCCCCAGAAGAGAGCTGCATAATCATGACAAAGTGAACCTGAAAATGAGTCGGCAAAAGAAGGGAATGTATGAGAAAAGCCTGCTTTATAGAGGCCCCCGACTGTGGAACAGACTAACCGCAGAAAAACAAAACAAATCCAATAACAGCGACTTCCTAAATAGTCTCAACATGCATGATCTGAGACCCCTAGAATAATGTGTGTGTATGTGTTTAAAATTGTGTCACCTCTTGAAATAATAATGATCATGTATTCTTGACTTACTATGAAAAACCCCCATGTCATGTGATCATGTTTAGCCAAATAAAATATTAGTAAGCTCAACTCAAGCTGGAACGTATCAGGTTGTTTACCACTGAAGAAAACCTTTGCACTTTTTAAAACCATGTTGGCTTCTTCAGACGTGGCATTCTAATATAGTAAAGCAAAATCTTTCACATCGTTCTTGCCGACAAAGGCACCGAAACGACGTTTCTATGGTGTGGTATGACCGTCGATAGATAGCAAGTCCCCACCTCAAAGGTAATTTCCCAAGGAAAAAAAACTTAACCCCTGATATGCTAGATCTGTATTGCATTTCTTACAATCTCTACAGGTATTATTAGCCGAATGTCGATAGTTTGGAACTTTCAGAGTATGGATAATAAAAACAGCGGTAAACTACTCTGCAGTCTTCCAAAGCTAGTTGTTATATTAGTGGCTATATTGATTGATGCTTTAGGGAAACAATGCCCTTGTAATAGTAGTCAGGAATAATCCATGTGAACCGCCAGTGCCAGTTCTTTAAGGACGACATGATGCCTTAACTTAAGGTTTAGTTATTCATTTGCCATTATTGTGAAACCCAGCGTATTAAAGCTATTACTAGATAGACCCGTTTAGAAGCCTTGTGTGGCTAGTATTTAATATTTTTACTTCTTACAAACCGGTAATCAAAATAAAGTGGGCACAGCAACGTTGGTTCAGCATTGAATCTACATTTGCAATGTTTGCATTGAAATATGGTTGAATTTGAAAGTTGACAAAACATAATCGAATCAACAGTAATGTGAGCCAGCAAGCAGAAAGGACAGATAATGCAGGATTTGGTACCAGATTTAGCCACCAGGGGGCACTACTATGGGCTAGGATAGGAAAAATATGCCTAAAATGTTATATGCTACTTTTTTATGAGGAATTCAATGGTTTTTGATAAAACATTCTTCTTTGGGTGGAAAGGTTATAGGCATTTTTGTTGATTTCTGTTGCCATGGAAACATTCATTTTCATTCTAAATAGGACAATCAATTATCCCATTTGAAGGAACATTCCGTAAGGTTAACTGTGGTGAAAACAGAATGAAAAAAACCATTTCTAGATCAAAAGTTATGGGCAAAAGAATAAAAAATTATGCTAGATTAGCTAATTAGCATAAATTATGCTAATTAGCTATATATCTCATGACCAATTAAACGTAGTGCTTATTGACATTCACAAAATGGTCACACCTACCCATATTTAGCAGGCCATTCCTCCAAAACTAACAGGAGTAGCTTCTCATGCAATATATCACTGTAAAACTAGTGATTTGAATTTTAAAGTTGACGTTTAGCACGGAGCACCCTTTCTCCTTGCCTCTAGATTTACTGTGATTCAACATCTAACCATCAGTGACGATTCAACGTTTGGATTTCTATGTTGACTCAATGTTGTTTTTGCATTGTTTTATTGTTGAAACAACATTGGTAGTTGTTAGGTGATTGTTCACATGTCAATGTTGAATCAACACTGAAATTGATGTAATTGATTCAAGTTGAATAAACATTAGATTAAGAACAATATTTCAATGTTGATATCTCATCTGCTGATCTGATGTTGAAATGATGATGGTTGACAAAATTGAAATAGAATCGTTGAAGAAGTGTTGAAGACAGGTTGATCACGACTATCAACACAATATCAACCGCTTGTCTACTTTGATGCAATGTTCTGTGCCCACTGGGGAAGAATCGTGTGCATCAAGTGATGGCATTCTGCAACCGTTGAAGGGTTAATAAACCTACACAAAAAGAAAGAAGATGAGGAGGGCACTTGTTTTGGCTGTATCTGAAATTGGGAGCCGCCATGTAATGACTGATAACAGAGATAACGGGTACACACAGGTAGACTGCGTACAGCCTAATCACACACCTAGTACATCTACACGCAATCAATCACCAGATGTACTGAGAACAGAAAAAAAAACAAACAAAAAAAAACAAACTCGCTCACTCATCTGATTCTGCTGACTGAAATGTGATTCCCTGCCCCTGGCAGTCGACAGGCGGGGAGGGCAACATCGACCATGGATAAGCCAGGCCCCACGCTCAGGGACGTAGTAACATGACCCTTCTCACGCTGACAGGTAGCGACCACGTGAGTGGGTGTGGTGGGGGGTGGGTGGGGTGGATTGGGGGTAAATACGGGGGGTGGAGGGGTGTGCAGGTGCAACGGTAGGAAATACCTCAGATACATTTCCAAATTCCACCTGAGTGAAAGCGGAATCATGGTTTCAGATTATCCCTCCTAATAAGGCTGTTTTAGGTAAGGTTTCACATTATGCCATTGGATTCTCTATTAGATGACATACTCTGATATGAAAATTGCTGTTAGGCAAGAATGTGAAGGTTATATGATGAGCTTTTAGAGCCACACCCATGATATGTTAAACCGTAAGTGCTGGTCTTGTATATTTGTCAGGGGAGACGTTTACGAATTGCATAACGGTAATTTGCTGTTCACGTTTTTCATGCACTTGTCATAGCGTGTGGTTGTGAGTTACCTGTAGCTGAATTAACGCTAGCACAGGAGGGTGTTGCTTTTATGGGAAAAGGCAGTTCTGCCTAAGACGTGCCTGACCTGCAGTACTCTCTTTCCTAGTAGTCCTATATGGTCTGTTGCACAAAAGTGATCATGCCAGTCCGGTCCTAGAAAAGGGCCAGGTGAGGAGGTACCTAGTCTGGAGAAGTCAGTCAGTCTAGTACCTTCTCAGTGTGAGTACTGTGACAGGTCAGTGGGGCACGTCAAGAGCACATGAACGAGAATGGGACACCATTAGGTACCTAATAGTGCAGGACCAACTAATCTTAGGAAAGGGTGGGGAAATTTCAGTCTGATGTGGTAAGTGTAAGTAAGCATGTGAAGCACAGCATGACTTTTTATGAAAAGAGGGCACCTACTCTGCATGGCATTTCAAAATGATATCTATAGCTATGTTTTTGAAATGCCCTCCTGAGCTCTATTCAGCATAAAAGCAATAACCTCCAGGTGTTGTCTTGCCCTAGTCGTATATACCCTATCAACACCATTGGGGTAGGCCTAATTAGCCTAAGTAATAATGTTGCTGATGTACATAGATTCTGTCTTGGAAGGAAGTCATAAAATTAAGGATTGATAGACTATTGATCCAGCAAATAAATGAACAACACATACGTGGATCAACACGGTAAAAAGGTACGCCTGCGAGGGGGTGCTTGGGCATACCTTTTACCGTGTTGATCCACATATGGCTGTATAGTAACTATTATACTTTTCTGCCAACCATCCAGCCAAATACTTTAACAAGATACCGCCAGTACATTACACATGTAAGACGGATCACCCTCTTTGTGTATTAACTAGTGCTAATAATGGAAAGTTAAGTTGGTTTGTAAAATGTGACTTAGTGTATAAACATGATACTTACATTTCTTGCATATATGCAGAGGAACAATGTCACTCCAGTCAAAGAGACCGATGACGTCACATGGGTCACCGGTACCAGCCATGATGTGGAGCTAACAAGAAAGAACAGAACCGACAAAAGTATTCAATTAATTACAAGTGTGGTGTATAATTGATGTATTGTTAAGGTAATAGGTTGGTACACTCTCAGCCCCAATTGTAAATTGGCTATAAACACCCCTGTTAGTAGGCAGGAGAACCACCTGTAAAGTTACAGGTGGTGGGCCAAGTCGCCAGAAACCATCAACCTTTGGGCCAGATAGGCACGAATGACAAAATCAAGAATACCTCATTGCATTTCTAAAGGTACATCTCCTCTACACAGAAATCATCAAAATACTCTGGAATTCCTAGCGGTTCAATTTTTATTGATGCGCAATGAATACCTTACTTGAAAATGTCCCGTCCGAGTCAGAAATAAATGAAAATCAAGGTTATACCTTCAGACACTGTACATTAACTTAAAAATTCACATATGCATTGCCAAAGCAATATTCTCTTAGACTCAGGTGAAGGAATTTAAGTAAAAGCTATTTCCAAAAGGTTTTGAGCCACTCCATTGAAGCAAGTCATAAAAATCACACAAGTCTTCTGTACCAGAGTCCTAACTTTAGCCTCATACACTATCCATTAAAATCAACACACGTTTTCTTTGATACATCGATTGAGTAGAATAGATGCCCTTTTGTGCATATATAGTACCTGTTTCTTACATCATGCTCCATAATAAGTTCCTATAAAACACTTGGACGGGACAAAATACTACATATTTCAATATACAACCATGATTTTGGTAACATACAAGTTCTTATAATGATACAATCATCACCAAACCTTATTTTTATACAGAAAACACCTGCATCTTTTTCTTAAGCCCAATAAAGTGGTAATTTTTTACACATTTTCTCAGTACTTTTTCACTTAGAAGAAAAAAGAATTGTTTCTGCATTTCCTGAGATACAGAGTAATCTGAGGAAAAGCTACCCCAAAGTTCTAAATAAAGATCTTTAAAACTATTTTAATAACAAGGCATACTATGGATAAAAAAACCTTATTCTACCCACTTCCTTTCAACGGTTCAGCATTCACAGCTTGTCATAGAAATACTCAATTATGTCCAAGAAAAATAGAGTAAACACCAGGATAACATAAAATACAGTAAATATTAAGATATACTCCTTAAATGATCAGGCAAGCATGCCTACTATATCTATTAAAACATGATAAAAACAGTCCTGTAAGTTACATGCATAGGCCCTACAGCAGCCAAATTCATTTTTTTGTGACTTCAAGATTATTTTTTACCAAAGCAAAAGACCAAAGCCCCCTATCCACAGGTGGTAAAAGGACAGTTTTAGCCATACTATGGGTTTGAATAAATGACGAGGACAGGACATAATGTGAAAGTCCAAAAGTAGAAATGCATGGTGAAGAAAATTTTATCCACATCATGTGAAAACATCATGGCAATGCTACCTGTGACCATATGCTGTGCAGGATATAAATTAGAGATGCTCTGACCCTACCTTGTTATAGATTAGGTGCTGTTGAAAAGTATGAAAATGTAAAAAAAGGCCATTTTTGGTCTCTTTAGAAGACCATAGCTTGAAAAATCCTTGATGGAATGATAAGGATTTACATTTTTCTACTTACCCTAACTGTGCCTGGCCTGACAGGATCATTCCCAGTGGGCACAGAACGTTGCATCAACGTTGACAACCCGCTGATATTGTGTTGATGATGTTGATCAACCTGTCTTCAACACCTTTTCAATGATTCTATTTCAATGTTGTCAACCAACACCATTTCAACATCCAATCAACAGTTGACATATCAATGTTGAAAAATTGTTCTCAATTCAATGTTGACTCAACATTGATTTGTCAATGTTGAATCAACAATATTGATTTCAATGTTGATTCAATGTTGATTCAACATTGACATGTCAACAAAGAATGCCCTAACAAATATCAACGTTGTTTCAACATCATATCAATGTTGTGTCAATGTTGTGTCAATGTTGAATCAACATAGAAATACAAACATTGAATCAGCTCTGATGGTTAGATATTGAATCACAGTTGATTTTGATTATGTTGTGTCAACTTTCAAATTCAACTTTATTTCAAGGCTATATCAACCGTTGATATGCAAACATTGCAAACGTTGTTTCAATGCTGAATCAATGTTGATGTGCCCAGTGGGTTGAAGACCAGGTTAGGTCGTTACAGAACCACCCAAACCCAAAAAGAGCCTAAAACCACTAAATGTGATGGTTCCTGGCAACCTGACCCAACTACAGCACTGTGCACATCTAGTATGTTCGTTCATGCCTACACAAGGTAATGCTGTATAGCATATTAAAAAGCGTTATACTGTATAATTATGTGGGTGGGCTGACAGTGTACTGCCATCTCACCCCTTACCCACACTTACCACTATAGACTCAGGTGTAGTGCTTGTATGACTACCATTTTACTTCCCACACAACATTATGCACTGGTGATCAAACTGATTAGGTAAAATATAGGGAAAAAACAGGTATACCTTCTTTTCAATGATATTAAGTTGAATGATCCTTTCTAAAGCTTTCTAAACCCGTGGGCAAACGTTGCTTGTTATTATTGCCTAACAGTATTTGGAGTAACATAAGGTTTGGAGTACCCCAAGGATTAGTTCTAATTCAAGGTTTGTCATAATTATACACTCTAATTCGAGGTTTGTAATAATTATGCACTGCTGATTTCGCCATTAAATGTCTTTTAATGGCCCATATCCTTTCCCTGACTAGAAATTTTAGTCAGGGAGAGAATGCAGTAAGGAAATAATACATTCAACCGGATGGCATTTGTTAGTATGCTTCAAGTCGTACCAGTAACATCTTGTACGATTACATTACTAAATGCATTCATAAAACAATACCCGATTATAATATTTAACGTTGAAAGGCAGATAAGTCTATCAAAATGAGCCATCATGAACAGAGGATGTTCTTTGTGGTTAAATTATCGGTTTTGTAGACTCAAAAGAAAACCACACATGTTAACTCTCATACATTGAGCTTGGGTTTCAAACTATTGTGGTCTATCCCTATTCTACCTGTATGAACTGGTGAATAGGGGGCAGCTGTGTCCACCTGTTACCAATATTACACTGACAGTACCTGGAGGGCATTTCTAAAGATGGTATGACTAGACACAACCAGTACGACTTGAAACCCTCAATATCAGAGTGGGTGATCGTAGGAAACACACTAGGACTACTGTATATGATCGGCACTTAAGGCAGTAATTACATAGGGTTTGGTAGGGCAGTCATACTAGTGCAATTATTAGTGACCACTAGATGCAGGGCTGTAATGGCATCTAACTGAGGGATATCTCTACGACTTAAAGGGGGTCTAAGTCTTACCATCTTGAGAAATTCCTCCAGGCCTCACAGAGGGCTGGAGCAGATGAGGCTATGGCCACCCTGTCTCAGTAATAGACAATGCACACCTGCCCGCCCTAAGTAACAATGGTTAGGAAAGGTAGGAAGAATGAGGGGAGGGGACTTCCCACTCTCAAAGAGAACTAGAACTTGCCTCAGCTTGAAACATTGCGGTTGAAGTATAATCATATCACACTCTCAGCCCAAATTAGAAGTGGGCTTTACAGTCCATGTACCTCGTACAGAACAACCTACATCAGGGCATTGGATTTGTACTGACAGCAACTACTACTGTTTTCCAAAAATACACTGCAAAAATGGTGTTTAGATCCTAAACACAATTCTAAACATATTCTTGCAACGTTTTTGTAATCACATTAATTTCCTAAACATGTTTAGCCAAACAATGTGCTTAGCTGAAGTGTTTAGAAATGTAAGTGTTTAGGTTAAAACTTTTGTGTTTAGATATATGAATTTTTGTGTTTAGGTGTTTAAGAATTTTTGTGTTTAGATGTTTAAATAATTTGATGGAGAGTTAAGGTTTGCAGACATGTATGCATTAAAAAACAGAGATATATTTTTTTTTCTCATTTACTGGGGGGGGGGGGCATCAGCAGGTATTTACTTGTCAAAGTCTCCAAAGATGTCAGCCACACCTATTTATGTGTACGTGTATTACACACTGCATTAGAATGAGACACTTGAGAAAGTACAACAGCTTGGCAGGAAGGTCATTGCCTTATCTATTCCAGAATAACATCAGATAGGTGTCAGTCATGGAGTTTATTGATTATTTTATAGTAATGATGGTGGCATGAGGTGAATCTAGTCAATTTTCTATGGCCCTTTCTATTCACATGACATTCTATGAAATGAAACCATGATAAACATGGGATTTGGGGACATTTGTCACAACAATTGATTATAACTGTGTGCAGATAGTCCAGTCAAAGGTAGTGCTGCTACCTGGTGTGGATTCAACATCCAAGTATCTAAACATATTGATGTTTAAATCTAATCACCTATTATTCAACTGTCTCAACTCTAAACATCTAAACATGTTTAGCATAAATGTTTATGTAGTTAGAATAAAAGTGTTTATTTCCTAAATGTGTAGTCGATGAGACACCTAACTGACCTATATGTTTAGGTTTTAAACGTGTTTAGACCTAAACATGTCTAAAATCTAAACACCATTTTTGCAGTGTAGGAGCAATCTACTGCAAAACCCTTGCCCGGGTCTAACAGTGCAGTATACGACTTGTCATCAAATCATCACATGACAATTTGAAATGAATCCATTCATAATGCTGACTTCAATATTATCAAATATCAGTTAGATAACATGAGGCAAGATCAGTGATGATACATGTGATATTTGTCAAAGGAAATTCAATCTCAAATTTAAATTGATCCTTGGAATAGATTTATACTAGGCCTACTCCAAATGCAACTCAACAAGTGATAACCCACTAACTTTGTAGGTACGTAGCTCACACGCTCTAGATATATGGAACAGTTGAGCTTTGTCACATTATATGAGTGTGTTTCTGAAATGAAGAAGACCACTTTTGTTGAAGCAGCACCTAGATCATTAGTAAGTAACCATCTTTGGGACATACTCTTCTCTCACATGACTTTCTACTGAAAGGCTTTGCGTGAGTAATATGATGGAAGTGACCTTTCAGTAGCATGTACTATGTGCCGGGGGGGGGGCGTAGGGTACTTCTCTGCATCAGTGCATAGTGAGTAGAATGCATGTAAATGACCATTTTAGAATGATGTCAGCTGCCCTTAAGCTATTAAATTAAAAAAAGAGGTACGTAGGAAATCACAAATCTCTGCACAAGTACCCTTCCTTACTGAAAAGGCACTCATATGTGACACAATAAGAACGCAAATTGAGCACTTTCGATAACACAAGTACAGTTTCAGTTTTTGACGAGAGAGGTCATGGGTGTTCATAATCATTTTTAGACAGCCACCCCTCCAACATCTAACCATGTACAGCAGCCTTCAGAATACTCCGTCAATACGAAAACTCGCGGGACACCGGCTTTTGCCAGCAAAACCATTGCCAGGTCTGCATAAAACATCAGACTGAAGAACCTGACTGTAATCTTGGGACCTTGGACTAGACATTTAGACCTTTACAGCTTGCAATTCGGATCATTATTAAGGTTTTATACACCCTAAAACAAAAGACATTATTGATTGTTAAGCTTTACAGAGTCAAATCCTGATAATGGCATATGGCCCATGAGAAATACGTATTACTCCCAATTCTTCCATGAGGCATCCATATGATGTACATGTACAACTAAAGCACTTACTTAGACTGGGCGGTGATGAGGGTGGCGTCGTGCCCAGTAAACAGATCTTGTCTGATGAGGACATTGATGAGCACATATCCAATGGCCAGAATAAGGATAAGGCTGGTGTGTAGGAGGTAGCTAACCTGTACCTGCAGAAAAAAAGGCAATAGGGGTTATTGGATAAATTTCCAAACCTGGGGCCTATTTCAATAATGCTGACGACAACACAGCCTTCAAATCGTTACAAAAAGCACAACGGCCTGCATTGCTACGACTACCCTACTAAATCCTATAGGGATCCATGTTAGCATAGAGACTAATCTCTGACAACCACATGAGCCTCCAGTAAGATAACCAAATTGTCAGAGAATTTTCAGATTGTCAGCTATATTGAAATAAGCCCCTGGATCCTCACTTATACAGTGGCGGATTTAGAGGGGGGCGCCCACACCCCTTTTTTCCCCAGTACTTAAGAGTTTAATTAGATATTTTATGCCCCAAAATTTGTTCAGAATTAGGGGGTGCGCCCCCTCCTTTTGGGCTGCGCCCCTGTTTTTTGAGATCCCGGATCCGCCACTGACTTATTTTGGAATAATCTATGAAGGATATTTCAAGGCCACGCATATGTATATTATGCTCTCTGGGTAAGCTACCATAGGGTGCAATATCATGAAAGTGATGACACTACCCCCGGAATACCTACCCATATCAGCTAAATATTTAGAATGGTAAATTTCAGAGCACATAGGGTCAATTTATATCTTTAAGTGAGAAGACCAGGAGGAGTTGATAGTTTGGGTTCAAAGTAAAACTCATTTAAAAGTATATTTTTTTCAAAGTATTTTAGAATGAATGATCTTTTAACTATTTTTCATGCAGGTACTCCTGGCAACCAATTTCAGTTGATAAGAGTAGTACACATCATGATCTTTCTCTGAAAGATAACAAAATTAATATCTATGTGCCAATACTGCATGCTAAATTTGATAGAGCATGTTCTGTATAGAAATGAAATGCAATTTGGTATTTCTAGTCACCAGGTCGATTCTTGAACGGGGGGGGGGATTGAATTACTTATTCCCGAATGTATGGCCGTGGGCACCTTCTCTCCCTTCAGGATCATGACAGGACACCCCCAGACGGATTGAACAAGGATTAAAAGTTAGGCAAACACAAGGTGTTTTTTCAAAACATTTAGGTACTTGCCAAAGCCATTAAGGCATAGTATAAATAATGTTGCTTTAAAAATGCCAACTTCCTCATATATCATTTATGGCATAGGTTCTGCTAACATTTGTGTTAAACCTTGATAAAGATCCAAGTGCATGATACACAGTTTTAAACAACAGAGTGTCCGCTATCAGGCGCTGTCCGCTAATAGGTGCACATAATAGCCTATACCTAATCATACTAAGTGAAACTGGACATTCACAGAAAAGATTTTAGGTCTATGTTAGTGAGCCCATTATCTGGAATCTGTGTATAATTGCCCTGTGGCACACGCATTTACGCGGCAGGTACTATTCTAATTATTGCAATGTCTCGGGGACTATTTGGGCACACCAGATGGCCCTTTTAAGTCATATACCAGTGCGCATCACGTAGCATCACCTCTCAGAAGGTGTCCTGGCTAAGAGCTATAGATCTTAGCATAGGATGGCAATTAGTATAAGTATATACATGGACAGATAAGCTCCTGGGATGTCCATATCAGATATTCTCTTAAAGCCATTTGAGGGGGGGGGGGACTTACTGGCCTTTCTCTGCATAATCCATCTAATGAAGCGTTATTTATGTCAGATGCACCCTTTGCCTCAAGTCAATAATTATAGTAGATAAGAGCCTGCATGTATTGCTACTATGCATAATATTGCCTTGAGGCTTACAGGGAAATATCGAGGCACACCTTATGCAAACCCACCTGTATTCATTATCCAAACCCATCAATTTGGGCTCTCCAATGCGCTAGTCGGTGGTATTTGTAATGGAATATCCTCAGCTGCTAGCCAAAGTCGCATTATTACAGTTCCTGTTATCTCATGCATGTGTCATACAACGTGAATACCACATGTCATTATCTATTACTACAACATGGGACAAGCATTAGCTTACCTGTATGACAATACATAGTTGTATGAAGACGGCAAAGTGGACGTAATACGTGACGTACTCACACCAGGGTACGTCAGGGGATAGGGTCTCCCCCGTTGACGTCATGTTAGAAACCACAGCACGTTCACATGTCAGCTGGACACATATAAAAAAGGGGAACAATTAGCAGAAAGGCAACCAGGGAGTATCATTTGCCCCTTGGGTATTATATTCATTTCATAGTATTTATTATAAAGCTAAGGTAGGGACTTAATATCAAAATGTGATTTTACATGTAGGGATAAACGTGATCACACACATCTCTGTAAGGTGTTTCACATCTGTGATATGTTCAACAGGTGTTCTTATAAAAAGGGGTTCTTATAAAAACTACACTGGTTCAGTGCTTTACAATCTGACAACTACTGTTGGCCACTGTTGATCCTTGGTAGATTCAACAGCTATTTTGTGCAGTGTGGCTTGGCTGCTAGTACTCCTGCCTCTAAATCTGAAGGTTTATAGTTCAAGTCTCTATCCTCTGTACTCACCATACTAGTTATGCCCTGTGTGCTGAGAATGAGAAATGCTAGGGTGACGATAAGTGACATGAACCAATACGTTCCTTCTATCCATGATGCTACCTTTACTATAGGCTTCGGGTAAAACTGAAATAAACAATGACCTTCTATGTATGTACTGCTTTCTATGGCAGATCATCCTGTTTTCCCTAAAGAAACTAACACCATATTTAGTAGTCACATTAGATGTTCAATTCACCTAAATTGATGGGACCCATGCATCATAACTCACACAAGAACATTATTATGGCGAAAACGTATTCATTATTTAAAAATTCAGATAGTTCTTTTCTATTTCACAATACTAATAACAGAGGTTTGTAGTGCAACAAAAGGCAACAAATATCACAGTTTTGAGGGGTATGATTCATTGCTCCTCCCATAATTTTATCCATTGGTGGGCTTTTAATGAATAAAGCGCCTAGTAAAAGAAGAATAAATGACTCACCTTTGGGAATGATGTAGATATGGATATCACAGAACACAAGATGAGAATACAGGCCGCGACTACGAAGACAGCCATACTGACAATGGTTCTAGGGAGACAAAAGGCATCAATTTTCATTGGAGTACGTTATGCACAATAACTGACACCTCTTCTGGACAGACATGTTTACACTCATGTAAAATATGTCATGTAATATCAGGCTTCAGGTATATTATTAAATTTCCATAGGTACACCCCTTATTAAAGGCCTGTCCCATATCTAACTGGTTATATGTCTGTAGTATCTGGCATTTGTCCTGTCAATAACTGCACATATACAGTACCATCAGATTCTATTCAATTCAGTGGCGGATCCAAGATTTGAAAAAGGAGGGGGCGCGGCCCAGAAGGAGGGGGTGCACCCACTATATATATTTTTGAGTAAATCGTGGGATGCAAATATGCAAATAAACTCTTAAGTACTGACAGAAAGGAGGGGGCGCGCGTCCCCTCACCCCCCATCTAAATCTGCCACTGTCAATTAGATGGGATTAGCATTCATCATTGAGAGAGAGATAGATAGATGGACATACAAGCAAACCCAATAGATATGAGCACGCCCATGTCCCATCAACATTTTCGAGCTGTTAGAACTGCACTGTACTCACTTTGGCAGGACACAAAGTTGAGCGATAAATGAAGTGATTAAGACCAACGACGTCATCAAAATGGCGACCCCGCTGTAGGCATGCCGGGTAGACCGGAAGTGGTCTTCCATCTTGGGATCCCGGAAACATTGCGTAACAACATTGACACTGTTACCAAGGCGACTCCTGTAAAATGAGTATTGACATTAGTTGATGTTATTCCCAAAGGGAACTTTTATTTTTTAGGGTAGAGTGACCTTGAGTCGTCCAGGTACCATTTTGCTTGGTTTTGGGCACAAAATGAAGGTGTTAATGAATATATTAGTATATTCTAAGCTAATTGCACTGATGCTATATAGCAAGATATGCTATAAGCCATCTTAGCATTTCTTTGGAATATAAGTCTAGCACCTTCCAGGAGCTCTCGATGACACTAGAGTTTGTAAATTATTCTTGAAATCAGATATAGGTTTCCGATGATTTTCCAGCAACAAAATGATAGATTAGTGATAATGTGATATTGAACAAGTAACAGAGTTAAACTTAACTAAATTTGAAATAAAGCATTGCATTCATACTCTGTAAACATCATTTAACTTGAAATTATTCCTTTTATAGTGTTCAGTGCAAAAGTCAACAATCTGCTGTGTAGAAGTTGACTCATCGTATGATAAGACTGACTCAAGGTGTCTTTGAGCAATACATGTACCTTGAGTCGGCCACTATACAAGTACCTTGAGATGGCCACTATTGCTTTTTGGTCCAAAATGAACTTAGTAGTGACCATTTCATTGGGTTCTAAGCTATTTACACTGCTAGAATATGTTGAGCTGTAGCACCTGCCCTCTTTCCATCTTTGAGAAAGTGAATCTAGCACTATCCGTTATTTTTCAACAAAATCTACTATATTATACCAATTAGGTAGAGGGGTCTTCTGATAGATTGACAGCCACTTTGAAATGATGGACAGCTGATAAATGGTGATAAGTTTGCTATAGTTTGTGTTTACCCAAGGAATGGTATTAATCAGCATTATAATTAGTAAAATCATTCCAGAAACACTCTGACCAAGATCACTTAGCCGGGAATAAACATTTTCCTTGTATTTCTTCATAAGCACACTCTTTACTATGAATTAGTTGAGTCATTTTATTATGTGCCTGACTCAAGGTACCACAGTGGCCGAATCATGGTACTGATGAAAGAAAATTCACATCTATTGAATAATTGGTGCTCAAAGAGCTTCATGACTATGGGTATGAAAGTTGTAACATCGCTAGATGGAAAGAGTAAGACATCTGGGTAATAATTATATCCATTTTTAGATGACCCCTGCAAGTTTTCCCACTATTACAAAGATCCTAGAATAACTAGTAGGTTGTAAGGAGGCCCAGGTGGACGACTCATGGTCACTTTACACCAACCCATA
Source organism: Acholoe squamosa (assembly GCA_949317995.1). Lineage (NCBI taxonomy): Eukaryota > Metazoa > Annelida > Polychaeta > Phyllodocida > Polynoidae > Acholoe > Acholoe squamosa. The sequence continues at coordinate 30,386,272 of OX439049.1, read as the reverse complement.
TATCATTATGATCAGTGAAGGCTTCCTGTTAATATAAATAGCTTTTAAAAGAAAAACTAGAATAAAAATTGTCACGTGTCTCTAGGTGTGCTTGCTTTAATGAGAAACTTTTCTTTTTTTGCCCAGGTCAGTTGCCTCAAGTCCCATTTCAATAGGCAACTAGATCCACAATCAGAGTATGGTACTTTTGCAATTAAGTGATAATTGATATGTGATACTATTAAAACCACACCTAAATTCTAGCAAACAACCTAGTTTAAAGCTCATATTACCTTTACCATTATGGGTTGCTAATAAGTATAAGTTGGGCTGGTTTCTCAAACATCACACAGGTTATCTGCCTGTGTTATGCACTTAGGCTAATCAAACCCCAATCCTGCTTCAATTTAAATTAATTAGGCTATATTATTAAAACCTGACTTTGCCACTTTTTGATGGTAATTCGAGATATACAAACTGATATCATAGACTGCAGGCCCTATGGCTAAGCAGAATCTGAAGGATATGCATGCTACAGGGACAAACTTACGCAGTTTTCTCCCTTTCCATTAACTCAGTCTCCATGTCTTTGGCGGTGTCTCTCTCCGTTAAGGCCGCCTGTGGAAAGTAAAACAATAATGAATCAATTAAAACAAATAGTGGAGTTCATGGAGAATTAAATGGATAAAGTTCTATAGATAAAGGTTCTTATTATTTGGACGTTAACTGAATCAACATTGTCTAAAGAGGCATTTCTGTGCAATCTTAAGATGCTAGTATTTGATTACCAAAATGGCACGTTTCGAATAAGCGCTGGTTGTACAGGGGTATTGAAATAAATCTTAGGCACTAAAAACAGTATTCAAATAAGCGCCTGTCCCATATAAGGGCCAGGGGTACAGTGGGTTTGAAATCAATGAGCGTCCGGGCGCTTACACGGGCCACTACGGTAATGAAGATTGGGAAATACCCTCCAGGCCTTTCATACTTACCTGTGGCTGCTGCTGCGTGTCTACCTGGTTATTACTGACAGGCGCATGTTCATCCAATGTGCCTTGTGGATACTGCAAGAAACACAAGAGGATGCATACCAATCAATTTCAACTCTTTATTATATAAACACTGTTCAGACCATGGCCACTTTTCGGGGATTCTGCTTTCACATTTGAGAGGGCGTTCCCAAGTGGATAGTAAAACAATCCCTATTAGCTATGGTTTTAAGCCAGTAAGAGTTTGGCTACCATCAGGTAGCACGAAACATTGCTGGTTAATCCTGCACTCCGGAGGGTGTTGCCCGTATGCTAGATAGAGGTGCCCTCTTTTCCAAAGAACTTACGTTCTGCTTCACCATCCAACTTCCACTCACCCTGTAAGTCTAAAAAGGCACCTGGAGCGTGTTGCTCCTATGGTAAAAAGAGCTGTCAGTAGGTACCCTCTTTTCAAAAGAAGTCACGCTCTGCTTCACCATTCAACTTGCACTCACCACATTAGTCTGAAAAGTCACCTGCCTTGTTTAAAACAGAGAGAGCTGCACTATCAGGTACCTACTCATGTCACACACTCTATAGTATATTATACTGACTGACTTCTTCCAACTAGGTACCAACTCAAATCCCCTTTTTGAGCACCGTACTTGAACGTCCACTTGTGAGAAACAAAAGGGACAAGTTATAGCTACATGAAAAGAAAGGACTGGAAACAAGGGCATCTTTAGCCAGCTCTTCCTTTTACTACAGGAGCAACACCCTCCTGCCTTGCTTAAACATAGTGTGTGCTGCTCTATGAGATACAAGGTCTAATTTTGTCGAACAATCTTTCAAGTGCTCTTGTGTTGACCACTTGTGTGCAACACAAAAAAAATGACTAAAATGAAAGAGACTGCTGCAGGTGAGGCACTTCTTAGTAAAAACTACATTTTCCCACAAAACACCCTCGAGGTCTGAATCTCACAAGAGTCAAATATGGCTTCACAAAATACCACACACAACTATCACTGTGGGCCTATTTAAGGTATTTCACTCGCCAATCAGTGCTAATTACTTGATATAAGGAGCATTTCTTGTTATTGATCTATCATTATCCAATATTAAGGTTCTGTTGGGCGTTTTGCATCGCTCAATATCGGCCAATTACCTAAGAGTGGTCCAATTTATGTTATTTGGGCTCAAGTAACATTAGGTTATCTTTACAAATTCTATATATACATACACACTTAGCGGACACTTTCGCAAATTGTGGCAGTGTGGAAACAGTCGTCATGTTCTAACCTAATTCTTAGTACTGACTGCAATCTCATGACAATAGTTATTATCCCAATGTCTGGCAAGCACACAGCATACTTGGAATGCAATCGAGATCTAAATCCGTGGTGTGGGTTTCCCTGAAATCTAGAGTGTATAGTAAATCACCCCACGCCCCGAGCCAAAAAAGATATTGCCCTTACGACGCAAGACTTCATTTTCTTATTACTATAAATCTAAATTACCATAATTGTACAGAGAATCTAAAAGTCAAGCATCCAATACTTACTGATTTCAGCACAGATTTGACGAGATAGGTTTTGAGTCCAGCAGCACGTATTCCATCCTCCCGTAACTCTCCCTCGCCTGGCTCTAGTTCAAACTCATCCTGGAGGAAACTAGCCGTCACTGATGAGATGTGGACACGCCTGAATGATAGAAATCAGATGGAGGTACTGATCTTGCTTAAAAACATCATAATTCATTGGTTGTCATGGTGCATCAATGCAGGTTGCTGATACTTATAGCATTTTGGGTGTGCATCAACCCTACAGAATCGCCGGGGTTCGTATATAACCCCGTCAACCCAGCTAGCAAGGATATATCAGGCCAACGTTGGCAATAGTCGGCACCATAGCAGGCAATATTCCAACATTGGCAGTCTGACGTCATAACAGTTTCGACAAGTATAAGCGTTGTGTCAAGGTTAGCAATACTCCTAGCTATATCATCGTATCTATAATGATCCATCTTCTTATTTATAGCTTTTCTGGGTGTGCATCAACCCTACAGAATCGCCGGGGTTCGTATAATATAACCCCGACAACCCAGCTAGCAAGGATATATCAGGCCAACGTTGGCAATAGTCGGCACCATAGCAGGCAATATTCCAACATTGGCAGTCTGACGTCATAACAGTTTCGACAAGTATAAGCGTTGTGTCAAGGTTAGCAATACTCCTAGCTATATCATCGTATCTATAATGATCCATCTTCTTATTTATAACTTTTCTGGGTGTGCATCAACCCTACAGAATCGCCGGGGTTCGTATAATATAACCCCGACAACCCAGCTAGCAAGGATATATCAGGCCAACGTTGGCAATAGTCGGCACCATAGCAGGCAATATTCCAACATTGGCAGTCTGACGTCATAACAGTTTCGACAAGTATAAGCGTTGTGTCAAGGTTAGCAATACTCCTAGCTATATCATCGTATCTATAATGATCCGTCTTCTTATTTATAACTTTTCTAGGTAGAAGAAAATCAGTACTTTGATAGGAATTTCATGTGAGAAATGTATAAGAAATTCATAGGCATTCTTGTTGCGAATAGTAATGTGGGAAAATCCCCCTTCTGGTTAAAACAGCACTTGAAAACAGCAGTGTTCGCGAATGCACAATAAACACACTTTGATATCCGACCAAAATGGGGCCAGACGTTTGGCTTTATTCTCCTTCATTTACAATGATTCTATCAAAATGGAGGTACCATAGGCCATATATACAGTTAATTGTAATCATTTAAAGATATAGAATCATAGTGATTCAGAGAACATAGGTTTCTTAAAGTATTGACTACATCATTTAATCAGGTGAATGGCTATAGATTACAATATGAATGCCTTACCCAGCAATGCCCCCACTCTCCATCTGGTTGGCCAGGGTGACTTCCTTACCGACCACATCATACTGCCACCTGTTCTGTCCCAGAACACCACCCAGGATGGCACCCGTGTGGACCCCTACTCTCATCATAACCCCTGACTTGGTCTTCTCACGGACATCACTGTAATGTAATGGTGATGCAGTTAGGGTTATTTTATCACCTTGGGTTTTCACAGTTTTTCTTTCAAATCTATATTTCTCTTGTGTAAGTGAGCATTTTATGCAGGTCTATCCCAGTTATGATTACAGTGTGTTTGTGTGGAGATCAGTGGGCCATATCTACGTTTAGGTCGCAAATTACAGAATATAGTGGCCGCTAAAAAGTGGTTGCAAGTTTCTTATATAGAATAAGCCACAATTCTGGTCGCCAAAACTGGTCGCTAGTATTAGCGACCTAAACTAAGATAATGCCGATCAGTGTGATTAGTCAATTAACGTCATGTCGGATTTTCACATTATGTATAACACTGCCTCAATATGGAATTATAACGACAGCTTAAGGCTGCATATAGTTTTAAGGAAGATATATAGTTAACCTCTTCCAACCAATAAAGCAGTATTTGCACACAAATTCCATAGAGTATTAGTAATCCAGGGGTGAAAGAGTTAGGTTCCATAGTTGATACACTAACCTGATAGCATCGATAATGGCAAGTCCCACATGAATGGCAAGCACAGCATGGTCCGGGCGGGGGTCAGGACACCCACAAACACAGTAATAACAATCACCCAAAATCTTTATACGTAATTGGTGGTATTTCTGGAAAAAAAGAAACACGTTAAAATACTAAGACACATGGTTAATACATTGATATATTATGACTATTATACAGGGTTAATAATATTCATTGGTTGGAAAGTGTAGTTGTCCATTTGGGAACAATAGCTTGAAAAAAATGCTAGATTCATGAAATTCCTCCTTACAGTTGCTAACTTGTCGAATGTAGCGAAAAGGTCGTTGAGTATCTTGACCAATTCTCCTGGGGTGACCTTAGATGACATGGCAGTGAAACCAACTATATCGGCGAACAGAATGCTGAAAATATTTGGACAATGGTTAGCAATAAAAAAACAACAACAAAAAACACATACACACAGGAGGTAGATAGAGAGGTGAAAAAAGGATAGACTGGGGATTAGATTACACTTGTATGCATATAATATCAATGCAAATCAAAACCCTTTGTCACAGTTCGGTACTTATGGATCTTTCCAAGACAGGATAATTAACTGAGAAGAGCAAACCTATATAAGTAAGCTTATTGATTTTAATGATTATATTTTTATAGGGTCTGACATTAGTGCTAAGATACTATTCGGCGTTGGGATCAACGATTCATTATACTTAGGAACCATGAAGTGTAAGTACCTCACATTCTCGTGTCTGTTCATGTACACCTTCCTGAATTGACCCTCCAGCTGGCCCCCAAGGTCCTTAATCATGTCTGTAGCCACGTGTTTAGGCAGCACAGACAGCAGCAGCCGCTCCTGTGTATACAGACAATAGAGAAGTTAATGTACCCAAGTCCTCCTTTTCATGTTCTATCCCCCTTGTGCCCTACTCACAATGCACCGTGGTTGTGCCCTACCCTGTATATCACTCATATCATGACAACCTTAATACACACAGTGCACCCTACCCAAGTCCTACCCACATGTACTAATCACAGTGCACCATACCCATGTTGTACATCCTATGTACTACTCACAGTGCACCATACCCACATTGTATTTTCTATGTATTACTCACAGTGCTCATATACTAATCACAGTGCACCAATACCCAGGTCCAATGCTCATGTACTTAAAAAAAGTGCACCAATACCCAGGTCCTACTCTCATATACTAATCACAGTGCACCAATACCCAGGTCTTTCTCTCATGTACTAATCACAGTGCACCAATACCCAGGTCTTACTCTCATGTACTAATCACAGTGCACCAATACCCAGGTCCTACTCTCATATACTAATCACAGTGCACCATACCCATGTTGTACATTCTATGTACTACTCACAGTGCACCATACCCACATTGTATTTTCTATGTATTACTCATAGTGCTCATATACTAATTACAGTACTCCGATGCCCAGGTCTTACTCTCGTGTACTAACCACAGTGCACCAATACCCAGGTCATACTCTCATGTACTTATCACAGTGCAACATACCCAGGTCATACTCTCGTGTACTAATCACAGTGCACCAATACCCAGGTCCTACTCTCATGTACTTATCACAGTGCAACATACCCAGGTCATACTCTCATGTACTAATCACAGTGCACCGATACCCAGGTCCTACTCTCATGTACTAATCACAGTGCACCGATACCCAGGTCCTACTCTCATGTACTTATCACAGTGCACCGATACCCAGGTCCTACTCTCATGTACTTATTACAGTGCACCGATACCCAGGTCCTACTCTCATGTACTTATCACAGTGCACCGATACCCAGGTCCTACTCTCATGTACTAATCACAGTGCACCAATACCCAGGTCCTACTCTCATGTACTTATCACAGTGCACCGATACCCAGGTCCTACTCTCATGTACTTATCACAGTGCACCGATACCCAGGTCCTACTCTCATGTACTTATCACAGTGCACCGATACCCAGGTCCTACTCTCATGTACTTATCACAGTGCACCGATACCCAGGTCCTACTCTCATGTACTTATCACAGCGCACCATACCCAAGCCCCATAGTCTATAAGCTACTCACATTACACGATGGTTGTGTCCTTTCCTGTATATTACTCATATCATATACAAATTCATGTATTACTCACAGTGTACCATACTCAGGTCCTACTCTCTATGTACTACTCACATTGCATCCACACCATATACCCACATGAACTACTCACAGTGCACCATACCCACATCATAATTTCTATGTACTACTCACAGTGCACCATACCCACATCATAATTTCTATGTACTACTCACAGTGCAACATACCCACGTTGTACTATCTAAGTACTACTCACAGTGCACCCCAGAGTGTACCCTGCTCAAGTCCTACTCTCAATGTACTCCTAACATTTTGCCATACCCAGCTACTACTCTCTGTGTACTACTCACGGTGTACCCTACTCAGGTCCTACTATCAATGTACTCCTAACACTGCGCAATACTCAGGTCCTACTCTCAATATACAACTCACATTGTACCATACCCAGGTCATACTCTCTAAGTACTACTCACAGTGTACCCTACTCAGGTAACATTGCGACTAGGTCCTATGTTATGTACAACTCACAGTGCACCACACCACTGTGCACCAGACCCAGACCCAGGACCTACTTTCTACGTACTACTGACACTGCACCAAAACCAATTCATTCTCTCTAGTCTCTTGCTTGCATTCCCTGATTCCACCATAGGTTACATTGTACCACCATAGGTTACATTGTAGCTCTGGTATAGTTAGTAATGAGTACTTTCTCTCATAACTAAGCCCTTGATATCGAACATAAAAAGGGGCAGAAGAAAATTAAATGATTATACATCAATGTCCCTTAATGTGTTTTTTAATGCTGATAAACTCATATGTCAGCTGATCTTCTATTTACCTACAAATAGAAGTTAATAGAAGCAGAACATTGTAGGGGCTACCTGTGAAACCTCAAATATGTGCACAGGTGAATTTTACCTGTTCCTTGGAGCTCTCCTCCATCTGCCGGTTGACAAATAGTGATGCCTTGATGCCAGTGAAGGCTTGCCGATGGCCTTTGTCAGAGATGAGGAAACTTGTCACTCCAAGCACTGTGGCGCCAAGGTATATCAACAGGTTAGCTGAAATCTGGAATCAAAAAACATAATTATGAGAAGATGTCTGTAAATACATTCATTATCATAGAATACACATGTATACCCAATCTAAGAAAGCCAGAATTTCTCCCAGAAAGAAAAGAAGGCCATAATATTTGTTTTGGGGTTTTTCAAAACCAATTCATGCCTATGATTATCTAGCATAGATTATGAAGGCATTCACAAAAGGTATTCCTGAGTAGTCTGCAGGTACTATAAATTAGGCTACTATGAGCAGCAGATGATAGATTTCCTGACGATTTGAGACTTATGCTCTCGCCAGGAATATTGAAATAAGCCCCATTACCTAGGTCTTCTAGCACTCTAGTGGTACTTGTATTTTTGTTAACAAGTATCCCCATAGCCATGGAGAATGGACCAGGAGGCTTCAGGGTATAAGATTTTCTATTGAAATGTGACATACCGTGTTTGGCAGGAGGAAGACGTGGCTGTAGTTGGACAAGTGTGGTGGGAGGAGGATGGTAGCCGTGTGCAGTCCCCACGATGTAACAGTCAGCAGCAGGCTCCAGTGTAGTTGTAGGGGCAGCAGTGTGAACACACTGAAACACCACACAGAAAACCTAGGCTTGTTGAAAAGTAATCAATGCAGATGACTTTAGGTCATCATTCCTCATTGATGAACGAAAGTAATCATTTTGATCATACCATTTCTCCCACCAGGGGGCCCTACTTTGTGATGATGTGACATGTCTCATACAATCCAGTTCATTGTTGTGGTAAAATTGATATAAGTAATTGCCATAAATGTAATAACATGCATGTTTAAAGTGGGGAAATTAGGTAAAACTGTGTTGAAAAGGGGACATGTTGTAAAATGAGAATGAAAGTAAAATAGGCATATTTAGAGCATAAACACCTATTCTTTGTCAATGGTCCTATCAAGAAGTCTGAAGATAGGCATCAACTGCTCCAACTTATATAACTATGAATCCCATATCTTCAAGGAGAAGACCTACTCTAATAAAATGAATGAGGGTTAGGTTGATAGGGTGGGGTCGGGGGAATTTTAAAACTATTCTTTTATTTCTTATTTTGAGCAACATTGAACTTCAATCAAATTGCTTATCCAGATCATTATTATCTCAGCATGTGAAAAACAAATCAGTATTGATGACCTGAAGTAATCATATTGATGACCTGAACTAATCACATATGATGAAAGGGGTACTCTCCCTGGTCTGCATCAAATTGAGCACCCTAAAGTGATCACTACTGATTAGTTTCTGCAGTCATAGGTTTTCAGTGCAGTACAGGAACATATTTCAACCGATGCTACAATCACAAATGAATCTACGATTTGAAAGATGAGCCATGTATCCCCTTGATAGTTAAAGCACCAATTTTTGAAAAGCCATTATATAGGGTTTCTGAGGAGTTGTCGCAGAAGTGGCATTCATAGTCGGAATGACATCACTATAGTGACTCACTATGAGTTGAATGTGGGGCCTGTGTCATAGAATTTTCCAATCAAGCGTTCGAAAGACACTTTGCATAAGATATACAAATGCCGAGCACATGCCGTACGTGGCCTTAGTTGATATTCCTCGTATTGTAAGCAAAGTGTAACTTAAGTATATTTACTGCTCTCGGAGATGGGAGCTTTCTTATAAGTCGTATAGGTCTAGGTACAGCTCTCATAGTCATGCACTATTTTTGCAAAGTTTGGGGCAAAGAATAGGCAAATAAACTCGTAACCCTGCAAACCCCCGCGCGTCAGTATCATTCAGCCACTGTAATGCAAGGAATAGTAAAGCAAGAGTAAACCAGGGGCCCATTGCGCAATATGCTACACAAATATCCTGTATTCTGGACAGGAGGCAACTCCACTCAATCGGCTGGAGGTTCTTTGAAATAGTCTAGCAAGTTTTAAAGACCCGCCAGATTCAGTAAAGAAAAAATACATATATACACTGATACACCCGTAAGATTTTGAAAAAGATCCCTCTGTATAATCATAGGAACATCCTTCTGTCGCGGAGGGAACATCCTAATGTGATTGTATGCACGTGTTGTATGATATATTTGGCAAGTGATTATGGAGAACACTCATCAGACTAAGCCAATTATTTTGCCCAGATAAAAATAATATTACCAAATATAGGCATCCATATTAATTAGTAAATGTCCTCCGATGGGAATGGTTTATTGCGTTGTGTGTTTGCCAATTAATTGAGGAAAATACTGTTTTTTATTTATTTTGGGCCCATTATTTTGCACGATATAAGAGCAATGAGAGATGATCTGATTTATTTCCCAATATGGTCCAAACAAAGGAATTATAAAATCGAGACTTTATGCATTTGTAATGAATAAAGATCTGTATGTTCATGGATTCAAACAATATTCAAAATTCCCGTATTCATATAGATACTTCACAAACCTGCATCTCGCAAGTGCGAGGCTATGAATAAGAAGAGATTTAAATGTCGTAGTTATGAATTAGAATAATCCCAATAGAATCCTAGAGCCCACACCTCTCCCTCTCACATTCTTTTTCCATAAAAGCTATATTTGAAAATAGCTTCTTAATTGGGGCCACAAAACCCTAATCATGGTCTTGACAAAAGGTGAGGCTCCACTACGCGATTTTTTGGTACAGTCTCACCTAATTTTATCCCTATAGTGCCTAAGGTATAGGGTGTTGACATCCCTATATTGTAAACATGAGATTCAAAATTGTAAACATGAGATTTCAGGGGTTATTTTATGGGTGATCTCTCTCCTTGTGTGCCGTATTTACCAACTAACCTGCACCTGCATAGACTCTGTGATTGGTTGGGAGTTCAATATATAAACATCAACACAGCAAAATATAAATAACAACACAGCAATCACACAGATCGCAGGGGCTTGTACTGTAAAAATCAAACCTGTCTGATATTGAGTTGCCGAGAGTCATCAGTGTGAAAGTCTGCAATATTTACATTAGGTCAACTTGATTTAGTAAACAAAAACATCTTTTGGCAACAAAAATGTGCCTGAGATTGTACACAAAGCCTTTCCCACATAAACAGAAAGATCTCTCAATCTTCTATTTACGCCTTGAAATAATAACAAATACCACTCTATAATCTGTGTTTGTGTCTGCTTTTGTGAGAATAGCTCCGATTTTCAGCAAAAATCGCGTAGTGGAGCCTCACCTAAAGGAGGGCCCTTGCTGTATTATGGTTCGCTGAAAGGAGTGAAGCTGTTGATTTAATGCCCTGGAGAATGTGCCAATTGTGTACCTGTTCGAAAGAGTGTGAGCATGACCTCAACAGGGCAATGGTCATACAACTAAAGGGACACGTTTTTTTATGTAAGAAGGGACTTCTTCAGGTCTTTTGATGACGAACAATTGGGGAAGACTTATTGTAATATATGTGACGATAGCAATGATACTGCGTTAAAACAGACAACAGACAACAATAAAAAAAAATAAATAAAAAAAAGGACAGCAAAAAAAGACAGAAAAAAATGGAACTTTCTGGTTCTAATCCCACTCCATGTAAGGTGTTTATTAGACTGCACTTACCTGAATATGATACATGACTGCCATCCAGTGCCAACAGATGGTGCCACAGGTACTGGTCCAAGAATGACGTCACAGTAGAGCTGACCATTGATGATAATCCACACGAGGACGGGCAGAACAGCATGAAGTCTTTCAGGGAGGAAATGCATGTGTGCTATCCCAAACATGAAACAGTTTAAGAGCAGGAATCCTGCCATTGTGGCTGAATGAACCAATCGGTTAGGACTGTTGATGAGCCCGGACGATACCAAAGCGGCCACATCCAAGATGGCCGCCAGTAGCAGAATAACCGGGATGCCATCTCTCCGCGACCTGGAGAAGTACTTCCTGTATAGAGCCTCAATCTGATGTTCATCGAACCTGTGCCAGACCCGGTGTAGTAAGCCAGTAGAAGAAGGAGTGACAATGACTGGTGGTTGTCTTTCACCATTCTGTTGGTTGGGTGCTGGGGAGGCCTCAGGGTCAGGCAGAGTGTGGGAGCCATGTCCGTTCAGCTTGTCTTTACCCATTGTGTCCTAGGTAATGTTGCTTCCATCCTTCAGTAGGATCTAGGCCATCTTCCCTGGAGCAACCAGCACTGGGCATGGGCATCAGCTGATAAAGGAAAGAAGTTCATACATGTAATTCATAATAATGTCTAGGCCTTTATGATCAATGATCGAATAATCTGATAAGCCGGGTCTGGAATTCATATTCGCACAATCATGCTGAGTCTGAGGGCATGGTTTGGTAGGCTCTGCAGCAGCATTCGTCCATGTTCCAGCCATGATTAAAATACGAGACTGGCATCATCTGTCCAAGTCAACAACATTCTGATACAACTGCTTAAGCATTCGATTTTGTGATTTTATAGGTGCCGTAAAGTTTCCAGTGATGAATCGCTTCATCAACTTAGATCTTAGAATCTGTCACGATAATCACCTTAAAGACTGACATGTTTGATTTTTTCAAACATTAATATTTGGTAGCAATCTAGGAAGTGAATTGAGGTACCCCACCCACACTCATGCACATACACCTGAAATACCATATAACACCTGGGATCTCTTTTGCACTATACCTCTCAAATACATAAGGTGTATACTGCTCTACTTCATGAGCTATATGATCCTAATACAAAGCCTCCAAAGTATGGCTGATACTCACATGTATACACACTAACAGAATAAGCGCTAAGGCCAGAAAAAGTAAGACAGACTCAATCAGCAATGGAGCATTGAGCCATGCTTGTCCATGCTTGGCCCAATATAAGCCGACATTGGCCCAATATAAGCCGACATTGGCTCAATGTATCCTTGCTATCTGGGGACTTTCTTCAACCTAACAAGGGGTGGGAACTATTAGTCAAGGTTAGATTTATGACATGTGGCGCAGTCTTTTCTCAATAACGACTTATACAATGGGCCCAAATAAGAACGACAGAAAAAAATCATATTGCCATGCTACATGAATCCTTCCTAAATATGGACACGTGAGATGGTGATCCCCTCTTCCGATCATCACCCACATCAACACACCTCGCTGTATCTATAGAATGCCAGGTGAACAGCCTATAGGTCTATTTGATAGCCCAATCACTGCCCAATTGCTTGCCATCATACCACGCACACAGTAGCGTAGTGGCTCATGATTAAGTCATGGCCTGACAAACATGGCCAGATGCTCGCCTCTCAGTCAGCTACAGGTGAACAGCATCACATTGGGGCACCTGTCGTTTTAGCCTATCAAAACACTGCTTTTTTTCCTTTTGAGTGTGCATGTATTCAAGCCAATGCTCAATAGTCCCCTCTGAACAGAGTGTCACCGCCTCTGGCATCGGGTTCAGTGCCATAGCAATACCATTGCAAATGAGATCAGTCCCTGATGCTAGAGGCACCTGATCTCAGGGATGTCAACACAAACAAAAACACTGATTCAAGGCCAACTGACAGCCGTCAGTCACTGATGGATGGCATTGGGGCAGTAACATTAGCCCTTTAATTGTTTTTAGTTCTATTAGAGCTTGGAGTATGATTATTTGGTTCAATATTCATCCCTAATCTTTTTAATTCCACTATCACTGCACACCGCTGGCCGCCATCACTGTGTGTGACGTCATGACCTCATTATCTGAAAGTGGGGCTTGCTGAGATCAGGTGCCTCTAGCATCAGGAACTGACTTCATTTGCAATGCTATCACTATGGCACTGATCCCAGGCTGTGACACTCTGTTCAGAAACCTGCTCAATGTGATGAGAGCAACATTGACTGCTGCATAACGGGACATTATTACTTCTCTTTTACAGCGTGTTCAAAAAGTATGGTCAAGGGTGCTAAATATACACAATTTTACATGTGAATTGCAAGTCAAAGTGAAGGTAAAATATATTACATGCTTTGTTTCTGTGCCACAAGTGACAGCCGCTTAGTGGACTTCAGCACTAGGATGTGTGACCCTTGCTGCCCCCAGTCTGAAATCAGGGTGCTCCTTATGGGTGAGAATATATATGAATTGAATTCCTTAACTGGAGGCCATTTCTCAATAATGTTCATTAGCGTTATTGACAAATGTGGGAGAGCTGTTCATTTGTTGCTCCAGTGTGTATACACCATAAGCTCCGTGCAAGAGCCGAGACTAATATATATAGGTTATCAATGGTTAGCTCAGATCCTAGTTGCTGCTAATAGGATTGCCACTATAAAGAACCAGCAATTTCCATGCCCCAGGTGCTGCCTACAGTACCTTCCAACAGGTAGCCTACATGAGGTTTGTATCATCATGAGCCAGGCCCCTCCCTATTGAAAGCCACATGAATAAGTAGCACAAAGGGGCATGTCATTTTGATGGTCAGGATCTATTTAAGGAAAAAGTGACTCAGTTTTCATTTAGTCCCAAGCCATCAGGCTCGACCGGAAAGGGCTTCCTTTGTTTTGTGCTAGATACCTCGTCCATCTACACATTCTCTACAGTGAACAGATATAGAAAGGTGACATGCCATTCTGTCTATTAGGATATTAGATACACTGTAAGAAATAACTGTTGAATCTATGAGGGATCCTTGTAAAACTGAATAGTGAACTACGGTAATTTGATAACAGTGGGGCCAGTGTAGTTTTAACAAGAATACTCCAGGTGGCAGTGTGGTGGTACAAGGTATCTCTATGAAGATAATGACATCTATGTAAAATATAACGAAGGATCTCTGGCAACTTTGGGACGAAAGATTATTCGTTAATTCAAAAACATTTTGTTTACAGTGTAGACTCACCTGACCCTTTTTAGGGCCTCATATTCTCCAATTGTTCATGGATATTCCTGTGTCGTCATAGTGCACCAATGCCTAGGATGCCATCCTACACAATAACACAGGATTTGAGCATTTTAATCTGATTTTTTGAAAGTGTGTAACGATGTAGAGTCAGGAAGAAAATGGTAGATTCTAGAGCGCTATAATGATTTAGTATGTCTCTTTGCTAATGGACTGAACAGAGTTTAGCAGTTGCTTCATCATATGATTATTGTCACTATGTATTAGGAAATGGACTATACTAATCATAACCTCTAATAGGAGGCCCTGGAAGAAGTATGGCCACCAACATATGCAATTATCATTAGGATAGCAGAACTAATGTGACTGCCTACAGGTACCTGTTATTCTTCTAAATGAGGCGGGCTTCCCTAGCCCACTTAAAAGGGTCTATATCTCCTCTTTACTAATTCCTCAGGATGTGTGTGGTGCACATATGCGCGGGCACTGACACATTCCTCTGTGAAATTGTGTAATGTAGTTCTCGCCATGAATATGACCTTAGCTGTCGAAGTGGCGTTAAACCTCTATTACTCACTCACTCACTCCTCTAAATGAGGCCTGAATGAATCAAAAGATGGTAAATATATACATGATACGTGGTCTACTTATATCTTTAGAAAATCTCTAAAAGGTCACTGGGACTTCATGCCAAGTTTGAGTATCTGGCAACCTTTTAGAATAAGGGATACAATCTGATTTACGAGACATCCTGGAACTAGAGGTTGTATTGGAATTTGATAAACGCGTGTGTCATTCTATTGCAACCAGTGATTACGGAGCAGCTACCTCACACCTGTACAACACCCACCTGGGGCTACTTCATGGAAATATATCATAAGTGGAAAAAAACAGGAGTTTGGTTATAAAAAAAACTCGTATCCGGTTCAACTATGATTAAGTATCCTTGGACAAATAAGATTATCTCTCACTATTACACATGTCATCTGTAAGGATATCTAGAGGGATAAATGTTTGAATCTTTGTTCCATAGTGTTAGTTCTAACTGTTATTATGGTACTGAGGTTTGCAGGTCAAGAATCTTTTCTTACACAAAACAAAAAAACATGAACATTATACTGTAATATGTCTCTTACACACTCTCAGCCCGAATTGTAAATCGGCAGCAAATACCGCTTAACTGGGTACATGACAATCTACTGTAGGGACTTTGGATTTGTACTAACAGCAGGTCCTAGTGTTTTCCAAAATACACTGCATTGTGCTGTAAATAGAGTCGCGCAGTCTGAGAGTGCACTGTAATTCAGCTGACAATAGAGAGGCTGTTACTTATCTAAAAGTTCCAACTAATCTTAGATTTAGTCTCAATACCCATTTTCTGTTGGAAAATGAACCACAACAAAGGAATTTTTCTTTCTTAGGTCATGCACGTTATCATGATTGTGTATGTCAGTGACAGCAAATTGAATGATTAACATAAGGTGAGGCTCCATTACGCGATTTTTTGGTACAGTCTCACCTAATTTTATCCCTATAGTGCCTAAGGTATAGGGTGTTGACATCCCTATATTGTAAACATGAGATTCAAAATTGTAAACATGAGATTTCAGGGGTTATTTTATGGGTGATCTCTCTCCTTGTGTGCCATATTTACCAACTAACCTGCACCTGCATAGACTCTGTGATTGGGTGGGAGTTCAATATATAAACATCAACACAACAAAATATAAATAACAACACAGCAGTCACACAGATCGCAGGGGCTTGTACTGTAAAAATCAAACCTGTCTGATATTGAGTTGCCGAGAGTCATCAGTGTGAAAGTCTGCAATATTTACTTTAGGTTAACTTGATTTAGTAAACAAAAAGATCTTTTGGCAACAAAAATGTGCCTGAGATTGTACACAAAACCTTCCCCACATAAACAGAAAGCTCTCTCAATCTTCTATTTACGCCTTGAAATAATAACAAATACCACTCTATAATCTGTGTTTGTGTCTGATTTTGTGAGAATAGCTCCGATTTTCAGCAAAAATCGCGTAGTGGAGCTTCACCTAAAGATGATTACATAAAAAGAACAATTGTAATTGGTCTAATCAATCATGCTACAGTGGAACAATTAATTAGCTGTTATGAATATGTACTGATAACCAATGTCTCCTTGACCCCGTCAGTTCATTACAGTGCTAATTAGTGTATAATATTTAAAACAAAGTAGCCATCTCTCATATTGCCATTCAGAGATGTACACTCATAACAGGTTATCAGTAACTCACATTTATAAGTGGTATCCCACTTGGCCAAAATCGTATTTGTAGCTGTCGGTAATGTTTAGAGAGGGGTTTGTTTGAGTCCATAAAACCATCGAAATAGCGACAAGATACGTGTTTTACCCATAGAGTGCCCCCTGGTGGCCAAACTGGGAACTAAAAATCCCACCAGGAAGTGCTTCCCCTACCCCCATGGCCCACCTGTGTTATTCCAAACAGATTTTTTCCCAGTCAAGATGTACGATTGTTTTGATTTTTCTGATCTATTTTCTGTCCCAAACTACCACTACCCAAAACTATAAAATTAAGGACACATCCATACATACCAAAATCACGTTTATTTCATACCTGCTAAAATTTGTATGTTCAAATGACCTACTAGAATGGGATGGGCATGCATTGACTTCTGAGAGAAAGCTCTCAGTGGGAATGGTTAAATGGGCTATTTCAGTGTAGAGGTAGACTAGAGAAGGGGTGAGAGAGGGAGTAGGGAGGCATATATCGATTTAGCCATGCCCACCTCTATACAAGAACACAGGTGAGACTAGACACCAGCTGGAGGAGGTGCCCACGTCAGCTGACACTCTCCCCAAGCTGTATACGGCTTTATACACCTGGCACCTGTCCACTGGAGCACCAGGATGGCTTCAGTTAAAACAAGAGGTACTGAGCTGGTGGATCTGCTGGTGCCCGAGCAGTTCATGGGGGAAATGTGACAAAGCTAGTCTTGGTGGGGGGTGGGAAGCAGGGTGGATAGGCTCTGGACATTAAATTGTGCACAGTTCAAGCCTCATCCAGCAGGATAGAGCTTGACACTCCCCTTAATTGCCTGAAGCGTTCTCTCTGCCAGATTCAGTTGTTATGTACATTTGGGAAGAATGGAATCGATTGTGTGTGTGTAATTCATTTATTTATCCTTGGGGGGCATACTCTTGAGTTGGAGTATCTTTCTTATCGCCAGCTCGGTGGTAACAGGCAGCAGTTCCAAAGTGGGCCTGCTCTGTTAGACTTATAGATGTGTGTTTTTCTTATTTACAATATTGCCGTCCACATTTATAAGGGTTGGAGGCAAAGTTGTTTGAAAGGCAATCATTTTGCCTTCGTCAATGGATCTAAAACTAGTTCTATCTAAAGATTTAGAGACAGTGGCATTTCTTGCTCTATTCAAGTGAGTCTAATTAGTTGGCTAAAATAAGCTCAGATAGAACTCAAACTGAGCCACTATGGAGAGAGTTGCTTGAGGAGGATTGCACCATTGCATTAGTGTTTCTTAAGTTGCCCTAGCCAGCTCTAGCTGATAGAGTAGAAAAGCAGAACTTAAGTTAGAAACAGCAAGCAGTTTTTGCTCCATCTGCATTTTCAGATTCTCAATAGTGCACATGGACAATTGCATGGTGACATTCATCTTTGAAGAATATATAAGTATGATTTTGAAGACGCCAAGTCGTCTCGGTTTGTTTTGATCTGCCATGACACCTTGCTCGACGAAGTAGGTCACGTGATATGGAGCTAGCCGCTGCTTTTAGTTTCGAAATAAATGTTCCTTGCAAAGGGCAATATTTTCTTTTTTAACAGCTCAATTTCTTAGGTATAGATCTAGCTCTGTATAAATTTCAAAGTGGCGCCGCTGAATATGCGAGGATTGTATTCCATCCCCGCATTGAATACGGCGTAAGTAGTACTAATCTATAGTGTTGTCGATACTAGCCATGGCATAATAACCAAAAACACAATGAGTGGGGCATACAGGGGCTGTATGCCCATGAGTGGAGTGCCCCTGCTGCCCAGGGTGCCCACAGGGCATCATGGGCAGCAGGGACACTCCACTCATGGGCATACAGCCCCTGTGTGCCCCACGTGTTGTGTTTTTGTTTTATTCTACCTCAAGCAACAACAGCAAACTACTTTTTACCCTGAGAGGGCTCAGAGAAATGGAGATCCAAGTGTAGGAAATACACATTTCTGTCCTATTGGATGCTGTTCAATGCCATTTTGATTGCGATATAGTTGATATATCTTAGCAATCATGGTTGCATCATGTTCCTTATTGTCTTAGGATCATTTTGTTTTTTTGAATTTCGAAAATCCACACAGAATTAACGTTTTTAGGGCTGAAATCGTAGGGGGTTGTACAGCAGAAAATGCCTCACTAATGACACTATTCACATTTTGTACGCCACTGCTGTGGGCATTATGGACGCAGTGCTTTAAATATATGCATTCCATATGCTTTGTTGCTTGAGGTAGAATAAAGAATCAGGGCTCGTCTTTAAGGCCCTATTCATTATTGTCTACAATGTCTCTCTTACACAATAAGCCACAAAACTATTTATGTGCCATATTCTAATTATCTCTATTATTAGAGATAAAATAGCATTGTAAGGAAACTTATTGGGGCATTATTAGGTCGGTGATAGGCGCTGGGGTCCTGGAGTTCAAAGGAGTACATAACATTTCAGGGCCGAATAGTGCATCGATTCATACTAGCCTAAAGAATATAAGTAGTCATGAAAAATATGCTAGCGAGTGGAGAATGGTTCAAGTATTACTGCCTTTTGAGATATGCATTCCAAGGATAGATTCCTGATACAAATAGTAGTAATTATTACACGGGGTCCAAGACCAATCATACCACAGCAGAAATGTTGGGTATTGCAATATAAAAAAGTGAGAAATGTAAAATTATATTATTGCTACTCATGGCAATGTTTGATATGTGTTGTATCCTTGGCATGTAGCAATTGATAATTATGGACCACAGCATGTTTAATGAGGGATGCTGATAGAGATGTAGATTGCCTGAGATTGATTAGGGAACCTGATGCAATATTGCCATGGTATCAGTCCCAGTAGACATGCAGCTGCACTGCCCAGAGACTCATGGTTTTTAATGAGGTACCAGATAAGTCGAGACTGAGATTTCATAGCTAATACTTTCATTCACATTCTATTATTATCATGCTGTTGACATATCCAGTGGGCACAGAAACGATGAATCAATGTAGAAAGATTATTGAACAACGTTGGTCAAATAGATTTCCACGTTGATTTAACATCCAGTGCCCAGTGGGATAGATCATGCGCGGGAAGTGAAAATTAGTTTGATTCCAATTGACATATACAGCAGCTCTTTTTATAGAAACCAGATCACGTTAGAGCGTGTTTTGATTAGTAGGATATGACTATATTTAGGACAGTTATGTTTGGGAGGACAAAGAGCAAAGCAGTTAACAGGTAGAAATCTACTGTAATGCCCCATGAACAAGGCGCATCTTATATGTCAGGTTTAAATCTCCCTGGATCCACAAGGGGGACACCAAGACCTTTCTTTTGATATGTTACACTCCCCCTAGTTCATAATAATAAAAGGGGCCAGGGGGCCCTAGCTACACATAGGTTTTTAAATGTTAAAAACCCATTCAGTAGAACAAACGTTGTGAATTTGTTATTATTTTTACCATATTCTAAATCTCTAGGTGTGTCTTATACGCAGGGTGCACCTTATACGCAGGGGATTACGGTACTGGGAAAGTAAAAGCCTCATATGAGAGAATCAGCGCTTATACAAGCCTATACAGTGCTCTAGGCCACTTTTTGGAAGGATTTTGAGCCAGTGAAGATCGTGAGTATATTGTAAATTGTCAGCGGGATATTTATGCCAGATTCTTGCACTGAAATTGATCAGAAAAAGCTTTATTTCTCCATTTTAGAAACATCAAAATGACCATTTGTATTCGAGCTCGCAACTTGGGGCTATAGAGACAAAGTGACTGATGAAACTCCTGGCCTAGGGGTCGATTCATAACTTAAAAAAGAAATTCTTTCATTGAAATGATCAGATTTACATATTATTTTATGGTGAGAATAATACCCTCATTGAATCAATACAACATGGTGTGAATTCCATCAAAATGGCCAATAGTTTTTATTTTGTCTCACAAACCTGAATGAGTGGTTGTTAGCAGCTTGCAGACAGAAGGGGTATACATTTGTTAATATGTGCTTTTAAGCTAAGCAAAAATGAAAAGTCTCATTAGAAGTGCTTTTTACAGAGCCATTATGAGATTGAACTGCCTGAAAGCTGAATATACCACCATTGATTCTATAAATGAATTTAGAAAAAGCATTAAGAAGGAAGATAGCAAATGTTTTATGTGATATTGAGTTTTCCTGCCATCACCTATTTTATGTTATGCTATTTTACTCTATTCATCTTCTATCTCTGTTTTTAACATTTAATCGCTTTACATGACTTTTATTGTAACTTAACCTTTTAGACCAGCTAGTCAGTTACAACAATGACTTTATAGCTCTACCCAGAGAGGGACATAGCTTGTGTACCTTATGTTAACAGGATGTTGGAATCAGTTTATAAATATGTTGAATCATATGCCATATCAAACCCACTCATCCCTAGACTGTACCTTATTAGCTACACAGGAGGCTGTTACGAACGGAATTGACTTATGACTTACCATCCAGAGAAAGCACTCAGTCAAAATGCTCCAGACATAAAAAAAAAATCATTGTCTGAAAATTTGCTGAAAGGTTAGACATCCGTCTGACATATCTAAGCACTGATTCCACCGAAGCCAATTAAGAAAAATTGGCCCAAATGCTCAATTTCAATAGGATTTGAGAGAAATAATGGATCAAAGTTTACTATTTTTTATGGTACATTCCCAATGTATTTCCCCACAATAAATTCTGGCAAAATTAAAAAAAAAATTAATTTGAGCGGGAGTGGGCGGAAATGCATCGGTCGATAAATTGGCTTCCGTGGAACACCCGTTTTACATGTGATCTGCGTCAAAAAGACACAATTTCCGAAGGGCCCCTCTTAGACGGGCCCCTTTCAGAGGCTCCGAGCTAGGGAACAAAGTAGATGATATATAGGTGTGTGCAGTATATAGACTGTTGTTTCGCATTTTTGTAACAGTTTCTAATTTAGTTTGTGTACACTTGTCTTCATACCATCAGTAGTTTCATCATAGTTTGATCCATGTTTCCGTCTACCAATTTCTTTAGAAGCTAGGGCTAGAATATGACACATTTTGCTGTGATGGTGTTGAATAGGAACTATAATGAAACTGTGTCCGGTTCCGCAGTGTTACAAAAATTACAGGTCGTCTTGTGGGTCCAAGTGGCCCACAATGTACCTGGTTTCTAGTACAGTGAACTCCCATAACCATATAGGCATGTTACGTGTCTTTGGAGAGAGAAACCTAACAGCATTCTGACCACCTTAGCTGTGTCATGATATGGATAGATGAGGGGTTCCTCTTTTATAGGTTGTCAACTAATTCTGGGCCCACAGTTTCTTGTGTGGGCCCGTACATTTCCAAAGGATGGCCCGTGTGGGAGGAGGGGTGGAGGGTCAATGTCTACCCCTGTCACTCTAATAGAAAGGTTAGGAAGGGATTTATAAGACTCATTGGAGTGGGGTGGTGAGATACAAAAGGAACTGGATCGAATGCTATAGCTAACCATTGCAGTGTGGTTGTTGGTAGAAACCTGAAGAATGCCTACCTGTGTGTGAGTTAGATGTGGCGGTATGTCTTTGTGATACGGCTGAGGATCCCTGGACGCTGAGGTGGATGCTGCAGAGACCCTCGTATACTACTTACAGTAGCCGCGTCTGAGGTGTAGGGTAGAATATCGTCTGCTTTAGGTAGTGGTATGCAATACTGCACAGGAGGAGCCTCCGCAGTGTGTAGTGTACAGCAGGATGCTGCTGTTGGTGTTAGCGGTAGCTAAATGTCGTCTGCATCAGCCAGCGTTTGCCGCGCGCCTATCAGCAGCAGACGACATCCTACACCTGTCACTCCGCGCATGCGTGCTGTGTCGTTTGGCACCTGATCAACTTAGCAAGGACACATAGACCAATAGTAATGGGAGCACCTTGTGTTGTGGGTATAGGCAGACACTCTCAGTGTACAAAATTGGGCCCAAGATTGTCCTAAGGGGTCAGGTGGGGTATATTATAGACAAATAAAATCATTGACTGTAGGGTGTAAAGTTCTGGTACCCGTCGCGGTGGCTCTATCAGTCCTTATCTCGCTTCAGCAATGGATGCGCCCAGGGGACAATGTAGGAGAGGTCCAAAGAGGACGTATTTTGTACATGACTGTATTTGTATTTATAATGAAACCTTGGATCCTGCTCATTACTTAAGAAAGGTAAGGGTGGATTTACATGCCGGGGTTTGAAAACCTCTCAGTCCCACCCCTTGCCATTTTAAGAGGTTTGAACATTTTCCCTAATCTCCCATCTTTCAAGCAGGTTATAACACATCGTTTGTCCAACGAAAAGAAGTGAAGTACTCCTGCCCCTACCCCAAATAATGTTTCCACCGATTTTCCACCCACTGCTATGAAATGAGCGCCTCCTAACCTCAGACTAACACACATAGAGACGGCTAGGGAATAAAGACTACTTCTGCTGTCATTAGTTTTTGATCTTGAATACCAATTGATTTAAATATAACATGCTTATTTTAATGATTTGATTGATATTTAAGTTAAATGCCTTGCTCTCCCTTACTCACCTTTTCCCTTCATTTCTAGGTCATCTGTTTCTGATATTCATATCGCATAGTTCTTTTATGATGTAGGTCATTTATGATGTTGGATTACATTTTTGACATGATTGTCCCATTATGATGTAGGACTATACCGTCTTTCACTCAATGTTACATCGGTGATGATATAGGGGTTCTTTCTCTATATTATTAATGTTACATGTTCTATTTTTTAGTCTATGCCAGAGTCTTAAAGCTGACTCAGCAGCATATGAAACAACATGACACACGAACCACTGCAGGACTTGTGTCTGACTCTCAGCCACCTGCACATCCCTGCCACCTGATGACTGACTAATGATACACCTCCAGGAGACTCCAGGTGTTGATAAAGCTATCTGACGCTGTTGCTCACACTGATTAATGAGCTTCACATTTATCATTGGGACATCTGAAGTGTTAAGAGCTGATTCCACATGTGTAATCCAACCGATTTCTTTTTCTATACTTCTGATATTTGTAATATGTATTATATAGCATCGGATTAAGGCTATTTCATCGCTTTAAGCAGGTATTCCATTGCCGTCGGTCGGCCGTATTTTTACTAATCCAACCGAGTTTTTCTATACTTTTGTATAATAAAAAAAAATGGGATTAGCAAAATCTTGGCCGACCATGGGCAATGGAATACCTGCTTCAAGCAGGTATTCCACTGCCATCAGTCGGTCGACTGATTGTTCCATACTTTTGCAATATTAAAAATAATTGGATTAACGAAAATTCGCTTGACTGACTGCAGTTGGGCCGGCGAATTTTGGCTAATCCAGAGATTTGTGATATTTAACTTTGAATCTGGTTTTATTTTAAAAAAAAGAACCCAGCAAATTGTCGTCATCTGTCGCCATGATTGGTCATCAATGGTGACTGCTTTTGGAGTGATAACTCATTCCGTCATCTTTCGCCACTGTGTGCTAGACTCACGTGGCATAGCAACTGCTATTCCCGGTGATCTTGTGCTATAATGATGTCGTGTTCCATCTAGTGACATGTGTGAGCCACTTCACACAGGTTGATGAGGACTCACAAAAATTTGCTGGAAAGAGCCGACAACTTTTGGAAAGCCCTCCTATCAGCAATATCAGGCTTTGTAATTAGTGGTGTTTGTGATATGAGAGAGAGGGTGGGGTTTGAGATAACAGAGTGTGTTTGTGTTGTGTCTGATACCACAGTGCTAGGCCTGATGTCTGATATCAGATCATTTTGTTAGTGCACTACGATCGCCTTAATGCCATTTTCATGGGAACTTAGGTACGACATGGAGGGTACAATCAAAGAAATGACCTCCTCAGAGAGGCTATGACTGTCAGTTAAACCTTTGAAGATATCTTCACCCCTAGTGAAAACGACCGGTTAACGACAACAGGTGTATGGATTTAATGAATCCAATGCTGGAAGTGTCGATTCACCTACAAGACTCTTTTATAGTGTATAAGATATAGGATACAATGACATAGCATGGCCAGGCATGAAAAGCAGAAACTGCACGGTAAAAATGCTATCAAATATTGGTGATTCTCCAGTAACTTTGGGACAAAGTTTTAACCTTTATTTTTTACAGAAATTCTTTGTTACGTTTGGAGCCAGCACTTCACTGTACTGTCACCAAGAGGGTGTTGCCAAAAGATAACGAGGAAGAACCACAAATTTATTTCAGAGAGTACTGAGGAAAACGTGTAGGCCTATGGCCTAACTCGTTTGCGTCGTATTGACAGAAGAGTGCACAGGAAACTCTTTTTGAGATATGAAAAAAACCTGCATGTTTCGTCTTAGCAATTATCAAAACAATTGTCTAGCAACACAAATATGTGCACGTTTTTTGGGGGTTCATGTTTCTACTTTGGCAAGACCCTCCTGGGGCTCCAATATAAAATCTGCACTGTTTCCCTGGGTTACAGTTATGGTGGTTGATGTGGTAGATTTAACAGTTATTTCTTAGAGTGCAGATCAGTTTACATGCCATGTGCTTCACCTGTGTAGGGTGTGGCACGTCATGTGGGATATGTAGCTGAGGTAATCAGTGATACAAGGTATATGCACTGGTCACCAAGTCACACTATACTAACCAACCAATACATGGCCAGTCTGACTCAATATAGCATTTGTAACAAGGGCGTGGTCACTCATTAAAACCTTTAAGGGCTGCCTGATCTCTATTTCTTAATGGTCACGATGCACTATGTCGAACCACACTACTGCATTAGTGCATCATGCTGATCGGTTGTGAATGCATCATCACTGTCGGCATGGTGCATGATTAGGACGCCGCCCTGGAGGGTATTGCCAAAAGAAAACGAGGAAGTATGTCTGTAAATCTTTTCAGAGAATGCTAAGGAAAAAGTGCATGGTCTAACTCGTTTTCATAGTATTTACAAAAAAAAAATTAAATATTCAATGTTTTCAGTGGTTATCCTAAGGGAGTGGAGATTATTTATCAACAGGGGGTGGGTTTTTGCAGGGCTGTGTGAAATTCTTTTTACGCCCCCCCCTCAACGGCAGTCAAAATTTTTTGGGCCCCCTGTCGGAGGCGCGGAGAATCTTTGATCTTTTGCTCCTCTCTTTGATTTATAGTAGCGAGCAGCCTTTTTTTTTGCTAAAAAGAGGGTAAATCTTTTTATCCCCCCCTCAAGAGGGGTCAATTTTTTTAGCCCCCCCCCCCACGCAGGAATTCTTAGGCCCCCCTCAAACTCACCACCACCCCCTGTTGATGAATAATGACCACTCCCTAACACCTGCTTATTATAGGATCGGTGTTTATTCCAGACCTGTGACAGTAAATGCCCACCTTAATAAGCTGTCATATCGATCGAAATACTGGTAAGAGAACAACAGGAGGGTCTTGCCGAAAAAGAAGAGGAAGAACCTCTGTAAATTCTTTCAGAGAGTACTAAGGAAAATGTGTATGGCCTAACACATTTTCATCGTGTTGACAAACAAATATACAGCAAAATGCATGGAAAACTCTTTTTGAGAAGTGAAAAAAAAACGTGCACATTTCATCTAAACCATTATCCAAACAATGTTTTAGCAATACAAAAACGTGCACGTTTTCTTTTTGGTTTTACATTTCCCTATTGGCAAGACCCTCCTGGTCTATATGAAAATGAATCCATCTTGCTTTCTCCTTGCTCGAGGCTTTCTTCGATATACCTGATTCAAAAATCAGCGACGATCAGGTGATCCTACTGTAGGGGTTCGTTCCCCCGTCAGGTGCACAGAGCATTCAGAGGGACTGTTCACTTGATTGTGTCACTCCCCCTATGTATACCATACCATCCAGGGTAGTTGGAAGGTGGAAATGTCAGTGGGGCCATGTTGGTGACAGGGTATGTCAGGCCAGGGGAAGTAGCTCAGGGGTAGAGCTTCTGCTTCGAAGTTGGAGGGTCTTGGGTCGAGTCCCGGTTTCTCCATGACATTTTCTGCTGACCACTACATTGGTGGAGAACCCGAGTGGTCCTGACCCGTGTGAGGGGGGGGGGCTACGAGAGCTCAGTACCTGGGCGGGTATGGTATAAACAAGCACTTCGACCTGCTAGTGCTGAGGAACTTGGAAAAAGGTGGCACACACAGCCGTTCCTGGGAATAGGAGCCTATACGGGTTGTGCGTGACTCAGTGGGTGTGTTCTGCAATCTTGATGTGGCTATTTCCAAAAAGAAAAAATGAAACATGGATTGTCATGGTAAGTACCTCACTGCCCACACACATGCTGAACTGCACCCTTCAAAAGGTAATCGCTATCCTATACTGAAAAGGTGGTTGCTTCACCCTGAATCAGGCTGTGGTCAAGAGAACTTAGAGCTCAGTCACTCAGAAGGTTGGTGTTTTATGCTGAATAAAGCTTGAAGTAGGTGCCCTCTTTTCATACCAAGTTATGCTCTGCTTTACATGCTTACTTCCACTTACCATATTAGACTGAAAAGTCTCTGCCCTTGTCTAAGAATAGTAGGTCCTACACTGTTAGATACCTGATGGTGTCCCATTCTCGTTCAAGTAGACTAACTTGATAGTTAAGAATTTAGACATGCCTTACTGATCCACTACAGTACTCAGACTGAGAAGGTACTAGACTGCCTGCCTTCTCCAGACTAGGTACTTCCTCGAACTGGCATGAGCACTTTTGTGCAACACAACATACAAGTTAGGACTACAAGGAAAGTAAAGAGAGTACTGCAGGTGAGGCACTTCCTAGGCAGAACTGCCTTTTCCAATAAGAGCAACCTCCAGAGCCTTTCCAGTGGTGGCGTGAGTAGCTTTTCTCAGTTCCCTTTTATACACTAATACGAATCGAAGTAAGTATACAGATAAAAAAAAAGGCCTGGAGTTGTGAGTCTGTGCAGACTAAGTTGCTATAAAACTAACTTTGCTTGAGAGGAATTCAGTGGGCACAGAACGTTGCATCAACGTTGACAACCCATTAAAATTGTGCCGATGGTGTTGATCAACCTGTCTTCAACAATTTTTCAATTATTCTATTTAAATATTGTCAACCATCACCATTTCAACATCCAATCAACAGTTGACATATCTATGTTGAAATATTGCACAGCCAAAAATAATTTTCTTATAAAAAAAAAACAACTTGATATAAGAAATCTTTTCTAGTTATGAGGAAAGTTCTGGTTATAAGATTCATCAGTCATCTTGTCTTAAGAAAAATCAAGTTTAGAACAAATCTTGAGTTGACTTCTTGATTTAACTTTTCAAGATTATTTTTCTTAAGAAGTTTTTTTCTAAAAATTGGTAGTCTTGTCCACCAGGTAACATTATTTATTTTATTATCTTAAAACCAGAAAGTCTAATTTCTTGATATGAGATTTATTAAACTAGAAGTGTTTTCTTACATCTAGAAAAGGGTTGAACTAAGATCTCGTTAGAAATTGGCCAAGCAATATTATCTAACATGCCAGGTAAGTATTATTTTCGTAACATAAGCATATATACATATATATACAAGGTGCTAGCACTACCTGTTATGGTGAATTATTTGCAAAACAAAGTACAAATTTCTAGCTTAAACTCAGTCCTGAAACATTAGATGTGGTAAAATAATGTGAAAACTGAAGGAAACCTATTTGGAAATTAATTTAGTATCATGTCCATTAGCCTGATAGTTGATTGAGGGGAATTCAAGGCATAAAGGTAGCTAAACACATTTTGCGTAGATAATATGATAATGTAAGGGTGGAATGTGCCACAGCCTTTCATTAAGTCAAAGACTTTGAATAAAGGTCTTATTCACTTATGAAAATGTGGCTTCAAAGAGCTGCATGTAATCTGATGAACCTCTGTCACTGAGGTAGCCTATATCTAGAGCATTTCCATAATAGATAAAAAATCATATCCACTATAAAAACAAGGATATTAATGTATTTGAAATACTGAAAATGAGAAAATATAACTTATTTTAAGATAAAGTATCAGTAAGTTTATCTTGAAATAATCCTCTTCCATGAGAATTATTTACTTCCTTTAAGAAATATTCTAGAAAATTGAATCTTGATTTGAGAATAAATTACTTGATTCAAGAATTTATTTTTTAATATTGAAATTCTTAATTCAAGTAAGCTGGACATACCAAGATTTCAAGTACAATTTTGCTATGTGGTGGACAAACTTGTTTTTAGTTAATTTTACTTAAAATGAGGAATAATTTCTTAAAATAAGAAAGTTATTTTTGGCTGTGTTTTCTCAATTCAATGTTGACTCAACATTGATTTGTCAATGTTGAATCAACAATATCGATTTCAATGGTGCTTCAATTTTGATTCAACATTGACATGTCAACGAAAAATCCCCTAACAACTATCAACGTTGTTTCAACATTGTGTCAATGTTAAATCAACATAGAAATACAAATTTGAATCAGTGCTGATGGTAAGATGTTGAATCACAGTTGGTTTTAATTATGTAGTGTCAACTTTCAAACTCAACTATATTTCAACCCTGAATCAACTGTTGATATGCAAATGTTGTTTCAACACTGAACTGCTGAATCAACGTTGATGTGCCCAGTGGAAAAGAGTTAATAATGTGAAAACCATTGCTGTGGAACAAAACACGATGGGTTAATTGTACTTTATAACAAAACGTAATTATTTTTATACAAAAAGAGTCTTTTGGGATCTATTGCACTTTGGAACCAAGGCATGTTGGGATTTATTGAGCCTCTGAAAATAAAATAGGAATAAATAACTTATTTTATCTGTGAAGGATGACTCAAAACGCCCCCTACATATTGGAACTCAAAAGTGGCCATCTCCTTATCTTTTTCTTTTCGGAATAATGTATGCCTTATGGGGGGGGGGGCTATCTCAAAACCCCAAAATGGGTTTATTGTATTTTGGAACTAAATTCTTCATATAATATATTTTTAAATAATAGGGATTATTGGTTCACAAGACTGATATTCAATTTTAATGTGATTTATTGTGATTTAACTTAGTAGAAGTGCGACGTTCAGATATAAGCTTAGAGCTTGACACACTGTGCGAGGCCAGCCTCCAGATGTGGGCGATAATTGATGAAGGTGTAGGAAAGAAGGGAGTAAAGGTCAGGGTCCTTGTAATCTAACCATGCCCGGGCGTCCTGCTGGTCCCTACAGTACCCCTTACCAAAACAACTGAAAGTAGAAATAGGCAATGTATTCTCACTTGCTAAAAGAGTCGAAGCGCCATATTAGTCTGTATATGCATTGAGCACTTATTGGTTCCAAAAAGCTGGTAACCCTACCATTTAGGATTATTCAAAACTATTTTTTGTACTATCTTTATTCAAACTGTGACCCCAGGAGCTATTCACAACTACTGGTTCTCTGAAGACCTGGCACTTACAGACTGATATGACAGTCGGCCACAGTATGGGGTCTCAAATAGTAAATATGGGCTACTGCTCTATCTAATATACAAATACATCAAGTCCCAGAGAAAACCTATTTCCCATAAGTTCAGGACTCCCCTCTGCACACCAGTGGATTTAATAGATAAAATGTATATATACAGGATTTTATAAAATAGGACCTAACATTTACATATATACGTTGGGTCCTATTTTCTAAAATGATGGCGCATCCCTTTATACGATTTACAGTCTGGATAAGTGCCGGGGCGTTCATTATAATTTCAACCAGACTTTACCCCTGCCCGTTGTTCGAGGCCAGCGCTTATTCAATGGTTGAATTAAAGTGATATTCAATACCCATGTGAGTGGCAAAATTAAAAAAAAGGGAAACAGTATCCTACTTGCTCATGCCACCATTGGCACGGAGGTAGTTGTTGGCATGGAAGAAAACTCCTGAAGCCTCAGCGAAGTATTCATAAGAAGTGAACATATCATAGGAGTTGACATCCCATGTAGCTGCAGTCCGGGCCTGGTAGAAGGCTACGTCTATCTGTAAGAAGCACCATGATATAACTTACAATTACATCTAAAGTTAACTTTCAATGTAATGCCAAACTCTCGGAGACAAGCTGTATGACCAACTCATAGTTGACAAGTCAGTACCGGCAAACATACTGGATGCAGAAGTACTTGATTAAGATGAAATAGATGTGGCTTTCAAGGTTTCCGAGCTGAAGGCCATTTCTTAAGGTGCTGCGATCACTCACTGCCATACGACTACAAATGCCAATGATATTCCTATGCAACTTGAATGACACAGCCATTGGATTCCGGATTAATCATGCCACAGTTGAGCCCTTCGTCAAAACATTTGTGTAGATAAATCATCTGATATACAGGCAGAAGACCACTAAAGGATGCTATGTTGTTACTTGTTGACCACGTGGTTATAATGTTTAAAAACTCAGTTTAAAATGAAGTATTCCCCATGGCATGGTTGACTGGTGTACATGTACCCATCCCTAAAGCGGTGATTCCACCAAAGATGGTTGTTGGCTGATTATGCCATCGGTTTGCATCGTTAACGCATGGGTAATGCATCGGCGATGCATCAGCAATGCATTGGTGACGTTTTAGGACCATTGCCCAGCTGTTGTCCAGAAATTGTTCAGTAATCGGGTTGTGTGAAAGAGTTCAAAATTGTCCTTCACTTTCCATTGCTGCTGCATCCCCAATGCTTCGCTATGCTTCACAATATGTGGCTGATAATATCAAATCAGTTTGACTATCGGCCCAACAATCCTAACCGAATTCTCTTTTCCCTATGGTGGAAGGGGTAAAAAAAATAATCACTGAATTTTCTATATTTAAGAAATCTGCCCACTTTCGGCCTGACAATGTCAATGAAAATCATCAGTTTTCTTGGAATCACCGCTTAAGGGATTTGTACCAACATAAAGAACTGACAGTCAGTTACGTAACTGCCACTACCTGGCAAGCTCCTAGAGAAGTTAATCCACAGCCTGTTAATAAAACACCTAGAATACAACAACTTGTTGCACCAATATCATTATGGGTTCAGAGAGAGGGTCCTCAAAACTCAGATGCAGTCATGGAAGTACTTGAGGACTTGTAAGGGTAAAATCACCATGGCAACCTATGTCGACTTTTGCAAGGCTTTCGACAGCATAAATCACACCTCACTAGTATCGAGGATAAATCCTCTTAGAATACTGGCAAAAATGAAAATCTGGCTGTCAGCCTACCTGGAACAGAGGAAGAACAAAACTGTAGCTAACAAGTGGACTTCGGGGTGCCACAGGGGTCAACCATAGGTCCATTATTATTCGTACTATTTATAAGTGACCTCTTTGACACCCTGACCAAAGCTAAGACAGTACTATAATTTTTATTATGCTGATGGCATAATAATGTATGTGAGCGGAAATGACATTGACATGGTAAATAGAAGCATGCAAACTGACATAAGAGCACTTCATGTTTGGTTAAATTGTAACTTTATGATGGTAAATAAAGACAAAAGTATGGTGATGATATTCGGTCCAAAACACAAGCTGCAACAACTCCCACCACCTGAAATCTACATGGGCAACAATTTGCTAACAGTAACCAGCACATACTGCTACTTAGGAGCTGAATTAGATGGTGCACAAAGGGAGTGATCATTTTTTGACAACAAGGTTTGTGGGGGGGGGGGCTGGTGGGTTGGGGGGTCAGAATCTTTTCAACCCCTTGATTAAGGGGGTCAACATCTTTTCAACCCTTTATAGGGGAGAGTCGACATTGATGTTGGAGAGGGGGAGGTCAAAAGTTTTTTGAGCATCTGCGCAAATCTCCACCCCGTGTTAAAATGGTCACTCCCTAACTGTAGGCCTACAACGCCATATTAACAAGCTGAAAAAGGGCAAAGGAAACAAGCTGTTCAACAAGTTAGATGAGGTGCTACCTGAGCAAGGATGATAGCCTGTTAGTATACAGGACGATGCTAGCCCCATCGTTTGATTACTGCAGTTTCTATACCGGGGGAACTCAGACCAGCAAGCTAAACAAACTTCCAAGACTACAGAACCAAGCAATCATAATAAGTTGCAGACTGGCTGTATGTGGCAACGCTCGCTGAAAGAAGAAGGCACCAACTACATTGGTACTGATGTGAAAGCGATCTGCAGGGTGAGAACTGGACATTATGAGAAAATTGTTCAGTAATCGGGTTGTGTGAAAGAGCTCAAAATTGTCCTTCACTTTCCATTGCCGCTGCATCCCCAATGCTTCGCTATGCTTCACAATAGGTGGCTGATAATATCAAATCAGTTTGACTATCGGCCCAACAATCCTAACCGAATTCTCTTTTCCCTATGGTGGAAGGGGTAAAAAAAATGATCACTAAATTTTCTATATTTAAGAAATCTGCCCACTTTCGGCCCGACAATGTCAATGAAAATCATCAGTTTTCTTGGAATCACCGCTTAAGGGATTTGTGCCAACATAAAGAACTGACAGCCAGTTACGTTACTGCCACTACCTGGCAAGCTCCTAGAGAAGTTAATCCACAGCCTGTTAATAAAACACCTAGAGTACAACAACTTGTTGCACCAATATCATTATGGGTTCAGAGAGAGGGTCCTCAAAACTCAGATGCAGTCATGGAAGTACTTGAGGACTTGTAAGGGTAAAATCACCATGGCAACCTATGTCGACTTTTGCAAGGCTTTCGACAGCATAAATCACACCTCACTAGTATCGAGGATAAATCCTCTTAGAATACTGGCAAAAATGAAAATCTGGCTGTCAGCCTACCTGGAACAGAGGAAGAACAAAACTGTAGCTAACAAGTGGACTTCGGGGTGCCACAGGGGTCAACCATAGGTCCATTATTATTCGTACTATTTATAAGTGACCTCTTTGACACCCTGACCAAAGCTAAGACAGTACTATAATTTTTATTATGCTGATGGCATAATAATGTATGTGAGCGGAAATGACATTGACATGGTAAATAGAAGCATGCAAACTGACATAAGAGCACTTCATGTTTGGTTAAATTGTAACTTTATAATGGTAAATAAAGACAAAAGTATGGTGATGATATTAGGTCCAAAACACAAGCTGCAACTCCCACCACCTGAAATCTACATGGGCAACAATTTGCTAACAGTAACCAGCACATACTGCTACTTAGGAGCTTAATTAGATGGTGCACAAAGGGAGTGATCATTTTTTGACAACAAGGTTTGTGGGGGGGGGGGGGCTGGTGGGTTGGGGGTCAGAATCTTTTCAACCCCTTGATTAAGGGGGTCAAAATCTTTTCAACCCCTTATAGGGGAGAGTCGATGTTGATGTTGGAGAGGGGGAGGTCAAAAGTTTTTTTGCGCATCTGCATAAATCTCCACCCCGTGTTAAAAATGGTCACTCCCTAACTGTAGGCCTACAACGCCATATTAACAAGCTGAAAAAGGGCAAAGGAAACAAGCTGTTCAACAAGTTAGATGAGGTGCTACCTGAGCAAGGATGATAGCCTGTTAGTATACAGGACGATGCTAGCCCAATCGTTTGATTGCTGCTGTTTCGATACCGGGGGAACTCAGACCAGCGAGCTAAACAAACTT
Source organism: Acholoe squamosa (assembly GCA_949317995.1). NCBI lineage: Eukaryota > Metazoa > Annelida > Polychaeta > Phyllodocida > Polynoidae > Acholoe > Acholoe squamosa. The sequence goes on along the minus strand of OX439049.1, from coordinate 30,351,968 downwards.
CCAAGACTACAGAACCAAGCAATCAGAATAAGTTGCAGACTGGCTGTACGTGGCAAAGCTCGCTGAAAGAAGAAGGCACCAACTACATTGGTACTGATGTGAAAGCGATCTGCAGGGTGAGAACCGGACATTATGAGAAAATTCCATCATACACACGCATAAGGAAGTGGGATCACCTGCCTGAAGTTACACAAGAAGGCGACAACATCAATACAATCATTTACAAGACTGATAAAGCAATAAATTCATTCAATAATAAACTTTATCGTATTTCCGAATACATTATGATAACAAGGACACTATCCTAACTAAGCCATAACCTAATAAAGTAGTTAAAATTTAACAAGATCACTCCTTTCCACAATATGACCATCTTTTTCAGACTTAACACTTATTATTCTCACTTATGTACCTTACTAAGTATTGCATACGACCGTGGCTGGTTATTAACTATACTATCTTCCGTATTTCCAGCTGAAGAACGCTGCTTCTAAGTTCTAAGGGCGGTCACGTACAATAAACATGATCCACGCTGAAAATATATGGCTGAAAAAGGTATTCTGTAGTGATCACCTTTTGTCATCTTAAAGATGATGACTGGGGAGAGTACCCGGTGATCTTTGAACTAATCATATTCGATCACCCTGGGTGATCGCTACAGAGTACCTGTCTGACCAGATCAGAGAGGAGTTAGTAAATGATTATTTCGTCATTAATTAACATACTTTAATTATCTTTTCCAAATAATTGCATAATTTTCCCCTGTCCTCCCACAACCAGTTCTTTATTGCGGGAACTTAATTTACAGCTAACCTATGTCATATTGAGACATATTAGATGTTTGTATAACAAATGACAGCTACTCCCTATGGTTTTAACTATACTTTCAGTGACAAAAGAGGTGTCCATATTTACACATGTTTATGCCTTTGATAATGTTGCCAAAATTCTGTTCTTTAATCAACTGATATTCCAGTGTGAAAATAAGGATCAATGTATCTCACATGATGGGTATTGTATATCCCATTGTTGTATACTAGGGCCCCCTGGTGGCAGAAAAATGTCATCAAAGTGATAACCCTAGGTGATCATCATGATCACCTTGGGTCATCATTGTCGAAAGAGGACCTTAAGTCATCAATACAGAGCACCTTGATATAGGCCTATATTTTCAGTGCATCCAATGTCAGGTGTAACTAAAACATTTTGGCTGATAAAGATAAGGTTAATAGATGACCAATCTTATAGCTAGGTGATAATTGTAATGATTCTGATACTGCTATGTAAAAACACCATACTTCTAGGCTGCAGCAGCTGTGCTTGCCAAAGGACCTTATACTTATTGTTAGAGTACCTCATCACGTGTGTCGTCATCCAGTCCATAGCCATGAATAGTATGTGTAAACTCATGCACCATAATGTTGGTCTGTCCTCCGTATGGGTCATCCTTGTTACACAGGATGTTATCATCAACACAGGTACCCCGCGATCCACCTAGTCCCGCCAGTGAGTCATACTTACGGCCGTCTCCCGTACATGTAATGGCACATTTTCCCTCACATCGGTCTGTATTTGGGAAAGGTAGATACAGGTCATGTTTGTGCGTGTCAGATGTCATACAGGTTCGAAGGGATCATGTAGGTGAGTGGCAGGTGTCATACAGGTAAGTAGTAGTCATGTAGGTGAGTGGTAGGTGTCATACAGGTAAAAAGGAATCATGTAGGTGAGTGACAGGTGTCATACATGTAAGAAGTGATCATGTAGGTGAGTGACGGGTGTCATACAGGTAAGTAGTAGTCATGTAGGTGAGTGGTAGGTGTCATACAGGTGAAAAGGGATCATGTAGGTGAGTGACAGGTGTCATACAGGTAAGAAGGGATCATGTAGGTGAGTGGCAGGTGTCATACAGGTTAGTAGGGGTCATGTAGGTGAGTGACAGATGACATACAGGTTAGAAGGGATCATGTAGGTGAGTGACAGCTGTCATACAGGTAAGTAGTAGTCATGTAGGTAAGTGGTAGGTGTCATACAGGTAAGAAGGGATCATGTAGGTGAGTGGCAGGTGGCATACAGGTAAGTAGTAGTCATGTAGGTAAGTGGTAGGTGTCATACAGGTAAAAAGGGATCATGTAGGTGAGTGACAGGTGTCATACAGGTAAGAAGGGATCATGTAGGTGAGTGGCAGGTGTCATACAGGTAAGTAGTAGTTATGCAGGTGAGTGGTAGGTGTCATACAGGTAAGAAGGGATCATGTAGGTGGGTGGCAGGTGTTATACAGGTAAGTAGTAGTCATGTAGGTGAGTGGTAGGTGTCATACAGGTAAGTAGTAGTTATGCAGGTGAGTGGTAGGTGTCATACAGGTAAGAAGGGATCATGTAGGTGAGTGGCAGGTGTCATACAGGTAAGTAGTAGTCATGTAGGTGAGTGGTAGGTGTCATACCGGTAAGTAGGGGTCATGTAGGTGAGTGACAGGTGTCATACAGGTAGGTAGGGTCATGTAGGTGAGTTGCAGATGTCAGACAGATAAAAAGGGGTCATTTATGTGAGTGACAGGTGTCATACAGGTAAGCAGTGGTAATGTAGGTGAGTGGGGGTGTCATACAGGTAGGTAAGGGTCATGCAGGTGATTGGTAGGTATCATACAGGTATAGGTAGGGGTCATATAGGTGAGTGGCAGATATCATACAGGTAAGTAGGGGTTATGTAGGTGAGTGGCAGATGTCATAAAGGTAAGCAGTCGTAATGTAGGTGAGTGGCAGGAGTCATACAGGTAAGTTGGCATATAGTTAAGTCGCAAATGTCCTACAGGTAAGTAGGGGTCATGTAGGTGAATGACAGATGTCATATAAGTATTTAATAGTCATTTAGGTGAGTGGCAGGCATCATACAGGTAAGTAGGGGTCATATAGGTGAGTGGCAGGTGTCATATAAGTAAGTAGCGGTCATGTAGGTGAATGGCATGTGTCATACAGGTAAGTAGATGTCATGTATGTGCATGGCAGGTGTCATACAGATAAGTAGGGGCCATAAGAGTGAGTGGCAGGTGTCATACAGACAAGTAGTGGTCATGCAGTTGAGTGGCAGATGTCATACATTGTAAGTAACGATCCTGTAGGTGAGTGACAAGTGTCATACGGGTAGTTGAGGTGTGATACAGGTAAGTAGGGGTCATGAAGATGAGTGAGCGATTTATTTGGGGGGGGGGGTGGTGAGGGGTATTTGCCTCTTTTGGGCCTGAAATCAAGACGAAAATAGGGAACTATACATGAGGGGGGCGCCCCCCACCTTTTCAAAATCCTGGATGTAGGTGAGTGTAAAATCTCATACAGGTATAAGGAAGGGGCATACAGATGAGTGGCAGGTGACATATAGATATTAGCTGGTATGCTGGGGGCATAATGAGATATCGGTAGGTAGGCCATGTTTATGAAATATAAGCTGAAAGTCCACTATGCATCATAGGGTGCAATTTTGAGCTAGTTGCAATGAATACAAATGGAGAGAGTTGTATGGTCTGTTGCATAATGGACCCCAGTATTAAAATTTTCATTCCTGCAATCACTTGAAGAGCAAAATTTGATGCAATCTGCATAAAGGCATCTTAGTGCAGTTTACAATAAAGCCCAGTACATGTCACAATTGAGTATCATGCGAGAGTTAGTTTGATTTAACTGCAGACACAGTGCAATTTCTAGTTGCAACAAGGTTTAGTCTCACATTTGACTCTCGCCTATACCTGCCAGTCGTCCCCTATTTTCACTCTTACAAGAGGACCCCCTTCATACTGGGTAGCTGCTTTGGCACATAGATAGAAAGTCAAACCCAAACACAAAGTTCTTTTGTTTTAACAATTTCTCTGCCTTTCAAATGAATTTGAATGCGATGAAGGTTTCATTGTTTTATCGCATGTGTGGAACAATGGCTAATACGGGTATTCTTTATGACGTTACCTTTACACTCAGGGGTATCTCGGTACATGATGTACTCAGGAAAGATGGTGGTGCCCTCAGCCATGGTAAAAACACCAACCGCCCCGTTTTTACACAGCGTCTTCCATACCAACACTGGCATGTTTGCACACTGCAACCATACTATCTTCAGGGCCTATATGAATTACAAACAAAAAGGGAAAAAGGTGCTTTCAGCCGAAATAAATCATATTGAGCAGATTATTCAATTCTCACACCAGGTATGGCTGGAATTCGTTTTTGGTACGACGTGGTAGTCCCAGTTGTAGTATGTTACGAAATTACCACCAGTACTATGGGTGTGGACCACTTAATTCGACATGGTGACACGGACATTTCTTAAAATTGACATTTGACATGGGCCTTAGTGACATGAGTCAAACAATTAGTGACATGACATAGGTGTTTTCTTAGATTTGACATGGGACATGGTAGGCTCTTGGAGGTGACATGTGACATGGGGATTTAAGTGACATACGACATGTCCATTTCTTAAAATCGACATGTGACATGGGGGACCCCCCATCCACAACCCCAGTACTGGACTCCAGTTTCAACTGCTCACACAATTTGTGGGACTGAGTTGTCAGTCCTATCATGCAGACCTCTTGCCATCATAGGATACCAGTCTGCTTTCTACTGTCTGTCAATATGTTTTGAATTCTGGAAGCATTCTATTTTTGGACATTTGTAGTATCACTATCAGAGGTACAGTAGGTTAGGCAAAGCTTATAAAATAGAATTAGATGCTACCAGCACATTCCAGAACGTGGGCTCATGATTGAAATCGAAACAGTGAATTTATTCATTTCAACGCAGTATTCAGCACTTGTAGTCTAGCATATATACATACAGTGTTGAGGGTGATGTTGTCCACTGTCTCAGTGGCTGATATCTCCAGTCTGTCAGTGCCTGTTTCTGGATACTGGTTACCTTCCTGGTCCAGATACACATAGCGGAAGTTGTGCTCCTCCTCCAGTACTGCCTTATCATTGTATGGTCGGAACCTGATGTGGGCCCCGAATGACTTGTCCCTGCACAGAGATTAATGATTTTGATATTTAGACATGTTCATGTACACTTGATACACTATACTGTTGAGTAAAATGCGGTCAATAGTTTAACAGTCAGTGCTAAATGATGTTGATCAGAAAATAGAAAAAGTGAACACTAATTCTGTGCAGTGAAAAAGCATTATTATTCCAGCTAGATTTACACGGCTAGTGCTATGCAAAGAGGGAGAAAAGACCATAATTATACAAGTGTAGTAGGGGAAATGGAATGGGTAATAAGAAACAGGAGGAGCCGGGGAGATCAACTAGGGAAATCCCAAAAGGGAGTGGGCAGGGTAGAGGGTGTAACTGAGGGTCAGGAGTAGAGAATCAAGAAAGGGTGAAGAATAACATCATTTAGACTACCAGAATACAGTTTGTTTAGTCTCAAGAACATGATACATTCTTTAGAAAAGCATCAAGCTTCCTATAAAGAACAGACACTAAGCGGTGGAGACATCTGGTGTTTGGCACGGGAAGCACTACTTAATACATAATTTCTGGCACTTACTTGAGGAAGCAATACGAGAAGGTAACAACATCCCACAGAACATTGAGGGTTTGATCCCAGGGTTTGATGTGCCAGATCTCCATTGCTTCTGCTGCCCCACCTAGCCTCCCAATACCTAACCCACTTTCCTTCTTTTTTTTTTATTTAGATTTAAAGAAAATATTTTGGGGGTAGCTTTGTTCTACTACCATTCGTTTTATTCATGCCATCACAGTCCACATGTTAGTTTATATTCAGTCTGCTTTTTGCCATACATGCCCTATATTTTTCTTCATGCAGGAGATTGATAATCATCTATAGTTCACCTTGAATGACGTTGAGGAGAGGGCAAAAGTTACACACTTTCAGACCAGACAACACTGTCATCCTGTATTATGTGCCATTTCAATCTAATGGATTATCAAAAATAAACTCGTAAAAGGGACAGAGAATCTGCCTTTATTGATACGTACATTTGACCAGTCAGGGGTTTGAAGTTCTCGATTATATCCGGAGTTGGTGGTGGTACGCTGAGGGCACCTACAGATTGAAGACACAAGTTAGTGTAAATATGAGGCCCCGGCACATACGAGGGCTAAAAGAGATCTTCAAGTGCTTTTCGACATCTGTGACAGTTGGCCATTTATAAATTATCTTTTCAATTATTTGGATGATTGAAGGTAAAACCTACCTTGCAGGAAGGCTAATGTAATACATATAACAAAGAGCAGCATGTTGAGAGATATGTCCAATGGTGTAGAAGCAGGTAGTGAGACAATGGTGGTAATGCGGCTCCTGCTCCTATCGTGGGAACCACCTGCTGCCCAACCTCTATATATCCTCAAGTTAACAATCTGAAGTACTCACCTGGTCATGCACCTTAATCCTTTATGGACAATTTAATACATTACGTTACCAGTTATATCCATTAGTTATGATGCATGAATGTAGCCCTGGCGAGTCACCATGCCCGCATTCATGTATTAATCCTGCAGGAGGGTGTTGCTCCTATAGTAGAAAGAAGAGTTGGCTAAAAATGCCCTTGTTTCCAGTCCTTTCTTTTCATGTAGCTATAACTTTGTTGCTCACAAGTGGACATTCAAACACGGTGCTCAAAAAGGGGATTTGAGTAGGTACCTAGTTGGGAGAAGTCAGTCAGTATAATATACTATAGAGTGTGTGACATGAGTAGGTACCTGATAGTGCAGCTCTCTCTGTTTTAAACAAGACAGGTGACTTTTCAGACTAATATGGTGAGTGCAAGTTGAATAGTGAAGCAGAGCATGACTTCTTTTGAAATGAGGGTACATACTGACGGCTCTTTTTACCATAGGAGCAACACGCTCCAGGGCTAGTACAGGTATAGTATAGGAAAGCAGCAGTGGTAGGTGGACTTGCTCATTTATTCCTTCATCATGACGGCAAATGGTAATTAGAGCCATAAATAGCACTAGGCCCATCTTATCATACTTAGTGATTGCCATTTTAGATTGGTATTAGTTCACCAAAGAAACGCTACCTTGTCAAGGATCCATTGTATAATAATGTAGATGGAAGTTATATGCTATCACCTTTAAGAAAAAAAAATGTACTGTATGTTGCTAGATGTTTCTACGGAGCCCCTAAAAGGACATACCACAAATAATTTTTCCCCTGAAAAAATATTCTTGCGGATACTGATGAATTCTTGCGGAAACTGAACAATTCTTGCGGAAACTGAGCAATTCTTGCGGAAACTGAACAATTCTTGCGGAAACTGAACACTTCTTGCGGAAACTGAGCAATTCTTGCGGAAACTGAAGAATTCTTGCGGGTACTGGAACATTCCTGCGGATACTGGAACATTCCTGTGGATACAGGGACATTCTTACAGCTACAGGGACATTCCTGCGGCTACAGGGGTATTCTTGTAGGTACAGGGGTATTTTTGCATGTACAGGAACATTCCTGAGAGTACACTACACAAGGATAATTCTAGCACCTACAAGAATTCTTTGTGCACCCACAAGAATTCTTTGTGCACCTGCAAAAATGTTCCTGTACCTGCAGGAATCTTCCAGTACCCGCAGGAATCTTCCAGTACCCGCAGGAATATTTTTTTCATGAAAAACATCTTTTTGGTATTGTTCAGTATCCGCAAGAATTCTTCAGTGCCCGCAAGAATATTTTTTCTGGGGAAAAAATTATTTTTGGTATGTCCTATTAGGGGATGAATTGTTCAGTATCCGCAGGAATTGTTCAGTATCCGCAATAATTGTTCAGTACCCGCAAGAATATATTTTTCCACATAAAAAATTATTTTTGGTATGTCCTATTAGGGGATGAATTGTTCAGTATCCGCAGGAATTGTTCAGTATCTGCAATAATTGTTCAGTACCCGCAAGAATATATTTTTCCACAGAAAAAAATTATTTTTGGTATGTCCTATTAGGGGATGAATTGTTCAGTATCCGCAGGAATTGTTCAGTATCCGCAATAATTGTTCAGTACCCGCAAGAATAAATTTTTCCACAGAAAAAATTATTTTTGGTATGTCCTATTAGGGGCTCTGTATGTTTCGACGAAAGACAACAAAGATACCTGACCAAAATTATAAATTTGGTAATTAGATAATTATCTTTATTGCCTTCCTTGAGTGATTGAAATTATTGTAAGTGCTCCATAGACATATAGATAATATAAGCATGTCGGCCCTGACTGTAAATCTAGGATAGATAAATTGACCCTTTTCTAAAAGTATGTCATCTACTACAAACTTTACATCTCCCGTTTTTACATTGACCTTGAATTAATCATGATATTTAATTTACTGGTTTTTGACCAAGAAACACATAATGCACGTTGAAGAATATGCATGAAAGTGCACCACAAGCACACAAGTAACCATGGATTCCCCTAGTTATAATAGGCAATGTAAGCGTGTTAACCTTAACCCTCGAGCTAGGATACATAAAATGACTGTCCCCTAAAAGTACAGGCAACATGCGGGGCTTTTATAACGCTGAACAATTTCTTTGCAAATTGTACATGTCCCATTTTGTACATTGCCATTGCATTCTAATGGGTTTACCAGTTTTTTGATAAGAATATTCAATTCGCTGTTTTTCGACCAAGCCTCATTCAAATGACGATGTTTACATAAATTAATCAACAAGGAGCAATGTGCATGGCGTGACTCTTTATAGGGGGATCAAAACTTATCAATACTGCCTCTACCAACGAAATTAATGGAAAAGGCCCTCCACAAACAAATAACTTCCTTCCTCACAGCTACTAACATATTAACCGATGTACAGGATCGTTTTAGAAGCAATCCTTCCACTATTAATAGCCTATCCAAATTCACTAATAGTATATACAGGGAATCAAATAATAAACTCACTACAATGCTATTTTCCATGATTTTAGGAAGGTTTTTGATACCATAAATCACTCCATCTTATTACAGAAATTAAGCCACCTTGGTTTCTCCAATAATGCCAAAAACTTAATTAGCCAATATTTGATAAATCGTCTTCAGATTACCAATACATTACCAAAGCAAATGGAAAACTATCACAGCCCCACCCAATAACCTGTGGAGTCCCCCAGGGTTCTGTGCTTGGCCCACTCCTTTTTATAATTTATATAAACGACCTGTCAAATGTGCTCCAAAACCTAGAATGTCAGCATTATGCCAATTATACAGTCCTATATATACACCAGAACTTAGACATCCAACAGTTACAAGCCTTGATTAATGCAGATCTTGAAAGGGTCAATATATGGTGCCAAAGAAATAAACTACCCAGGTAGTTTTTAACGTAATTATCGTCATTTCTGAGTTGAAAAAACGTTCAAAGAGGGTTCAGCTTAACTCCATTTCCTGGACTCAAACCAACATTTAGTAAATGTTGAAAAAACGTTGATTCAACACAAGAATTCTCATGTGAATATGTAGCAAAATGATGTTGAATTAACCTTGAAACAACCTCATCTTACTCCATACCAAGCCTGTATATTGCCATAGGAGATTCACATAATTTCTACTTTTCTCATGTATTTGATTCATCACCCCCCCCCCCACATCTAGCATATTTATGCTTTAAGGGTACATGTATTCCCTTTTGCATCATCTAGCCCAGAGCTCACGATGGTAGACTCATCAGAGTAGTCTGGCCCAAAGAGCTTCCACTTCCTGGAATTTATTACCAGTCGATGCCAGGAATATTATAGAATTGGACAAGTTCCAGGACTGGAATAAGAAACTGTTCAGTGAACGTCTTGCAAATAACAACAACCCTCAACAATGGTAAAAAACTGGCTAACGGGTCCCAGACCCCTAAACCCCCTACCTAAACCTAATTAATTAATAGAATATAAATCTCATTAGCTCACCTTTTTTTTGCATCATAACATCGATGCATTAGACAAATAACATCTTTGTCCCGACACAACAATATTGTGTCCTGGACACATTAACATCTGTGTCCTACCAATTCAAATAGGCAATAACATCAGCCTGGACTAACAACATCAAGTCCATAGAGACAACACCATCCAGTCTCTGAAAATATATATCAAAATACTTCTGTGGATATTATTTATTCTCCTCAAGATGCATCTCACGATGCCCTCTGAGACCTAATCTAATCTCCTTTCATTTCTTTTCTTTTTGATGTGGAAGGGAATGACAATCATTGATTGTATTTCCCTCCTACATATTGAATTTGTATATAAGTTGCCCTTAACTTTTCCTTTACCAGCCTATTTCAGAGTATATTTTGGGTTGTAGTAGGTCACATAAGCTTTCAGAAACTGTTGGAATTATTTGGGTATTTCAATTAGAAGGGAAATGGTGATGGTTTTGGCTAGATAAGTTGATCAGAAAATGTAACATCCCAGTTTTCTCTATACTGTTATTAGTGAGAAACATGGTCACCATAAAGGTAATGTTCTGATAAGAACATATGATAATTCAGACAAACTTCAAATTGTGATATTTTAGCATTATCAATTTTGATGAAATAAAGTGCATATTGTAGGAACTACACAGTTCTTTCGAATATTTGGAACAGGTTGAGTGTAAGGAGATGTCCTTTCAGGTTACCATGGCAACCAAAACTAGGCAAAATCAATGTTTTTTTGCATAATCTGACATATCTGTTGCCATGGTAACCAACTTAAATGGCCAACAATGCTCAGAATTCACTCTAAATTTTGGTGCCATTGATGAGCTTGAAAAAATGTATAAAATCGATTTTCATCCAAAAATTTGTATTATTTGACATTTCTCATCATTTTTCAGCTTAAAATTAATACTGATAAAATCTATGGACAACTTTTAGGTTATTTCAAAATTCCCTCTCAAGTTAGCAAGACTACCATGTAAGAAGTATCAGAGGTAGAGACTTATTCTTTGGAGTCCGCAGAGAACCCAACTCACCCTTTGGCTATAAGAAAAAATCTTGGTGTTTCAGTGGAAATTAAGGAGGTTGCAGGTTGTTCAAAATCGGTCAAAAATCGGCCCAAACTACGCATAAATGCGTATTTGGTAAAAGAAGAGCAAAATGAATTATTTATCACAAATGATAATCTGACTATCAGATGTGTAGGGTAGATTAACATAAAGACGACCGTTCCTGTGCAGGCCTTCAATGAGGGATTTGTAGTGGGTAATATCTCTGAGAGTTTTAGGTCCTCAGACTTCCAAAAGGCACTGAATGAAAGATAATTGTTTAGGCATTTTTACCTGCTATATCTTGAAAATCCATGTGTATAATATATATCTAGTTTTTTACCCTTACTAAGAACATTTTGTTTAGTTCATTTTCACCTTGAGGTGACCACTTTGCACCTTGAGATGACCCCTTGATACACAGCCTTTGAATGGGGCCATTTTCATTAAGCCATAATTTAAAAAAAGAATAAGTGTCTTACATAAATATACAATAAAATGTTACTGTTAATGGTGCTGTATTGTAATGAAAATGTATGTTTTGCAGCAGCTAAATTGGAAGGGACATTTCAGTAACGATTATGTTCATCGTAGTTGCCATTCCCATCCAATTAGAGGTAATAATCCTAGCCCTGCATTAAAAAAGGCTTTGTTTTATGATTATCTATCAATATCCACAACAGTAACATTTTGCTTGACTTAGCATTTATGTTCTTGATGTAATATGTTTCCTTTGCATAGTACTCATAATAGGAAAACAGCAAAGTTTGAAACCCATGCATAGAGATATTATCTAGAGAATGCAATGTTCCAAGATATTATGGATATGAATCTTTTGATGTAATGCCTACATAACCAGTGGTTTCTTCTCAATTAAAGGCATAACTCTCTCTGTGAGTGGTGGTCGACTCAAGGTGAAATGGTGGTCATCTCAAGGTGATATTAGCATGCCTGGGAAAACGAGTCCTAAACTGAAAGTATTTAACATTTCTGAACATTTGTTTATGTCATCATTTACTTCAGAATCTGCAACCAAAGTTAAAGACTTCTGGGGAAATGGCCAGTTGGCCATGATAAAAACTAGTCAAACATGGGTACTTTGGTGTATTGTTATACAATGATAACTACTCAACATATCATAGGTGGCCAGTCCATGGGATACTATAACACCTCTATTTCAGTAATATTAGAGGTACAGCCCCACACAGTAGATGTAAAAGTGAGAAAAACAAGGTTGCAGGTGGTCAACTCAATGTATGTGGTCGTCTTTAGGTTAACCTACCCTAAACAAAAAGACAGGACCTGGTCCTACCTTTACGCAGGATAAATAAAAGAATTTCAAATCAAATCAAATCAATGCTGCATAACAATGTCGTCTACTGGTCAGGAGGCTATTGCTTAACATTGTATCACTGCATCTTCCAAATTGTACTGAAATTTCCATAGGGATAGCATTGTGGTTTCAGGTCAAATAGTGCATTGAGAAATGAACCCTATGCAAGCTAGGGGACCATCCATTAATTACATACGCACTTTCTGCCTAAAAATCTACCACCCCCCCACACCCTGTTGCACCATGTACGCATTGGGCCTACCCCCCTGCGTACATACTCAAGTTGTTGACCCCCCACCCTTCCCTGATTATGGGATAAATATGGATGAAGGGGAGGGGGGGTCAAACCCACAAAAGTTTAGGCCTTTAAGGCTCTTTTGTACAATCTTTTTTTTTACATTCATTCCCATACATGTAAGAGACGGGTACCTTTCTTAACAACTGATGGTTGAGTTTAGGAGGTAAGCCTAATGCCCCTATAAAACACCCTAGAGAAAAAACACCCAAATAACCTAAATTTGAGCTCAAAATACTCCTTATGCGTTCACAATGAGTATGCCAAAATAACCCAAGACCCTCACCCTCCTCCTGTCCGCACTTTTACGGATTTGGCTTGACCCCCCTTGGTGTGTATGTTATTAATGGATGGTCCCTAGTCACGATCTAAGTTTGCTAATGAGAGGCATAGTTTATTCCAGAAAAACCTTTCCCCCATGGTCAAGTATACGTTGTTGCTTGTGTACCTAAACAGTACATCATTGTCATTAGGTAGGTTTGAAATATTGACCGTTTTTATCAAAATGAGTCTGAATCTCTCATCAAGAACAGTTCGTGCTTCTGCCTCCAGAAACTCATTTTTACATAGTGGACAATATAAAGAGTCTTCTGTTAATAGAACTAGAGCTGCTTGACTCCCATACAGAGCCTGGTGTAGAGAATAAGGTATTGTTTCTCCAGAAGCAGAGTCTTGGGTAGTCACAATATCCCAATCTGATAAATGCCTCTCCAATTGTGGCTGAAACTTCTCCTTAACGAATTCAATGTCTAAGTCACTGTAGCTCAGGAAGAGCTTTCTCCTTTTCCTTTTAACTTTGAGTTTGAGATACACATATAAACCTGTTGCTACAAAACATGTGATCGAAATAGTTGTTATTACTAAAATCACTACTTCACTTAAAGCATGCATTTTATTTGGTTCACATATAGGTTCTGATGAATTCCACCTCCCACTATAGTCACAGTGTCTTATCCTGTCCCCTTTCAACATATACCCATTTTTACATGAATACTGACTTGTGTTATGGAGCCATTGGCCATGTACAGTTACATATCCAAATCCAGGTGGTTGGGGCAATGGACATTGGACAGGTTCATATTGTAACGTTAGAGCGAACCCGGGGAAGTAAGAGACGGAGACTAGCCACGTATGGTTGTGGGAATAACCCGTATATTATGAAACCAACAGTACAACCAGGGCACCTGAGGCCAAGAGCTTATATGTGATGCAATAACCCTTCGTCGTTCCTTCAGTCAGGCTCTGCGGGGAGGGCTGGCAGTCTGCACTCGACCAGACACAGAGATAGACTGACTGCGGCCGCCCCCGCAGCGCAATATATAGGCGCTGCGGACGGCGCGCCCCCTAGTGGTGCGGGGACGTACCAGCCTTCCCCGCCGATCCCCGCAACAGCCTAGCGCTGTCGCTACACTTTCCCCTCCTCAATTTAACCTTATACATAAATGTTAAGAGGGAGTGTACCCTGACGTATTTACAGTAACGCGTAACCAGACTCTCTAGGGTAATAATGACATAGATAACAGTGAGTAACGGGCACCCCCCTTTCGTGCCCAACTACCTAGATCGGGGGCTACGTAGAATACTGATATGACAAGATAAATGTAACATGAATAATGAGAGTCCATGATCCTATGGGATCAGCTGCATCCAGTCTTAGTCCTAGTTGACGGCACAAAGGGGGACCATGGGGTCCAACGATGAACAGGAACAAACAATCGGGCACCATGCCCAACTCCCGGGGGGAGGCCCGGCCTCGACCCCCACCAGGCTCCAAGCCTGCCCAGGCTCCAAGCCTGCCCGGGCTACAAGCCCGCCCGGCTGCATGCTGCAGCCCCCGGAGGATCCCTCTCCGACCACGACTTACTGACCGACCTTGGGGTCAAGCGGTGCATCAACATCAGCCCCCCGGAGAGTTCCCCTCCTCCCGCTCCCGTCCCACGGGAGGCACTTAAGGTCCTTCCCAAGCCTTCATGGTACTTGTTGGACTCTCTAGATGAATTACACAGCCTTGCTCCACTTGATTGGTATGGTGCCACATCCGGCACCACATGCATCTTTAAGGTGCCTCGCCAGGCACCACGTGCATCTTTAAAGTGCCTCGCCAGGCACCATGGACAACCTTGTCCAACTCTGGAGGGGAGGACCATACTCTCCCCTCCCACCCTGGGTTCTGGTCCATCCAGGTACCTCTACCCACTAGAAGAAGCTCGGCGGGCGGGGGATTGCGGGGTCGGCAGGGATTGCGGGGTCAGCGGAGATTGTTCCAGTCTTGCAGTAAAAGTTCTCTGCACCTCCTTCCCCGCCCTGGGTATGGTCTGGGGCCTCTCCCCCGCAGTAGAGGCTCTCTGCACCTCCTTCCCTGCCCTGGGCAGTGTCAGGAGCTCCTTCCCCACAGTAGAAGTTGTCTACACCTCCTGCCCCGCCCTGGGAAGTGTCAGGGGCTCCTTCCCCGCAGTAGAAGCTGTCTGCCCCTCCTTCTCTGCCCTGGGCATGGTCTGGGGCCTCTCCCCCGTAGTAGAAGCTCTCTGCACCTCCTTTCCTGCCCTGGGCAGTGTCAGGAGCTCCTTCCCTGGGCATCCTGTGAGGCTGGCCCCCCTGTGCTCCCCTCTCTTCTCCCGCTGCTGCCCCGGCTAGCAATCCTGTGGGGTCGGCGGGGATTGCGGGGTCGGCGGGGATTGCGGGGTCAGCGGGGATTGTTCCAGTCTTGCAGTAAAAGCTCTCTGCACCTCCTTCCCCGCCCTGGGTATGGTCTGGGGCCTCTCCCCGGCAGTAGAGGCTCTCTGCACCTCCTGCCCCGCCCTGGGAAGTGTCAGGGGCTCCTTCCCCGCAGTAGAAGCTGTCTGCCCCTCCTGCCCCACTCTGGGCAGTGTCAGGGGCTCCTTCCCCGCAGTAGAAGCTGTCTGCCCCTCCTGCCCCACTCTGGGCAGTGTCAGTAGCTCCTTCCCCGCAGTAGAAGCTGTCTGCCCCTCCTGCCCCACTCTGGGCAGTGTCAGTAGCTCCTTCCCCGCAGTAGAAGCTGTCTGCCCCTCCTTCTCTGCCCTGGGCATGGTCTGGGGCCTCTCCCCCGTAGTAGAAGCTCTCTGCACCTCCTTTCCTGCCCTGGGCAGTGTCAGGAGCTCCTTCCCTGGGCATCCTGTGAGGCTGGCCCCCCTGTGCTCCCCTCTCTTCTCCCGCTGCTGCC
Source organism: Acholoe squamosa (assembly GCA_949317995.1). Classification (NCBI taxonomy): domain Eukaryota; kingdom Metazoa; phylum Annelida; class Polychaeta; order Phyllodocida; family Polynoidae; genus Acholoe; species Acholoe squamosa. The sequence goes on along the minus strand of OX439049.1, from coordinate 30,336,212 downwards.
CCGGCTAGCAATCCTGCGGGGTCGGCGGGGATTGCGGGGTCAGCGGGGATTGCGGGGTCAGCGGGGATTGTTCCAGTCTTGCAGTAAAAGCTCTCTGCACCTCCTTCCCCGCCCTGGGTATGGTCTGGGGCCTCTCCCCCGCAGTAGAGGCTCTCTGCACCTCCTTCCCTGCCCTGGGCTCCTTCCCCGCAGTAGAAGCTGTCTGCCCCTCCTGCCCCGCCCTGGGCAGTGTCAGGAGCTCCTTCCCCGCAGTAGAAGTTGTCTGCACCTCCTCCCCCGCCCTGGGAAGTGTCAGGGGCTCCTTCCCCACAGTAGAAGCTGTCTGCACCTTCTGCCCCACCCTGGGAAGTGTCAGGGGCTCCTTCCCCGCAGTAGAAGTTGTCTGCACCTCCTGCCCCGCCCTGGGCAGTGTCAGGGGCTCCACTCTTGCAGTAGAAGCTCTCTGCACCTCCTTCCCCACCCTGGGAAGTGTCAGGGGCTCCTTCCCCGCAGTAGAAGCTCTCTGCACCTCCTTCCCTGCCCTGGGCAGTGTCAGGAGCTCCTTCCCTGGGCATCCTGTGAGGCTGGCCCCCCTGTGCTCCCCTCCCTTCCCCCACTGCTGCCCCGGCTAGCAATCCTGCGGGGTCGGCGGGGATTGCGGGGTCAGCGGGGATTGTTCCAGTCTTGCAGTAAAAGCTCTCTGCACCTCCTTCCCCGCCCTGGGTATGGTCTGGGGCCTCTCCCCCGCAGTAGAGGCTCTCTGCACCTCCTTCCCTGCCCTGGGCAGTGTCAGGAGCTCCTTCCCCACAGTAGAAGTTGTCTGCACCTCCTGCCCCGCCCTGAGAAGTGTCAGGGGCTCCTTCCCCGCAGTAGAAGTTGTCTGCACCTCCTGCCCCGCCCTGGGCAGTGTCAGGGGCTCCAGTCTTGCAGTAGAAGCTCTCTGCACCTCCTTCCCCGCCCTGAGCATTGCCTGGGGCCTCTGGCCCGCAGTAGAAGCTCTCTGCACCTCCTTTCCTGCCCTTGGCAGTGTCAGGAGCTCCTTCCCCGCAGTAGAAGCTCTCTGCACCTCCTGCCCCACCCTGGGAAGTGTCAGGGGCTCCTTCCCCGCAGTAGAAGTTGTCTGCACCTCCTGCCCCACCCTGGGCATTGTCTGGGACCTCTGCCCCACAGTAGAAGCTCCCTGCACCTCCTGCCCCGCCCTGGGCAGTGTCAGGGGCTCCACTCTTGCAGTAGAAGCTCTCTGCACCTCCTTCCCCACCCTGGGAAGTGTCAGGGGCTCCTTCCCCGCAGTAGAAGCTCTCTGCACCTCCTTCCCTGCCCTGGGCAGTGTCAGGAGCTCCTTTCCTGGGCATCCTGTGAGGCTGGCCCCCCTGTGCTCCCCTCCCTTTCCCCACTGCTGCCCCGGCTAGCAATCCTGCGAGGTCGGCGGGGATTGCGGGGTCGGCGGGGATTGCGGGGTCAGCGGGGATTGTTCCAGTCTTGCAGTAAAAGCTCTCTGCACCTCCTTCCCCGCCCTGGGTATGGTCTGGGGCCTCTCCCCCGCAGTAGAGGCTCTCTGCACCTCCTTCCCTGCCCTGGGCAGTGTCAGGAGCTCCTTCCCCACAGTAGAAGTTGTCTGCACCTCCTGCCCCGCCCTGGGAAGTGTCAGGGGCTCCTTCCCCGCAGTAGAAGCTGTCTGCCCCTCCTGCCCCACTCTGGGCAGTGTCAGTAGCTCCTTCCCCGCAGTAGAAGCTGTCTGCCCCTCCTGCCCCACTCTGGGCAGTGTCAGTAGCTCCTTCCCCGCAGTAGAAGCTGTCTGCACCTCCTGCCCCACCCTGGGAAGTGTCAGGGGCTCCTTCCCCGCAGTAGAAGCTCTCTGCACCTCCTTCCCTGCCTTGGGCATTGTCTGGGGCCTCTGCCCCACAGTAGAAGCTCTGTGCACCTCCTTCCCCGCCCTGGGTATGGTCTGGGGCCTCTCCCCCGCAGTAGAGGCTCTCTGCACCTCCTTCCCTGCCCTGGGCTCCTTCCCCGCAGTAGAAGCTGTCTGCCCCTCCTGCCCCGCCCTGGGCAGTGTCAGGAGCTCCTTCCCCGCAGTAGAAGTTGTCTGCACCTCCTCCCCCGCCCTGGGAAGTGTCAGGGGCTCCTTCCTCACAGTAGAAGCTGTCTGCACCTTCTGCCCCACCCTGGGAAGTGTCAGGGGCTCCTTCCCCGCAGTAGAAGTTGTCTGCACCTCCTGCCCCGCCCTGGGCAGTGTCAGGGGCTCCACTCTTGCAGTAGAAGCTCTCTGCACCTCCTTCCCCACCCTGGGAAGTGTCAGGGGCTCCTTCCCCGCAGTAGAAGCTCTCTGCACCTCCTTCCCTGCCCTGGGCAGTGTCAGGAGCTCCTTCCCTGGGCATCCTGTGAGGCTGGCCCCCCTGTGCTCCCCTCCCTTCCCCCACTGCTGCCCCGGCTAGCAATCCTGCGGGGTCGGCGGGGATTGCGGGGATTGCGGGGTCGGCGGGGATTGCGGGGTCGGCGGGGATTGCGGGGTCGGCGGGGATTGCGGGGAACCCCGTGTCTCCTGGCCTGACACGTAAGAAGACCTCCTCCTCTGCCTCCACCAATGTCCCCCGCACCCCTGCCATCATCTCTTGCCTTATCTTGCAGCTATTCTCACAATATTACTTCTCCCCACCCTTCGCTGGGCTGGTTCTCTAGTTACCGCTGCCACCACTGTAACGTTAGAGCGAACCCGGGGAAGTAAGAGACGGAGACTAGCCACGTATGGTTGTGGGAATAACCCGTATATTATGAAACCAACAGTACAACCAGGGCACCTGAGGCCAAGAGCTTTTATGTGATGCAATAACCCTTCGTCGTTCCTTCAGTCAGGCTCTGCGGGGAGGGCTGGCAGTCTGCACTCGACCAGACACAGAGATAGACTGACTGCGGCCGCCCCCGCAGCGCAATATATAGGCGCTGCGGACGGCGCGCCCCCTAGTGGTGCGGGGACGTACCAGCCTTCCCCGCCGATCCCCGCAACAGCCTAGCGCTGTCGCTACACTATACACATTCCTCTGGTCCATGTGCATCTGGGAGATTTACACAAATTATTTCCTGTCTAAAGGCCTCAAGAGCAGTTTTACACCCAGTGTTGGCATCTTCACACATCTGTCGACACGGCAAAGTGCGAGTTCCATTTTTACAGGGTGGAAAGAGACCCATGCATACATAGAGGTAAATATGTTGATAACAATTCAAGAATATCCTTTCATATCTTTGTATGAGTGCCAATGCTGAGTTTGCATCACTCTGCCTCAGTTGTCCAGGCGAATTCGGAAACATAGTCTGATTGTAACCAAAGTGGTCATGACAGAAAGGTAGCTCAAGAGGCTCACACTGGGACAGATAATGTGTAAAGTACTGCACCTGCAGCTGTACAGACAGATTCAGACTTCTCTCATGTTCACACTCATAAAACACCTCCAGAGCCCAATATGCAGCTCGGTCGGTATGGCGGGTTTTGATGCCAGTACAGATAATGTCGTCCCCATCATCTTTACAGTTTTCTCCAGGATATCCCACACGAGTGGTGATATACATCTGCATATATAATGCCATATAACCATACTGGAGGTTTGAACATTTGTTTTGGTACCCAGTGTCCTGTATTGCTGCTAAATCATATTTCCACCATGATGCTAATAGGGGGCAGCAGTGTTCCCGTGGAAATTGGATAGTGTGGTTTATCACTATCCTATTAGAACGAGGTATATTCAGGACTTCCAAATATCTATTGGCCAATGTATGTATGATTGTCTTGTTGTAATAAACAGTCCCCGATGGCATTTGGAGTGATGCAGAAGGAATGATACAAACCACTCCTGCCATCCATATAGAGATTCCCAAGGACATTTTCATGGTGATGCTTTCATTAGTGAGCTGCACCCATTTATCTGAAATGAGGTAAAAATATACAATGTATAGATAGATAAGAGCAGACTTTTAGTTTTAGTCTAAGGTGATATTATTGTTGAAGGTTATGAAAGTTTAAAGCTCCCTTTAGACCATACTCTATGAAATGTATAAAACATTTTGCATAACATATTTAGCATGAAACTATTTTTGATTCTGGAGACTAGTAGATCAGCTTCCCTCCAATTTGGAACAGATCTATTACATCATAAACCCCTTCCCCTGTTGGTAACAAATAAATTGCATGGTTCCCAATGGACTCGAGCACGTCTTTATTATCTTTACTGGTAAATTCTATTCACTTATTATTGCTTTGGTGTTGTCTGAATGCAGCATCGGTAAGTAGACTTGCTCATGCATTGCTACATCATGATGACAAATGGAGATTAGTGCAATTAGCACTAGTCCAGCTTATTGTATTGGGTGACTGACAATATAGATTTTACAGGTGTTAGGTCACCTAACAAATATCACCTTCTCAAGGATTAGTGTTGCTAGATGCCTGTAGGAATGACAACAAAGATAGCCTGACCAAAGATGTAAGGCTGGGGGTAAATAAATGAGTATTTCTACCGTCTTCCTCGAGTGATAAAGATTAATGAAAGTGTATTAGGAAAACAAGTAATCATTAATTTCCCTAGACATAGGCAATGTAAGCATGTTGACCCTTTATTTTGTATTGTTACATTCTAATCACAAATTATTGCTTTGGTGTTTCACTAGTACAGGTGGTGTGTGAATGTAGCAGTCCCTGGGAAACAATGAATGTATTCCCATGGTTATTTTGAGGTTATATTAGGAGCCTTTCAGAAGAAATGACATGATAGATGACGTTATAAATTCCCATGAATGCGGGATTTACTCCAGCCTAACAGAACTTTGGTTGGAATCCCCAGGTCAACATTTCCTGAATGTTACCATATAGATTTGTTGGTCTTCTATCATTCGATATTCAGTTCCACAACAGGTGAAACCGGACTGACAAGATAAGGACCTATATCGATTTAGCTGGTTTAATTATCAGCCAATGAAATAACACCAACTTTTCACTACGGTCCTCCCAGGGGTCAGTGGTACCCATCAGATAAGTGTTATCAGTGATAAGAGCTGGGAACCAGCTCCAGCAATGGCTGCGCCCTTTGGACAATCCGCTACCTCAGTATATATGGGGGTGGTCAAAAGCTGGAAGAGGTGACAATTTTAACTATTGGGGATCGAATAACTATTGAAGCACCTGACTTTCAGCCTGCAGTACAAGAAGGTGACGAATCTAGCAAGACATAGGGTAGATTAACCTAAAGACGGCCACATAGGCCTCCTTTGAAGGGTCAACCCCCAGAAAATAGCCATGACATTGGAATTGCTACTAAATCAACTTTCTTATTGGTAGATTCAATGTTCATCATTTTTTCATGGCAAATATGTTGGGTGGACGTCTCAAGGTATGTGGCCGTCTTTAGGTTAATCTACCCCATAGCGTCGGCCAGTTGAGGAAAGTACATGCGAAATCTGAACACTGCATACTTGGTGTAACTACACACACACACACACACACACACACATATACATATATATATATATATATATATATATATATATATATATATATATATATATATATATATATATATGATAAAACGCCTTTCACTCAGACCACATGGCGATTTAAGGCTGAAATTTCCCTGTGATTCTGCCCACTGGTCACTGTGAGATTCGGTATTTATAAGTTGAACAATCCTTGCGGCTCAGGAAGGCCCAAGAACACAAAGGACAAAATCGCAGATATTGGAGCCTTAAATCGCCATATGGGATTCGAACTTTATTGCTGATTGAGGCCCCGCATGGGCTGAGGACAGACCACAAGTCATACAGAGCGATGGATTGAGATTATGGCCGTGTAGCGGAGTGGAAGAGTTTAAGACCGTATGAAACTGAGGCAAACACCATACGACTTAGAAGGGGAAAGTGGGACAGTGTTAAAGCAATCTTAAAGCTCAAAGATTCAACAAGGAAGTGTACAGAAAGAGCCCACTATATATGGAGGAGTCCAACTATGCGATGATTGTACCCCAGCTAGCAATTTCTCAAACGCTATGATCCTACCCCCCTCCCTCTGATTTCAACGACCCCTAGGATCCAGTCCAATCGTATTGATTGACCCTGGGTGATTATGTATAACCTACAATTGCCTATTCAGGTACATGCTTTTCCCATATATATCTGCACCACTCGTAGTGATTGATTCAGTGTAACCTAGAATTCCCTTCCGATCCAGGCCAGATTGGTACGATTTGACAGGGGCTGAAACTTAGCGTCTGAGAAATGACTTCCTGATCACATATAAACACAAATTTATAGAGCTTGACCAAATGCGAATCTCGCATAATAAACTCACACACGTCTATGCTCATAAACAAGTGTACCAAAACTAGTACTGTTTGTGTCTGATATTAAAATGGATGTCTTGTGATTTAAAGATGCATATATATGTGCAATTTATCATGTGCTTTCGTACTGCGTGTTATTTTGGCTTTTGTAGAAGGAGATTTATTGCTATAGATGTAAAAATTCTATAATATTCAACAATATTCGCTGTAATACAAACCCTGCGTTCTGTATCAGCCTTGTAGAAGGAATGTAGCTCTGGTGAGTTGTAACTGACCCTCTCTTTGCCTCGCTCCCTCTGAATTTATATTAACCTTCGACTACATGCATCTAACTAGTTAGGGTAAGTCGCCCCTGACTCGACCACAAGACATGTTGGTATACCTTGAGTTGACCATCCATCTATCATATATAGGTTACATTCACAAATTATGAGTAATTCATTTAGTAAAGAATAATGCACAACTAATTGAAAGTTATATGCTGTCTGAATAGAATTAACCTAGGGTGGCCGACATAAGTCTTCCTTTACCAATTACGCATTAATGGTCAATTTTGAGAGATTTTGAGTGCTCTATAACCTCCTTAAAATCCATTGAAACTCTTCGATTTTTTTGTTAGCCCTGTGTTAGCCCTGTGTTCTCCACAGTGTCCAAATGATTAGTCTCTACCTCTCATACTTTTTGCATGGCTGTTTAATGTAAAATCTAAAATTACAATGAAAGTTTTCCATAGATTTAATCAATATTTATGCAAAAAATCATGAAAAACATCAAATTCACTTTGTATATATATTTTTTTATGCTCAACAAAATGGCATAGAAATTCTTGATGTAATTTGATGCATTATAAGCTATTTTGGCTGGTTACCATGGCAACAGATATAAAAAATGCCGATTTTGCATGGTTTTGGTTGCCATGGTAACCAATGAAGAATGTTTTCCAAAACTGATTATCTGCCGAATTCCAACAAATCCTGATATTTACTACAATATGCACTTTATATCATTGCAATCGATAAAGGGAATGCAATTTGAAGTTAACTCATAAGATCAACTTTTCTCATCAAAACGCCACATTTATGATGATACATCTCAGTAATTAAACTAGAAAGAGAAAACTTGGGTGTTCTTCTATCTGACTGATTATCCTAGCTTAACCAATCACCATTTCCCTTCTAATTTGAATATCCACACAATTCCGAAGGTTTTTGAGAGTTTATGTTATAAACTAAAAGCCAAATATTACTCTGAAATACTCTGGTAAAGGAATAGTTAAGGTACCAACATGCCTAGTGGTCGAGTCAGAGGCGACTTACCCTATATATATATATACATACGTCAGCAGAATATAACAAAGCCCCCATCCCCTTCAGGTGCATGCTTGGATAGTTAATACTTTTTACCTGTTACCTATATTTCCCATGTCCTACCTTCTGTCGAATTAACGCGGTTGACTTTGTAGAAGTGGGAATACCACATGGTTGTATATATTGAGGGAGATAATAACACTTTCACTTTAAGGCCTAAACCCCATTACCTGATTGTGCTACAATTGGCGCCTTTCTTGGCTGAATTTTGAATAATACTGGCCGGTTTAGACAGAGAGAGACAGTTCCCAAGGAATATATGCCACCCTGCCTCCATGGCCTATGGTGCATATCAGTACCGGTCTTACATGGCATTCTAGCCTCCATCCCGATTTTCATAAAGCCCTATCAAATTAGACCTGTTAGGTATCATTATAAACCAGGATTCCACTGAAGCCGATGATTTTCCTGGTTTTTGTCGGGCCGACAGAGGCCCGATTGGCTCTTTTTAGTTCGTCGGCCTGTTGTCGGTCCGACAAAAAAGTCGGCCCGATAACTGGCCGACAGTCCAAAGTTCCACAATCGGTTACCCAACCCCTACCGGATTTCTGCTCTTCCACCAAACTGGCATACTGTCGGATACAGTGTCTGACAGGTGTCCGACAGTCGTCGCTGATATCTAGGCCAGCTCTTCCACTGATCACGTGATCGGCGATGACCTACTTTCAAGAACAAGATGGAGGTCGAGAAGATCGTGCTGCTCGCGAACGCCACTATCGGTATTTTAGCTCTAGAGGAGGGAGACATCGATGTTATCCAAGGGGTGAAAAGGAAGCACAGGTTCCATGCTGCACCCTACCTGAAGGACAGGACAGATGAGAGGCAAAGGAACACCTTCACCAAGCTCCATCGTGATCTGATAGCTGTAAGTATCTTGTATAATAAGGGCCCATCCATATACAAGGTTAGGGGGGGGGGTAAATAAATTCTGTATATATATATATTTATCTTCAGCATGTATGTATGCATGTAATTTGTGACTTACAACATGACAGAGCAGTTCAGGTCATCTTACTCAATTGATGGACAGGCCCTACATAAATGGCAGGGGTGGGGTCCAGGACCTGGCATGTCGGAGGCAGACAGTGGGAAGGAGGGGGGGGTCCAGATGGTTATTTATCTTGAGCACAAATCGGTGATAAACTGTCCAGTAGACGGGTTATTATCCTTTTCTTTATGGACAGCCCCTGCATGGCAGGGGGGGGGACAATGGCTCTTGTTCTGTTAATTTACCTTTTCTCTTTTTTTAAGATGGGAGAGGACGCTGAATTCAAGCATACTTTGCGGATGGGGCCCGACTTGTACCACAAGCTGCTCGCCAAGGTCACCCCACTGATTTATCGGAGCGACACCAACTTCAGGCCCTCGGTGAAGCCAGACGAGAGGTTGGACATAACCCTCCGATACCTTGCCTTAGGTAACTTGATATATGTGTATTATCTGAGACAGAGCATGTTTTATTCAAGGTTGGTAAGGTTAAAATGAACCTCTCCCTTTTAATTTTATTAAAGCCGGAAAAAAAAAATAAAAGTCATGTTTATATAATTTAATATGTGCTTCAAAAACACTAATATCTTTTTTTTTTTTTGCAGGCGACAGCAGCCAGACACTCCACCATGGCCATCTGGTGGGTGGGTCTACGGTGTACCCTATTATCCGCGACACGTGCATAGCTTTGACGGCTGTGTTGAGAGAAGAGTACATGAAGGTAAATAAAAAAAATTAATTATTTCTTTGTAATAATATAAAGAGCTGGAGGAAACTTTTTGGTTATGCTCCTGCTTGTCTCTATCATGTTCTTATCATTTTACAATAAAAAAAAAAACATATTGTCTTGCCCATCCAAGATGAAAAGATCTAAGATTTTTTTTAAATATTTTTCATGCAGGTACCTAGCACGACGGAGCAATGGCTTGAGATAGCCGACGGCTACGCCAGTTCCTGGCAGGTGCCCCACTGCATAGGATCTGTAGATGGTAAGCACATATGGATCAAGAAGCCAAAGAAGAGCGGGGCCACTTACTTCAACTATAAGAAGTTTTACAGCATCGTGCTGATGGCCGTCGTGGACGCTCAGTACAGGTTCCTTTACGTGGACGTGGGCTCTGAGGGGAAGGCTGGAGATTCCAGGATTTGGAAGGAAGGTCCCATGCACAGAGATATGAGTGACCCCACTAACCCCCTTCAGATTCCTCCAGCCTCTGGGATCAAAGGAATGAGGGACCTTTTGCCCTATTTCATGATCGGCGACGATGCTTTCGGGCTTTCTACCCATCTGATGAAGCCTTACGCCGTCAAGGACCAAGGGATGAAACAGGTGGCATACAACTACAGGATGTCCAGGGGTCGTAGGTGTGTTGAGAATTCCTTCGGCATCTGGGTGACCAGATTTCGCCTCTTCCTGAGGCAACAGGACATGGAACCCAAAGGAGTGAAGATGCTAGTCATGGCCTCCCTTGCCCTTCACAATATCCTACGCACCCGATCCCCCTCTGAGTATATACCTCATGGGGCTGTAGATTATGAAGACAGGCAACAGGACCTTCACCCAGGAGAGTGGAGAGAGGAAGGGGGCCTGGAAGGTCTAGACAGGGCGGCGGCACCTAGGAACATGCCTCAGGATGCCAAGACCATGCGCCATAGCCTGTGTGAATGGTTTTCGTCCAGAGCCGGCCGGGTCCCATGGCAGGACCGATACCTGCGGAAAAGGTATGGGTATCTGTTTGAGAGAGAAGCTGCCAGGGAGGCTGGTCCAGATGATGTCCCGGACGAGGACAGTGAGTGAAGCCTGTACAGCATGTGTCTTCTGAAAGGAAATGTCGGACGTACTATGACCAAGAGAACATATTATTGAATATTTTTATGTACCAGAACCACAAGATGTTATAACAAATTATTTTTTTTTATTGACAAATCTGAACTTGAACTGTTAGCTTCACATGCCTTTTGTCTGATACAATATGTATATAGCACTGTCTGAGGTGTCATGCTGTTACATGCATGAAGTCGGCTTGTACATAGAAATTGAATAATATAACCTGTGTGAATCGGGCGCAACATTATCGTACATGAACTATCATGTGAAGTGAATCCTGAGCGACAGTTTTGGTCTGACATGTGTCATGTCGGCTGGTGAGATCTTAATATATATACTTATTATGCACAGGAACAAAGATACAGTCAGTCACATGTGACCTCTGTAAATGTCAGTGGAAATGCTTGTATATTGACCCGTATTTGAGGACTACATCTTATATGATCAGAGTCAATGGAACAAATACATGTAGTTATGATATGTTCATCCTCACAAGTGTGTATCGTGACCGACAGCACCTCACATGTATCATGTCAGCATGTCTACAAGAAATGAAAATCCTGAGCGATTGTTTGTATCTCATCCATGTAAATACCACAAATTTTCCTGCATGCACAGAGCAAGTTAGTGAACCTTATCTGACAAGTTATATCTTGTATAGTGCTGGATAATGAGTTTTTATTCCTGAGAGACAGTTCTTGATCCTAACATGCTAGCATGTCAGTAAGGCAGGGGTAGATCGTTGTCCAACAGGAGAACAAATGTCTCAACTTTGAAATATAACATGTAAATAAAAATAATTCTTTAATCAGTAGCATCCAAACACACTGTCTCTTTTCTGTCACCTGGAATTAAAATCACGGCTTTTAATAACAAACAGACAGTAAAACATCCTTGACGACCTTGTCAACAATCTAAACAGATTCTAGGATAAAAAATGAACACATCGGCCAACGTGGGCAACAGTTCTTGTCTCTGACCAAGGGGCACCAAGAAATTGTGCTTTCTTCAGGCTAAAGCTAGAGCAAGTATACATGATGGGGGCTTATCTGCAGAGCTACATGCCGTCCCATTCGCCATTCACCGCCATCATGGCGGTTTGTTAAACGTGCACCTTGAACTTGTCTTTGATCTTTTGGGTCATCCGACCCATCTCCAATTCTAGCATTTTACACCACTGAGTATCGGCCGACACCTCCTTCACTGGGGGGGGGGGAGGGGGAGGAGGCTGATCGGTTGCCTTAGACCTGCTTTGTACTATCTGCACCAGGTTATTTAGGGATTCACCATAAGATTCATAAAATTTCTCTCTAGACTGTAAGATTTCTCCCACACTCTTTTCCTTCTTACTGCCAGGTTTGAGGTGCTGGGGCTCCCGTTTGGCTAGGTACTCTGCCTTTGCCAGATCTGCTGCCTCGTTCTTCTTACCAGAGTCTTTTTTTTTAGGAATGTTATAGTTGATGGTTTTGTTCTCTCCACTGGTAGAACCCGATGAAGACTTCCCCGCCCCACTCCCCTTGGGTTCTCTGGCAGGAGTCTGATCAGATTTCCACTTCCTTTTGCCGGGGGTTCCATCTGATCGTGCTGAACCTGCAGAGTCAGAAGTGCCTGTCCTGAGAGGAGAGAAACGGGTCCTAGTGGCGATAGCACTGTCTTTGTCGTCAGAAGACTCCCCATCTGGATTGTAGTTAGGGTCGTCTTGAACATCGTCCTGATCATTGTCCTCGTCCTTGTCTCCCTGTTCATCGTCCTGCTTGTCGTCCTGATCTTCCTCCATTTCCTGGGCCAGTTCCTCTTGGGGTTCAGGTGACTTCTCCTTCTGCAAGTGAAGAAGTAAAACAAACCTATATATATCAAGGTGTAAGACACCTAAGTAAGAAATCATGTTCCTGTTACCATGGAGACTCTTTATAAAAAATCGTAGATGAAAATGTAGGTGACATGTGTATCTAGGCGGCTTCTTAATATATGGAGAGGATTTAGGGCAATATTTCTCTGCTTTTATAATTAATATACTGACATATTACAAGAGAAGAATTAATTTTTTACCTTTATCTTATTTGGATAGTTGGTGTCGCTCTCCATCTTCTTGCACCAAGGATGTAAGAAGCCACACAATCTCTTTATCAGAGCCTTCATATACGGCAATTTACCCTCCTCTCCAGACGCCCCAGATTTAACTTTCCCCGACACGATTTTCTGATAATCTGAACGTAAGGAAGTCATCCGCATGTTGATGAAGAAAGCTGGAAAAAAAAGAAGGCAGATATATTATTTGACAAAAGAAACCATGACCTCTCTTAGAATTAACAAAATTATTAGAAATAATTAATAAATTGACAAACTGTTGTGAGAAATAATTTATTTCTTAAACTAAGAAAAGTTATTAAGACATGAAAAATGATTTTTACCTGGGATGTCCAGTTCATCGCCGATGACACCTAAAGTAGTCCACTTTGCTGTAGGGTCTTTATATAAGGAATGACTCTTGTCATATAGGTGCGTGTTTTGTTCCCACAGCTCACATAATCATTCAAGCACTTTTACATCTTTGAAGTACTGCCTCCCACTTCCTGGATTTGTTCCTGCAGGTTTTTTTTTAAGCTGACCGATAGTTTTTTTGGGAGTTTTTTTTGGGGGGGTGACCATCTTGGACGGGGTAGATTCCTGATTTTCCTCTTCCTGTTGCCCTTCTCCCTCTTCTTCGTCATCGTCGTCCTCTACCTGCTGCCCACTCCTCACAGAAAGGGTGTATGGAGTGGTCTTCCATGCCTTGGGCCCAGCAGAACATGAACTAGTAGACGATTCTCTGTCGTTTTGAGATTTCTTAGGAAGAGGGGGGGTGGGAGATCTAGGTGATCGTGCAGGACTGTCTTGACCCTCCCCCTTATCCAAATCAGGCATGAGGTTCCGCTCCGTACCCATTTTTTTCAGCAGTCGGGGAATTGGGCCAGATGACCCTCTTTTGTCCCCCCCCAGATTATTGTTTGACTTAGGAGTAGATAGTTCATCTTGTGTCTGGTCCTGTCCGCTATCAGAGCCGACAATGTCAATGTCTATGTCCTCCTGTACAACTACCTCAGTAGTGGCACCCTTCTTTTTACCTTTAGTACCGGTACTACCTTTCTTGGCCATTGCCAGGCGTGCAGCGTCGATCTCTTCGTCGGTGACAGCGGGTAATAGGGGTTTTCCTCTCACAGGTTCCTTGGTGACTTCCTCTTGCTCTATCACCTCTTCTTCGGCCTTTTTCTTTGTTCTCGGGGGGTTAAAGGCCTTAGATCCCCTCCCGCGGCGTCTGTTTCCTCCTCGGCCCGACATTTTGTTTGTTTACGACCAAAGCGAAGGTCACATGACTTCCACGTGACACGCCGCCCGGTAGCGATACCCAAAGCGAGAGAAAGATGAACTATTTTTGTCGGCCCGACAGCGGGACCAGGCCGACAGGTACCCGATTTTTTCTAACTGATTAGAAAAAATCGGGTACCTGTCGGCTACTCTCGACTCCTGTCGGAGATCATCGGAGATGCATCTCCGACAGTTCCCGATGGAAAAATTCTACCTCTTCCACTGAAGACGATTTCAGCCCGATTTTTGGCCAACAGGAGCCCGACAGCTCCCGACAGGTGCCCGATCCTCCCCGATGCTCCCCGATGACCCGATCGGACAACAATCGGCTCCGGTGGAATCAACGCTATAGTCTGTATAAATCTGTATAAACCTGTAATCCACTTGGGCTCTGTCGCTCGATTGAGCCATATATTTCCTATATTTCTGCGACAGAGGTCTAGTTGACTATCGATGTTAGCAAAGGGCATGAATATCTATGTGGTATTTATTACCTGGCACATTTACAGTAGGTTTACAATTTTATCACAGAACCCTTCATTTTTCATTGAATTTTCTGCCAATGCCCTTTTCTGGGCATAGTTCCTTAACCACTATAATATAAACGATTCCTGTATAATTCCCAGACTCTACGTAGCATAATGATTATTGCAGGTTATACCGACCTAGTGGGATGCAGTATTGACCAATGAGAAAATTTCCTTCATTCAGTGCAGCCATTTTAATGTGCATTCTATAAAAGATGGTCCCCATCATGCTGGCTGGTATCAGTGCCAGTGCATCTCTCTATGGGTATATATACGTGTACCAGTTTACATATCCATGCAAGCATGATTGCGAACATTATGCAAGGGTAGACACTAACCTTTCAAGCCACTGGCCACATCACATGTTATCGTTACTCATTCTTTTAATCTGAAATTACTAACGTGTTTGGAACAGATTTAAGCAGGAATTAGAAAATCCCATCTTCGGATAAACTAGCTTTAACAATCTGAAGTACATACCTTGTCATGCACTTAAATCAAGTTAGCACATTTTGTTAGCAGGTATACTCATTCATCATGATGCATGGATATAGCCCATGCCTGCATCTCTGCCCAGCTAGCACAACTGGTGTAATTTACATCATTCTTACGTGAAAACTCATGTGATTTACGTAAAAAAGACATCATTTGGATGAGTTGTGCCAGCAGGGTGTATTAACCCCACACGCACCAACTTGAGTCAGTCTCCATTCAGAGGTTCTGGAGAGAAGGGTAGAAAAGTGTCAGTCACTGTAGTCCCATGTCTGCTTTGAGCCCATAAGGTTGGCACTGTGTCTGCAATGATCCGTGTCTGCTTTGAGCCTACTGTCAAGCAGTCTGTAGCAATATGGTTGCTCCAAGAGTGACCTACCCTATACTATATATAATAGCTTCATTCTCTTACCCGATTTCTAGATCCTAGGGTTCTGGCCCTTTATTAACCCTGCAGGGCAAGTACAGATGATTCAGGAATGCAGCATTGTCAAGTAGACTTGCTCATGCATTCCTGCATCATGATGGCAAATAGAGATCAGTGCAATTATCACTAGGCACAGCTTATCATATAATATTGGGTGACTGCCAATGTAGATGCCTCTAGGGCGCCAAACATATATCCCTTTCTTGAGGAATATGGATCTATATAAGGCAAATGGATGCCGTAGTCTATTACATTAAGGGAATTTGTACTTTTGCAGGAATGACAACAAAGATATCCTGACCAAAGTTGTAGCTGGGGTAAAAAGATGCTTATTTTTATTGTCTCTCTTGAGTGGTAAAACCTACCCAGCAAATTGTCGTCATCTGTCGCCATGATTGGTCTTCAATGGTGACTCCTTTTTGAGTGATAACTCATTCTGTCATCTTTCGCCACTGTGTGTTAGACTCACCTGGCATAGCAATTGCTATTCCTGGTGATCTTGTGCTATAGCGACATCATGTTCCATCTAGCGACATGTGTGAGCCACTTCACACAGGTTGACAAGTACTCACGACAATTTGCTGGGTAAAGACTCACAAGTTATTAACTTCCCTATACAAAGGCAATGTAAGCTTGCTGAGCCTGACTATAGAGCTAGGATAAGTAAATGACCCTTTTCTATATGTACACCTGAAAACGCTTTTACAATGATGAAGACGTCATTAGGTCGAATCCCACATGGCGAAAAATGGCTGAAATATCTCTGTGATTTTGTCCCTTGCATTGTATGGCCCTTGTGGGGGCCATAAAACGCAAGGATTGACCAACTCATTCCGAATCCCACAGTGGTTTAGGGACAAGTTTGCAGTAGTCCTTGCGGTTTATGGCCTCAACAAGGGCTATACAATGCAAGGGACAAAATTGCAGAGATATTTCAGCCATTTTTCGACCTTATTGCAAACTTTTCATCGCGAGTTTTTACACTGACCTTGACTGCTTTACCCCTCTGAATAATTATGATGTTCTATTTACCGAGGAACACTCAATATACTTCAAAGAATATGCACGAAAGTGTACCACAGACACACAAGTAATAATAAAATTCCCTAGTTAATATAGGTAATGTAAGTGTGTTAAACTTAACAGTCAATCTAGGATACACAAAATCAGTTACAAAATGATCCTTCCCTATTGCAAACTTTACATCGCGAGTTTTTACATTGATCTTGATTGATTTACTCCTCTGAATAATTATGATGTTCTATTTACGGAGGAACACTCAATATACTTCAAAGAGTATACATGAAAGTGTACCACAGACACACAAGTAATAATAAAATTCCCTAGTTAATATAGGTAATGTAAGTGTGTTAAACTTAACAGTCAATCTAGGATACACAAAATCAGTTACAAAATGATCCTTCCCTATGAAAAGTACATCCAATGTGCGAGGCTTTTAAAAAGCTGAATAATTCCACTGCAACTTCTATTCTCTTTTGTTCTTTGCTATTACATTGTAATTGGCTTACCACTTAATGCATGATAATGATATTCGATTTTCTTATTTTGATACCTTATAATCACACAATGAAGAATGTGCATTGCATGACTGTTTATTGGGAGATCAAAACCTGTCAATGGAATGGTTGATATTAAGATGCCATCTACTGGTCAAGCAAGCTATTCATGATCTAAGTTTGCTAATGAGCGGCGTAGTTTATTCCAGAACAACCTTTCCCCTAAGGTCAAGTATACATGGCTACGTAGGTACCTTAGAAGTACATCATTTTCATCATGCAGATTTGAGATGTTGCCCTTGACTATCAAAATAAGTCTGAATTTCTCATCAAGAACCCTCCGTGCCTCTGCCTCAAAGAACTCATTTTTACACAGTGGGCAATGTAGGAAGTTCTCTGTTAGTAACGCTAGAGCTGCTTGACTTCCATACACAGCTTGGTGCAGAGAATTAGGTATTGTTTCTCCAGGAGCAAAGTCCTGAGTAGTCACTACATCCCAACCTGCTAAATGTCTTTCCAATAGTGGCTGAAACTTCTCCTTTATGAATACAATATCTAAGTCACTGTAGCTGAGTAAGAGCTTTCTCCTTTCCTTATTGCCCTTCTTGTAGGGGCAGCAGCGAAGTATCACTTCAATGTATTCCCTGTAGTACACACATATACCTGTTACTACCAATATTAATGTGATTGAGAAGGCAGTTAATGTGAAAATGGCCACTTGACTTAAAGCAGGAATTTTATTTCGCTCACATATAGGATCTGATGAATTCCACCTCCCATTGTAGTCACAGTGTCTTATCCTATCACCTTTCAGGACATAGCCATTTTCACATGAATATTGACTTGTGTTGTGGAGCCATTGGCCATGTACAGTTACATATCCAAATCCAGGTGGTTGGGGCAATGGACATTGGACAGGTTCATATACACATTCCTCTGGTCCATGTGCATCTGGGAGATTTACACAAATTATTTCCTGTCTAAAGGCCTCAAGAGCAGCTTCACACCCAGTGTTAGCGTCTTCACACATCTGTTGACATGGCAAAGTGCGAGTTCCATTTTTACAGGGTGGAAAGAGACCAATGCATACATAGAGGTAAATATGTTGATAACAATTTAAGAATATTCTTTCATATCTTTGTATAAGTGCAAATACTAAGTTTGCATCACTCTGCCTCAGTTGTCCAGGTGAATTCGGAAACATAGTCTGATTGTAACCAAAGCGGTCATGACAGAAAGGTAACTCAAGAGGCTCACACTGGGACAGATAATGTGTAAAGTACTGCACCTCTAGCTGTACAGACAGATTCAGACTTCTCTCCTGTTCACATTCATAAAACACCTCCAGAGCCCAATATGCAGCATGGTCAGTCTGACGGGTTTTGATGCCAGTACAAATGATGCCATACCCATCTTCTCTACAGTTCTCTCTGGGATAGCCCACACGAGTAGTGATATATGTCTGTCCATACAATGCCATATAACCATATTTGAAGTTTGAACATCTATGTTGGTATCCAGTGTCCTGCATTGCTAATAAATCATATTTCCACCGTGATGCTAACAGGGGACAGCATTGTTCTTGTGGAAAGCTGATAGTGTATTTTATCACTATCCTATTAGAAGGAGGTACATTGAGTACTTCCAAATATCTATTGGCCCGAGTATGCATGATAGTCTTGTTGTAATAAACAGTTCCCGATGGTATTTGGATTGATGCAGAAGTAATTATACAAACCACTGCTGCAATCCATATGGACACTTCTAACGACATTTTCATGGTCATACTTCCATTAATATGCTGCACACATTAAATGAAATCTGAAATGAGGTAACAAATGTATGTGAATATTCTAGATCAACACGCTGCATGAAATATTTACGTATAATGAAACATTTTGCATAAAAGCAATTTTTATTCTGGAGACTAGATAGATGATTTTTGTTGTCCAATTTGCAATAGATTTATTGCAGTTATATTCCTCTGTGGATAAAAATTTAAATTGCATGGGTCCTGATGGACCTTAGGTATTGGGCTTTCTGTGGTGGCGCACCAAAAGTGTTGTCTCTAATTTGCAAAAGATTTGAAAAAAAGCCACAAGGACAACTGTATTCTTCATAAGCCAGGATCGAATATGTTTTGTAAAGGATCGAGTGGATGAGCTGGATGAGCTGGGAGGCTATCTTAGATGGAAGGTAAATGGATAAATCCATTAGTATAAATCCAGGTGAATCAGCTTAAAACGGCATAAAATATATATTTCAGGGGTGCTGTCACTAAATGGTTAGATGCCTTATGCGTATAGAGTTTCAGAATATCCAAAAAAAAAAGTAATAGTTTCCTTGTAACTCTATCATAATATCCTGCATGAGGTTTTCCATCCGGGAAACATGATATGAACATAATCATGGTCCCAGTAGTATTTTTCAAATTTTAGATGACTGAACAAAAAGATCGAAAATGGGGAGGCAATGAATACATAAGTGACTATAAGCTTGAAGGCCCAATACCCCGTCAGGTTCTATGGTACAGTGGAAACATGTCTGTCTTGCATGCAGAAGGTCCTAATTTCGAGCCCCACTCCCAGTTTCTAACCCACACAACTCCTAGTGTCTAATAGAGGCACTACATTCTATACCTGCACAGAAATCTGTTCAATGAACCGATAAAGGTTGGTCGCTACTGGTTGAAAATGAACCCAATGTGCAGGTGCTGTGCATATAGCTTATATTGGTCCAAATTTGCATCATGTACTTACATAGGTTCTAAATAGCAACAAGAATTGGGCATTTTATGATGATTTGAAATTTGTGCATATTTGCAACTAGATTTAATTCAGATTTTGGCAACCTTCTTCTGTATCTTATATGTATAACACTCAAATGTTCTAAACAACATTGTGGAAGAGATTATGATGCTCAGAATATCCAAAGGTATAGCTAGAAACAATTTTATAGTATTATTGTTGCCATTTTACCCATAATGCAATGCTCCAAATATGAGATTTTGTTCATTTTTGGAGTACTGTTTTATTTCAAGAGTCATAAACCCTGAAAAATATGCTTTTGGACCATATGTCAAAATTGTTTTCATATGAAAGGTATTTATGTAAGGTATTTTCTGAGAAAGTATAACGAATTTCTATGTATTGTCAATACTCTTTTTAGGCAAAAATATAATACAATTGTGTCAAATTGTTCCCACTCATTCCCAAGACATTACACGTTTACCCAGAATGCCCAGACCCCCCCCCCCACCACCACCATCACCTCACCCTTCGAGATAAAATAACATGATACTCTATATCGTCACATGTATAATTTCCCATGAATTCACTGGCTTTCCTCCAGTCCAAAAGAACATTGATTGGAAACCCCAATTCATTGCATAAAACCGTCCTATTGTAAATAAACGAAATAAGCAAGTGATTATTCCATGGCCACTTCCTTGTAGACAGAAGATCATAAAATAAATCAGTTAGGGTTGACACTGAATGACCAAGCACGATTCAGTGCCAGCAACATGGATTCTTGGGATATATAATTAAAAATGTTAAGTTTTGTCAAATGAGTTACTTTCTTTTTATTGAATGCACTGCTATGGAGCGAATGGGAGATTATAATTCCAGTGTAGAGTCTTATATCTTTTGGTGATCTTTGAAATAATGATGTTGATTCAATATTCTTGGCATTATAATTATCTCCAGAAGAAAAATTTCTATAATTATACAGATATCCCTAGGTGGACCCTAGGTGGTCAGATGTCAAGTTGAAAAATTCAGATACGTAATCACTATGCACGAGTTTTGAAAGGATATAGTATAGTGTAGCCTCTCATTCATCATTTTATTAAGGCGCACCATTTACAGTTGTGAAAGTCTCTCATAGAACTAGAATCACTGAAATGACAAATGGCTATGAAGTAAGAAACCTACTCGCTCACCTACAAGTACTTACCATTCCAACTTGAATGAAATTAAAATAGAAAACGGTCGGGAGAACTCCTATGATATAACGCAGGAAAGACCCTTTTTAATCCTATTTCAAATTGACATAACCGGTTATGGAAATAATGAAATAATTCCCTAAATCTTTCAAAAGTTAAGGTTTAGAGGCGCCCGTCTTGAGTGAGGAATATTAAGACATGCAGCTGTTCATGAAGACTTCACTTATCTGCACTTATACCACGATTTCTGGCTTACACAGTGCTTTTTGGGGTCTATTCCCATCCACATATCTATCGATATTGCACACCCTGTAGGCTTTACCATCGATTTTGTAAGGCGTGCTGTTATCCATGTAAGGCGTGCTGTTATCCTGGATAACAGCACGCCTCTCATGTCATCCCATGTCATATGTTACATGTTAAAACCAACAGACTATTTCATTGCCATGGTAGGGCTCGAACCTGCAACCTAAGATTCCTCGTCCAACCCCCTATGCATTGCGCCACAGGGACTGACGAGAATCGCTCGGTTCGAACCACGTCTTGCTATGATACAAAGCCGTGTGCGCTGTCGCTGTCCACTGCCGGGCGCAGAACGAGGAGACGCGGTGGTCTAGCGGTTAGCGCTTTGCGCTCAGCCGTCGGAGGTACATGGATCGAGCCCCGGTCCGGGCGCATCTTTTTTCACCGTGTGCGCTGTAGCTGTCCGCTGGTGGGCAACAAGGTGTATTATACACAAACATAGCCGCGAGAAGCTTTTTTTTGCCGTGTGCGCTGTAGCTGTCTGCTGCCAGGCAAGGAGGTGTATTATACACAAACATAACAGCGAGACACATCTTTTTTCGCCGTGTGCGCTGCCGCTGTCCGCTGCCGGGCGACGAGGTGTATGTACACTATTTTTCGCCGTGTGATGCTGGCAAGCCTAGCCGAGACGGGCGCTGTCGCTGTCCGCTGCCGGGGGAGGAGGTGTATGTACCGATCGTGTACACACAATGGCTGGCATCGAGTCCCGGGGAGGGGGAATAATTTTTGTTTTCAACTTGAATTTATTGGTATAATATTGATTATTTATTGGTTTCGTGGTATAAAATAAGTAAGCAAAGGCTAATAACACTCGGCCTACGGCCTCGTGTCATTATCCTTCACTAACACACACGCGTCATGAGTTATCCATTGATTACTTGTTCATTACCCTATACATGGCAGCATACATGTCTCTTCCCTACCTGTGTTGTGCATTTGGTTTTAGATGGACGCCATATCTTGGGGCATTTCTGGAAAAGGAGTTGTGTGCCCAATTCACAGGATGACAACTGTAATACAAACCTGTAGGTCAGGTCTGTAGAGTTGACATGGTGTGTAAATTATCAGGTCTGTACAGTTGACATGATGTATAAAATGTATCCCAGCGAGCTCTACCTAACTGTCTCTTTGCCTATCTCCCTCTGAACTTGTATTTGTCTGCCTACGATGTCACACTAGATATTTATGCACACGCCAGCAAAATATGAGACAGTTACTCCCTTCCCACACTGAAAATATAGGTTTCTACGAAGGTGATCACTATTGATGAGTTAAGGTCCTCTTTCCCTATTGATGACCTAAGGTATTCATTATGATCACCCAACAGCTGCCCAAGGTCATCACTTTGATGATATTTTTCTACCACCAGGGGGCCCTAGTATACAACAATAGGATATGCAATGTTTACTATGTGAGCTATTTTGAATGTGTATCTATAATACTCTTCATCATCAGTGTCTATATGATGAATGATGTGAAAAATGTCATCAGAAGGGAATGTTAATTGATCAAAAAAGTCATGCGGTCAAAATTTTCAAAGACAAAAGTATGTTTAATAATTGACACCTCTTTTGTCACTCAAACCATAATCATAACCATGGGGATGAGCTAATATTCCTTATACAAACAACCATATGTATGCCTCACCAAGGCATCATAAGTCAGCTGTAAGTGCCCTCAATGGATGCTTGGAGGGGCAAGGGAAGGGGATAATTATGCAAATTTATGCAAAGATCTTAACTAATGACAACGTAATCATTCACAAACTCCTCTCTAATCAGTTCAGACAGGTACTCTGTAGTGATCATCCAGGGTGATCACATGTGATCACCTAAAAGATCATGGGGTACTCCCCGTCGGGACCATCAATAAGATGACAAAAAGTGATCACTAGAGAGACCTTTTTAAGCCTTATCTTTTCAGTGCAGGTGCATATTTGGATAGTCTTTTTACTCTTTTTACCTATTCCCTATTCTCTGTCACCTTAACCTAGTTTTGCTTTTAGGACTGGGAATGCCGACTGGCGAGGGACATAATCACACCTTCTGACACTTAACCACACTGTAAGGGCCAAAACCCACTACCCGATTTTACAATAATCGGTACCATTATCGGCCAAATATTACATGATACACATCAACATTGCTCAGTTTGAGCTGATAGGCTGGTGCAATCTAGGAATAAGTCACCGATTCTGTGGCCGGTTGTACAACACACTGCTGATTCTTATTTTGATTCCCGACTTTAACAAATCAAACATGTTTGAAAATCCCCGTATGTAATGAATTGGATTATACCAATACTTTCAAGGTTGTTTCTTTTATGAAATGATTTTGTAGTAGCAATGATTTCCCACTCGATTTGTACCATCTGGCATATTAGATTGCCGTTCTAAAACCCTACAATTGCCGATTCTGCAACCGATTTTAATGTGTATCCTGATAATCAACCAGTTTTACAATCGTCTAATGGGTTTAGGCCCTAATAGATGCCTGTGTAATGACTGATAACACAGAACACTGAAGTTTATAGTATAGTTAAATTTATCCTGTGAAAGTTCATCAGTGCATATATAGTACATGGATAAATTTTAAACAATGAGGTCTTAACAATGACCTTGAACCTGAACAATAAATTGTGAGATGTTTTATAAAACATGTAGAGTTGATTGTTTATAAATGTGTGTGATGTGAAAATTGAACGTTTTGTGATAGTTGATTTAATGGAGTGGGTGGGTGGGTTTAAAGTTTAAAAGCGTGTTGATCGTCCTTGCAGGTAAAACCAAGATGGTGGAGCCTGGAACCCCGGGGTCAAAGTTCATCATAGTTCTCCACTGATGTGATAGGTGGAGTGGGGGCGCTTCCCACCGCGGGTGTTCTGCTCCAGACATTAAGGGCAATTCAACAATTACCTTCAAGTCCCAGACTTCATGTGGCATATTTCACATCATAATGGCCATACATGTGACCAGTCAAGCAAAAACACCCCTCTGCAGGGAAATTCATTATCAAAGTTCATCTCAAGATCTTTAAAATTAGACATCATTGGGTCATGTTTGTACACATAATGTTTGTATTATGTAAGTGAGTACACTTTCATATATGCATGCATTCCTAGGTGTATCTAACATTACATGTATGTATTATCTACTTATTATGTGTATATCCAAACTATTGTACCGTACATCCAAATGATGGGGATCATAATTGTAAAAAAGAATAATGTTGCAGGTAGAAGATACAGTGATAGGTCAACAGGAGGCCATTCCTTATAACGCTATGATGGCACTCAACCCTAGGACTGCACAATCCTGTGTCATTCCTTTAGGTTATTCTTATACGATTTAAGCCAATCGCAGTGTGTTAAGAAATGACCCCATGAAATGATAGCTACTCCTAGAACCCACAAACCAGGGGCATTCAGTCTTACCTTGTCTGGACCATGTCGTAAGCATGTCCGAAATGGATTATCTACTTTTGGTCATGGGACAGTGCTTCATTCGGAAATGTCACTTATTCATGAGGGAGATGGTACACTTTGTGCAAGATATGGAGTCTAAGTCATGTATATCTATCCATAACAGTGATATATTGTGGCCTAGGAAGTGGTAATTTTTTAACAACACGAGGGTTGCTCAAAGGGGGTGAGATTTTTTTTTGTGCTCCCCTCCTATAAGAGGGGTCTAAATTTTCTTTTGTCCCTCACCACCCCCCCCCACGTTGTAAAAGAATGACCACTGCCTAACAATGTTGGAAGCGTTAGACTCTGTAGCTGCAAAATTCTACTTCACATAACACTGATTTCCAGGAATGATGTCTGCATATATCTATCATTCATAAAAGTCATTGAAAACCGGTGGGAAAAAGACCACTTCAACAACCACGGTCCAACTACATTTGACCCCTAGTGCCTATATAGTATGGATGTATTTGGTTTTGCTGATGAATTTTCCGTTGTTTTTGTTTGTGGTTTACTCAAGGTCATGGGCATGATTTTTTTTCACAAAGAAGGCGTGGTGGCAATTGCACTCATTTTGCCTTATGTCTCAGTGTGGTCTCTTGTCACATATGAGATCTGCATTATTAGTACGAATCTGTGTCAATGCGTGTCTTAAGCTACTTTAGATGTGATGGCGAAATGCACTCATATGATTATCCTTAAAACTGAAACTGCAACCAGCCTGATTTCTTATCTATCTCTATTTCCCAAATCGTTTCTGATATTTGTGTCTTATGGCCCTATTCCACCGAAACCGTTTTGTGGCCAATAACGCATCGCCGATGCATTTCCGATGCATCGGCGACAGAAATTGAGAGTCGGAGACGATCTGGCCGATATCGGCCAAGAATCGGGTTCAGTGGAAGTGCTAAAAAAGTAATCGGAAATGCATCGCAAACCATCACCGATGGTCTCCGACAGCTTTTTTTCAGACCTGATTTTTTCTGTTCTGACAGAAAATATCGGGTGAGAATCGGGTGGCCCAACCTTCGGGCCGGCAATTCAAGACTCCCACCACCATCAATTCTGACAGCAGTACTTGGGATACTGAACCCAGCAAACTACACTGC
Organism: Acholoe squamosa; assembly: GCA_949317995.1. Taxonomy (NCBI): domain Eukaryota; kingdom Metazoa; phylum Annelida; class Polychaeta; order Phyllodocida; family Polynoidae; genus Acholoe; species Acholoe squamosa. The sequence goes on along the minus strand of OX439049.1, from coordinate 30,310,606 downwards.
TTTATTAATTCTTGAAAGTCATAAAATGTGTGTCAGAGAACCAGCTGCTTCCTTGTAGTGCATAAGTAGTAATGTCAGAGGGTTTTCCTGTATAGCCTTTTATTGCTGACATTATGTGTGTCTATTATTAAGTGAAAATGTGATTTAGAACAACACTGTAACATTATATGCTCTAAGAATGATAGAAGATTATGAATAATAATTCCCTTTGGCAGTAGTGCTGCCACCTGGTGAATACTACACATTACATACATAGGTCTTACGAACCCATTAGATTCCCTCTATAGCATGCATGAATTAAAAGACAGTTGTATGGAACTATCATACAAGCGAAGATCCTACCATGTCATGCTATATAGAGGGAACTTAATGAGTTAACTTACAAGGAAGCAGCTGGTTGTCTGACACCCATTTTATGACTTTTTAAAAATTATATAGTAAAACACCTGTATCGCAGATGGTGCTGGGAGGCGTGGCGCAGTCGGTAGCGCATCCGCTCACGGGCCGTAAGGTCGGGAGTTCGGTTCCTGGCCCAGCCGGAGCACAGTGGTGGTTCCAAACGTCGCCGTAAGGTGTCGTTTGAGTTTCTCCCTACTCTGGCTAGGCTGTGCTGGAAAGTCTCTCGGCGGTCATGGCAGACAAATGACTTAAAACAGGCCTGTCCATCTCTCACTATGCCTATGTAGTGACAAATGTTAAAGAACCATTGCCTTGGTAAACGTGTAGGGGCGTGCTTTCTATCTTCCCATAGATTCGGTCACCATCATCCCCCCTCCCCACTAGACTAGGGTCCGGGCAAAAATGCCACAAGGGTAATCTCACTTCGGTGTGGATACAACCCGCGGGACCTCTCACCCTTGAGTGTCGGTCGTAAGGAAGGCACGAGGTGAGATAAAATTGGATCATCATCATCGCAGATGGTATCCGGTGGTCACCCTGTCCTCGGTGGAAGAGCAATAAAATTGGGCAGAAAGGCGCAACCGATTGTCCCTGTGGGCAAATCGGGCCAGCAATATTTATCTCAGATTCATACACAATAACCATCGCCGATGAAGAAAAACCAAAAGCGGGCTGATAATATCATTGGTTTTGGTGGAATATTATGCCTTTAGGCCACAGGGGAATGCTGGATACAATCTGCGAGAAGTAAAGTCGGGAATCTTTCAGGGCAACAGAGTATCACCTAAGGTTGATAATGATACAGCCACTTGCGAATGGCAAGGTTAAATGATGTCGTGGATGTGCACATTCTCTATGAATTTGACTTAATAGGGGTGATACCTTGATTATTATTAAATCATTATAATTCCTATGATTTTGGCCTACAATGAGGGCTTGTGTCAGAAAAAAGGTGGTTGGAATTATTTGTTGGATATCTTAAAGCTCACATTTATATCTCAGTATTCAGTTTTCAACAACTTGAATATGACATAGTTTGACCCAAAATTTCCTTTCCTTTAATGATAAGGTCTGTATGAGACAAAGGTCATGGTGGGTTCATATTATTCATATTATCAGAGCTAAAAAGCAAGTCTTTTCTACAACATGTTATCTACCTAGTTATCATGGGTAATGGTAAAGTAATGATAAACCCAGATTCTATCATTGTGGCTTTATTCGGGTAAAGGCATTTACATAGTGTTTGACTAGGCCTAAGCATCAGTTATGTACATAATTATGATCATTAGTCTGCCAGATCTAACAATGCAGCTATAATTCCCTTTGCTGATCTTTATATTGTTTAAATTTGGCAACGTTTCATCCTAACTAAAATTAAGGCATTGTATTCACTATTCAGCACATTATATGTACAGAGTGATATTGTATTGGAGTTATAAATATATGGTTGTTTCATTACAATAGGTAATATTCTAGAACTGACAATATTTACATACTATAATATATACAGTGGACATGCATCAACTATATCTTAAACACAATAAGCAACATGAGATTACATTGTCCCACACCATCAAACCTGTCCACATACATGGAGTGTCTTACCAAAAGAAAACGACTAGTCGATACTATGAAAATAAGTAAGGCCATGTACGTTTTCCTTAGTACCGTAATCTCCCGTGTATAAGGCGCATCTCGCGTATAAGACGCACCTAGAGTTCAAGAATATTGTCAGAAAAATAAAAATTCATATCTTTTGTTCTACTGAATGGATTTTAAAAATTCAAAAAGCTATGTGTAGATGGGGCCCAGCAGACCCCCCTGAACACCCCAATGTTCTATTATGATTTAGGGGGAGTGTAACATATCAAAAGAAAGGTCTGAGTGTCCCCCTTGCGGATTTGGGGAGCACTAAAACCTCACGTATAAGACGCGCCTTATACGCGAGAGATTAGGTACTCTCTGAAGATATTTATTGGGGTTCTTCTTCATTATCTTTTGACAAGACCCTCCTGAAACAGTCACTCTCTCCCTAAACTTTCAACTTACGCTCAGCTATTTAGTAGTCAATAGAGAGAGGAAAATAATGTAAAGTAAGGTACTGTAGGTAAGCAACTGTTTCAACGAAACTATCATTTCCTACTTTGGCACGACCCTCCAAGGGTGTTATAACAGTGGGCTGTACTCTTCTATTCAAAAGGACGTGCTCATTTCACCCAAGGTAGAATCACAAGAATGACTTCAGCAATAATATAAAAGTGAGCACAATTCTTATTTGTGTTTTTGCTTAGGATTTGATGAGTCCCTCCTTCCGCTTCTTTAGGTCTATATTCCTACTCCATGGTAAAAACATATATATGTAGACGCTATTGTCCAGCATAGCAACTTGTTATTTAATTTGTCAGACATATGAGGCCAGATGAGGGAAAACATGCCTCCTGGGGGAAATAACTTTTTGAGGTTTAAGTCATAGGCTTTAAAATGAGATATCTTGAGCTAAATTATCCCTAGCAGTTTTGCTGTAATTGCTTGTCAAACCAAGGTTGGTGTGTACGAAAATGGCAAATAGGCTCTCAATGCATTATGGCCAATCATAAATAATAATAATGCAAAATATACAGTAATGTGGAAAAATGACCAAAGGTATGTGATGCTTTTATCATAAAACTGGTTCTAGAGGGAATTTTTAGCTCTGGTTTCAGTTTCGAGTTCCTGATGGAATTTAGAAAAAAAATATTGTGTCTAAAAATTCCCATTTGATATAATGGGGTGGTTTCCATGGCAACCAGAAATTGCCTTATGGCAACCAACGTTCCAAAAATAGAACGTTTTCAGTGGAGATGGAAGAATTCTAAGCATACCATTGGATTCCCCATCAAAAATTGGTCTTAGGCATTTTTTGACATATTTTTCAGTGTTTTCCCCATATACTGCTCCCTGGTGGCCAAAACCAGTACTGGAGGTGCGTTTTCCCCCGTTGGCCCACATATCAATAGGTGCTTTCTAAGGGTCTCGACTAAAGCAACTTTAGTTAGTGTTGTTGGTGAGAAGACCGACTCAACCATAAGACCTCATAAGGAGAACCGTGTTTTGACATGCAGTCCCAAGTTTTGTTGATATGAATATGGGACAAGTTTTAACTTATTTTCCCACTATTTACCTTATAAATGTGACAGCTGTCACCTAGAAGATCCTATAGGATATTGTTATAACTTATATTTTCAATCTACTCCCCTTAGACCCTATTTGTTGGCTGTACATCTGGCTCCTCCTGTATTGCCCCCATAGACACGACATCGTGAAGTGTGCCATGGGTGCTCCTCCTCCGCAGCACATGGAGACCAACAGACTGCTGTGTAGACCTCCGCCTGAAGCTGGAGCTCTCCGGAGACTGATCATCTGGCCGGCAGGTCACCACTAACATCAGCTGCCGCCTGAACTTGGACCCAGTAATACTGTACAAGGCCAGATTGATGGCAAAGTTCAGCACATAGAAAACCCTGACAATGACCAGGATGGCCTGCACGGTGTGATATTCCGCAGCGTCCGTAGACGTCTGCCGGTTGACATAGATCCACAAGATAAGATATGGAGTAGATAACAGGACAAAACATGTGGATACTGTGAGCAGCATCACAGTTATCTTGTTTTTGTTGATAGCATATTCATAGTTTTTCTGCGAGAAGAGGTCGCTGCGTTTCTGTTTCAGTTGGCTGAGGCGGTGTATGGTGATGCAATTCAGAATAAAGACAATAGTAACTGGTAGAAAAGTACTGAATAGAATCCACACCAGGGATAGGATATTGTACAGGTCTGTTTTATCCTCAATGCTAGTGCACTCCATGGTAAAACCCTTCATGCGCACCACAGAGAGGATTAGGACGTAAACACCTAACAAACTGCACATGACCACCTCTAAGGCAATGATCTTCTTGGCCATGGCAACATTGGCAATTTTCTGAATGCCAGACAATGGCCAGATGACACATACCATGCGCTCTATGGTGAACATGACAATGGTCCATGATGAAAGAGCGCGCGCAGTAAGAGACAAGTAACTGATCAACATGCAGGCGACACGGTTCTCATTGTACCAGTTAACATTGATGCGCGAGTTGGGCAGCCATTGCCGGAATAGTTCAGTGACCAGCATAAGTGTATCAGCAATGGCTAATACTGCTAGGTACCAGCAGCTGGATTGCTTGCGCATGCGCTTAGTAAGGAAGGTGATGAGAGCAAGCAGGTTACAGACGGTACCGGCAGGGATGATGATACATAGAGAGTAGAAACTGAAGGCCTCAGAGAAGTTAATGATGCTGACTGCCTCCATCACCACCTCTGTGTCTACTGTTGAGTTGGGCTCTGTGCTTGTCTCCAGGGTAGAGTTTAAGGTGATAGCAGATGTCAAGGTAAAGGCTTGACTTAAGGTGGTTTGAACAATCTTGTTTCCATGTTCAACCTGACTACCTGCCGCCTCCAGCCACGGTAGGCCTTCTGGCTTATACATGGTAGCCAGTTCCTAGCCTCTCACCTGTGGGAAGGACAAAATAATGTTTGCGTTAGAATAGGTAAGAAGGTCTATTGATAGCAGAATGTGAAAACTTACACTTTACCTTAATTGCGCAGGATGCATAATGCATCTTAAATTTTCATCCTTTTCTAAGCCCACGTCAATATTGAATTGATGTTTGAATTAGATTAACCAACCATTCTATAACCATGCAACGTTGAATTCATAATTTTCTATTTGCTGGTCAGGGTTACAATGTCATGTTTAGATGCTGAATATTTTTTGAACTATGCAGAATTAACTATTAATGTTTTGGCAGAGTTTCAATGTCTTCTAGATGACAGAAGAGGATGACGTTTCTCAAACAGTAACCGATATAGACTAGCTAAGAGAGTACCAACATGCACTGCTATTTTTAGCTTAGGGTTGTGATTGTGAAATAAAACTGACTGTCAATCGTACCTTTTGGGCCTTTGGTATGTGTTTGGGCTCCTACGATGTGTCATTTCTAATCATAAAAGGGAAATCAACCCATCATGGTCTGAGACATCAACTATTAAGATACTTGAGTGCATTCTGCATACAAATGGCAAAAAAGATAGGTCATATCATGTTCATTCCTTTACATAAAGAGATAACACAAACCACATACAAGTTTTTTATGAGTGTGTGTGTATCATATGAAGTCTACTCCATCCGATTGCTCGATTATACAAGGCATTGGTCATAAAGCCCTTCAGAGGGCATACCAGTGGTTAGCACACATTCCACCGACTAGTTCCTTTAGGAGGTACCTTATATCAATGCAATGTGCATTGCACGTTCACAACTCTTGTCCTCTACTAATATTTCTGGATTTAACTTTAAGGGAGTCATGTTACCATCCCAAGAATACCTACTGCATTCCAGATCAACCAGTGTACGAGGTACACCCCGAATTCGAAAGAAAACTATAAGGGGCCTAGTCATATGACTTGATTTTTACCAGTTAAGTTCTAATGTAAGTCCGTCGGTCATTCTAGAAACTGGCTTTTTCCTGGGAAGTACTCGCTGACCATTTTTTGAAGTGTTCAATGCCAATTTGGTTATAAATATGGACCTACCTGATAATTAGACCATCCAACTTCTGCTGTACTCTGGTCCTGGCGGTACCTCCATGGTACCCGGGATACAGTCTGTACTATAGTAACATCGTGGGAGACAGTGAGTATGGGGGCCATAGGGCCTGCTGGTCAAAGGTCAATTGGTGCCCAATAAAACTGTGGTCATTTCGTGATGAGTAAAAAGGTCAGATAGAGTTGTCATCGACTTCAGGTGCGATCTGTTGTACAGGAACATGGTCTACTGGAAGTCAAGATTGATTTGATTTTCCTTATTTATTGAGTATTGATTGTCTCACTGTCCCCCTTGTTCATTCCACCCACACACACCTTTCCGACACTCTCCTCTTATGCCTGCTGTATAGTGGCTTAACCAGTCTAAAGTGAGGTAAAAGCAAGTGAAAAGAAATTTGTATGTAGATGAACTACAGATTTGGAAAAAAATATATCATAACCCCTCTACCCAAGGCATTTTCAAGACAGGTGTCGTATTTCAGGCCCCTGCGCTCTCTTCATTCTCTCTGCCTCTATCTCTGTCTCTCTGTTTCTTTTTCTGTATCTCTCCCATCCACATATCTGTCGATATTGCACACCCTATAGGCTGTAACATCAATTTTGGAAGGCGTGCGGTTATCCATGGAAGGCGTGCGGTTATCCATGGAAGGCATGCCGTTATCCAGGATAACCGCATGCCTCTCATGTCCTTCCATGTCATATGTTACATGTTAAAACCCACGAAATAGTCCAGGCCAGGGTAGGGATCGAACCTGCAGTCTCACATCCCAAATCCAACTCCTTATGCACTGCGCCACAAGGACTGACGAGAAATGCTTGGTTTGAACCAAGTCTGGATATGATACAAAGCCGTGTGCGCTGTCGCTGTCCGCTGCCGGGCGATGAGGTGTATTATACACAAACATAACAGCGAGACGCGTCTTTTTTCGCCGTGTGCGCTGTCGCTGTCCGCTGCCGGGCGCAGAAGGAGGAGATGCGGTGGCCTAGCGGTTAGCACTTTGCGCTCAGCCGTGAGAGGTTAGCGTTTCAAATCCCGGCCCGGACGCATCTTTTTTCGCCGTGTGCGCTGTCGCTGTCCGCTGCCGGGCGAGGAGGTGTATGTACCGATTGTGTACACACAATGGCTGGCATCGAGTCCCGGGGAGGGGGAATAATTTTTGTTTTCAACTTGAATTTATTGGTATAATATTGATTATCTATTGGTTTTGTGGTATTAAATAAGTAGTCAATGGATAACTCATGACTCGTGTGGGTTAGCAAAGGCTAAAAACACTCGGCCTACGGCCTCGTGTCATTATCCTTCACTAACTCACACTCATCATGAGTTATCCATTGGTTACTTGTTCAATGTCACAGGCACAATCAGTGTTATAACCCAACTATTTACGACCTTATATAAACCGCAGCACCTTCACAACCCATAATGTCTATCTTCATGATAGGTTAGGTAAATATGGACTTGAGAAAATTGTCCATGGTTTCTGCCACCATTCTGAATTTGGTACCAATATGATAAATGACTTAAGATCTAATGGGGCTATGAAATTACACTTAGATACTGGATTTCCTCAGCCTTGCCAAGCACTACTCTAAATTTTAATAAATAAAATTTGCACGGTGAGAAAACTTGATATCTCATGTGAGGCCCTCCCCTAGGCGACCAAACTAACTTATAGTCATGCGTGTACCATGTTGACAATAATAAAGTGTGAGCTCTCTAGGCGCTATCATTGACTCTTCAGCACCTCAAATACACTTAGTTACATACATGGTGGGGGACATTAAGGCCTTATCCTTCTTTATCATAGACCTCCCTGACTGCCCCGCTGGACGTGGTGGTCTGTCATCATTTATTAAGGGCCCCCACGTGTCTGACCTTGATGATAATGAAGGTTGATTATAATGATTGTAGGCCTATGTTCACCTTTAACTCTTTAAGGGCTATTAATGCATTAATAGTAACATCCACTATTAATGCATTGATAGTAACATCCACTATTAATGCATAATAGTAACATCCACTATTAATGCATTAATAGTAACATCCACTATTAATGCATTAATAGTAACATCCACTATTAATGCATTGCAGTGTTTGTACCTCACCAACCTTTCCTACAAATATGTAATCGATAATCGAGCATTTGGCAAATACTTGTATAACCAGAGATGAGGCACCAACATCGATGGTGCAAACTTGGAACTAGAGGTAACTAACAAGGAACCGAATGGTTCTTGATAATATTGTGGGCAGATGAGGGGAAAGGGCCCTACCTCCAGGATTTTTAGTACTGGATTTGGCCACTAGGGCAGCTAGAAAGACAAAAATGTGAAAGATAGACCAAAAATAGCTTTTATGTATTTTTTTTACACAGAAAAAGGTGGTTTTCTCAAAAATGTTCTATTTCCTGGCACTTCCTGTATATTTGGAGTTTAAGTGGAATGTTTTGAATACAAAACAAGGCCTACATAAGGGTTTTCAGAGAGTGTCTTGCCATGGCAGCCAAAATTATATTCCAAATAGAAAAAAAAATGTCAACTAGTAGAATGATTTATGGAGATTGATACGTTAAAAAAAGCATAAAGATACAATTTCTAGATCCAAAGTTATGGCAAAATTTGTGGAAAGGGATGGTTGTTTTTTAATTGATTATTTAAATCATTATGCTAATTAGATGCGTGATTTAATTAAAACAATGAATGATAGAGCTTATTGGCTGTTTTGATACAGTCATGTCATTCCATTTTCGTGAAGCAATATCTCCACGACTAGACGGGCTATCTGCAAGTGTTGTATCTCATTTTAAAGCTGATAACATCAATTTTATATTTCATATTTAACCTTGGAGGACCCTTTTACCTCACTTGTTCATCTATTCATCTAGTCCAACTGGGGATGTGTTGCCTATGATTGCATATTCCTTGCCACACATGTTGCACATCTGGTCCAGACAGTGGAGCAAGTATTTAGATATTATGAAGGGTTTATGATCCTCGAGACCCAAGCTGCACATAGGTGACAAAATTAATATTTTCTGAGATATCAAAATTCTTAAAGTGACAGACTATTGATAGGATTTGATTGTAGCTACCTGCATTTATGACAATACAAACGTGAACGCTATAGCATATAGCATATCTCAGTTTCCCTAGCTCCCTTCAAGTTTTGCCATGAATATTTTCCACAAAAAGGTGACAACAAACAAATATTTCTTCATTAGAAAGTGTTAGGGTTGACTCAACCTTCAGGCCAGACATGCACCGTAAATCTACCACGATTCCTGCTAATTTGCCCTGAATAATTAAAACTCGCATTCTCTCTCTCTCTCTCTCTCTCTCTCTCTCTCTCTCTCTCTCTCTCTACCCTAAATGTGTATTGGTCTGCTCGTTTGTCATGTTTGACTCGGTTGTCATATTTGGAAAACTCAGAACATACTCACTCTGAGTTAATAGTGATTTCATAAGAGATGGAACTTAAGTGATGTGTCCAAATGAACCAGGCACAAGCTTTTGTTGAACAGAGTGTCATTGTCAAAATACGATCATATTCATATTAAAGCACTGATGTATAGCAAACAACGATATCTATATGCCCTCTATTGTAACAACCCTTATACAATGGAATTATTACAAACCAACTCGTTTTCATATTGAATAGACTAGATTTATTCCCCACCCGTTCTGTACATGGTGCTTATTGTATTAGGTATGGTGGACACATGGAATGTTTCTGATACCCATTGGCCATGGGTCGAACTCTACATAATATGTAACATTGTATTCAACTAATTACACTTCCATGTCCACGTATAAACTCATTTGCATCCCACTCTATAAGTGCAACACACACACACACACACACCAGTTTCATGTTCCGGCTCTGTCTTCAAACATATACAGACCCAAAGATATAAATAGGGAAACCAGTAACTTTACTTTAATAGATCATCTTGCTGCAATATAGTGCAAATGTTTACATCATAATCTATATACAATTATAGCTTTTGCTGATATTGTTTCTCAACAGCTCACTTTTAATGAGACTAAGTAACCACTCAAGGCCCAGTCTCTCCACATTGGCCGATATTAATTCTCTCATTCCAGAAAAAATGAAACAAGCCATTCCATATGATGGACAGAGTGGTGTCCACAGTGTGTATAACTATCCATTTCATTAGAAAGATTCTGTTGGCTATCCACAGAGGTTAAGCAATATTAGACTGACTCTACACATTATAAATTATTACTATCACACACCAGGAAACATTATCAATGAGTGATAATTCTTTTGAGTTTTAACTCTTTCTATCAGGTTCTGGCAAGTTTTTCTTTTGACATTTGCATGACGAACATATATATATATATATATATATATATATATATATATATATATATATATATATATATATACTATGAATATATAGACAGCAATGGCGATCCCAGACATGAGAACCATGATAACAATATTATGATTTATAATTATATCACTGTATATATGCACCCTGCAGTGTTAATTATTGCTTATATATGTAATGTGCCTCAGTCTGTACAATTTAGCTATACTCTGTGTTATTAGAGTAATAATCGATATCACATGTTTCATGACAGTGGACCTACTTTAGGATTGATTTTGACGCACTCAGAGAACATGACAACAAATGCAGGAGATCATTAATTTTCCTAAGATGGTACGACTATTATACACAAATGCAATCATATTGAATAATCATACCACATGGCCATTACTTAGCAAAGGAGGGGTCCGGAAACCTACAAAATGCCTAGAAAATGTTCTTCGCTCTTAGAATGTATCTTTTCTCAGTACACCTCGAAGGCCAAATTTGGAGTTTTAGAGGTAATAAATGCCATCTGCTTATCAAAGTAAGCATCCGCCCACTGAGGTGGCAAATGATTATCTTTTTTTTTTAATTATGATAGACTTAGTGATAGCTTAGTTAAAATGCCAAAATATTACACATGTGCGGCAATTATTTTCTACAAAACGAGTGAGGAAAGTGGCTGTTGAATAATTGCTGGTCAGCACATATTCCGGATAGCATGCAGACCTGTATCTCTGGCAATCCAAACACATGATGTAATACCAGGCACTCCATGTCGAGGTGGTCCAGGTATATTGGTACCCCCTCACCTCCCAAGGGGTCAGCACCTCCTTACAGGTATATTGGTACCCCCTCACCTCCCAAGGGGTCAGCACCTCCTTACCGGTATATTTGTACACCCTCACCTCCCAAGGGGTCAGCACCTCCGTACCTTTCACCAGTCAACAGAGAACAATCAGTTTTCCCATCAAAGAAGTGGGCAGGGTACAATTTGAATGCTTTCCATTCAAACCTTTTGGGGAGGAGCAACTTTATATCCAGCATATAAGACAGTAATGTACACTTCTACATCAACTTCATTTTAGAGGATTTTCACATTTGTCAAATTAGTGAGGATGTTGACTCTAAAGCACTGGATTTTAAATGAGTGCTTTACTTGTTTATGTGGTGGGGATAAGTATGTCCCCTTACCTATGAGACCTGGTGTATTTACATAGCAAGGTATTGTGTAGAGTTAACCTGGACGATACTATACATACTGTTTATTGATTTCGCATAACAGTAAGTAGAACTTAAGAGAGCCTGCTTAAAGGTACTCTGTCCTGTAAGACTCACTTCTGCCAGTAGCATCTGTGAAAGAATTGTTTGCAAATGCAGATGGTTGGTGACGTGTGTTGTCAGGAGTCCACAACTCACTCTTAGACTTCAACAATTCCACTGCAGTAACTGCCAGAGCTGCTGGCCTCATAGTCCTGTGCTGCAGAGTGGGACTAGCTGGTGCAGACCGAGTCACAAATTCAGCACCATTATGAGATTGGCCCACTCCCAACCCTCCTACAACATCCTGTAAAAATGGGTTACTAGACCAAGGCTTCCCACCCGCCTCATTCGGAAGACCTTCGGGTTCCTCATTCTGAAAGCCATAATTCAGGAATGGGTTTGAGTGGTGTGGTGATGGATCATAGGCTGGAAACTGCTGTTTTGATGTTACCCATTCTCTTGTGTATGAATCAACAACTGCTCTTTGTGTTTTGGGAGTGGATGCTGGTTCATCAATGTCATCGATGAAAGGGTTTGTACTTCTACTGATAGGTCTGGGGTCTGGTGATGCTCTTATGTCCTGTGTATTACTCTGTCCGGGCTCGTATTGATGGTGCTCAGCGGGACTGTGGTGTATTACTGGTATTCTGGCATCGTCCTGGTTCATGCCAACTTCTCCACCATTTGTGACATACATAAAGCCGGGAAGAAGTCCTCTTCTTTTCAGTTTCCTCTTGAAAGATCCACGACCTCTAATGGTGATCGCTACAATCTCAGCTTCCACTGAGCGCTCCGACTCAGTGTCCCCTTCTACATCCTCTTCTGGTAGCGTTTGTAAGAATGGGTTTGTAGGGGAATAAACCATGTCAGACCGACTTACCGGTCGGGACGGGATGTCAGTGGTGTCTTGTAAACCAAGAGCACGACTTATTGTAGCATAGATGTCCTGTGTGCGCCTCTCATTCTTTATCTTCTCTTTCTTCTTTCTCCTGCCCATCCCTCTTCTCTGTCTCCTCAGGCCTTTAGGTTCCTTGGGTAGATTAGTGAAGGAGCGACCATTTCTGGTCCCCTTATCACTCATGTTGCCCTGGACAGAGCTTCTTATTGAACTCTGGCGGCTGGTCGACTTAGCATCATAACTAGAGTCATCCACACTCTCAGCCCCAGGTCCAGGAACACTGGATACTTTAGATGATGGCATGCTGAGAACACGATCAATGTCCGAGTCATGAAATGCTCCTGTAACAGCATTGCTGACAGTGTCGCTGTCACTGTCGGTGTCAGTGTCACTGTCACTCTCCTCTTTTCTACTAGCTTGACTTTGCTGCTCCTGGAGTGCAGCTGGTTCCACCTGTGCCTCTGCCTGCATGCTATGGGGGCTCAGGGATAGTTTCCCAGTCTTCATCATCTGTTCCTTCCACTCAAGGCGAGAAAGGCGCGAAGCAGACCTAGAGACTTGGCTGTCATCAGGTGTCATTGTCCGCTGGCTCTCATCTGGTGTCACTGTAACTGTTACTGTCCCTGCAAAGGCAGCATTTGACAGCCCCTGGTGACCATTTGACTTGAGGTTTGAACCTCTCTGAATTGACGCAACATGCTCCGCAGGTCTCCTATGGGTATTGTCACCGTTATTGTCCACTTGTCTCCTTGGATCTTAGAAATAAAAGAAATATTGGTTCATCAAATGTTTGATTGTTTTACGAAATTTAAGATCAATACGTCTAAGCTTCGATTAGAAATTCAAGTAAGAGCATAATTACCATAATTACAAATCAGTACAGATTAGCTGTTTTCTTTCAGTCAGGCAACTCATTTTTGGCATAGCATGACTGATCATCATTAACGAGTATATTACATTGATGAATTATGCATAGTGTTTATCAATGTTGTAGATACCTTTATTTCCACGGTTTCTCCCTTTGAGGATAACCAACAGTGCCTGTCTATACTCCTTGGAGATGGTGACCATGATGATGGGGAACAAGACGCTGTTGGCAAGGTGGCAAGACAAGACAATGATGTCACCCTGAGGGACGTAGGTATGACGTAGAATCTGCAGACACAGGTTAACCTGTCAATAAAAATATTTATCAATTAAACCTCTGTTTGATTTATATTACTGGCAATTTGTAATGTTAATTTGACTGATTAGTAAACACCAGGCTTGTGTGATGATTTTGATGATCGATTAGAATTGGCCATTACTTTTCTGATGTACAACAGCTCTTTACTACTAGAGATCATATATGATGAACATTAAGTAGTTACCATACCAGGTATAGTTTATATACACTTTGCAATTCATGAATGTATAAATCTTCCACACATAAAGATTTGAAGCTTTTCATAAATCTATTTTTGTCGCCCGACATAAAGGTCCAATTTCTTATAATACTACTTCATGTAACAATCCCGATACCCTCTTGGATCTGTCTGGATCACAACCTGAGATACAGGTTCAATTATATACTACTACCATTGCAGGCAGTGTTTTGAATCAGTATTCATAAATTGTCGCCCGAGAAGCAGGGTCAATGAGATACTACTTAACATATTGTCTGAAATTACCAGGAAGGTTTAATCATACACATGTATATAGATACCTGGTAATAAATACCCGAATTGCTCAATCTTTGAGATTTAAGCACTGGTTCCACAGGCTTAAATCAGTCGGATTAGCATTGATCCGACCGATTTTTTTCTATACTTTTGATATATTATAAATCGTCGGATTAGGGCTTTCCCGACCGATTCTACACCTGTGGAACCAGCGCTTTACATGATTTACCACCCGATATAAAAGACTTCCTGCATATGCCTAATTGCAATTGCACTGAGGTCGTCTGAGTGAAAGCTCTGGATCAGATGTGAAGAAAATCACACATACCATGTGTGGGGTGACATTAAGTAGCAGAATAAGGCCAGTTGCTGCACACAGGAGGTTCCTCCAATCTCTCAGGATGTGCTTCTCCTCCACATCAGGCCCCCTCCTGTTACTACTCCCTGGCCTCACACAATATTCTTCTATGGCCTCCAGACGGCTCGGCTCCCTCCTTATCTCTGCTATCTGTCCATTGACTGTCCGTGCATCAACAGAGATATGACTGGCCACAGGTGCCCTATGTGTATTATCAGAGACATGCTGATGAAGTCTGATCAGTCTGAGCTGGAAGGCCACAAGGAGCCCGACAGAGGTCAGCACCCCTACTACCAACATACATAACACCCCTGTGGCTAATCCAGCCTCCTCCACCAGGGGCAGCACTAGACACCCTGATTCCTCCAATACCACCTCTGATTTTATCCTCCTGTTAAAGTACGCCAGGATGCCGGCAGAGGTCGTGGCCAGAAGCCATGTACCTGTCACAGCTATGGTTGCCCCCAACCGGAAGGAGGACTGCAGATGCCGCAGCTTAACCAAGCCCCAGACGCTGCAAGCACAGCCTCCTATGATATCGCTCACCCATGTCACTGTCCACAGCCAGTAGAGGGCGTGACAGGCGAGTACTGACCAGTTAGCTTTCAGGAAGACGTAGATGGCATATAGTGACGTCACGCTCAGACAAAAGATGACGCGTGATGCCAACAATGATGCCACCAAAGCATGTACACCATTCTTCCTGGAGGTGGTTTTGGCCAGCACCACCCATCCTAGTGTGCACAGGCCTGCCGCCAAAAGAGAAAAAAGCAGCCATACCACAGCAACGGGTATATCCATTTTGTGCTAGCTATATCCAGGGTACAACCAAAGAGACACACATCCATGTTTCAGCAGCTTGTAGATCCATCTTGTGATAGGCTGTATCGAGGGTATGACCAAAGTTTAGCATCCGTATTTCAGCAACCTGTTTATCCATAGTCTTTTGGCTAGGCCCAGAGATCATCAGACCCCATCGAGTCACTCTTCTATCAACTCATGACCTTCAGGCATGAGTGAGTTCAGGATGAGCTATAGCTACACTAAGTCAGCCTGGCTGTCTACCATGTTTCCACATGACTAACTAGTACTTGGGTGTATACACGAGCACAGATGTCACACATACACAGATGAGTTTTACAGTCCTCCAGTGTAGAGCCCCCAGCCCCCTTAGGCTGTACAATTCTGTGCCAGGCTAATCGATGAAGGCTGTACCTGTACAAATCCAATCAGCAGAAATAATGCATGTTGCCGGTTTATATACTTTTATATTGATGTATACAATCTATTTTCCACTTTACTGCAATTATAAGTGGACCATGATAAACTACATTATCAAAATACACCCACAGAGGACAAGATGGCCGCATGCATGAGTTGGTCAGTTGTCGCTAGGGAACCATTCATGTGACGTCACAGGTCACAGCTGTCAGCAGGGAGTCATCCATGTCACGTGGTCGATACCACCAATCAATAAACAGCTGTGTCCAGCTAGAGTGGAGTGGATATATATTATGTCTATTGTGCACAATGAAAATCATTTTTAATATTCATACCATGCTATATTCATCCCTGGTAGTCTAATTCCACGTTTTCTTTTCTATTGGCATAGTAGATGCATCTGGAAAAAAATATGCCGTGTATGTATTGTTACCTTTCCATATATCTAGAGTCAGAAATCAAACTGTCTGTCTCACTACATTTTGGACTTTATATATTGTATACATTCCCCCGTCCCTCACCTGGTATAGAACTGCAAATTAATTCCTTTTCATCTAAATTAGAACAACACAATACCCCCCCCCCTCCTTACCAATGTTAGAATTATAAATACAGTTCCTTTTCAAATTGCGATATGGAGAACTACAATTGCAATACCCCTTTACTTCGCCATATGTAAAACTGTTATTTCCCTTTCGCCTATTACAGAAATCATTTTATTTTCCCTTACAACTTACAATGGGACTGTAAGTCCCTTTCTCCCTAATCTTCATTTAGAGCTACAGACACAACTTCCTTCTTCTTTACTACGTACAGTAGAGCTGAAATTTGACTCTCTGACTACATCTAGAACTACAAATGAAATTTCGAGTCAATGTTCCATTCACAGTCTAGATTGTGTATAGTGTCCTGACTCACTATAATGCCCAAATCGATCCCCTCACGTATAAACATAGCATCATTGAGCTGTCAATATTATGGATATCATTCTCCGTTCAAAGCAGCTGAATGTATTTATAGGTTTGTAGTGTACTAAAATGGTTTTCTTCAGTTTCCGTTTGAAAGTTTTGCATTAACAAAACATTTCGTTTAAAAAATCGCTTGTGATTGCTGCTCTCGGACCTTAACGCTCATAAATAAGTGTATGTGCTTATTACGAGGTAGACATGTTGCTTTTAATGAATAAGCACAGGAACGTACTATAGTACTTATTTCAAAGAGGTAAAAAAAACGCTTACGGAAACGAAAGTTGGCAAACCTGCAACATCCCTTAGCTATGAAAGTAATGTTGCCATGCGCAAGTCCTATGTGGTTACTAGAGTTTACTAGATAAGGACTTCCAGTCACATTTACGAGCCTATTCTCGCCCCTGCAAGCACTGAATAGACGGAGATGAAGGCGGGAATATGAAAAGTAGGGAAGGACGAGAGTGGTTTGGTTTAGGACCACCAGGTGGGGCATGGGTGACATGGTAAGGGTTGACACTAGGGGGAGGTAGTAACCCACCGCGGCGGCATCAGCCTGTCCACACTAAAACCCTTCTGGACAAGGGTTTTGATACCAATGACTTGGTATTCAATACATTTTCATCCCAATGATACTATACAATAAGTGAAAAATGATGCCATAGATCTAGAGCAAAGGAGGTGTACTGACGAGGAGGAACTGCATTGTACATATCGATGAAATGTGTCTATCAGCTTTGGAAAACATATAAGTATGTGTACCATTTAAATCGTAACAGAATCTAGATTAAAACAAGGCCCCCCATCCGAATTATAGTTATCTCCTCCAACTCTGGTAAAGGTTGCCTATCTATTAAACACGCCCGACCTAAAAAGTGATACTATTGTATTAGCTATCAGTTTGCTGATTGATGTGTAGATATCATGCTTATCAGTGATCTACGTCCTGCGCTCTGTAGATAATATGTGTATGGGAAGTTTTTAAAGCTTGGGGTGCATGTCAAGAGGGTACACCACGACCCACAACCCAGATCAAACTAAATTGGATGAATCTCCTACCCCTACCAGGACCACCACCCCCTACCCGAATCAGTGTCACACACCCATACGCCCACACACGCTGTACCCTGAGATGACCCTGTGTCCTCTATATATTATGACAAACACTCCTACTCATGCTCATGGTTGGTTAGTAGCTCATAATGAGTCTATGGGTATAGCTCCTGTTGTCATTATGGAGTCAATTTGATAGATGCTTTGGGTCATGAGACTGTGCCTAATTGCTCTAGAGTAGCAATTCTTTGCTGCACAGCACTATCAAGTGAGGCACTCCATTACTTTTCTTGAGAACAAGACGGAGCTTATCGATGTTAGTCACATTTTTCCACAGTAGAACAGGAAAGGTGCGTGTTGGTGGAGCCTTTACACTAAATTGGGAGAATATATATATTCTCCCAATTTAGTGAAAAGCTTAGGGGTCTTATTATTCAGATGCATGTGTTCTGCTACATATTTATGCATCTTTATTTTTGAGAAATATAGTGAGGCTAGCTCTGCTAATTTAATCTGGACATTTTTATTTCCTATTTGTCCTAGAATATATATATTCTCCCAATTTAGTGAAAAGGCGCCACCAACACACACACACACACACACACACACACACACACACACACATATATATATATATATATATATATATATATATATATATATATATATATATATATATATATATAAAGGGTCCTGGTACCTCATGAAAATGGGGTCATATTGTGGCATCAGATGACAACTATACGACCCTTTCATTAGCTTTGATACAACAGATGGCGCTAGTGGCAGCCATGCTACTTTGCCACTCCTACAGGGGCATGTCTGGGTTGGACTCCAGTACCTGTAATGGGCCCACATGTTTGTAATGGTCTGCCTTATGTTTGGCACACAATTTTCTTTAAATATTGATAGTGAGTATAGCCACACTATTTCTCTGTGTACAACTTTGATTTCTAAGACATGGAGACATGAATTTTTAGAGATTGATATTATCTTGGTGTATTCAAAAGAAATGTGGGGAGTGATAACATAAGCGGAGGCAGGGGAGGGAGGGTCTTATCATTCAGATGCATGTATTCTGCTACATATTTATGCATCTTTATTTTTGAGAAATAATTATAGTCAGGCTAGCTCTGCTAATTTAATCTGGACATCTTTATTTCCCCTTTGTCCTAGACATATTGTAGAATCTAGCAAGTCTACTGTATTTGGTAGCATGCTAGTGAATATGCTTGTGAGTTCTGATCCCACTTTACTCTTTGTTAAAGCACATGACCCCGGCCCTGACCTGGTTGCCTTCACCCACGTGCCAAACAGGGCAAAATTGATATCCATGGTGTTTCGGGTCTTTAACCCTATCCTCCAAAGTAGAGTAGACTTTAGCCAAATTTAAAAACAACTGTATGTAATTTCTCGGCTCCTTCTAACGTTATTTCAGAGTAATACAGGAGTTCCGAGATAGCTTGCCCGCGCTCACTTCGCTGATACCCAGCCTGTGAGCACACAGGAAAGAGGGGTTGAAGTAGATTTTACCTTCCGGTCATTTACAGCGCCACCAACCGTTGGTATCCCCGGCTCTAGGGGAGTTCACGGCAAACTCGGAACTTGTGTATTTCAGAAGTCTGTGAGTATAACGTCAATAGCATTATCACAAAAAAAACGCCAACCCCCACAAAACCAGATTGGTGGGTATTCCCGGGGCTGTCAGGACAGATTAACCCCCCTCCCCCTCAAATAATAATAATAATAATAATAATAACAACAACAACAACAACAACAACGACAACAACAACAACGACGACGACGACGATGATGATGCCGACGACGACGACGACGACGATGATGATGATGATGATGATGATGATGATGATGATGATGATGATGATGATGATGATGATGATGATGATGATGATGATGATGATGATGATGATGATGATGATGATGATGATGATGATGATGATGATGATGATGATGATGGGAACCTTCCCATTTCCATAATTTCAGACCATGTTACCTGAAACAATTTCCGTCTCACATTCTCGCTTTTTGGACCACAGTTGTAACTTCACACACGCACCCACGAGCACTACATTCTGCGCTCCAGATCTACAGCAATCGCATTTGTGCACAGCTACAATGCCGAAGTGACGTGAGTAGGATCTTTCTCTTTTCTTATCACCAAAAAGGAGGAGATTTGGAGCACTATAGAATCAAGTGGGATTAGCATAAAACGAGAATGCTGGTCAATGAAATATTTTCAAACTCATTCCTGACACAGGGTTTTCATAATTGACAAGTTGTGATAACCCAAATTTATCCCTATATAGCCTACATTATATGATAACGGTAACCCAACATTAAGTCTGTGCCAGGGCTAACAAACAGGTTGATACAAATTACCTTTCATTTGATTTATGTACACCGAATTTGACTGTAACAAGGGGAAAGTAAAGCCTCTTCCATTTATCAATACTATTCCACATGTATCCCACCTGTGACAGTTTTAACTCATCTCGCGTATGTGGTGCAACTCACTTGATTATAAGGTGCACCCTGGGTTGCAGGAAAAAAGAAAATTTCCTTGAAACGGTGCATCTGATACTTAATTCCGGCCACGTTCTTACCAATCTGATAAGCCATAAACTGGCCTAAAATCCGCACCCTGACTTTGGTACAATCCTGTTAGGTGTTGCACAAGGGGCCTATCCTAGCATTCATTGGCCCCACCTTATCCTGCTATCATAGAAGACCCTGTTTCAACACGATATATAAAATGAGAGAAAAGCGGACACATGTTAGAAAAAGAGTTTGGCTAGGCCATGGGTACATCTGTTGCGATGTTTATCTAGGTTTGGATCTGGGTTTAGAAATAGCAGCTCTATGCCAAAGTAAGTTATGTGGACTTCGTGACCCAAAATCCTAAGGGCTCTTGCAAGAGATCTGTTTCATGGCATCCATCCTTATAGTTATCTGGAAAAGAAGTGTCTCCATATTCATGATAGATTAAATTTAAGTTTAAAAATCAGATGATTTACTACAATTATTCTGATGTATAGATGTTGTGATATGTGACATATGGTGCAGATGATAAATTGCAGTCATCTGGCCAAAAAAAACAAAACAAGTGCGCCTGGGCTTAAAGAAAGTCGCACCTTGTGACATACTTTACATAAGTTCATTCTATATAATATATAGACTGAACTTATGGAAAGTATTTTATCCTGAAATCAACCTCTTGGTGCCATTTGCTTCAACTCAGGCTCACGGTACACTGTCAGACTATGGCAATGGATTACAGTAGATTGCCTCTATTTCTGGAAAACAGTGGTGATGCTCTCAGTACAAAGTCAATAACCCGATGTGGGTTGACCTGTACCCACTACAGTAGTCTTTATAGCCCAATACCTGAGGGTGTATGCTGTGCTTCAAACCAATATGAAAACGTTTTGACACGATTCTATGTTTCAAGTATTCATTGCTTTTTGATCACTGATAAATCTACGTAGCTACATGTATTTCTCGAGCAGCTGCCAGATTATGTATTATGTTCATTCTGAACTTTCAGGTGAATATACCAAACTATGTTGGTTGTGTGGACATTGGTTGGGGCTGCTCTACTGGCCCTCATATGAGGTAACTGCAGCATAAAAAGTACAACCTCCCTCCAGGGCCCAGGGGCCTGCCCTTCTTTGGTAATGTCTTTCAACTCGATTAGGAGAAACCCCGCCACACTATCACAAAGTGGTCTAATGAATACGGAGATGTCTTCAAAATGAAGTTGGTGCCAGAGAAGTTGAACAACCGCACATCACCTTTATGATATTCAGGAGTTTCAACCACTCCCATTCATAAACTGAAAAGCATAAAGGTTTCATGATTTAATATTGTATAGGCCTTATTCTGGTATTTTACACATGTGTATTTGCTAAAATCAGTGACCACAGACTTTATTCTTTAAAATGGAAGATCTTACTCAAATCAATTCTGTATTTTAGGCATTTGTACGAACAACTGTAGTGCTTAACAGCTACAAGACTATCGATGAGGGCCTGATCACAAAGGCAAATCAATTCGCTGGTCGGGTTCCATCAACAAGAATTGAAACAGTATTAAGTCACTGCCCAAACATTTCAGATGACACTTTCTCCCCACAGTGGCTTTTCAGAAAGAAGGTCACAATGCAGACACTTAAGGTAACATACTATCTTTTAAAATAATGTAGCCGGATGAATATTTCGGATATTAAAGCTTTCGGAATTGGCTATGAATCTTAGGATATTATCATTATGGTACACCACTCTCAGTTTTGGATGTAGAGGGCGTTCTCTACAATGTCAAGAAGTTTAGATGCTGTACTATCCTTGACAATATGACGTCATCAAAATAGCCTCAAACCCCCTTAGGTGATTTACGAAGAGTTTAATTTTACCAGATCAGCATGAAGGAGAAATACAAAGATTCATTCCAAACTGAATGTTTCTTCAGTCATTTGCCTTAAAGCTGGATTCCATTAGGCGGAGCTGTGTTGAATTCTGCTGGAGGCTAACTCATGAAAAAGAAAACCCACTCAGTTTGAAGACATTCTTATAATCCCCTGTCTGTGTGTATTGGAATAATGCTACAGATGTATGGAGACAACTTACAAAACCTAGAGCTGATCAGCATGAGCCTGATTGAGGACATGTTGAAGGAACTGGACGAAGTGGCATCTAACAAGAGTCCTAAAGATATCTCAGATATATACATAAGATGTGTTGCTGGGATCCTCTCATCATTAGTAAGAATGCTTGTATCACATCAGCATCTTTTGTAAAAATAATCAACATGATTTATTTCTGTAATTCATCCACCTCTATATATGCGATTCTCCGCACTATATTCATCTAGCAGATCTATCTGCTTTTTATAAGTGTATATAACACTGAATAGCAATGAAGTTGAATATAAGTATGTGAAGATAAAGGCAAAGTGCTGGGAGTAAATGATTCTTCTGTCTTGGATCTTTCCAGCTGTATGGTGAGAAGAGTGATCCGGAAACAATCAGGACAATACGGCAATGTGTCAGTGGGTCATTTTTGCTACTGCAGTCTGCGGAACTTGATGTGGTGCTGGACATCTTCCCTGCTTCAACACTTCCCGAATCCTCTATATCGAAAGCTAGTAGCAGTGGCAGCAAAAGCAAGAGATGTAATGACTGAGAAAATAAATCAGAGAAAGGTAAGGGAATTTTAAATTGTGTAGAGGTATATATTCATGTACCGGTGTAACAAGGACCGTCTGGCATGGCGGGTGAGTCCTGTCGATAGTTGTTCCTAAGGTTCCAGGTAGGAGTGAGTGAGTGAGTAATAGATGTTTAACGCCAATTCGACAGCTAGGGTCATATTCATGGTGAGAACTACATTACACAATTTCACAGTGGATTGTGTCGGTGCCCACACATATGTGCACCACACATATCGGAGGGGAAAGGAAAAAGGAGAAATAGACCCTTTTAAGTGGGCTAGGGAAGCCCGGGTTACAGGTAGGTGGCAGCACCGATCCGGACCTATGGGACATTTAGCAACTAACTCCAGGGGTAACTATTAAAGGCCCTGCGCTCAGTACGCTGGTCCCCACAGGTATTTGAGGGCTAGATACCCGCTGGCCATGTCTGATGACATTCTCCCCATATCATGGGGAGAAATACTCTTGAACCCCACTAGATGGGAGTGTTTCTATTCTCCAATCACAAACTATACCCAAACATCTGTATAGGAGAGACAGGTTGACCATCGGGGTGTTAGGGTGCCCTCTTGTGAGTAAGGTTTAAAACAGGGGATGATTGATTGGTAACTTCTTAGACATGGCCTGCCTCTATGATGTCGCCAACATAGAGGCAGGTCGCCAGCCAATGCGCTCAGCTGCTACATCAGAGGCCCTCCAGGCCTCCGTGTATTTAACATGCTTCCCATGTGACATGATCAAAGGGTAGCCGCTTTGTGCACAATCAGGATCCAATAAACCATTGGCATGAACTCGGATTACTGTCTTTGTTTTTCTTTCCGGATAGCAAGACCCGAACCACACATTGGTAAATTGAAAAATTGTAAAAATGGTGCACGGTCAATTAAAACAGTGGACGTTGAACACATGGAAACATATGATTAGAGAGCAAAATTGACATAATTTAAGGGCCTCAATTGTCATAATTCCTTTTTGTAATATGATTATTTTTATCTGGATGGGGATACACCTTGATAGAGTCAAGTGTATAGTGAAGCCCGATCTTGACAGAAAATACATTATGTCTACAGCCTATTTCAATATAGCTAATTACAGACTTACACGAGTGCTTTCAATGCTACAACTGCATGCTCTACCAAAACCCTATATTATAACATATTATGTACATAATTACTAGGGACCAGTCTTAGCGAGGAATCACTAACCACAGCAATTGTCAGTGAATTTTTTAGATCACTAGCCTTATTGAAATTTCACCTGTTACTCAAAGTTCTGAACAAGTAACATCACCTTTGATACGATTCGGGGATATGGAATTGCTGAAATCATTGTTAACACTAAATTGTGTCTCTCAATTAGCACCTGGACTTAAAACCTATAATTATTTATTTCTCATTTTGGACTTTATTCTAGGCTGAGCATGTACCAGGCCACCCCATATGTTTCAATGATGGGCTTCTCGATTTTCAAAGGAAATGTGAGGAAACCCAAGCTGAGATGAAACTTTCGGATGAGGAAATTTACGGAATAAACTTTGATGTGTTCCTTGCAGGTAGGGCTTTGAACCTGAATTTTTAGTTTTGAATACTGGACCCTTTGAGTGTATTCTACTCATGGCATTTGGGAAGCACAATGTCACACATCATTGTATCGTTTTAAGGGGATAAAAGCACAAACTTTGAGGAAATTCACCTTATAGGTGAGTTATTAAGGTAATATATGTTCCCGTATATATCCCCCTGAAGTTAAAATGCTATTAATGTGGTTTTATTATGCCATCATTTACCTCACAGCGACATATACCACATCCGCCACAATAAGTGCGCTCCTTGCTCTTCTCATAAACAAAGACTGTGCTTGGAGAAAGAACACCACGAATTACTGACAGGAGGTCACTTCATTACATTGAAGCTGCCATACTTGAAGTACTCAGATACACATCAATGATCCCATTGAATGTTGCACATTATACAATAGAAGACACCACCATGAATGGATATGACATTCCAAAAGACACAGAGGCGTGTACTTTGTATGATTCTTTCTATACTCATTATGCATGTCCTCTAGCCTCTTGAAATTTGACAAGGGCATTATACCTTAAAACTGTTGCCTTTACTAGATAGGAAGCAAGAGCAAACTTTCATTGGGGGGGGGGTCCAACCACAACTACCTTAATCTGTTGGCTCAACTGTGATGATGCCTATATATACCTATGTAGACAGCTGGTAGAATTTGTAAAGAAAAGAATTTTTTGTTGATATGACTTTAAGGTCTAATTTGAGGCTCAGGCCCCCATTTTTCCCATTCCATTACTGTATTAATCTAATTTGAGATGCAAAGTTCTTGACCAATTTATTATGAATTCTTGGCAAGTTTTTGGGGGGCCCATGCCAGGGCCCCTACTTAATGATTGAGGGGGGCCAGGCCCCCCTGCCCCTTTTTCCCTACACCCCTGGAGATTATCAGTAAATAAAGGATTTATTAAAAGCAAATTATTATTTCTATTTGGTAAGACCATTGTTTCCTGTGTTGAAATGTAACAGTTTAAAGGAATCCCAACTTTTGTGTTCTGTATGTAGATGAGTACATGTTATACGTTACACTGTGGCTTTATGATTTCAAGGTTCTGTTCAATCTCTGGAAGCTGCACCATAATCCTGAGTACTGGGATGAGCCCTGGGAATTTAAACCTGAGCAATATCTTGACGAGGATGAACAATTAGTTCCTGTTGATCATGTCAACAGAAAGAGGTAGCTTAATAAAACTCTGGTCTCTTCTTTTAGTAATACCTTGTACTTTCATTATTTTTGATTTTAAGAAACCATTTAAATATTCCTTGATTAGTCATACTTTCACTGCATACCCTATCCTGGTGGTAACTTTTCAAACTATTTGTAGTTTTGTAACCCAATAACCCGAAATTTAGTTCCTCAGGCTTCTCGCATTTGGTGCCAGTCGAAGGGTTTGTGTTGGAGAGACTCTAGCAAGGAATTGCTTCTTCCTCATCATGACATCACTCCTGCAACACTTTGAGTTCCTGCCTGCAGGAACAGATGAGATCCCTCGGCATGGCCCATGTGACTACAAAGCCAGCTTCGGTATTGAGCCAAACAACTACAGGCTGTGCATGGTCCCAAGGGTGTAATAGTCAACACATAAGCAGGTCATTTTATTAAATTGTTTGACTAAATCAGCTAGTTTAATCTCTTTTCAGGATTCATATATAAGAGTTTATATGCTTGCAAAAGTCATAGGGTGTTACACTTTTGTCAGCGGGAAGTGGCGGATCCAGGATCTAGAAAAAGGAGGAGGCGCAGCCTAGATATCAGATAACACCAACATGAAAAAAACATTTGTGCTTTAATGTTGTATGAACATGATATTGGTAATGATGTTGAACAGAGTTATGCACCATTTTTATTAAGTATTCTGATAAACAGGCGGGTTTTTTAAAAATGCCCCATCGATGTGATTTTTTTCGCCTTATAAATAAACAAGTATTCTGATAAACAGGCGGGTTATTTAAAAAATGCCCCATCGATGTGAATTTTTTCGCCTTATAAATAAACAAATACAAATACAAGCCCAAAAGGAGGGGGTGCACCCCCCCTATTTTTGAGCCAATTTTGGGGTTTTAAAATATGACTAATTAAACGCTTAAGCACTGGGCAAAAGGGGGGTGTGCGTGCCCCATGTACCCCCCTCTAAATCCGCCACTGATCAGGTAGTTGTTCAGTCTTGTATTCATGATAGGCCAGGACCTTAGAGTTTTTACCTGGAATAAAATAACGTAAAGCTGAATGTTTCAGAAATGGTTCTACTGGTATGCTAATTGATATCCTAAGAGTCCTGGAGTGTCCTCTGTGTGCTTCACTGACATTTATGCAAATTACCTTTGTTACCATAGTAACCGAGGATAAGGCTTTATTTTCTCTAGGTATTCAGATATGAATAATCCAACACCACATACCCCCTGTATGAAAGATAACAAGAACAAACAGTTTCGTAACAATCTGGCGCAAACATACGCCCCTTAATTTATTAATAAATAACGAAAGAAAAACATTGGTAGGAGGTGTGGAGTCTGTGGAGGTGGCACAAGCAATGAGAACGTCAGACCTGGCGTACCTGAGAGCTGTTTCACAAGGAGACTGAAATTAAGATCGATCTTTGGGCTATATGAGTGACCATTTAAGATCAGTCATTTGGGAATGACTACAAGTGTTTCAGAACAAGCTGTTACTCATATTGGGACATAAGACTGGTCCTTTAGAAACAGCTGTCAATTAGACATAGGGGCAGTAATCAAGATCAATTGTAAGGTGACTCACAGGCCAATCATGCAGCTTGTAAGATCGATCACCCAGTTCAGAATATGTCTTTACCTTGCAATTTCATGATAGAAAAGGGTATTATAAAAGGGTATTTCATTTTTATGTATGCCTGACATCATGCATTAAAAGGATTTGTGGAATTCCACTTATTGTTATGATTTTTCACATTCATGTGTACCCTTAACCTTCCACATAAATCAGCTACTTTATGTTGGTCATGGGTCACCCTTATATTGACCCTTTACTCGTAAGCTTCACTCCCCATTTACTTTTGAAACACTTTCCCTAACCCTAAGAAGCATAAGATCGATCTTAACTCCACCTTATGAGTGATCTTGCTTGTAAGCCTATGTCACTCATATATAGCCATTGTGAAACAGCTCTCTGGACAGGTAAGATGGCACAGCACCACCAGGTGTCCAGGTGAGACACTAAGCGCCACCCCCTGGTTCTAGAACGTGGCACCAATCTAACATAAGACTCCAATATATACCAGTATAATAACAAGTGATTATACCCCCTATAAACTTGAAAAAGTGTCAAACATGTGTATGTATCAATGTGGTTACATCTACATAGCATCGCATTATATATACCTTTATAGGTCAAGGTGACACTGTTGCATTCTAATTATGTCAATAATGTTTAAAGATTAACCAATATAATGCATAGATATATGTAACATACATCTACTATGGCATTTTCTCCTGAGTAGAAAATCATACCCATTATGCAGGTATGCATTTCCTACCAGGGAACAGTACTGATACAATTATTAAATTGGGGATGACAATGAAACTGTGACATAAATCTGTGACCATATCACTGAGGGCATTAGCTAGTGCAGATTTAGTAGGCCTTATAAATAAAACATCATCAAAGAGAGAAGTGGGTTGTGGAGCAAGTTCATACAACGTAATTAAGCTATACAGATCTTATTAGGACATCCTTTACATACTTTGTTATACACATAGAGAGTCTACAGTCCTTCCTTGGTATGCCTACACATAGGATTTATGTAATACCTCTTAAAGAATGGTGGAATTTACCTTAATTGTTGACTGAAGTGAACCAACTTCTTCTGCTGTCCTTGTGCCTTAATTTCCAACCATACGGTATGGAAGGTCATTTATGTATAAATTTTTCATTTTTTCCTTTATGTCATGGCATCTTTATGGATCAATTATATAATCAATTGATCAGTACTTCTTCGTTGTATGTGCAATGTATAAACACTGTTGTCCTTTCTTGAATTAGGCATTGTAGTCTAATGTAAAGATTTATGGGTGAATTTATTTCAAATAAAATATTATGTATTTTTGTGTGGTCCCCTTAGTGTATATAAGAAAAATATCTGTGTTCTATATACTCTAAACCAATGCATACCATGCCCTGAAGAAAGTAGACCTGTGAAACAAATGGATCATGGTGACCATATAAAGATAAACATGACGATTCAGCAAACTCATTGATTTTTAACACATACATTCCACCCCATTTCTAAAATGAAGCACACATTGGAGGACCGAGGACCTTTTGGAGTTTAAACTACATATTAAGGTGGGCTATTTCTGTGATTTTCAGCTTTACATTATTTTATTCTGGGTTTGGTACAGTATTCACCCAAAGGTCCTGGTCTGTATTTGTGGTGTACCATTTTTGGGCGGCTTTCTCTTACAATTTACAATTACTACATTGTGTCTGTGCTGAAGCACTCTCATGTGCTCATAACCAGTGGATGTGCTTTAGTGGCCTTATTGTTTAAATTGTCAAAGACCTCTCCATCATGATCTGTATTTGATTGGTGCTGTTATAAAAAAAAGAAATTGACTAGAAACAAGCTTTAAAAGATATCATTGTACAGGCTCAATTCAATTACATGAACTTAACGTAAACCAAAATTTAAACCATAATCGTGAAAGCTACAGTGTCATACAGGACTTATCAGCTGAAGCAAATGATTATGCAATATATAAATAATGAATCCCCTGTTTGGGCTTTATACATAGAACCAACATAGTTAAAATATTGAAGAGATGTTGAGAGAAAGGTCTTTAGCTCATTGCATGATATCATCTATAGACCTTGTAACTCCCAAAGACTGAACGGTTCCTTGAAGAGAACAGTTTTAAAAGTCAGTTAAGTTAAACCCAAACTGTCTAATTTATACCAAATGCCTATGATGACATGCAATTTGATTATGAACTACTTGAGATGGTTAATACCAAGTTTTCTAGAAAGCAGTGTGCTTTTCCGCATGGTCTTAGATCTGATACAGCTTACATCATCCATTGACTAGCTAGCTGCTGCTCATATGTATTGGACAATAAATTGAATTCTGAGACTACAAAACTGATTACGTATCCCTAATGTCTAGATCTCTTTTCCAGCTTTATTTGAATTTATTGCATTTGTACCAAACTGATGTGGTTCGATAACTTTTTATAACCACATAACCTTTCCCTAAAAACAAGGAATGGTAACCTGGCAGGTATTGGAAATACATATATATATATATATATATATATATATATATATATATATATATATATATATATATATATATATACATACATAGGCAATATTACTAGAAGTGAAGGCCCAAGTAAAGGAGTTTGTTGCTTTCATATAAACATATAGGGGCCTATATGATATAGTATAATCTAGTCCAGTTGACACCACCTAAGCTGGTATTCCATGGGACTATGCACAAGTCCTCTACCAATGCGATCCCATATTATGTGGAATTGTGTCACAAATTTAATGTGAGAAAATCTAAGATTTGGCTTACTCAAGGATAACAAGCCTTTACAAGAAAACTTAGGTAGTGTCCTTTGAAGCTCTGCAGGGCATTTTGAAATGGTATCAGTCTATAGCTATCGTTTGAAATGCCCTCCTGGTCGACAGTTCTTATCCTTATCCTTCGCTTTAAGTAATTCTGTTTCTGAGCTGTTCACATTAGGACCATAAATATTTGGTTTTCAGAGAACAGGAGTGGATGAGAACCCTTAATGTTATAGTGTTTAACAAAAAAAGTACCCTTTTGTGAGACAAAAACAGATTTGTGAAATAAGAGTTCCACATTATGTGTATAAAGTTTGTGAGCCTCGGTGCACTCTGTGTAGATGAGGTGTCACCACCCCAAAAGCCTTGAGGCCATCCAAAATATCACAGGTCTTCCACTTTTGACCTAATATTAAAATACTAAAAATTCTGACAGTGCTTAGCAACCTACACCATATTTTAGCTTATGAAATGGAGAAAAAAATAAGATAGGTCCACATAAACATAGTCAGGCTAGATTTTGCGCAAATTGCCATGGTAACTGGGTAGTGGCTTTTGCATAGTGAGGCCTGATCAGTGCATGAATACACATCAAGACTTTAGAATTTAGCATGCTTAATACTTACAGAATAGATTGAGATTCTACCAAGACACTCTAACAAGGACTTTAAAGCATTAGCAATCCCTAAACAGTGCTAATATGTTGAAGAAATGAATTTATCTAATTTTCCTTAAATCTCTATCATCAAATGTGGGTGATTCTCACAGTAACCCAGTATCAGACATTTATATATTTCCAATACCAGTCCGGGTAATATTCCCTGTTTTTAGGGACAAGTTATGTATTGTGCACTTCAGAATTACACACATACCTAAAAGAAATATTATATGCATATAATACAAGAATTTGCCTGTCAACTGAATTACGCAAATACTTTCAAAACCTCTCAGCCCTCTCACTCAAAGGATTCAGCACTTGGCATCCAGCGTGGTTGACCTAGAGCTGGACCTATACCATATATATATATCAGCTCTGATAACATCGTCTAAATATACTATCTCATATCCCTCATTTTGTATAGTGCACTCTTTCCCATTGAGTTTTATCCTATATCTCCCCTTTATATATTTACTTGCCCTAATGTAACATATATCCAACTGCTTGTTTTATCAGCGTAATCATGCAGTCAAGAATTCCATTGATTATAGATAAGGCTCATTGCAAAGTCCACTAGATTAAATCTAGCTGTCGTTTAGGAGTACAGCCTAATCAGTATTTCCACCATGCAAAGGCAGACATCTCCCAGGTCTGGGTAGGACCACAATTCGCAGGCATTAGGTTCTTGGTTCAAAATTGCTGCTTTTGAACATTCATACGTTTAACCCGTATACGTGCCCAGAATAGAAAAAGTGCGCTCTTAAGCATGTATGTATATTCAACAGACCACCATGGGTTTAATATCAGGTTAAGATGATTCTGGCACCAGAAAACTTGTGATGTCAATGGCTTTCCAACAATACCAAATGGTGCATGATGCTTTAAGTATGTAACTATAAGTAGGTCCTATTACAGAAAATAATGAATTGAAAATAGGCTTAAAATACATGAAAAGTGCACTCTCTGGCCAATGGGGGACAGAATAATTACAGAAAATTCACTAAAATGACAACATTAATTATAAAAAATTGAAAAATTAGTATAAAATCTTATTTTCACAACTTTTTCCAAGGATTTCAATGATGATGTCAATGACTTTCGGTTTTCATTGGAATATACTTATATTAGGTTGCCAAAATAATGATTAATAAGTAGAAAATATGCTTGATACATCATAAAGATATAAAATATAGCCTGCTGGGTAATTCCATCTGAATCAACCTAATTCAACCTCTTGGACCAGAACCAATTCCTCTAATTTCATAAACTGTTCTTATGTGTGCCTCATATCACATTTTCCGAAAGCTGTTTGAATGCCCTTTTCCATCAAACATAAATTGACAATTTATTTTCAAAACAAAAAGGGTAGTGGCCTGCGCAATGTGAAATATGTTGAACAATCTACCTTCCTAAACATAATTCTGGGCACGAAAAGGTTAAAGATCAAGTGAACTAAATTCAAAGCTGAAAACATGATGGAGTCCTTGTTAAGTCTAGTCACACATCCGCCCTGACCTAAAGACGTGTAAGGCACCCCTGTAGGGCCTGATTTGACCCGCCTATTGAAACTCTCCTATGAGGCATAGCTGAGTCCATCTTGCATAAAGCAAGGCGCTACAGTAATAAACATAAATTAATGTCTATATCACTGCCCAAGGCACCACATGGCGGTGCAGCAGAAAACCAGCCAGCCATGAGCGGCAATCAGGTGGCATGCAATGACTCACCAGATACATTTAGGCTATGTGCCATTCAATATCTGGTCAGAGGACAGGAGGTTAATTCAAAAGGCTCTGCCATTGCTACCTATGCGATGTTAGCGTAGGCACATCTCTTACCATCTCATAAGACCTAGTGTTACTACAATAAAATAGCTGGCTGTGTTAGGCCAGTTACTAATAGGAAGTACTATACAGTCCTTCACTATTCCACTTCAGTACTAGCACCACCCTTTGTTTTATACTGAGAAATGATAGTGGTTTCCCCCGAGTGCAAGTGCACCTGGGTAGGGGGACAGTCTTCGTCACATAAGTGAATGCACCTGCTGACAGAAATTGAGGGCTCTTGAGTCTACTCATGCGGTAAGGGCATAGTAACGTCATGCTTCCCTTCTCTCTTTTAGTTGGTAACATACTTGAAGACACTTCAGGGTCAAGTCCACCCGACAGGGTTTATATAATTAATTAGCAGAACCCCAGTGTAGCCACTCTTGAGAGAACAAGTTTTTCCTCTGCTATTTTTTACCTTCCACTGCTATTTTTTCTCTTTGGACCTGTTACCACTCTGCACAGTTGTTAGCTGCTTGGAATAGTGAAAGGAGGGCTGAGGCTAACATCGCTCACTAAAAAGTAGCTGGCTATCAGAAAGGAAGGCAGGCCTACCTTACCATAGCAGTATAGAATATGAGAGGGAAATCACTAACATCTCATAGGTAGCGATGGCAGAGCCTTTTGAATTAAGCTCCTGGAGTGATAAGCTCCCTTAGTGTGACAATGTACAACAAAAAGGAAGACTAGTCTTTTGCAACATAAGAATAGATTTGTTAAATAAGCGCTCTCCACATTGTGTGTACAAAATGTAGAGCTGCAAGTACTTGCGTACCCAGTGTCTGGATGATATCAGACAGGTGACAGGTGGTGGGTATCTACAGCCAGCATAGTCAGGTATGTGTGTACTCTCAATGATTACTTTGTCATGATAACAGGGTTTAGTCTGAAATAAGATATAATAGTAACTATGAATTCTGAGGCTTGATTAAGCTATTGAGTACTGTTAATCATAATGGCAGAATATGTGATATGGCTATAAGGGAAAGAGCAAGCGTTGTGAAATGGAAAAATAAATATTTCGTTTTCATGATCAGATGGGGTAAATGTTACTGAACTTTAAATCAGTAGCTTTAAATCCTCCCCAGGTAAGGTACAAGACTATGTTAGTTGTGTGGACATTGGTTGGGGCTGCTCTACTGGCCCTTATAGTGAAGTACCTACAGTGTAAAAAGTACAACCTCCCTCCAGGGCCCAGGGGCCTGCCCTTCTTTGGTAACGTCTTTCAACTTGATGAGGATAAGCCCCATGATACAATTACAAAATGGTCTGAAGAATATGGTGATGTCTTCAAAATGAAGGTAACTCATTTTAGAACTATTGTAGTTTTCTGCTGTCCTTTCTGTCTGACGAGGGGAGCATAAGGGGTAAATAAATTGCAATGCAAGAAAGATATTTGGAATTAACCTTTGTATGATATTTAGATAATCCTTGCCTTGTTTTTGATTCCCAGTTCATTGCATTTCTAAGACGTATGCGGTTTGCACTACCTGTAAGTAAACAATGAAATTAACATTTCAGTAATTTCTCGTTTTATTTTCATTATCACCTGAAACAGCTCTTTGGACGACAGACTGTAGTTTTGAACAGCTTTGAAGCTATTTACCAGGGGCTAATTACTAAGGCTAATGACTTTGCTGGGCGCATTCCATCCATTAGAGCTGAAACATTTCTAAGTCACTGCCCAAATGTTGCTGATGAAACCTTCTCTCCACAATGGCTATTCAGAAAGAAGGTTACATTGCAGACATTGAAGGTAAGATATATGCATGTTTCAACTGAGTTTATGTACGCAGGGCTCACATCATGCCCGAGTCTAGGGACCAACGTTTTGGTCTACTGGTATTAGCAAACAGTCATAGTGCAAATAGACATAATCGGTGTGCTAACTAGAGTGATGGTTAGGCAATATTGATGGACAAGCGGAGCCATATCTGTGGTATATTTCTGTTTGCTGCTTGTTGTTTAGGAATAAGTTGGCTCGTGTTTTAGGGGAACCAGAAGCTTATATGTAAATATATTAAGTTCAAGGTTTTGTAAGTTCAAAGTGCCTAACAATCACTCATGTGGTAGAATCACTCAGCAAATACTATATGTCCACCCAGCTCTTAGGACATACAGATAAATCCAAGAGGTAACTTTTGGTTTAAGTCCTTTATTTGATGCTCAGCACATGTACAATATCCAAACAGTTATAGACCCCTAATGATTGTCTACCTGTCTAAGGTGACGTTCTCTTACCTTTCACCTGGGTGTGGCACCATCTGGTTGCCCACTCCCTTACATGTTTTTCTAGAACTTCTTTTGATATAAGCCTTTGGTATTTTCCAGAACTTGTTTTGATATAACATATATGCATGACCAGGAAAGGTCCTATTAAAGCTGATGATGCATTTTACAATTAATGCTGCTGACGCATTTCACCTAATCCATTAGTCCTGACCGATTTCTCAAACTGCTGACACATGTTTATGACTTTGCTTATAGTGCATGTCCATTAGGCTCACAATGAGAAGACCATCTGTCACCATGGCAAGAGCCTATAAGTTTACACTCTTTGTTACCTTCAGTTTCAATAATGTGGAATCCAGTGCTATACAATACTGAAGCATATTCATATATATTATTCTAGTGTGTGCTTTTATATAAACTTATACGAGGAATTGTTCATATACACTACCATTTTACCAATACACACTTCTATAAATAAACCAACCACGTGTCTGGGATACATAGCCCAGTACAGGAACATGGGAAGTAGTTCACCGATCTACAACCACTAAAACATTGCATACTCTCTAAAGAGTATTGTGTGTGCCTGGCACTACTAGTTCAAGATATTTACTGTCAATCAAAAGAGTGATTCTTTCATTTTTTCCATCTGTTTGAGTAGATAATAGCTGGATGATAGGGATGAACCACTTAGTGCCCAGACCACAATCTATACCATTGTAGACTATTCATTGATCGTTTAGACACTAGTAAGGGACAATGTTTATTGAGTCACAAATTAAAGAAATTCATCATAAAATCATCAAAAACAAATTTGGGTGGCTACAGACATCACTGGCTGACTACAGCTTATCGTTAAAGCATCAAAATTGCTTACATTTTATCTTAATTGTATATATGTCCACATGCACTATTTTACCTTATGCAATCATTAGGTAATGCACTATAAATAATGCAATCAATTCTAGTTAGTAATAGTTTAGTTTCTTACAACTCAAATGGTCAGGTATTGGCTCCTCGTCAATATTAACTGATTATTTGGTAACACAATTAAATTGTTACCAGCAAGTCTACATCTTTTTTTGTTTTCCAAAATGCCCAAATGTTCTAAATTTGAAATATGAGAGCAGGACCTACGATACATACAGCGAAGTGTGCTGTTTTCCCATTTATTCCTATTGCTCAGACACCATCTAGTGTGAATTTGACCATGCCATCAAAGATACTTTTTTCCTCCTTTCTATCATATGGTTTGAAATTTCATCTAAATCAATTTTAGGAACATTATAAGTTATCATGATAATTTAAGTGTATTGTCAACAATGGTCAATTAATGTTTACTACACTTTGTTTGTAGATGTATGGTGACAATCTACAGAACTTGGAAGCAATCAGTATGGACCTGATTGGGGATATGTTGGAGGAACTTAAACTAGCATCTACCAAGGGCCCTCTGGATATCTTCCCCATATACCACAAATGTGTCACTGGGATTCTAACATCAGTTGTAGGTGTTTTTTTTTCATCTAGACTTCATTGAAATTGACTGATACATTGACTGATAATCTTTAAAAAAAGTCAAAACAATGTTAATAATGTGAGTAGGCAGAAAGGAAGGAGTTTTTAAAAGGAGGGCTGTGGCCATCTCTTTGGTAGCCTGTATGTCTGACTGGGTCATAATGCACCCCTTGCATGTTTTGATAAGTGAGAGCCGGCAGAAATAGATATTTTTATATTGTCTTGTGGTATTTATATGTTAAAAAGAATATTACAAAATCTAGACTTCTACTACATACCTAGAGGTATGTGACCAGATGGGGAAAAACCTGCATCCAGGGGGGAAATGGCTTTTTAAAGTTGAAGTCATGTGCTTTAAAATGAGATATCTTGAGCTAAAAGGTAGTTCTTCTGTAATTGCTTGTTAAACCTAGGTCAGTGTGACAATTGAAAAATGTAAATAAGTACATTATATCCTAGCTTAAGTAAAGATAATGCAAAAAAAAAATTATTTTTTTTGTTATCATCAAATCAGTCCCAGGGGGAATTTTCTGGGTCTGGTTTTGGTGCTGAGTTCCTTATGTAAATGTCCAACACTTTTGTGGCAAAAATTCCCATTTAGGATAATGGAGTGGTTTCCATGGTAACCAGAAATTGCCATATATGCCAATTATGGCAACAGATGTCTCTTTTGCATTCCATAAATGGAACGTTTTCAGTAGAAATGGAATAATTCTGAATATACCACTGAATTCCCTATCATTTTTTGGTATATCTTTCAGTGTTTTACTCATACACTGCCCCCTGGTGGCCAAATGCAGAACTAAAAATCACCCCCGGATGCATGTATACCCCAGATGGGCACATATGTTCTATGGAAACATAATAGAATTGAAAAATCACGCACGATGTGGTGGGAATGTATCTTTAAGAGGAAGTTAAGATTCTTATTCCCATATCAATAAAGAAAACTTGCCCAGAAGAGACTGTTCTCCTGCCTGATCATATTACTTATAATTCTCTATTCTAGCTCTATGGGGAAAAAGTGGATGACAAGACTGTCAAGAGGATACGAGAGATTGTAGATGAAGCATTTATTCTTCTGCAACCTACAGGGATTAATGTCCTTATCGACATTTTCCCTTGGCTTCGTCATTTTCCAAATAAACAACATGCAAAGATAGTATCAGCTGGAAAAGCAGCAAAGGATGTTATTTCAATGAAAATCAGTGAAAGAAGAGTAAGAGTATGATATTTATTTTAATATGTGTCCTCTATTTGAATGTTAAACTCAATCTTAGGACAAAATGTATCACTGTGTAAGCTCAGAGACTCCTTATTTAATTGATGTGACCAGGCAAGCAAAAACACCCCTCTGCGGGGAAATTCATTATCAAAGTTCATCTCAAGATCTTTAAAATGAGACATCATTAGTTTAAATATTCCTAGTAGTTATGCCAGAACCCCTCCTTGAAGATAGGTCGTTATTCATATCTGAAATCAATGATTAAGCTCTAAATACATTATAAACAATAATAATGTCTAAAAACACAATAAATCAGCCTTTTTAATAAAAAAAAAAATACATTACAATATGGTGAATTTTATCAAAGATTTTGATCAAGAATGAATTTTCCTTTTCTGTTTTCAGTTTTTGGGGAGTATCCCCAAAAATTGGCATAAAACTCTGCAAATTTGGATTTTTGGAATGGTTGCCATTGCAACCAGGAATAGGCATATAGGTTGAATTTTCATGAAAAATGTTCATTTTATGATCCAAATATGGGCAATTTCTAATGGAAATGGTGCATATAAAAATAGCATAGCATAATTTTTATAATGATTTTAGAGTAATTTTGCCCCTCCAATGCCCCTGGTGGCCAAATGGGAAATTAAAAATTCCCCGCGGAGGGGTGTTTAACCTTGATGGGTCACTGATATAGAACATAGAATGCCTTGGTCATCGGTCAAGAAGAACCATATGTATAATGCATGTTCCACATATCACTCTAGGCTGCCTTGGCACCAGAACACCCTGCATGCTTTGTCGATGGACTGCTTGACCATCAGAGAAAGTCAGCAGAAAAGGCAACTGAAATGTCACTATCAGATGCTGAGATCTATGGAATAAACAACGATCTTCTCATGGCAGGTAAATACTGTTGACATATTCTGGTTGGTATCTATACAGAGAACTAATAGCACACATGCAGACCTCCTAAAAGAGGCATATTTAAGGAGTTTAATACATGGTCATTACGTAAGGCTACAACTTGTTGATTCATGTGTAGAGGTATCTGGGGGTCCCAGAAAATGATGTTGTACCAAAAATACCATGTCCATTTGACAGAAAGCATGCACCTTTATTCAACCAACTCATAAAACCCACAAGGACTTGATTGTATAAGCCCAGTGGCTCCACCTACTTTTACACATCTACATTTGAATGCTTTAAAGTGGAAGCCTGAAAGGCAGGAGTGAGTGCAAAAGACTACTTAATACTGCCACCTGTTGGATTTTATGAACGTGCTTCTTATCCCACCAGCAAAGATGGACTGATATTGAAATTCTGTACTTTGTTCATAATGATCCAGCTCATGCCAGTGTAAATAGCATAAACAGAGTTCTGTAGATGCTTCAAATTTAGGTTTTCCACACTCATCAACCATAAAGAGGTAATTTCAAAGAGTTGGGGTTACAAGGGGTGAAGGGATTACCATACTGATCTGTATAATTGCTGGGGCACTCATTGATTTCATTTAGGCTTTAGGCCCGGCTCTTATTCAAGACGGGTGCTTATTCAAATAATACACTAGGTGGCACCAATTTACTTGATACGGAGGCAGACCTAGATTTGAAGAGAATAGAATGTTCTCCATATCTAGGTCTGCGTCCATATCCAGTATCCAATTTTATTACATGATAAAATGTGAATAAAACATGAGTAAAACGACAATTGATCATGTGAATAATAGTAAAATATAATGAATACAACATTTTGAAAATCGGTGAATAATAACCAGTTAATCAGGGTAACAGCATATCACATAATGCGAGTAATGAATGTCTATTTTGTGTCCATTGCATGCCAAACTGACATGGGGGGAAAAGGTGTGGGTGGGTTGGTACAAAAACTATAAGTTTTTAGAATCTACCTGAAGTCTGTGGACTAGGGTATGTAGCGTTTAATGTATGTTATGGGAAAGCACGAGTGGATTTACAGGCTGCGCGGTCATGGATTATCAACCCGTAAATCCACTCGTGCTTTCCCATAACATGCATTAATGCGTTTATCTAACGTATTCATCCATTATGTATAAATTTCTTACCTTATAACCCTGTATTCAATGTAGGAGAAGAAATTTTGTAAGTGCATCCGATTCACACGGTTTGCTAAGCCAGTGTAGCCATTGTTTTTACTCCACCCGTCATACCCTCGTCTTTCCAAACACTTTTTGGGTAGAATCAAAGCATGTCAAGTCCTGTACTTCTAGCACAGCCAAATATACAATCTCTAGTTGGTGTTCCCATACATTTTGTCTCCATTTTCTTCGAAATAAATAAGAATCCATTGATTTTCCATACCAATCCAACGCACATGGCCCGGTACACGGTCATTTCGTCTTGTTGACGAAGCGGGTAGGTGCCCAGATGTAAGAACTAGGTCAGCGACACATTGAACAAGGAATGATACATCGCTTTGTATCACCGGTCGGCTTGGTATAGTGGACAGCGAGCTTGCCTCCTGCCACAGCGGCTGGGGATCGATTCCCCGTTGAACCCTGAATGGTTTTAACTGGAAATGTATGGCAAGGTTGACTTTGTATACTTCTCCAATTTATTAACATGTCCAGGTTCTAACCTGCAGCTTCTTGAAGACGAAGAAAAGGTCTGAGAGTGCATTATGGCTGGATAAGGAACTGGGGTTATGAGCAAAAAAGCACTGTCCAGGCCCATATAGTTAAATAAAATACTATAATACTATTCTAAATTGCTAAAGAATAAAGCTCCCATGAACTCAGGGTTTGGCTTATGTGTAAGAGCACCTTATCTGTAAGGTGTTAATGTAGTTCCCAAGGTATCCCAAGAACCAGTAAAGTGATTAAATACAAAATTTAATGTTGATACACCCTCCCCAGGCCTGTTGAAATATTCCACAAGACCTAGCTAGTATTCATTTCTGTAGAGGTCATTTCTCAAGGTACTACGACGATGCACAACACTACGACTGCAAAATTTCATTGCTATTACTATGTGAAATTTGGTAGGACTGGAAGGGTGCAGTCATAGTATGTAATTGTTAGTGAATACCCTGCAGAACTGTGTATCAAATTCTATTATATGCTTTAACTATGGTTGTTTGTAATGATTTCTCTCTACTGCAGGTATATTTACAACTGTTACAACAGTAAATGCTCTTATCGCTGTCTTGGTCAACAAACCAAAGATTCAACAAAATATGGTGGAAGAGATTAAATCTGTGTTAGGAGAACGGCCACCTACTCTTGCTGATCGGAAGTCACTTCATTACATTGAAGCTGCCATACTTGAAATCCTTCGCTACTCATCAATTGTTCCTCTGAGTTTATCACACTACACTATGGTGCATACAACTATCAATGGCTATGACATACCAAAGGACACTGAGGTTTGTCTACCTTTAAGATCCAATATCTCCTTTTAGCTATGACCTTGGCTAGATGTATGAATGCTCCGATTTGAGAAGTGGAAAAGTAAGCTCGATGATAATATAATGTGCATGTCATCAATATTTTCATACCATGAGTTGCATGAAACAGTCCATCTAGCATCTAAAAAATTTAGAACAAAGGCTTAGTCTAACCACTCCTCTTGCACTGAGCGTTTTCTACATGAATAACAAGAGAAATGAGATAAGAATGTATACAAGACACTATATCAGACTTGTATGAATAAGTACCATTATTAAAATGTAGGTCCTATTCAATCTGGGGAAGCTGCACCATAATCCTGAGTACTGGGACGAGCCCTGGGAGTTTAACCCTGAGCGATATCTGGACAAGGATGGAACATTAGTCCCTGCTCACCACATAAACAGAAAAAGGTAAGACCAGGGCATGATCTACAGGAGGGCATTTCAAAACCATAGCTATAGATATCATTTTGAAATGCCCTGCAGATCTACTGCTCATTTACATTAAGAAGATAAAACATAATAAAAAACTATTCCTCGAAAGCAACCCATCTTCATCACAAAGACACAATCGCTATTGTTCTATCAATAACCAAATTCTGTGATAATAACACATCAGAGAACACACCAGAGAGAATCATCTTCTTAATATCAGTGACATGCTCAATTAAGTTATTGGTTAGACTTTGCTGGGATGTACAAATAAGCCAGAGGAAGATAATTCTGTAAACGTTAAAATAACCCAGTGGGCACAGAACCTGAACCAATGTGGAACACTGTTTAGAATGATTGTTTTGGTAATGTAAATTGGCTTGTTTTCATCACTTTGAGGATGCATTTCAATCTTGTCATAAATTACCTGTTTCAACATAATGATCAATGGGACATATCATTATCAATGTTGTTCTCATTTCATTATTTATAATGCATTGATTTTGTCATTAAATCGACAAAGACTGTACAGATTCAAAGTTGATTAAATTTTGTCAACGTTAAATCAACTACTAGCAATTATCACCATCGATACAAAGCCACATCAATAATGAACAAAACATAAAGCATAAAGCACATTGTCGTTACGACAGTAGAATTGTTGATTAATCATACACCAATCCTTGTGCTAAGAATATATTAGATGTAGGTCAAAGATTTTTCGCAACTTAGACCCTCAGAATGGAGGTCAATGCTGATAATAGTTTGAGACTCCAAGTTAAGCATTTAATCTAAGTAGAGCTAATAGTTACAGATGGGCTGAGTGAAGTTAAATTTCACCAAAAAAAAGGAAAAAAAAACACAAAGTGTTGACCTATACCAAAGATCCATTGGGAAAGTGTGAAACACGTAATTTGTAGTGGAATTCAACATTATCATTGTCTACTTTTCACCTTCTGAAACCTCCAAATGAAAGAACTTCCAGTGCATTATTCAAGATATAATATACATTTGAAGGTTGATGGTGTTTCTCTCCATTGCGACCAGGAAACCCGATATTGATGAAGAGGTTATGTCATAGGTGTGTAAAGCTGAAACAGTGTGAAAAACACCAACTGTACAGGCTACCAAAACTCCACCCGTATATATTCTTGCAGGCTTCTTGCATTTGGTGCCAGTCGGCGTGTATGTGTTGGAGAGACTTTAGCTAGGAATCGCCTCTTCCTCATGGTGACATCTCTCCTGCAGCACTTTGAGTTCCTACCAGCAGGACCAGATGAGATCCCACGTCATGATCCACGTGACTACAAACCCAGCTTTGGTATTGAGCCACATCATTACAGAGTGAGGATTGTACCCAGGTTGTAATTCCGTGCATGCGTCTATCCACAACAATTCATAAGGTTTCCTCCATGAACTTTTCAGCCTTCAGTTCCTCTTCTAAATGATAGTCAAAAGGTCATTTCTCAAAAATTTCAATTTACATGATTAGGAAATGCGCTCCTGAGCTGATTCAGGTTATTGGCGGAAAGAATAGTTTTTAG
Organism: Acholoe squamosa; assembly: GCA_949317995.1. Taxonomy (NCBI): domain Eukaryota; kingdom Metazoa; phylum Annelida; class Polychaeta; order Phyllodocida; family Polynoidae; genus Acholoe; species Acholoe squamosa. The sequence goes on along the minus strand of OX439049.1, from coordinate 30,267,620 downwards.
TGGGTGAAGAACAAAATGTTCGAGTTCTTACTATCAGAGGCAATTATGTGGGGAGAGGCTATGCAATCCTTAATATCTAAATTTGAAATGCTCTTACAAGGACATTCGAATGACTTACAAGGTATATCTTTAATACATGTACCTATATCATTATACAATACAAAGGTAAACTCGTAGCCGGGGTACTGATTTAAGGTACTATAATCACACTCAACCCTACAACTTCAAATACCTATGATTTTACAACAAAGTATGCAACACCACGAAGCCAATTATAATGATAAGCCAGAAAGTACATTAAGAATAATGCACCCCAGAGTCCCCTGTGTCGCATACAAGTAAGGTAGTCTACTTGCTTTATGAGGCTGATGTTGATGCATATGATATTCAGTTCTCCTACCAGAATTAACAAGATAGTGTATGTAAACCTTCATCTTCTCTATCCTCAAAATGACAACCATAATCACCAAAACATCATTTAGCCAAAATTGTATTCTCCAATTCATCGCTTTTCCTCTGTAAGTTTCTTGAGTTCACTGCGTGAGAGTCTCCTCAGTTGATAGAGGGACCTGGCAGATCTCTCTGGGATGCCTTTAGTAGCATCTTTCTCCTGCTTATTGCTGCCCTCTGCCTCTTTTCCCTGCTGCTCCTGTGCTTGTCCTCTGCTATGTGGAGGCCCTACCTTATGGATGCCATCCTTGTGAGTATGGACAGATGGGAGGGGGCCTGAGTAGCTGTGGCGGCGGTTTGGAGTCTTAGGGACTGTTAAGGAGACTCTTCTTGGTGTGCCTAGCAAAGCTTTCTCTGCTGTTGGACTGTTGTCTGGTATCCTTTGTGTGTTGGTATACTTTGTGAGTCCATCGCCCTGCACAACGGTATCCCTTGACAGGTTGTCATCAAGCAGACCGGTGCCCCTTGGCAGGTTGTCATCATGCAGACTGGTACCCCTTGGCAGGTTGTCATCATGCAGACTGGTGCCCCATTTAAAGTTTCCTTCCTGTGCACTCATGTCCTTTTGCAGGTTATCATCTTGAACGCTGGCGTCTTTTGGCAGGACACCAGTGTCCTCTTGCAGCCAGTTTTGTACTTTATGGTGCACTGACTCACAGCTAGGTAACTTCCATAGTGCATGGGGTGGGTTGGCCTCAAGTAGGGCTGCAAAATCAGTCAGATGCTCATCACTTCGTGAGCTGCTCTTCCTGTGCTGGAGGTAGACTGCAGGTAGAGACCTGCGCCTGAGCAGTGTCCTCCTCCTGGTTTCCCAAGCCCCCTGGTCCCTGAGGTCCTCCTGGGTGGTATCAATACCAGAGGGACCCACAACACTGGCCTCAGATGACTGGCTTCTCCTCAGGCGTCTAAAGAAGTCTGATTGGTCCGGGGTGAGTCCTTTAGTAAGTGGACCTAAAGTATGGCGTGGATCGTGGTACTGTAAGGAACGTTGTGTGGAACATTTTGCGTCCTGCAGCTGCCGCCTAAGGTCCAAAATGTCTTTGTCTATTTTTGCCATCTGGGTGATATTCTTCTCCTTTATGTGAGATAGATCGTTGTCCAGTTGTTTGCTACTCCGCACTAGAAACTTCCCTGTGGCCTTAGCACGCTGGTCAAGGTATCCTTCCATGTCTCACTGGAGTTGTTTCAGCCTCAAACAATGCTATTCCATTTATTTTTGTATTCATGGAAAGTACTGGCTTGCAAAATGCACAAATTTAGTGCTGCATTGTTACTTCGTTAAATCACTGATTCTTCATTTGCTCACTAAGTCTAAGTATCCACCAGTATTCTAATTAGCAACATCGAGTCCCATTTAACAGTATATATCAGTGTACTATCGGTGTAGTGGTTAGATTAACACAACGTTGCCCACAATATACCTAGAGATACTAGCTTATAGGATGAGCAAGGGTTGACCATTGCTTGACAAATGGCGGGGGAGTTGCTTGTATAAGTTCTTTCCGTTCCAAACTTCGGACCTCCCCCCTAAAAGTGATAAATTATATCAGGATCTAAACCATGTAAGCAGAAGAGGATATCCATATAGGGATCCAAGTAAGACCAGTTCTGTTCGCTCCTCTCTACTTGTGATACTTCCAATGAATTGAGCCAAACCTGTTTGCCAACTATCCAAAGCCCACCCCCCGAACCCCCCTCGTTCCGTTGATAATGACCACTCCCTAAACGTGTGATAGGATGACTACCTCCTCTAGTATGAAACTTAGCATCCATATAACACCATTGACTCTTGTGACTTGACACTTATAATCTGAGAGGATGACATTATATACAGGGTGGCCAAAGTGTAGCCATTTAGATATTTGCATAATGGAAACGCTATTAAACTTCTCACATAAAAAAAGTAAAATGTTTGAAAATAAAGAATTTCTATTCATAATATATTATTAGAGCTTTTCTGTTTTCCGTTTAATCACTCCTTTTTGGGATACAGGGAAGCATTTGAAAAAATAAAAGAAAAAACTCATATTAAATCTGTAGAAATAAAACAAAGGATATTCCAAATTACACAACTGTATGATGATAAAGTCAGATATCATGGACGTTATGGCTTTTGTTTTTAATTCATTGTATATTTTTCTCACACACCTGTTATAGACCATCAATGCCTTTTCTGTTTATGAATGTTAAACTGCCACTTTGTGGTGTGCATATAGGTGCTATATTCTGGTGTTAATCCGTCTGATGAGGCCGCCATCTCTGTAACCACAGGGCGTTATCGCTTCTCAGCCCCCTAATCCTACCACTAAATCATGTAGCTACATGTACTATCACTGATAACAACACGATTGTCAACCTGTTGTCAACATATAGTCACTTGTTGGTCGAACCATGTCTGATTTGATAGATAGATCGTGTCTAATATGATAGATTTGTGAAAGTCTGCTGATGGTTTGGGGGGAGGGGGGTACGAAGTGAGTAGATACCGCACAGAAAGTCCTAACAGTGCCCTTTCTTCTAACATACAGAATAAAAAATATTTAATACTGACATAAGCGCAAATCTTAGAAGCAATTGCTGAATCCCCGGTCTGACCCTGGTATCTCTTGTGCTGGTTGGACCTACCCCCCCCCCCCACCCAGGGTGTTTAAATTCAATATGACTGGAAATTGTCAGCGTTATACGACATATGCAGAGACGTCAAAATGACAAGTTAAAAGGGCAGGTTCCACTGTCCTTTTTCTGCTAATCCGACGGATTTCCATATAGAACTATTATGTAGATGTTGATATGCCACACAAAACCAGACGATTTCAAATTAAATTTAAAAGTTCTATTAATAATCAATAAATCACATACAACAGCAATGTATGATGTATATGCGTGGAATAGTTGGTATGGCGTAGAAGTAACGATCAACGTTTCGATATATTAATTTATCTTCTTCAGAAAATTTATGTATAGAAACATCAGATGGATTTCATGTCAGTGAAATACCCGCTTGAAGAGTTGGTTCCACTGCCATCGGCCGGGCGAATTTTTGCTAACCTGATGAATTATGATATAGCAAAAGCATGGAAAAATCAGCTGGATTAGCAAAAGGTTCACCTGACCAATAGTAGTGGGATCAGAGCTCAAGTTTGTAGATTCAGTAATCTGGTATTGCTACTTTGTCTTTCCGATATATATATATATATATATATATATATATATATATATATATATATATATATATATATATATGCCCTGCTAATGCTGTTGGTTTTAATATAATCCTTGTAAAAAGTACTTTTGCATTAATGCAGAGGTACTCTGACTGTCCACAATTAGCCTTTGGTGAATGCACATCATTTCCCTATGTCAAGATCCTCTAGAGTACAATCTCCCTGCCAATAAATCAAACAACTGTCATGGGCTATTTATATCTGTCTGGATTCTTTGTCTGAAATGGGAACATCAGGACACTGAAAACATGGAAGATCCGAAACTTGTCAAGTTGACGATACCTAAAACTACAACTTTAGGTAGTCAAAAGGATGACTTTTGGTCATCATCCTGACGACCTGAGTCATCAGAATGACAATACTGACAGTACAGAATCGTCAGAATGACGACGTGGGTCATCAGGATGACGACCTAAAGTCATCAATTTTACTACCTAAAGTTGTAGTTTTAGGTATCGTCAACTTGAGGACCTACAGTGGTCACCGCTATAGTTTTAGGTATTGTCAACTTGAGGACCTACAGTGGTCACCGCTGACTAGTTTCGGATCTTCCATGTTTTCAGTGGAGCATTACCTGTAATTGCAGATCCTTCGTTTTAAATATTGATGAGCATTCAAACTAAATTAAGGCTACGGTAACATTTAGGGTGGCCTTCGTGACAGCTCCAATGAAGCTTTGGCTTAGTGCTGTCCCATTGTGGCAGTGAGGCAAAACAAATTGCTATAAAATAAATGACACACGAAATGGTGAGGGACACTATAGCCAGGGCCCCACTAGCCGCATAGTCATGGCAGCGTTCCTTGCTGCAAACATTTTCTTTTGTTCTGTCTATGATTGTTTACATTCGGCGTTTAGGAAAGTAGCAGAAAGATGCTCCAATTCACTACATAATGAAAACAATAATACTCAGAACAATGAAAAAAATGTGACACAACACGGGAAAAGGTAACATCACAGGGATTTTGTGCTATTCACAGCCACTAGGTGGTAGAACCAAATAATTCAAGAGGGTACTTCTGCTGTAATTTATCAAAATACTTTCTGTATGTCTTCTTACATATGTGGGCAATCATAGGGCAATAATGGGCATACACTTCTTTTTTAGCAAATAAGCAAGTTATCATGCCCAAAACTAATATTTTCTGTGTAAGTTGACAGAAATTGCAATATTCCTAGTTCAGGTATGCCTATCTGATTAGAGTACCCAGTTGACCAAGATAATATCCAATGAATTCACTAAAACATATCTGTTTCAATTGAAATGAAGAGGCCTTAGGGATCATTTTGGTATATGGAATATCAAAATCTGACATGGAGAAGTGGGTGAAAGTTCCCTGACAATCTATGATGTTATACCATGTGCAGCACTGCTGAGGCCACCTGGTGGCCATAAATAACACTAAATCCCCGTAATGTTACCTTTTCCCATGGTCTGTCATAAATGTATTCCACAGGGAACGCTGCCATTACGCTGAGGGAGCTGGGGCATATCATTACGACCTATGGGCACATCACTCACCCAACATGATAATTACAGAAGAGTTCACCATCTGCTACTGTTTGCTAAAATACACTATTCTTTGCCATGGCTCTTTGGCAAATGGTGTAATTATTCTATCATTCCAGGAGGGCTGATAATACCCACGAGTAGACTGTGCATAGGATAGTCACTAAAATTATACTACAGTCTGCCAGCTGGTTTGTTTAATAAATGGGTCAATTTGAGCGATATAGATGGGAATGGGCGACTTCAGGTATCAACCAGCAAAGGGATCGAGTCTTGGAAAAACTACCCTACTTGGACTCAGCTGATCGCAAGTAGACTGTCAAGCATCTGATACGAGAAGGCCATAACGTTGCTTATACATCCAGCTGGCACCAAAGTCAACACTTAGAATGCAATATCTTTCTCTTTTATTAGTATTTATCTATTGAATAGTACTTTTTCGTCTGAAGGCATTATAAATGGAAGCTGACGGATATTCTCGGCACTTTTAATGCTAATCCTCAACGATAAAGAAAAGTACCTTATCAATTGTTAGAATATGATGTGTAAATTATTTTACTTGAATCGATGGGTTACAAGGAATACAGCGAGGACAGAAAAGATGGAATTGAGACCATTTTAAGACACATTAAGGAAGCCCAGCTATGTATAGGGAGATCTTATTTCAGCTGTATTGGGCTGTATAAGTCTTGAATAAGCGCCTGTCTTGAACCAGGACCGGGAATAGAGTATTCTTGAAATCAATAAACGCTCGGGTGCTTACAAAGACCAATAGGGTAGTATTGAGCCCCCCCCCCCCCATTCAATCTACATTAAATCTACGTTCAACAATATGGTATAGTGAGTGAACTCTCCTCAAAAAGGCAAGTAGAGCCATTAACCTTGCTCCGTCTTCTCTAATGTTGCCACAACAATTCATAAATTGAAATAATCAGCTGATAATGGCCTAATTCTGTTCTAACTTGGAACAATAGAACCTGTCTATGCACATGTGGTTTTATTGTCAATGATCATCTCTATTGTATGGTGTGGTTTAGAGGTGTAGACATTGACATATAACGTATATCACATGCTCAGTAAACGTCTATTGTATTTTCCTCATAATACTCATAGATCCACGCCCTGAGGTAGGCCTAAATTGTATGGTAGATAAATACCATCATACCCCATTTCCAGATGTAAGTGTTCACCCACCCAAGAGGTAGTATTATTCAAATTTGATCGACAGTGATATTAGCTAGTGCCAGCTCCTATGTTGAAGGGGTTAGGCTAAGTAGAATAATAGCAATGGCAATCCAATGGTAGACCTTTGACAGGGATATTCTGGATAGATCACCAAGAGTAAACTGATAATAACATCAATGCCAAAAAGTAAAGAGAGCTAACAAGCTCAACATCACTGCGACGTCTTTGAAAATTCCCAGCGATAGAAAGGAGACAGGAGATTGCGTTCTGATTTGAGTGGGACGTGGGAAGAAGGGATCTGAAAAAAAAAAAATTTCCAAGACTTCTTATGTCAAAGATTGTGTTTTGATTTGAGAGGGAGGTGGGAAAATCGATTGTGTTTATTTGACAGAGGAAAGAGACCAAATCCCTCTTTTCCCAATTACTCTGATGAAGTTCCGCTTCTATTTACGCTGGTACTCTTCCAATAGCAGGGCAATTATTGGACTACGAGACCCTTGCCAGGAACCAGCGCTTTGTGACGTGACCTCCAGACGCTGCCGCCAGGTAGCAGCACCATCAGCGGCACTACGCAGGCGCAGTAGGCACGATCGTGGATGAGACTTCTCCCTAGTCTGACGGAAGACGCAGGGGGTCGTGTTTGGTGCAAAACACGCCATTGGGAGTAAATGTGATAGGCCAGCAAGAGAGCGGAGTTCCATAAGGTATGAACGTGTTCAGAATCATAGAGATAGACATCCTCCCACATTTTATATCGAGCTGCTCATATGCATTGCCTATTGATATTAAGTTGCTCTACTGGATTTATAACATGAGGATGGGAATTATATTAACAAGACTCTAGGACTGGTGTATACTTTCTATACCACTACTAACTGAGTATCACCTTTACTGTGTCTTGACGAGCCTACAAAAGGTGTTTGTATAGAAGGAGGAGTCCAGTGGTACATCACACCTATACATTTGGACAGAGGAATGACAATGCTGAGGAAGCGTATTTTGAAGAATACTCTCTGAGGAGTGACAATTGATATCATGGCCTTGCACACCCAAACCACATTGGATTTTGCCCCAGGGTGTGTCCTGTTTAGAGTACGTTGAGGACCTTTGACCGAAGGTGAGACATTTATGGACCCTAGGCTATGCTTCTATTACCCCATACATCCAATCCTATGATGATTTCTTGTCAAACCCTTCTTATCAGAGGCCTTCAGACCAGAATGTAGTATTGACTGGTGATCATGGGTTTTTTTCTTAGTGGGGAGCTATTTATCATTCTAAGCAATTGCATCGAACGACTAGTGTAGTTTTAATATATTGGACGGGGGAGGGTGGGTCACGGGGGCAGTTGACATCATGTCGACCAAGTTAAATAATTACTCTTTACTAAAAGGCATATATCAATGGTAATAATGGCATTAAGTTTAGTTGAAACCATGACATGAAAAATGAAAATAAATGCTATGATGTATATGCTACGATTCATATGCTGCAGTGGTGAGTATTGTCAACAGCTTGTACCAGGATGTTTTCAGCGCATTAAAGAAACATGAATCATCATTTCATATCACCATAAACTGCCACTACTTCTATCCAGGCATATGCTTAATACCGCCTAGGTAGGCCATGGATTATGGGTGTTGAATGAAAAAGATCTAGAAATATACATATGGAGTGTAAAGCTCATTGACGTCACCAATTCCTGACGTCAAGATATTCCAAATTGATTGCCATAGAAATTCTCATAAATTGGTCTACCATAAGAGAGCGGTGTGTGTGTGTAGAGGAGGTGAGGCAACCATATTCAGTCCATGGCACGACCTGATCCCTCACGTACATCCACTCGCCATCTCACAGCATGCCCTGTATGCCATTTAGGCTTAGGCATTTCGTGGTGGTTCAGGCAGTAGCTTTTTTTGTTTGTTTGTTTGTTTGTTTGTTTTTGAAGTTGTAATTGTTGTTGATGTTGTTGTTGTTGTTGTTGTTGTTGTTGTTGTTGTTGTTGTTGTTGTTGTTGTACTTAACGATGGCGTGGACCTTGAAACCAAATTTTGATTCTGTCTGTTATCTTCTCACCATATCTATCGATCTATCTTTTCATACCTCTTTCCTCTCAGTATCTCTCTCTCTCTCTCTCTCTCTCTGTCTGCCAGGCTCTCTCTCTCTCTCTCTCTCTCTCTCTCTCTCTCTCTCTCTCTCTTTATTATCATCATTCCGTCGGAGGACCCTAATGAGCGAAACGCTTTCACTGGTATTGGATTTTCTATTCATGACGGGCACAACAACACAAAGGATGATTGAAGGAAGATAAAAGCCATTTTGATCATTCAGCTGGTGGAGTGGAAAATCAATTACACATGAGTCTGTGCCCCTGTAACTTGAACAAATTAATTACTCTTGCAGTATGAAAATCACTAAACGACATGCCCAATATTTCTTAAATGAAAACATTGCTATTTATACGACCGTTCTGTACGAATGGAGGTCTTCCATGTTGCATGCATGGCCATGGCGTACGTCGTACCTTTCTAAGAAATAGCCTCCTGGCCCACACCCATATGTAGCTAAAATGGCGTTCTATGGAGTTTACGTGTATGCACACGTAGCTCTATGTGGATTTATAGGCAATGGCAAGCACTCAGGCACGGGTCATAATCCATATATAGTCTTCCAGGGTGGATTTTCCACACACTATCAAACCACCATGATCTATAGCTACTAGCCTGTCCAGTTTCGGACGTGCCCTGACTGTCCCATATACAGTATGGTATATTCGCTATTGATCCAACAATTTTGCAATGGTGTGCCTTCAGCAGATGTTGCAATTGTGTTGTACCTTTTCTCATCGGGTAGAAAATGTTGATGAAAAAGTGCCAAGGGGAAGCCTTCAACACCGGACCTTCCACATGTCACGGCAACTTGCTACCTTTGTGCTATAGATTCTGATGAAGATTGGTAGGTTGTGTTAAAAGTCAATAATGTCATTCTCTTGACTGTAGGCACATTGATCCCAGCTCAAACGCTTTTAGGTGCAATGAGTTTGCTGGTTCTAGAGATGAAGCTGCCTGGCTAATATTTCAGGGGAAGAAGCCCCATTTAGTAATATGCATTACCACATGGAGGAATGCACCAATTAGTAGGTCCACTACCTTAAGGAAAATAGTATCCAGGATCCTGGATCATTTTTAAGAAGTTATTGCAGTAATTTAATGAAGGTTGGTCCAGTCTCACTGTAGGGACTATATGATCTGGCAGTTAGACCATCAACAATACATCAAAGTCGGATACAGCTTTTTGCCTACTGGGTAGATTGTCTTAAACCAGGAGACAGTTTTGCTCAGTGAGGAATGCTAACATCATTGTATCAAACCGTCAGGAATTTATAGCCTACAGACCTATGTCAGATAGGCTTTTATAATGCACATTTGAGCGGTGAGGTCAGGACAACATATATATGGCAGAGCAATGCATAATATCAAATATACACAGGGGCGTAGGAAAAGGGGTGCCAGGGGGGCCTGGGCCCCCCCAATCATGAAGGAGGTGGGGCCTGAGTATGTCTGGGCCCCCCCCCCAATATTTTGCAAGAACTCATAAACACAATGGAAAAGAAGCTAAAACTTTACATCTCAAATTAGATTATTATGGTGATGTCATAGGGAGAATGGGGGTCTGAGCCTAAAGTCAGATCCAAAATTTACCAAAAATCACTTTTCTTTATGAATTCTAAATACGCATATATAGACCCCATCATGCATCAGCCGACAATTTAAGGTGGTCACGATGGTGCCTCGCCGGGCCCCCCCAATGAAGATTCGCTTCCTACGCCTCTGATACAGTACATCAACTGACAGCAGGACATTATCATTATGAGAGAAGTACTCTATCACTTCTGTTTAACCTGTAAAATAGATAATCATACCATGATGGGCCATTAATTCCAGCTTATTTATTGACACCAATTTAGTAGTTCTACCATGCATTACTATAGTGAGGTATAATTTCCCAACGATATTATTAATATCATTGAGAATCATAATTATCAACACTATTGAGAAACACCTCCCATTTGATAAAGTATCTGGCCTACCTGCAGGGAAGAGGTCTATCCTTATTTGATACCGTGATGATAACCTTCCAGGCAAGTTTTTCCAACCATTTTTTTTTCAGTTGATCTGATAAAGTGATGATAACTTCCCTAGCAAAGTAAATAGTTTACGACTGGGTGCCTGAGTGCCTATCACACTCTGTAAATTCACATACATGTGTACTAATGTATATTACAAGACTGATATCAAAGCTGTCAGTGTGAGTTGTAAGAAAGATCTAGTCATAACCACCAATCCTTCCACTTGAGAACTATTGGGTTATTCATACATGAGAAAACATGGCGTGTCATACATGTTGTGTTGATAGATATTCCATTCCCATTTATTCCCTCATTTAAATGTAAGCTATAAACTGCAATTTGAAAAAAGAATTATCTGCACAGTAGCTCATTACTGTGAAGGAAGGTCTACTCTCTTTTAGTCCTTTACATGTGGGAAGGAGCCCATACTTAGGGGTTAGAGGGTCGGGTGGTAAATAGGTAGGAAAGGGGGTTGGGGCGTAAGACGATTTGACTCGGATTAATGCCCTTCCCTGGTGGTATGCGGGTCTCCTTATCAGGTTCTTCCTGGAATACCCAGGTATAGTTCGTGTTATCAGCAGGAAGGGTCGGCACCCTAGTGGGTAAGGAAAAAGGTAGGTTACTCCATCTCCTCCATAGCCACGTGGGCAGTCATGTTGACAGACTCTAATATAATGTCTGTGTGTGGAGAGTGACGAGACAGGAAATGTATGTGGATATGTAGCCATGCAGAAGCAGAACACGTTGGCTTCATGTAAACAATAACATGATCCTGTATTTTGAAAACCAATGATGTTATACATATATATATATATATATATATATATATATATATATATATATATATATATATAAGTTATCTCGATAACAGGGGATAATAATACCGGTATAACGATAATATAATAATGTTATATATGAGTGGCAATAATAACGATATGGTAATATAATAAATGATCATATCACAGACACATGAGTTTGGTGGGTTGCTGACCTTGGGGCTATCAGCACCATACATGCCTTTATTAATAAATAACAATAGATAATTAGTTGACAAAAAGACATGAGTCAACATAATGAGTACAATGAATGACAATAGTAAAATTAAAAATTTGAAAATCAGGTAACCACCTGGCGTGGTGTTACCTGTACAATGGGAATTTGCCAATTGACGGTTAATCCAAATGCGACCTCTTATATACTGGAGGAGTTGTATAGATGACGTCATGGTATGACGTCATAGATATCGATACGCCCTGGAGGAAAATAGTCCCCCTAACCGTTTGCGGCTAATTATATAAATATACACGAGTGTATATAGTTCTATAAGTTATCTCGATAACAGGGGATAATAATACCGGTATAACGATAATATAATAATGTTATATATGAGTGGCAATAATAACGATATGGTAATATAATAAATGATCATATCACAGACACATGAGTTTGGTGGGTTGCTGACCTTGGGGCTATCAGCACCATACATGCCAAACAACTAAACACGCCAAACACATGTGAAACAATACCAATCAGCAATGCAATTGAGATTGGCAAAGTCTATCTAATTCCAAAAGTTCATTTTTATAATTATGTAGATAAGTGAAAACAGAATTAGATTTCCAATTAACCTTCTTTTTAATAGACTCAATACTAAGACCCGCATCCTTTAACATAGTGGCACCACCGTGCCTAAGGGAGTGAGTGGAAACACGACCTCTGATACCAGCTCGTAAGGATAAAGATTTCAACTTTGAATTAACAAATTGATATTGCAGAGGTACACCATGAATTTTGAACAAAAAATCTCTCACACCCCTACCTGCGCACAAACTTTCTAAGTCTTTACATGGACAAAACAAAGAGGTATCATTTCTATACAAATACACATGAAAAGAATTTTTACCCAGCTGGTCCGTTTTAGAAGATTTAACACGAATGGTGGCAAAATTCTTAAATATTTTTACATCTCCTACTCTTAAAGTATGAGGAGAAGCCACCACATGTCCAACCCTGAGTACACCTCTATAACACAATAATATAGCTAACCAGAATTTCATGTCCGCCATGTTGGATAGGTCTAGATTGGACCTAATCCTCAACATATCTTTTGGATTAAGTGGATGAATTTTCCTGACTGCACAAGAAAAATCTCTCTCTATACCATCTAAGACTTTTTTAATAATAAAATTACTACTATAGTCTACATAACCTTTAAGTTTTTGAAAATACCAAACTGCAGACATGTAATTCTTTACAGACGAAGGCTTCATAAGATCAGACAAATATACAGCATATATTGAACCTTGAGATGGAGAACAAGGAAAAGATTGTAAACTAAATTTTTTACAAAATTTTTTATACCTTCTGAGCTGTTGTTTCCTTGCTCTCCTCGTATTTTCTGATACACACTTCCTCAAAAGTGACCTTTTTCTGCTTTGTAACCTTTCCCACTCTGGAATTAAAGCAACACATGTTATTACTATGTAAAGTATTTTTACATTTATCAAGCACACCCCTGTATGGCAATCTAGACAATTGATCAGCTAGAATGTTATCCTCGGATTTAATATATGTGGCATAAATTTCAACATTGTTCAAGAAACACAACCAAAATATTTCTCTTAGCCACTCCATACAGAGTTTATTTCTTGACCTACCGGTATTTATCATAGCTAGAACTTGCATATTATCCGTAATACAATGTATTCTTTTATTTTTATAACTAGAAATCCAACGTTTCAAACCAACCATGACCGGATATAACTCGTATACATTTATATTCCTATGGTGAATTTTTAAATTATCCAATACAGGAGGGAAGGAAAAATGGCCCGAACCTAGGTTGAATTTATCATGAGATGTCCAGTCACCATATAAATAATCATTCCCCATCCATGCTCCAAAGCCCTTAATAGACGAATCAGAGTACATAGGTGTATCGACCATATCATTTAGAATTAACTTTTTGCAGTTAAAAACTCTACAAAAATCCAACCACCACTGGAGGTCACGTTTGGTACATTCAGAAACCCTTATATAGCCCCTAGGCTTAGCTCGAGCACACAAATCAAAGACCCTCCTGCTGAACGTTCTACCACCCTTAACCACCTGTGAGCAGAACGACATGAAACCACCTATCCTCTCTAAGTTCTTTTTAGAAATAAATTTCTTATTAACGTTATCTAATAAGAGATTTTCCATTTTTCCAACCTTTTCAATAGGTAAAGACAGTTCCAACTTAACTGAATCTATGTTAATGCCTAAGAATTTACAAAATTGAGATGGGTCGGTCACCTTTTCTTTGGATACTACAAAGCCCATGTAGGTCATACATTCCATCAATAAATTCCTTTGTCTAAGACATTCATCATAAGTCTCAGCAATTATGATAAAGTCGTCCAGATAATTTACAATTTTTTCTACACCGTAGAATTTTGCCACCTCCACAATAAAGTCAGAGACTCTATTAAAAATATACGGGGCACATTTCAGGCCAAACGTTAACCTGTTGCTTACATAATAATCCTCACCATGTCCAAAATCCCATCTGAAACCTTGCATGGTCGTGTGAGGTGCATACACATTTATAGACCTGTAAGCTGACTTTAAATCCACCACACTCATGAAATCGTCCTTATTCAATTGAGCAGTTACTGTGCTAATATTATTATAAGAAAATGAAGAGCTAGTAGTATTCATAAAATTATTAATAGAAATTTTTTCCGGCATACTGCAGTCTGTTATGGGTCTTAACTTGCCATTAGATTTCTCAACACCCCCTAAAGAATGTATACAACGGGGTTTAAATTCTGTCTTTGAGACCAGACCAGCAGAAATTTCCTCTAACAAAATACCACACATTTCGTTATAAAATTTTCCTTCCAAAATAGACTTGTAGTTTTTACAGTCATAAGACGTATTACAAGAAGGATCAACAATTTTAAAACCTTGAACAAAGCCCTGCCATAGAAAATTTGCTTCTACATCGTTAATACTAATGATACCTTCCTGAGTCAAAAAGGGGGCCACTCTGCAAGGCAAAATTTGGGCTTTTTCACCATGAATATAATGTACACACTCACACACACCATTTATACAACTGTCATATACTCTGATGCTAGGTAAATTTTTTACAACAACAGTAAATAATGGTTCAACTTCATCCTGTACCGGATGACTATGTGTAACATTTACAATTTTCGAGTTAATATTAACATCAATATTAATCTCATTAACCAAGTCATATAGATTAGACCTATGGTCACTATGGTCAGAATTAATATTTACAACACCCTCATCTGAAACTTTGGGTGGGGGTAATCTAAAGTCTACCACATTTACTAACTTTGCTTCTGGCACCAGGATATCGAAACCTACAGAGTTAGGACTTAAATCACCGTCATTTTCCTATTCGCTTCTAGCCTTGGAGCATTCCAACTTATTATGACTCGTACCATTACACACGCTGCAAAAGTGTCTGTATTTACATGGCTCCTTCGAGCAACCTTCCGCCCTGTTGTATGCATAGCAAGGATTATTAGACGATCTCTGTTTGCCTACATTCTTAGGTCTAGCACCGTAAGCTTTCTGGGCCTGAACGGTCCCATCATACGCTAAATGACGTAGTATATCTGAATTTTCAATGGTTGAAAAAGCCTCTATTCCACTATCATTAGCCCTGTCCCTCACCGATTTATCATAGGCTACCAGGGCTGAAACCGTATATATTTTAGTGCCAGACTTTTCAATTAGAACCTGGAGATGTTTAAGCATCCCCTCAACATCGTCACCTGATTTGTAGTACTTCAGAATAAACTGCAAATTTACAGACATCAGTTTCTCAATAGTGTCAATTTTCTCTTTACGTTTGGTGAATTGAGAATGATCAAACTCACCCGATTTTACATGGTGACGATGCCTAGAGTACGTTGAATCCAATGACGACCCTCTGGATGTGCTCGGGCTGCACTGACGAGCAGAAATACTGGATTTTGATGGTCGTCTATGTCGCTTGTGATCGACTTGCACCCACTCGTCTCCGCCGTCAGACGAAATTTCGCATGGCGACGCTTGGCGGGTCGCCCTAGCAACCGGCCCGCGTCCTTGACTACGTGACGTCATACCTCTCTGTTTGTAAACATCCGCACGTGCTCTGCTGGAACGACTTGACGCATTGACGAATCCTCCATCCCGATCGTCCTTTCCATTGACGACCTCTTGTAGAAGTGATTTGATGGTCGACAGCTCGTCTTCTAGTACATCTAGCCTCGTCTGGTCAATAGACGACTCACCCACAACACCTGTATCAGTTCGGGAAACTGACGGTGTATCATCAGTAAGTGAGAGAGCCGAACTACTCGCAAGTCCTAAATTGGCCGATTTTTTCGTCTTTTCCACCGATTTAACCGATTTTCCATTTGGTGTATTGGCTTTCGAGCCTTTAGCAGCCTTTCTACCCATTTCAATGGTAAATAAGGCACCAGGAACCCCTCAAAACGGTTAACCAATTTGAAAATCAGGTAACCACCTGGCGTGGTGTTACCTGTACAATGGGAATTTGCCAATTGACGGTTAATCCAAATGCGACCTCTTATATACTGGAGGAGTTGTATAGATGACGTCATGGTATGACGTCATAGATATCGATACGCCCTGGAGGAAAATAGTCCCCCTAACCGTTTGCGGCTAATTATATAAATATACACGAGTGTATATAGTTCTATATATATATATATATATGCAGTAAATGTGATTAAGCCCTATAGTGTGGGGGGAGGGGGGAACTTTGGTCAACGATGCTAATAAGCGTTATTCAGAAATGCCTCTTGAGGAAACTGCAGTATATAATTAGTCTCCTTAAATAAATGGTGTATGACGTGGCGTTGTGGCACTCACTTCACTACTGCTCAGTTGGAGATGCTGGAGATGCTGCCAACCCCTTCTTATATACCAGCAATTTTGCTGCGTCCCACATATCCTGCCTTGCTTGTTTGTCCTCTCTGATTGGCTAGGGCATTTTACAGAGCTTGGTGGCCATTGGCCGGTGGTCTCCTTAAATATCAGCCCATAACAGATATCAGTTCATGGAATTTACATGTGTGGGATCGTAGGAAGTAGATTACAGCAAAATATGAACCTGACTGCCATTATAGTCAGGTTGTGAAGGTTTTCAAACACTGCCACCACATGTCTCAATCCTATTTTCCCAGATTCAGTCATGGATGATTTATAACACATAAACTGTGTCATTTGGAATTTCCTGACACTAACATCTACATGTCCTATTTGAAGTTTCAATGGGCTGACATGTACAATATAGCATATCATAAAGTCATAAAACACTGATAATTCACATTTTCTTAATGAAGTCTATGTAAGGTGTACTTATCTATGTCATGTGTGGTCTATGTTCAGTTTTCAGACACTGACATGTGTATGTATGGTTTATGTCAGGTTCTTAGGCAGGGACATGTGCATGGGTTCTCTGGGGTTTTCAAACAATGTGATGTACCATACATGTACATGTTCAACTTTCAAACAGTTAAAAGTGCACCGTGATAAGCATAAGACACAGGGTCATGTAAGTCTCAGACTAACATGTGCACTCTGATAAGCAAGCCTCACAGGAGTTGGTTACTAAGAAATAAAACAAGAATTTATTAGTTGCTTAGGCCTGCACTGTATTCCCAGACGTAACCAGCAGTTGTGATCAGACTAATGTCAGTGTTTTCCTAGGTGTATTCAAATATCTGGCATAAAAAATATTAATCTATTTTGTGGTTCATGTATGAAGAATGTCGTTATCAACTGTAGACTAACCAACTGAAAGGCCCATTGCTGGAGGGCAAGATAGGAGGTTCGGTAACAGACACCTAGCTGTATATCAGTCATAGCGGAGTGTAACCATACTGACATATGCTCCCAGTAGCAAAAGGATAGACACCAGAAAAATGGGACATGAAAAAAGAAGCATGGTACTACACGCCCTGCTGTTCAAAGGACTCCCATTAGCTGATGGAGCCATACAAAATTAAAGAGCATATCACATGTTTTCTAGAGGATGGTAAAAGGTCCCCATCAACCAATTTCACCTGGACTTCGTAAAATGCAATTTTCAACCTTTCTAATGTAATATAATGTAGATAAAGCAGCGCCTTACTGATAAGGGACAAGGAATTAGGCTGAACCTTCTCTCTGCTTTGCATAAAAGGACATATTATATTTATAATACATGATAGAAGTATATCAAAAACCCACATGCATAATCATAGATAGAGGTTCACAAGGATAGTTTCCAACCCAGGGTTATTTTTTGAGGTAGGGCCGATATAACCCCAAATGGGGAACTATCTTAATGGACCTCTGTATATATTCCATGCAACTAGCCTGAAGTGTTCAAAAGTTAGTTCTGTGTTTCATCGCATTCATTGACATAATTAGAGGACTAGTTAGGGAAGATAGCTTCAATCATACTCAATATGAACCTTCTCTTGAGTTGCACTTTAGAGCATTCCAACTAAAATGCCTCAATCCCACCGTAAATAAAACATTAGGCTATCCTTCATAGTGTCTGTCTAGACAGTCACACCCTGCCTTCACACATCATTGAAATAGTAAGACTATTGTTACAATGCAAAAACCACTTAAGGAAAAAGCATGGGACATCGGCCTGAGCTCTATTAATACATAGACAGAGACCAACAAACTCAAACTGAGGGTACTATACCCTTATACAGAAGCAAAGCCATCAACCCATAAGTGTTTTGGATAATGCATTATCGTGTTGGCCGGTCATGGTATTGCATCCACTAGCCCATTTTTGCTTACCTTATCATTGCCTAAAGCCCTGCAAACAATGGGCTTTATTCTATTAGAATGTAGAACTTTTTCCAATTCAGTTTGCAAGATGAGGGGGATGTTTCTTAATGGGGAGTTGCGAGCAGTTGGAAATGATCCATTTTTAGAATTTATTGTAGAGATTATACAAGTCTTCCATTAGTTTTGTCACAAAGATAGATATTTAGATCATATTTATCACAAGTTTCAATCATACTCTTTACCTAAAAAGACTTTATGATGTATATTTACTGTATATTATTACATATGAAAATGTGTTTGATAATCTTTTTGTTGAAATTAAGAAAATTATATTGTATATCAAATATTTTATAGCAAAGAAATTTTCTTGAGCTTGAACTTGAAGTTATAGTCTTTGCAAAACCACGTCCTATTCTAAACCCATAACCATTTTTAAGACAGCTTGATATCACATTTTGGTAAGGCCAACTTTAGTGTGGCTGATTATAAGAGTTATCACCTTGTGAAACACCCCACTGTTGATCCCTTGGTGCAAAGTTATAGCAGGATGTGGAGTGACTGCATCAGCAATGTCCCTCATAAACAATACTTGTCGATAATAATGTCATACCATAGAGGTTGCTGACAATGAGTGTCTGCTATGACTGCATTATTGCAGAGAGCAAGGCATTAGTGAGATATAACACTAGTGGCGGTCTGTAAACATCAGTGCTAGACAGGCTGGCTGAATCAAGCTAAGCAGTAGCCTCCCCCTGCTTGCCTCTGATATATGCAGGCGCAGTCTTGAGCAGCTCCTTTTATAGCTACAACATATCAATTTCCCTAACTACTATCTCTATGAAATGAAACAGGTTACCAAAATCAATAGGAGAGCCATGATGTTAAACCTGTTTTGTACAGGCAAGGTATAAAGTGTATCATCTCAGGATGTATACAAGGTTGTATACAAGCACACCCACATGGGACTCAGATGTGATTTCTCTAGGCTTTCTTGAATGGCCCAAATGGGTTAAAGCTGGTAAATGTCTAGCCTCACCATTTTTTTCAGCTGGAGACCCAAGCCCTCTTTGAAAAGATTAAAACAAAATGATTTTTCATGTTTTTGTGTTTTTATTTCTTTTTTTTATTCTCAAGTATATCAGGATTGATAGACATATTTAGGAATATTGGTAATGCTATGAGAGCATGGGGTACGGACAAGTGCATGAGTGAGTAATAGATGTTTAATGCCATTTCTACATATTCATGGTGAGAACGACATTACGCAATTTCACAGAGGAATGTGTCAATGCCTGTGCATATGTGCACCACACACATCTGAGGGGATAGTAAAGTGGGGAAATAGGCCCTTTTAAGTGGGCTAGGGAAGCCCGCATGTACGGACAAGATCCATCAACCTACAGATTATAATACAGTGGAATGAGGTTTATTGGCTAGCTCATGAGGGCCCCATCTGCTAGCCCAGACATTTACCAGCTTCAACCAATCTGGGCCAGCCCAGAAAAGCCAAAAGAATCCCATCTGGATCCAATGTGGGTGTGCTAGCTGGGGGTGCACTGAAACCAACAGTACTAAGAGTATACTGGTACCCTATGTCGGTCTGTAATGGGGCATTAAGCACCGGGTCACTGTTACCTGTCACAGCTCTTAGTGTTATAAATCTCATTGTCTTCTAACATGAAACTAATGTCTTGTGGTTGACAACCACTGCCTTCATGTCAGTAGCCAATCAACCATTTAAGGTCCTTCCTGGTGCATTTTCCCCAATTCTGTTGGTCTATTGGATGTCTTCCGTCCATATCACTGATTCAGTGCTGGTGGTGTGTAGATGTTAGGATTGCCATGAACATATACAATATTGAATTGACTCCCAGTTATTCACAGTAAAGGTTTGCCTATTTGACTTCCTTTCGATTTTTGAGTTACATCCAGATTATCATTTTGCGGTGAGGCACTATACATACTTGGAAATATAATCAGAGTTGATAAGTGAGAAAAAGATAAAGTCCAATTGCTGATAGTACACTGCATGCATGTAACACACAAATCAAACATGAAGAAAAATTATCAAATGCCAAAGCAGGTGTCGACAATAGATTGCCAGAGCTAGATCAAGCTAACTTTTAAAATTGAAATTATTGACTATTCCTTTAAAGGCTGATTTTGATTGCACTCTGTGCTGATTGTGACTTAATTGATCCCATAAAGAGACACCGCTGTAATAGGGTGATTTCTGGTAAAAGCTTGATTTAGCTCTTCTTCTACCAAATCTGACCTTCCTATCCCCTCTTGTACGTACAGCACGTTGCTCTAGTGCGTCCCCTACCATATACTTTCTCCACATGATATTGACTAGCTGTATATTGCACCTGTCAACAAGCAATTTAACACCACAATCTTGGTGCAAATCCTCTACACTAGTGCCTCTGACTGATCGCCTTAGGCAAATGTGCAGGCCATGATTTTGCATTCTTTGTAGTTTCAAGAGGTCAACTTGATGTCCACTACCAGTTACAAATGAACAATACTCTACTGTACTCTTGTAGATGGCTTTTGGTACATACTTCCTTCACTTATTTAGCTTATAGAGCTTGTTACCAAAGCTTTTCTTGACCTTCCCGATATGGCCTGTGATACTGAGTTTACTGTCTAACTCAACCCCTAGATAATTGTAACTAGAGCAAGTGGGTAACTGAGCATTATTAATGTAGATATTAGGACCGTCAATCTTATGGCTAGAACCGAAGTACATAACCATACTTTTTTGTTCATACACCAGGCATGTACCCTATTGATGTCTTCTTGTAAACGTCTGACATATTCAGCAGCATTCTCACGGCTTGGAATTAAAAATCACATCAGGAAGGTCATTTATGAAAATTGTAAACAGTAAGGGGCCCAAAATGGACCCCTGTGGCACCCCGAATTTGACTGTCCTTAGTGTTGATAGGATCCCATTAGCTATTGTCATATGACTTCTGTTACGAAGATAACCCCTCAACCTGATGTTCAAGGTTTGATGAATATTTAAGCAATCGATTTTGGTGATGAGGGTGGGGTGATGTACGGAATTGAACGCATTGGAGAGATCGATAAAACAAGTTGTGGTTATCCTTTAAGTGTTCGCTGGTGGTGCGGTGTATTACCTTTTCCAGTAGCTTCCCTGGTAAGGGAAGTAAGGTTATAGGTCTCCAGTTTTTTATGTACATGAGATTTTCTTTTTTAGGGATTGGGACGAGTGTGCCAGTGGACTAGGATCTTGCAAAGGATTCGGTAGTAATTGAAGTTTGAAGTAAGGTAGTCAGCTGCTTGGTGATAACTTGGAAACAATCCTTCAATACTTTAGAATTCAGACCTTGAATACCACACGATTTAATAATATTGATATGTTAACCAACTGCCTCACTGTACATTCATTTACCAAACTAGCAACATCCAGCTGTTCGGCATCAGGTTCGAGGACCAGTTCCGGTATTTCAGATTCAACAACTGGTATTTGCCCTTGTCTGAGTTTGTCAAATAAAGTTTGACCAATGTCAGAAAAATACCTATTTATATAAACTGAGTCATCTTCAACACTGAAAACCTATGACTGCAGAAACTAATCAGTAGTGATCACTTTAGGGTGCTCAATTTGATGCAGACCAGGGAGAGTACCCCTTTCATCATATGTGATTAGTTCAGGTCATCAATATGATTACTTCAGGTCATCAATACTGATTAGTTTTTCACATGCTGAGATAATAATGACCTGGATAAGCAATTTGATTGAAGTACAATGTTGCTCAAAATAAGAAATAAAATAATAGTTTTGGAATTCCCCCGACCCAACCCCATCAACCTAACCCCCATTCATTTATTAGAGTAGGTCCTCTCCTTGAAGATATGGGATTCATAGTTATGTAAGTTGGAGCAGTTGATGCCTATCTTCATACTTCTTGATAGGACCATTTACAAAGAATATGTGTTTATGCTCTGAATATGCCTATTTTCCTTTTATTCTCATTTTGCAACATGTCCCCTTTTCAGCACAACTTTACATAACTTCCCCACTTTAAACATGCATGTTGATACATTTATGGCAATTATTTATATCAATTTTACCACAACAATGATCTGGATTATATGAGACATGTCACATCAGCATAAAGTAGGGCCCCCTGGTGGGAGAAATGGTATGATCAAAATGATTACTTTCTTTCATCAATGAGGAATGATGACCTAAAGTCATCTGCATTGATTACTTTTCAACAAGCCTAGTTTTTCTGTGAAGCTTGATCTCGGGCTTCCCTAGCCCACTTAAAAGGGTCTATATCTCCTCTTTCCTATCCCCTCAGGATGTGTGTGGTGCACATATGCGCGGGCACTGACACATTCCTCTGTTAAATTATCAACCTGTGAAGCACGGGATAGCCACTTAGTGCTGCTAAAGTGCTGTAAAACACAAATCAATCAATCAATCAAGCTTGACCTGCTCGTTGAGTCCTGATCCATAAGCTGTACACCACCAGTTTTACAAAACGGATTGATCAATTTATTTACCTTGCTCCAAAAGCTTGTAGGATCCCCTTTAGGGTAGATTAACCTAAAGACGACCACATACCTAGAGTCAACCACCTGTCAGCTAGATTTTCTCACTCTCACATGTACTGCATTGGTCTTGAACCCTAATGTTATTGAAATAGAGGTGTTATAGTACCCCATAGAATGATGTCCTGGACTATATGAAGTAATTGTCATTGTATGATAATACATCATTTCATCAGAATTCTCCAACATTGGTTCGATAATTTGAAGATGGCATGTGCTCACATATACATCATTTTGTCTCTAGAGATTGATAAATATCTTTGCTAAATGATAACATAAGGAAAAGTGCAGAAATGTTAAATACTTTCTGTATAGGACTTATTTCCTAGAACATACTGATTTCACCTTGAGATGACAACCATTTCACCTTAAGTTGACCACTCCCTATACACCTATTTGTACATTTAATTGAATAGAAACCAATGATTATGTAGGATTACATCACAAGATTCATGGCCAGAACAGTTTGGGATAGAAATCATCACTGGATTATGTTCTGATGCATACATTTCAATCTTTACTGTAATGCTATGGTTATTACTGTGTAGAGGAGGTTTTTGATAGTGACATTGTGATGATAAAGTTAAGGAATGGATTATTATAGTCCATATTGAAGGCATATAAAAGAACATTAAAAACAAAGCCTCTATAATGCAGGGTTGGAAATACCGCTTCTATTTAGATGAGATTTACAATATCCATGGCCTCCAATTTCCATTCTAATTGAGTCACTGTAAAAACATACCTTTTCTTATGATGCAATAGATTTAATTACGCCATTTTACTACATATCTATAGAAGACATTTATTCTTTTTTTCAAATAATAGTTTAATGATCATAGCGCCAATAAAAGGATAGTGATCAAGTGGTCCACTCAAGGTGCAAGGTGGTCATCTCAAGGTAAAAATAGACTAACTAAGATGGTCTTAAAAATGATGAAAAGCAATAGATAAACTTTACACATGGATTTGAGAAAGGTAATTGGTCAAAAAATCCAAATAATTGTCTTTCAGTTAGTATGTTGGGGAACCCTAAGGACCTATTAGACTCAAAGATATTAGCTATTGCATTTCCCTTATTGAATACCTGCACAGGAACGGTCATCTTTAGGTTAATCTACCCTACTCTCATCCAAAGTCCTGGTGACCCAGTCTAGTTTATCCTGCATCTGCCTACTTTGGATTCTATTTCTCATTCTCCCTATATCTTTAACCTTTTCCCTAGAACCGTTTAGGTGTTGTTCCCTTCTAAGGCCTTGTCTATCATTCACGAGTTCTATTGTCTCATTCGATGTCCATACCTGATGTTGTTTCTTAATACCACTAGTTCTAACAGGGCAATTGATGTCTAGGTATTCAATTAACATTTCATAAATGAAATCCCATTGTTCTGTTGGGTCATGGCTTTGGTAAAAAGGGGACCAATCAGTCGTCAAAACAAACTCGTTTAGGTCATCAGAGTCGTAATGCTTGTAAGAGTGGCCCGTGAATGTGGTGGGTATGTTCTCTTCCTTAAGTTATTTTCCTGCAGGCATACACAGGATAATGATCACTTATTAACACTTATACCATGGTTATCACGTTTAGGCACTGGTTTGCGGTGCCGAACCCTGATAAACCCATGTATTTAGCATGCGTTAAGGCACCGTGGAAAATTTCGATACAAGTTGTTACATTGGCATAAGGGTATTCTGGCCGTCACACACACTCCTTACCAGCGGTAGCTCTATGAAAATGCCCCTCGGACACACGTTCACGTAACATTTTGCGTCCATGCAGTCCGGTCCACTGGCTGAGGAAGACGCTTTTTTTTTATTTGAATCTGAGCTCTGTTATCGACGGAAAATGTCTAAATTGAGGAGAATTACATATCCCATCATGGCCTATATACCTGTGAGTCTTAAATATAGCTGTACATGTTCAGCTCTCTTGCCAAAGACTCTAGCTTTGCTGTATTTACAGTGTAAATTGAGGATATATATGCTCGCATACCGATGACTTGACAAGAAACCAATATGGTGTAGGACCGGCCCCTTCACATCAACTTGCAACAAAAATCATTCAATTTCATGGCTGTAAAAGGTAAAGATATTTAATTTAATGGTGGAAACCATGGTAGAAACTTCAAAGTACATAGCTAGGCTTCCACTTGGTCCTTTTATCCCTTAGATAAAGGACCTAGTGTAAGCCCAGCCATGCATTATGCCCTTAATATCCTGCTATGTGTAACAATGTCACAATAGGTCATTATATGATCCAAACAAGTCCCCCCAGCATCTTTAGGACGTGTGATTCCCTCAATAAGCCTTTTTAACCCTTAAGTGCGACAGAAATCAAAAAGTTCACCTAAACCATGGCTGTTTCTGTCTCTTGTATTTATATTGGTATCTCCCATCAACCACAATTCTTTATCTGTGTAGTCTAATTTATCAATACTGGTACGTAGATCAGTGAAAAACAAATCAATATCTCATTTAGGCGACGGTATACATTCAAAATGAACATAGATTTTAACTTAGGCCTGTCGAAGAAGAACCTGTAATTCTATGTTGGCATTCATACATTGACAGTCTATCAGTTCCAGGCAGAATGGGCTAAGTGCTGGTGATAGACTGATAGATATGTAAAGTGCTAGACCACCTGCATATGTCTGTCAGGTCTGAATATCCCTTTGTCATCCCATTGAATCAGGGCGTTATCCAAAGCAGGATCAAGCCAGCTTTCATATACAATTGGATATCGCAGTTATGGATGCGTAGTTTAACATCTGTGAGCTTACCTTCTAAGCTTCTAGTATAACAGAGACATAAAGCATTCCCTTTAGGCTAGATAGATGCCTTGATGTGTTAACGAGAGCTGCTTTACGATCAGCATCAGTCTGATTTGGTTGGCGAGTTGTCATTTGTTATAGTGAATATAAGTGGAGAGCTAAGTGACTAGTTGGTTGATATTAGACAACTAATGGCAATCACCTCAGTTGTAGCACTGGAGTTGATGAGGGGAAGACTATAGCCGAGGGAGTAGACCAGGACTATAACCTTAGAAGACTTATCCACTCAAAGAGACATGAAACAGATCGCTCCGCATTGACCCACAACCCATCTCATGAAGGCATTTTAAGAGAAATAACAAGCATTTAAATTATGATTGGTTGCAGACACCTGCAATAATATACTAAGTGAAGCTAACTTTCTGATGTAACATAGGTCAGTTAGGCATAGCGTAATGCCATGACGGTTAATGTCAACATTTTCTTTCAAGTCAACATAATAATCAAACTCTAGCCCACAACCAAAGATCCATCTCATATGCCACTAATACTGGTTAATCGTGTCAGGTACTCTCCAGACATACACAAGGTTTAGAAATCGTTTCCTGTAGATTGATGTTTTTATTATCCAATACAGAGATAATAGAGAGGTTAAGATTTGGTTGATACAGATAGTGGTTTTCATACAGAAAGTGGTTGGATGTGTCTACACAAAGCATTGGAAAAGTTACTACAGATAGTGTTAGTTACTACAGATAGTGGTTGGATGTTACAGTTAGCCTTTTTTGATACAGATAGTGCTTGGATGGTCAGCCTCTATCTGTAGTACTACAGATAGCGGTCATTGATACAGATAGTGGTTGTACAACTGTAAGATGGGGATACCTCCCACGTGACCTATGACGTTACACGTACAAGTTGATGTACACGTTCATATCTTAACCTCCCTATTCTCCAAACTGTACACACACAGAGGCACACGCACACATACACACAGACATACATACCTAGCTTATGTGAATAAACTTATCATAGCAGACACAGGTGAGTATAAATCATCCTAAAAGTCTCAGATCACAAGTGTCAAGCCAGATGTAGGTAATGGAATATGCAACCCAGAAAGGATAATGGTCATCAATGTAATTCAAACATAGAATATGCAAATCAAGTGGATAATGATCATCAGCAAAATATAAACAAGGACACATGGTCAGAACATTGCTCGCAGTAGTTAACAGTGTCAATTTATCGCAAGAGGTGACTCATAGTGTTAGCAGCGCCAATCAGTCTCTTGTGCTTTAGATGATGGGTGTGTACGACAGTATGAGTGACGTACATAATAAGGTTTGGTCCTTCCTTATAGCAGAGTATTCATATCACCAGTTCTTAAGTTACCAAATGCTCTATATAATTAGAGTATCACACGTTGTCAGTAGTACACCTCGTCCAGTTACGGGGGGTAGTAGTTATCATCAGTGTGTGACGGTGGTAGTTGGTCCATCTTCGGCAGTAGTTGTTAAATGATCTGCAACTGGAATCATTAGTAATAATCATCTGGACATGTCATTGATGAAGGTCTTCATTCACACACCTTGCATATTATATAGGCATATAGCTTAGAAAAGCTAATTATGATAACAGGCTATGCTTTAGGTTCATAGTAAATAAAGGTAAGTGGATCATAATACCCAGGTATACCTGTAGCATTTGAAAATTTGACTGTACATAGTGGGTTAGACATATCAAATATCAGTAGCTATTATTCAAGAACCGTTTGTACCTTCAGCCTTGTTGGTAATGCCTCCCAGTAATGGCACGTCTGATATTAGGGTCCACGTGGTCTGCTGTTATTGGTGGTCATTACATTCGCCAGATTTGTTGCCATGGAGATGCGGGTGGAATAGTCAGGGTGGCATCCATCACGCAAGCGTCGGTACTTGTGCCTTATGGCCTTGTCGTGGTGTAATAACACCATATGGGATGTTCAACCAAACTATATTATTGTTAACTGATCTTATGATGTCATTGAGGATGGACTGGTGTCGTGGCATGCCAAAACCTCTCCATTTGACAGACAGATTCACGCCATACAGTGATGCAATGACCACTCGTACATGAAGGAACTCACTCTTAATATTGTCAATTAACTGTCTATACATTCTCACCAGTCTGTGAGTGGTTGATACAGCGTTCATGCATTCAGGTCTGGGCTCCACTCTGCCATCAGGGAATTTGATTGTGACATTGCGGATGCCCGCAATTATGTATACACACTCTCAGCATAATTGTGACTTCTTAGGTAGAATAGTGCCTCATTACCAATGCTTTCTATGCCGGCACCTGGAAAGGTCCACACAGTTAGGAGCTTTGGATAGGTACGTGTTATATATGCTTGTCCATTCCCCCTGATCTTGGGTCCCCAAAGACTGCAGTACAATCTTCATGAGTGTACTCATTTGAGTCTAATGCAGAATTATCAATAGGCCTTTGTATTACTGACCTTAGCCCAAGAAGCTTAGATACTATAGGAGGGTCACTGAGAGCATAGTCTATGGGTAGAGTGTGACAGGCCACCTGCCTCTACCCCCCCCCCATCAAACTAGGTGCCCCTGTGTCTTCATTGTTGATTTCTATAGAGGATTAGGTGGGTTCAGGACTAACCTGTTTCTTAGTACGCCCTAAGATTGAATGATAGTCCCTGGATCATGGGGTGTACTAAGAACTTAGTACACTGTTTTATCATCAAATTTCTCTAACTTCGTCATCAAAATACATAATTCTAAAGTCACCTAAAGTACATGGGGACTATATTTTATATATGCACTTTTTTACAGAACTAAAATCAGAATATTCTATTAGAAATGGCTATATGTATAAATTTCCCCTTAGTCCTGGTATAGTAAAATCTATTTGCTAATTTTTTGTTAAATTTGCTAAAATATATGAACCCACAAGATTAAAGAATAGATAAATGCCTACAAAATGACGTTTTCATTTTAGCCAAGTGTTGTTTGATAAGGGAGTAAATGTATCATTTAATGTAAATGTAAGTAAAAAATAGTGGAGTGGTTTCACCATCCCACCTTTGACCCCAATAATAAACCGCGCCCACATGACGTCATTTCTTGCTGCAGGTTAGTGTTGGAGGTACTCCACTGGAAACCCCTACTCACGCTGCCATAGAGAATGCACTGCAGCGATCTACTACCCTTTATAAATTCCTAATTTTCTGCGGATTTTGAGGACCAAACTGCAAAAAATCTTAACAGTAGATAGATATATACCATAGGCATAGAATAAAGCCCTTTCCAAAGGTATTGGTCAAGAAAAAATATTGGAAACATCAGGTGGAAGTGAAAGAATGTGCCTTGCAGGAACTGCAGTGGCAGTGGGGCAATGGCCATTCTGTCAGTCTGTGGCAAACTATTACCCTGCACAAAACTCTCATTTTCTCTCCAGTTAGTATACAAAATGACAATCTCTCTTCAAATTAGATAGATATTGATCATAGGTATGAGAAGAGATCTTACTTGTAAAGATCAGTTCAGAATAAGTGGTGGAAACTTTATATAGAAGAGGAAAGTTTTCAGTGTGAGGTCTGCAAAAGTGATGGCCATGGTTGCGAATTATTACCCTGCACATAATTCACATTTTCTTGCTACTTACTGGGCAAAATTTAAAAAATCCTCAGCGTAGACAGATATTGATCATAGGTATCAGATGAGATCATATTTGTTAAGATTGAATGAGAATAAGTGCTGAAAACCTTAGGTGGAAGATGAACGGTTTGCCGTCTGAGATCGGCAGTACGGCAATGAGTAGGAGTGTCTTGTTTATATCTGGGTACTTCCAAAATGGCCGTGCTGGCAGAAATACACATACAGTGGGCACGCTCTATGTATGCACAGGTAGGTGTCGGGCTTCCCTAGCCCACTTAAAAGGGTCTATATCTCCTCTTTCCTATCCCCTCAGGATGTGTGTGGTGCACATATGCGCGGGCACTGACACATTCCTCTGTTAAATTATCAACCTGTGAAGCACGGGATAGCCACTTAGTGCCGCTAAAGTGCTGTAAAACACAAATCAATCAATCAATCAACAGGTAGGTGTCATGGTCCAGTGACCAAGGCTCTGATTGGCCCATACACCTGTAGAGGTGAGTGTCATGGTCCAGTGCACACACAAGTGTACTAAGATCCCAGTACATCCTAAGACTGTGCATGGTATCAGAATCTTAGTACAGACTAAAATCAGACTCTTGTACTATGATCCTGGTGTGTCCTAACAAGATAGATATCCCCATCTCCAACCTGTTTATGGTTCTTTGGTATTCCTTTATCAGGGTTATACTAAGGGGGAAGAAGGAACTACCTAGACCCAAAAATCCTGATGAATCCAAATTTTGTGATCATGATCAGAAATTGAATAAAAGCACCCGAAAATGAGGTTTGATGAAGAAAATATTTTAAAGAGGGAAAAAAATAATATTCAAAATGATGAGAAGTTTTTATAAACACAACATGTAAACCAGAGTTAGTACCTCAATGCACATATCCAAATGTCTGCCTATCTTCTAATCTGACAAGTATTCTAACATTGCATTACTCTGCCTATCTCACATACTGCCTATCCCTTAGTCTACCTATCACTCATACTGCCTATCTCTTGAATCTGAAGCATCTTTAGTTAAGTAAGGCTATCTCCTAGAACACCTAGATACTAAAGCTTACTTCTTACTTTAGCTTATCTTCTTTGGTCCCAGTTTACCTATCCTCAATCTGCCTATCATTCATTTTACCTATCCCTCATGGTGACTGTCCCTAAGGCCACCATGACTGTTTAAACTGTATTGTTCATCGGTTTATTTAGGCCCTAATGGTTAACATTACATTGCTTATCATGTCTACCATTTTGATCCTACCTATCCTTCATGATGCCTATCATAAAGCCTACCTTTCCTTCATGATACCTATCCCCCAACTCTGCATATCCCTCATATTTGACTTGCACATCTGTCACTAGCACCCATGTTTTCTTGTTTTATACTTGCTCATTTTGCAAGGTACTCTCTGTGCCTATCACTCAAACTGGTTATTGCTCATGCTACCTATCACCCTTGCTACCAATCCTTTAGAATGCCTATAAGTCATGCTCTCCGTATGGCTTTCTTACCATCTCAGCTCAGTCAGTCTAACCCGCTCTCTCTATACATATCTCAGCTTGTGTTCAATTTCTTCCACCTGTCTCCAGGACTATGCCTTGTGAAATATACCTATCCCCCATTATGCCTATCCTCCATTCATATCATTATATAGGTAAACTGAAAGATATGCAGCATGAATGATGTATGAATAAGGTGGACTGTAACAAGTGTGTTAGGTGAAAGGTTGACTAAGAAATGGTCATCATGAAGGTTGGTTGTGGCATAGGTAGGTTAGGAGAGGTGAGATGGGTAAGAGAGCTTTATAGAGAGCATTAGGGATAGGTAAGGATGAGTAGCAAGAGAGATAGGTAGTATGAGCAATTAGAAATTTCAGGAATAGGCACAGAGTACCTTGTAAGATGAGCAAATGTAAAAAAAAAAAGAAAACATGCATCCTAGGGACAGATATGCAAGTCAAATATGAGGGATGTGCAGAGTTGGGGGATAGGCACAATGAGGGATAGGTAGGCTACATGATAGGCATTATCAGGGATAGGTAAAATTGAAATAGTCGACATGGTAAGGAATGTACTTTTAACCAATAAAGGTTTATATAGCAGACAAACAGTGCAGATTAAACATGATGGTCAGAGGGATAGTCACTATGAGAGATAGGTAAAATGAATGATAGGCAGATTGAGGATAGGTAGACTAAAGGAAAGAAGGAACAAATGAGATAAGGTAAGGTGAGGGGTAAGCATTATAAGCCTTTTTAGAGATAACCAGATTGAACTGTAGATGTTTTGGATTGAAGAGATAGGCAGGATGAGTGATAGGTACACAATTGATATGCTATGTGGGATAGGCAGAACAATGCACAGGCCCAGAACTTGGCTGACTGAGAAATAGACAGACATTTGGGTATGTGGACTAAGGTATTAACTCTGATTTATGTGTTCTATATTGAAAGATTTACAATTATTTTCAATATCATTTTTGTACATTTTCCAAATATTTCCCTCATCAAATATCATTTTTGGGTACTTTCAGTCAAATAATAAAGACCAACATTTTTGGATTCAGCAGGATGTTTTGGTTTAGATGGTGTCTTCATTTCATTTGGTATCCCTTTCATGAAGATACATGATAGCTCCATAAACCCCCTTATCCTACATTGGGTCCAATACTGAACACACAAGGTCACCTAGTTTCATGGGGGGAGGGGGGTAGAGGGGGTTGGCCTTCACTATAGGACTGTATGGACTGACCTATCCTATACTGTACAATCCTTGCTTATCCTGCGATTTCTGTTCTCTTTTTCCCCATTTTCAGACATTCCGTTTTCCTTGTCCTCAGTCAAATCAGGAGGCTCAGGATATCCTGCCAGGTTCAATAGAGTGATGGTGATATTGTCTCTACTGTTGCCTGGTGCACTATGAGTGGGGCTGTGTGAGTAGGGGAGGCGAACTGTAGCGCCATGTAAGTCTGCAGCACTATGGGAGGCCGAATGTGCAATACGCTCTCTTAGTATTTCCCGTAGCTCCATCAATATCTCTCCAAATCTGTTTGATCCCGGGAATCTGCCTGCTTCATCTCCACTGTAATTGTATGGAAGCCCTCCACTCCAAAAATAGTTCTTTGTCGACTCAATGATCACTTCCTGTGTGCCCATTAACTTCTGCCCCAATTCATCATTTTGGGTAACCTTGCAGTCTGCTAGTTCACGTGCTATGAGGACTCTATCTGTCCACCACTTGTGTCCTGCCGGTACATCTGCCTCTTTCCCTTTTTCTTTAATTTTGAATGGGCATGTCAATTTCATAGTTTCATCAGCTAGGTCTTGCCTACCCATATATAAACACTTGTTGTGCTGAAAGGCTTGTTCGTTAGAGATAAACTCCATCGCATCCAAGAATTTAACTTTAATTTGGAACATGTTACTGAACGCAGCTCTTGCTCCCATTGAATACTAGGCCTGCTTTGGTCAGTTTTATCCTCTCACTTGATGGTGTCAGGTTCTTGATCCTATTGCTCCCCCTTCCAGCTTCCATCTCATTCAGGTGGTGACGCAGTTCCTCAGTTAATATGTAATCAGGCAGCTCACCCACCTCATTATAACCATAAGTGAGACCACCAGCAACCATACCAATATCAGTGAGTTTAATTCTAACTCATCCCTTTTTTGTGATAGCGGCTGATCTCTCTCATCACCCATCTCTGCTGTCTGGTTTTTGGTTTTCATCTTTATTAAAGAAGATTTTTTGCTCTGAGCCTTCCGGCTTAAGTCACTGTCGCAGTGTCAATGCATCATCATACGCCCTTAGTGAGCTAAAACAGACCATGGTTTTCGTAATATGATCAGGGTCTCGTGGAATTTTTTAAAACATTTTTATTGTCATCTTCCGGCAGGCCAGTGACAACTATATTTCGTTTTGAGGCAGGAACGGAAGTGTACCCATCACTCTCTGGGTCAACTATAGGTCGGGGTGGGTGACGGACTATTTCGTCACGGCTCATTGAGTTCACAGGTAGGCTAGGCCAGGTGTTCAGTATTTCTTGGTGGGCCTGGATTTTGCGCTCTAACTCTCGGTGTTTACTAATGTATTCCTCGTGTCTTTGGTCCTCCAGAGTCGCCCTTGCTT
The DNA here is from genome assembly GCA_949317995.1 of Acholoe squamosa. Lineage (NCBI taxonomy): Eukaryota > Metazoa > Annelida > Polychaeta > Phyllodocida > Polynoidae > Acholoe > Acholoe squamosa. Next base: position 30,234,161 of record OX439049.1, on the reverse strand, counting down.
CATTTCTTTCTTTAATCCCCTCCAGGTCTTCCTTAACCTCATTATGTAGACCTGTAAATTTACTGTCTAATTTAGCATGCAGACCCTCTAACTGTTCATATGTGGCAAGTCCATTCAATGCACTTACAACTTGCTGCTGTGATGCTTGAACGGATAACAAGATTTTCATTAAAGTTGAGTCCTGGCCATTAGTAGGGGGGTCCATAGGGGTTGTGCCATTTGCATGTTCATGTTACCCATGTACATGGCTGGTTGCGGTGTCATGGAAGTAAGCATAGCATTGTTTAGTGCATTGGTTGATTGAACAATGGTGGGGGGGGGGTGGAGCAGGGGGTTGCGAATTATCAGTCTGAACTGGGATCAGTTTTGCATTCCTTTTACCTCTCCTACCTATAGAAACACTTCTAGTCCTAGTGGCTATTTGCTTCGATTTCTTTGATTTCTTTTTTTTTCAAAGGCAAAGGGGCAAGTTAGTTAAGGAGTAACGTTTATAATTAATCCCTTTATATGAGTAAAATTATATGTTATGTAGCCCCTTCCCCAGCCAGTCTCATCGGGCAAAAAAGACAAATTGTTCAGCAACATTGTCTAACAGTCGAGTATATAGGTAGGATGAGGTGAAAGCAATACTTTTAGGAGGACGATGTAGCTCATAATCTTTATCATGCCAATTAGTGAAAAAGTAATCAATGGATAATTCATGACGAGTGTGTGTTAGCTAACACAAACAAGTCATAAATTATCCATTGACTACTTATTTTATTCCACGAAACCAATAGATAATCAATAGAATACCAATAAATTCAAGTTGGAAACAAAAATTGTTCCCCTTCACCGGGACTCGAAGCCAGCCATAGTGTGTGTACACGATCGGTACATACACCTCGGCGCCCGGCAGCGGACAGCTACAGCCCCCGTCTCGGCTTGACTTGAAAAATAGTGTTTGTACACAATCGGTACACACACCTCGTCGCCCGGCAGCGGACAGCGACAGCACCCGTCTAGGCTTGGCTTGCTTTGAATGCGTCTCGCGGTAATGTGTGTGCAATCGGTACATACACCTCGTCGCCCAGCAGCGGACCGCTACAGTGCACACGGATGCACCCGGACTGGGACTCGATCCACCCACCTTCGACGGCTGAGCGCAATGCGCTAACCACTAGACCACCGCGTCTCCTCCTTCAGCGGCCGTCTCGGCTTGCTTTGGTGCGGGCACAGGGCGAAAAAAAGATGCGCCCGGACCGGGACTCATCCCGCCTACCTCTACAATCTAACCAAGCAAACCCAGACCGTTCCACGTCAGTCCCTGAGTTGGATTTGGGATGTGAGACTGCAGGTTCGACCCCTACCCTGGCAATGAAAAATTCCATAGGTTTTAACATGTAACATATGACATATAAGGACATGTAAGGTGTGCAGGTTATCCATGGATAACTGCACTGAATGCCTGTTATCCTTGGATAACTGCACACCTTAGTGATGCTACAGCCTTCATGGTGTGCAATATCGACAGGTATGTGCATGGGAATATCCAAAAAAAGCACTCAGAATCCCAGAAATCGTGGAATAGGAGCCATAAGGTTGCATCTGGACGTATGCCAAACTCCCTGTGTTAAAACTGACAGTTCTAAGAGGTCCTCTCTGTCCACGAGGCTGCTTGCTTGTAATCTCAGCCTCCTAGCAGGCAATATTATGAGATGGGATCACTTGGATAAGTAACCTCTTTTTTGTGCCTCTATTGCCTGAAACCCCCTCTTCAGTGGTGCACACCCCCTCCTTTTTGCCAGTAGTTAAGAGTTTTTTTTCCTCCTTTAACCCAAAGATTTAGCAGAGATAGGGAATTGAATGAGGGGCGTGCCCCCTCCTTTTCAAAATCCTGGATCCGTCACTGCTCTCTCACACAGCATCAGTCTCACAATCATATGAAAAGGTGAAATCGTGCTGACCATACTAATGATCCACTAGCCATAGTCCATGGTTGCAAGTTGACTTTATTCAATTATGGACCAGACCCTTTGGGTCATGTGCGCCAACAAGCCAAACATCAGGGGTAAGAGTGTGGGTGGTCTAAAGTCAGTGTAGGAAACTGAATCCGCCATTTTCTTTTGATGATGCCACCTTGTAGAAAATAAAACCATAGTGTTGTAGATTTTAATACAATAGTAGAGAATAGACCTGTGAGACATGGCTCGGCGACTTGTAATCTTGTGTCTAGTTTCAGTTGGTGAGACAGATAGGGCATACTATCATCTGGGCTTTTGGTAGTATATAGCACAAATTCAACCTGAACTACCCACTGCAGCTAAGTACTAATAGTCTGTAGACTGTCCATTATGCATGCACCTCACTCGATCAGCTGCCACAGGGACCTGTATTATTCAATGTTCAATGCCATAGTCAACAGGTGTGTCATTATGAGTGTACACTGTCTCAGATTGCCAGGAGCCTGCTCTGCCTCCCCGCCCCCCCCCCCACACACCCAACTGCAAATCACTTGTAATAGTCTGTACCTTGTCACGGGCCAGTGGTCAGCAAACCGGCCAGATCACTCCACCTCTCTGTAGAGGGGGAGCACAGTGTAAGTACCTCGGTGTACATACATGTTTTTAGTGTTCCACAAAATCGTTTATATAATGAAAGGAGTAATCAAATTACTCTTTCATCACCAATAGTAGATACATATTCTGAGAAAGCATTATTTCAATGTAAACTAAAAATTTTACACAGAAAAGAATGTAGCAGTTCCACAAGGTGGCCTTACACTTCAACCTCCTCTGATTTACAAAAATGCACATATGGCAACACACACTTTAGCACTGATTTCTCCATAGAGATCTTTGACAGTGAATACTTTGTTCAAATACAGAAAATATGATCCAATTGTACCATAACCCACTGAGATAAAACCTGTACTACATATATATAGTAGTTTCAAAACGAACAATTCTAAAACAAAGGCTACAGGGATGCATTTCTGAATCTTAAAATGCTCTAATGCTAATCTGCCATAGGGCTCCAAATGATGAAATGTCTTATCTGCGAATAAAATCAAAAGTATGAGATATATTCTGAAAATTCCTTCACTGATAAGTAAAGTACACACACTGTTGTTATTACATTAGAATAGTGAGCAGGAATAGTCCACAGCAGAGGAGCCATAAACAAAAATAGATTGCAAGGCCTCCCTGTCCCTTACACCGTGGCGCCTGTGAACCATACACTAGTCTACTCATCTCACAAGTAGTACTCACTAGTCGCTGCGCTAATTAATGAACTATTTGCTGCTTTATTTTCTCATAAAATACTTCCTCTTCGTGAAATACATTCACAATTTTTATATGAGCTAAAATATAAAATGGTAAGTCTCATAATTTTATTATGTCTACATAACAAAAACTACCTGTGTTGCTAGTGTTGCCCCTTCTGAGGCCCCACCATATAATTATATCAATTCAGCCATCTGATTGGCCTCTATCAAGTGGGGTTTCCCTATGACCTTTAAGAGCCCCTAATGGACCGTGATAATGATTTTCTTCAATTGCCAATTATATATGTTATTGTATAGACCTAAGTACATGTGTAAGTGACTGACAGAGCCAGTCTATTGGGGGTAAGGACAGGCAATATGCCACTCAACTCTTTACAATACCACCCCACTAATACACATAATAGGGTAGATTCACCTTAAGACAGCCACATACCTGGAGTCAGCCACCTTTAACATTGTTTTGTTAACTTACCACAAGCCCCATGTTTATGTACCATATCCTGCCTCACATTGCCTGTCCACGCCCCCAGTACCTATCATGTATCATACCATATTTCACCCCCTCCCCAGGCTCACATGCCCTGTCCATGCCCCAGTATCATGTACCCTTTCCACACCCCCAATATCATGTACCCTGCCTGATGCAATTTTACTTTCTTTCACGTTTCAGGCTGTAGAATGCCTAATAATAGTCTGGTTTGAAAAACGTAAAACCTGGCATGTAGCTGAGAATTCACTGATTTTAAAACTCCACTTGGCCCCTCGAAAGTAGGGGGAGGGGGGGCGTACACCGCATTCGCCCCCCTTGAATCCACGCCTGAGTCCATAAAAAGTACTCAAGTTAAACATGGACAGGAGCGGCTCACTCCCAGTGAATCTACCTTACGACTAGGAGTACAGCTCTGGGCTCTGTGTGTAAACAGGGAAAGTGGGAGCACACAGACCATTAAAACAGCAGGTTTCAGAAACCCCCATTTTGGTGTCCCCACTCTTATGACATGTACAAGGGATTCCCTCTACCCTCAGTAAAAACATTGGTACTATCCATCAAAGCAATGGCAACTTCATTTGTAGCTGTAATATATTTCATATATATCTGAGAAAGATTTACCAGTATGCTGCCATGGTTTTCCTACCTGTGAGCAGCCATGAGTCAAGTGGTCAGTGTAGGGGGTGAGTGCTGAGGTGACAGGTGGGCCAGGTGCACTCCTACAGTCCTCTACACCCTGCCCACTTGGCAAAAAACATTTTTTTAACAAATTGGACTAGCAGACCCTGATATATATACCCACATAACATCACTACACATCTGTTTGGAGATTGCTCATGCCCGTGCTTTGGGTCGAGCCCTGCTTTGGGTCGAGCCCTGCTGCGAACATGCCTCCTATTCTGAGGTATAGATAAAGACTGATTTTCACTGAAAATGTTTAAAATAACCTCTCACATTGAGAGGTCCAGTATATTTCTTGTCTTTCTCTAAAACCTAGTAACTCATATCCTCGTAGAGACACTCCAGAAAGTACTGTTAAAGATAATTGCTCCTCCTTGAGAGAAATTTGATTTGTATCTGACCTACTGCATGATGTTCTACATTTAGAGCCTCTGTTTATGGCCTACACCTGACAAAAAGTGTTTCTCCATTTCCATAAGGACTGGTTCTATGTACTTTTTAGCCCCTTCGGCTGAATTTTGTGTAGTAATTGTATGGCCAAGGTCGGCCACAGGGGCTCAGTGGACTATTGCCCTGAAATGCACAGAATGGTCAGTTTGAATGTCAAATGATTGGTTGCTAAGAAGCAAACATCATAGTACTGGAGGTTAATTCAAACAGTGCTAGTTTACCAGTGTTTTGAATCAACCTCCAGGTTAAGAAACACCCAGCAGTTTTGAAACAACCCATTAGTGTCAGAGTCAGCATAAGTGTCACCATCTCTGTTTCATATATTTAATTGCATAGGTAAAACTACAAGCTGCTAGCACAGTGGGTTGTGGTATAACGAGGAATCTGAACGATGTCTGGGCGCTGTCATGACAGCATTGTTCTCATCAAAAGTTGCCAGCCTGATGCTGTAGCTTTTGATGACATTGAGGAAAACAGAGGCATCCATGATCTGGGCTGAGACTTTGGCACCGTATTGGCTGTGAACAGTGACTGTCATGTCAATTTCAAAGTAGGACGGGCATCGACTTTCGTGCGCCGCATGACCTGTGTTATTTTATCACTATGATATTCAGCTAAAAGAGGAGTTTGTCAGCCCTATGAACAGTTGTCAGTGCCAGCGGCATCAGCGGTGGCGGTGGCATCAGTGCCTTTGAGGCAGGTGACGGTGCACTGACAACATGCATCAGGCCCTTGACGGCCCAGAATGGTCACTTGACTGCGAATAAGGTCATGACATCACATGCGGTGATGCCTCAAAGGCACTAATGCCACCATCAGCAGCATGCATCAGGCTCATTACAAAGACTTCATAGGGGACAGTTTGTGGTAACATGCGCTAAATGTGTTTCTTTAGTGGAGCAGTGGAAAGAGATCTGCAGCTTCCCCAGCCACAGCTGTCTATTAAACATTAAAGAATAATTTTGTAGGTAGAGCCAAACCATGTAACACAGAATGCTGGACAGACCTTCCACTAACATCAATTGAAAAGGGTGCAATGATAAGCTGTATTTGAATAACCTCCAGATGCAAATCTGTTATTGGTAGTTGTAGCATTTTAACAGGTGCATAACTACCGGTACTCTCTCTCATAAGTTCATTCAAATATTGCCATCACCAGGGACATTCTATTATCCAGATGTAATAAAAGATCAGGATGCAGTCCATAAGGAATTTAGTTCAATGGCAAAGGAAAAAAAGAGCTATTCACTACCGAATTGCTCAGGTATACGAGATTACTTCATGATTGAAATAACTTACATTGGCAGAGTCTCCTAATGTAGAAATAGGGCCTTATTTAATCTATTTCAGATTATTCCAAATTGAAATGGCCGTATATGGGCGGCAATCTTGATAGTCTACAGAAACAACGCCTCTGGTCATTGTCCCATTGTGTGTCCACAAGCTATACAGGCTGTTAAAAAAAACAGGTTACCAATATATATTCAAAGTTCTATTTGTTACACAGAGAAAATAAAGGGAGTCAAAAGCGGAGTTCACACTGTCAGCCCGCCAAAAGTGTTTTACAGTAGAGTGCTTCTTACTCTGGAATACAGTTGTAGCTGCTGTAGGTATTAAAACCATGACCGCAAGTGGATCCTGCTGTATGCACTACAGCGGTATTTATAGCCCATTTACAATTGCGGCTGAGAGTGCAGGCTTGCCTTCAGAATGACTTCCCTTTCTGACGAAAAGGAGTCAACTGACTCCCTCAAGAGAGTCAAATGATTTGCCTTCAAAGTGACTTCCTATTAATCCAAAAGGGAGTCCAGGTCACCTTCTACTCCCTTTCATAAGGGAGTCTAGCCAATCGTTGACTCCCTTTCAGGAAGATACAATTATCCTAGATAATAGTTATATCTAGACCCATAGTTTCTAGATACCAAGTGTAATGCCAGACATATTTCATCTTGTAGACTTTAGCATTGCATGGTGAAAGACATAGCAGGGACATTCAACGTCCCTCAGCGTACATTAGTTGACATGACAAAGCAGTTAACTCATTCTGGATTTAGCTTTCTGATATCTGTACAGAACAGGTGTCTAAAGCTTTTGAATGTAATTAAATTGCCAATATACCAACGAGTTTGTGTTATTCTACTGTATTTCATTTTGAGGGTATGTATTGGTTCTATAATAATCAAATTTTGTTAATGTAATTTCATCGTCAGATATTCTGATAAAAATAAAGATTAGTGCATCCACATAAATCTTCTATAGAGAAAGTGCTTACACCTAGTGGTAATCACCTGCTTGACTCCACCTGGCATACACTGACTCCATTGGGGAGTCCATCCCACCCATGACTCTCTATATGTGATGCAATGTGCAAAGTAGTGTGTTCTATTATAGAATTACTGTGATTATGGTTATTTAGCTCACCACGAATTATCTTTTGCGTTATCTTTGATTTTTGTCAGTTTGTAACGGCTGAAAAACGTACACTAAGTGTGAAAGCCCATTTTGTTGCAAATAAAACTATCTCAAACTCAAAACCGACTCTCTAGGCTTTGTAAAAAGGGAGTCAGGATCTTGTGATTGAAGGGAGTCAGGGAAGCATTGATTCCCTCTTTATACCTCAGACTCCCTTTGTGACTTTGTCTGTTCTCTGTGTGTAGTAAAATAATGAAATAACATGGAGTTTATGGAATAACAAATTAGTATTCAACTCAATCCTGTTTCTTAGTCCCTCATTTTTTTAAATTGCTTTATTGTCAATATCATTTATGATTTTCGTGAAAACAATTTCACAGATAAGTATGTCAATTTAAAAGTCCAGACATAACACATTGCAAGCTGTGGAGCTGGAATGGAAATCCTTAAAGATAATATGTGAGTTTACAAGTGTAGCATGTAAATAAATGGTAGACTATATACAATACATGCTGTGACATTCTTCAATAAATCTTTTTATGATTATTACTAGTAAGATCCATACAATACTGACTCCATAGATTTATTAGACACCTTATGCATTAACTATGATATCATGTCTAGCTCTGAGTCTTCTCTGCCTGTTAATAATATATTCAGGACTATTTAAGTACTGTGATTTTTTTCCCTTCATAAATGTAGCAAATTTAATCTTGACCTTCCTTTTGAAACTCAACTTTGAAACAGCAAATTTTGTATCAATATCTAAAGTATCCCAGAGTTGGACTCCTCTGTAAAAAGGTGACTTAATGTAAAAACCGGATTTTTAATAGAAAAATAAATTTATGAAACCTCCTTGTAATCATATTAGCTTGTGAAACATATGGAGTTACTATTTTTGACCTTCTAAACATCATAGATGACAAAAACTATTTCCTTCTATCAAAAAACTTAGGGACTTTACATCTCTGATGTAAACCAAACGCAGATTCATCATTAGTCTTGCATTTTAAACAAATTCTAAGCGCATGGTTCTGTAATGTCTGTAAGCCATCCACAGGTGTTTCGGTGGCCGAGTCTAATAAGAAACAGCAATAGTCTGCAAAAGGTAAAATAGTTTGTTTATAAATAATGATTGCAGTGTTTTCATTAACCACATATCTTAGCTTTGCATGTTTAAAAATTTTACACACCATATTACTATGAATATCATTTACAAACTTTTTTCAAATGTAGATATGCGTCTAGCAGCACACCTAAATACTAATTAGATACAAAGTCTAGTATTTTTTATTACTTTTTAGGTTTAACTCATTGGCCAAATTAAGTTTCTGTAAAGATCCAAACCACATACATTGCGTCTTTTTCACATTGATAGTCATACACTATTCATCACACCATTTACTTAATATATTCAAGTCCATTTGTACAGATCTTTTAGCAGGTCTGGCATTAGCATTAGTTGAATACAAAACAATATCATCAGCATACAGTAGAGCCTTTGTATTTTTCATTAAAGGAATTAAATCATTTATAAAGGATATAATATAAAGAGTAGAGGACCTAAAACAGATCCTTGCGGAACACCAAAGCATACTGACCTTTCCTTTGATTTTATACCATCTACTTTAGTTGTCAGCTTCCTATTAGATAAATATGACTCAATCCATCATAGATAATTAAAGTTTAGACCAATTGTTGACAATTTCTGTAATAATATTCCATGATGAATGGAATCAAAAGCTTTACGCATATCAACAAAAGCGGCAGCAGTGTTATGACCAATATCTCTTGCTCTAAACAAATCATTAGTAAGGTAAAGACAGCTTCACCAGTGCTGCAAATGCAATAGTTCTTTAAACTCTAGATATTCTTCCAAATAGTTATGCGCTAAAACTTCTTGCATCTTTCCAATCATTGGTCTCAGATTTGAGACATTTTTAGAATCGCCAGCTTTAGGTAGTGGACTTATAGAAGCACAGGCCCAACTGTCAGGAAAATTATGATTATCAAATGAATACTGGAAAAGATGTTGTAATTGTGGTATTATATACTTAAACACATCTTTCAATATATGTGAATAAACATTATTTACACCAGAGGTTTTACTGATATCCAGTTCATTTACAACCTTCTTTACATAATCAAATGTTACAATAAGCCTAATTTGTGAACCGATATATTGTTCACTTGATGGAGAATCAACAGGGAAAAGATAGACAGTGCTGTCCCTATCTAAACCTTTGGTAACATTTTCTTCAAACAAATTTTCACCAACATTTGCAAAGAAATCATTAATAAAATCATCATAAAGATTCGGCATTTTCACATCATTTTTGACTTTTAGTAAACTATTAACATGCTTCCAGAATCTTTTAGGATCCTTCTTATTTTCTTCTAACTTTTCTTTAAATATATTTGATTTAGCATTTTTATAGCAAGTGAAATGAGCAGTCTCAGTCTTTTGGCTTCTTCAAAGAATGCATTGTCACCAGTGACACAGGGAATATGATTTCATCAAGGATCTGGTTTCTCTTTTCGGGGTGTGTTCATTAAATTTGAAAGTAACCCAACCTTGATTGTCATTATAATGCTGTGATATAGATCTACTAATATTTCTCCGCAAATAAAATTATATATTTCAATAACAATAGACCGCAAGCCCTCACCCAATCGATGATTGAGGCCTCACCAATATTTTATGGCAAATAATTATGCCCAATCTGCCTATACAAATGAGGTTTGCAGAAGGGGTTTTCCATCAGTAATCAGATGGAATTAATACACACAGTGTTGCCCATGCATATTTCAAACGGAGATCAATTCACTCCCTATGCCTCATAAAGTAACCTGTAGTTTTGAACTATAGAGCCTGGCCTATGTATCCCATGCTGTATCATAGTGTATGATTATTGATAACATCTATCACCCTATTTAATTGTGAGAAGACTTTTTGCCTTAAGAGGAAAGGAAGTGTGGGTAGAATGATTAATTATGCACTGCAATTTATAGTATTGAGAGTAGCAGTCCAGCAAATCAGAATTATTTGATGATGAATTTCCCCTGCACACATTGATGCATTGTTTTAAGATGTAGACATTGAGCCAAAACTGGATCCAACACAAACTGACATAATTATCAGGTTTCTGTGCAGAATGGGTGAGGCGTGAGACTGAGTTACAAGTGCATGAATCCACAAAGATCCAGTAATCTTTGATCTAGTGTTGTGCCAAACAGAGTCTGGTAGAAAGTTCATTCATATTATTCATGAACATGTTTGCATAGTCTGATAGGCCTTTCTTAAATAATGTTGATTAGTGTTGTTCAGAAATGCCCTCTTGAAGAAACTGCAGTATATATTTAGTCTCCTTGAATATCAGCCCATAACAAATATTTTATCAGTTTATGGAATTTACATGTGTGGGATCAGAGAAATTAGATTACAGCTAAGTGCGAATCTGACTGCCATTATAGTCAGGTTGTAAAGGTTTTCAAACACTGCCATCACATGCATCAAAACTTTTTTTTTAGGCCCAGTCATGAATGATTTATAACACATATATGTGGATCAACACGTTAAAAGGTACGCCCATGCACCCCCTCGCATGCGTACCTTTTACCGTTTTGATCCACATATTTTGTCCTTTGGAGATTCCTGACACTAACATCTACATGACCAATGTTTCCATAGGCTAACATGTACAATATATCCCATTATAAAAAGTGATAAACACTGACATTTCACATTTTCTTGATGAAATCTTTGTACGGTTTACTTATCTATGTTATGTGTGGTCTATGTTAGCAAGGTCTTCAGGCACTGACGTGCAAGTATGGTTCATGTCAGGTTCTTAGGCAGGGACATGTGCATGGGTTCTCTAAGGTTTTCAAGCAATGTGCTGTACCATGTACATGTTAAGCTTTCAAACAGTGAAAAGTACACACTGATAAGCACAAGACACAGAGCCATATAAGTCTTTTACTAACATGTACACTCTGATAAGAAAGCCCTACAGGCGTCTGTTACTAAAATAATCATAAGGTGCTTAGGCCTCTTCTGTATTCCAAGAAGTAAGCAACAGTTCTGGTCACACTGATATCAGTGTTTTCCGAGGTGTACACATAGATCTGGCATAAAATTGATGATTCCATTTATGGTCCATGTATAAAGAATGCCAACTTTAGACTAACCACCTGAAAGGCTCATTTCTCCTAAATCATTTTAGAGAGCATGATAGAGAGGATTGGACAACAGAACCCTGGCTGTATGTCAGGAGAGTGGCCAAATTGGCTGGCTACCTGCATGTATTTTGAGGTCATGTACGTACAGGCAGGCATGCCTTAGAAGTTCCCTGTCAATAATCACCTGTTTTCACCCTTACTCTCAAGGGTCCAACCTTTCATTCCAAAGGTCCAGCATGTCTCTCCTTTACTGATGTTTGGAATATAGACTCAGATTAGATATCTAAAAAAAAATATAATTTATATATATATATATATATATATATATATAATATAATTTCGACACAGGACTATATAGCTATAAAGGACAACCATGGTGACGACTTTAGGTCGCCCCTGATGACCTAAAGTCGTCAACATGAACAACATTATAGTCAAAACCCATGCCAACCTCCCTCCCAAACTAGGTCAATTTGGAAATAGAAGCTGGTACCAATAGTTGAAAAGAAATTGAAATCTGCCATTAAATGAATGGTAGCATCTAAAGAAAAGAGAATGAATAGGCTTTCATTTCACAATGAGCCTGTTAGTTGAGGAAGTGTAGTTTCTGACCTGTCCAGTCAGTCACACCCTGCCTTCACACATCATAAGACCCATAGTCAACTGTGCCTCTTCGGCCGAATTTGGCCATACATTTCCTACACAAAATTTGCCCAGTGGACTATGGGTATTAATATAGCAAGAATGTTGTTGCAGCTGATTCAAAAACCACTGAGGGGAAAGGCGTGGGACACCACCCTGGCATATATGATGCCACATGATGTTTCTGGTTTAGAGAACAACTAGGAATTTGGCAAAGTGCCTTATTTTTTTCTTTACAAATACCTGAATATATCAAAAACACTGATAAACATTTGAAAAGCAAGGCTGAGTTACCAAGATGACTTCAATTGAAAACAAAAAAAAATAATCACTGCCAGTCATACATGCTTCAGTACTTAATTAACAATAGACATTGGACAATCAAAGTAGTCAACTTCTCTATTATTGTGTTCATACATAAATTCGGCACCTATATAATTGAATAGAGCAACCCATTCTATACATGAAGTAATGACATAGATCAACCATCTCAAACTCAAACTGAGGGTACTATATCCTTCTACAGAAGCAAAACCATCAACTCATCAGTGTCTTGGGAATGCATTATCGTGTCGGCCAATCATGGTATTGCATCCACTAGCCCATTTTTGCATAGCTTATCATCGCCTAAAGCCCTGCAAACAACATCCTTTATTCCATTAAAATGTATCAATGTTTCCAATTCAGTTTTCAAGATGAGGGGGGGGCTGTTTCTCAATGGGGAGTTGCGAGCAGTTGGAAAGGATCCATTTTTAGAATTCATTATGAATTTAGAAGAGACAAGTCTTCCATCAGTTCTGTCACAAAGATATATACAGACCATACTCATCACACTTACCAACACCTCCTTTTCTAAACCTATAACTACTTTTTAAAACAGCTTGATATAACATATTGTGAACCTTTTTGTGCCCAGGATTATTTGACAATTTCTGTTTAATTAACATTAGACACCCCTGATTTCAGATACATGCATATTGTCGACCAATAATTATTAGTTATGGTTCAGATTACATTTTATTACCATTCTTTGAGTGCATATTTCTTTAATATACATTGAAATATGAAAGTATCTTTGGTTACAATGATAACCAAATGTTCCATCTGGTGACAGCAGCCTGCTCAGGTACCCAGAGGGCAGTTTTTCTCTTTCTCTTTACTATTCCATGAAACCCTATTTTTTGACACAAAATTATTTCTTTGGCATATTTTAAGAGAGGGAGCTGTTGTTATAATAATCAATTTACAAAGAAAACATAATCATAATGTCTTGCGAAGTTAAGTGTTAGATGGTTTAACACAACCTGCATATCTTTATCAATGGTTCAGTGAACATTATCATACCATACCTTTATTCAAAATTTTCCTCTTTGCAAACACCATCCCCCCCACCTCGTCATTCACCCCCACACACCCCCCTCCCCAAGGTGATAATATTACACATTTCTCAACCTTTATTTTCCATTTGAGGACTCACGAGAAGCCTAATATTAATGGCTCATTTGTGCTGATTGTCCCAATGCAATCGTATGGTCATTGGCTTTCTAATGGTAGTTTGAATTTGAAAATTGACCCACTAAAAGTCCCTGGGTGGTCTTGTACTTTTATATTATGCTTGTTTTAAGGCCCAAAACCACGCCAAATGGCGCACTTGGGCACCATAGGGTTAAGGCCAATTTTGGTGAGGACGATTATAAGAATTATCACCTTGTGAAACACCCAACTGTTGATCCTTCAGCCCCAAAGTTATAGTGTAGCAGGACGTGGAATGACTACTCTGTCCCCCATAAACAATACTTGTCAACAATAATGTCATACCATAGAGCTTGCTGACAACAAAGGGTGTCTGCCATGACTACATTTTCGCAGACAGTAGAGGCATAAGTGAGATATAACACTAGTGGCGGTCTGTAAACATCAGTTCCAGACAGGCTGGCTGAATCAACCTAAGCAATAGCATCCCCCCTGCTTGCCTCTGATATTTGAAGGCACAGTTTTGAGCAGCCCCTTTTATAGCTACAGCATATCAATTTCCTTAACTGCTGTCTCTATGACATGAAACAGCCTTCTCTGGTTACCAAAATCAATAGGAGAACCATGATGTGGATCCTTTTTAGTACAGAATGGTATAAAGTGTATCAGCTCAGGGTGTATACATGGGGTGCACTGAAACCAACAGTACTAAGAGTGTAGTCACTGGTACCCTATGTCAGTCTGTAATGGGGCATTACGAGCTGGGTCAGTGTTACCTGTCACAGCTCTTAGTGTTATAGATCTCATTGTCTTCTAACATGAACCTTGTGGTTGACAACCACTGCTTCCATGCCAGTAGCCAATCAACCAGTTAAGGTCCTTCCTGGTGCATTTTCCCCAATGCTGTGAGTCTATTTGATGTCTTCCGTCCATATCACTGATTCACTGTTGGTGGTGTGTAGATGTTTAGGATTGCCATGAACTTATGTGGTGAAGTGAAATAGATGTATGTGAAGAGCTAAGAAGGGTAGCAAGTGATTAAATAGTGTGGTACTTATCTGCTCCACATTGCAGCCGTGTCTCAATTGCTACAAAATAAAGATAAAGGTGACAAGGTGGTATTTATATAGGCACAATGGGACAAGTTTGGTGAAAAGACATTTACCACTTAAAAGACAAAGGGGACAGGGTAGTAAAGGAATAAATTCTACACTCAATCATTTTACAAGTATGGGTAAAGTTGTATGCTTTGTAGCCCTTTCCCCAGCCAGAGTCTTACCGGGCAAAAAGACGAATTGCTTGGCATCATCATCTAAAAGTCAAATGTATATAGTTAGGGTGAGGTGAAAGCAATGCTAATATAAATAGGAGGACGTTGTAGTTCATAATCTTTATCATGCCAATTAGGAAGCATCTGGACTTACTCCAAGCTCCCTGGCTTAGCAGTTCTGACAGTCCTGAGAGGTCCTCTTTGTCCACAAGGCTGCTTGTCTGTGATGTGAGCCTCCTAGCAGGTAATATGAGATGGGATCACTTGGATAAGTAACCCGTTTTTTGTGCCTCTATTGCCTGAAACCCCCTCTTTAGTCGCAGATTTAAAGGGGAGCGCTGGGGCACACGCCTTTTTGCCAGTTCTCTTCGGAAGTAGATGTCTTTTAAAAGGGTTTGGAGAGTCTCCAAACGCAATAATCTCTTTCAGATTATTCCAAATTGTTGTGGCCGTATATGGGGTGGCAATATATTGATAAGTCTACAGAAATGACGCCTCTGGTCATTGCCACAAGCCTCCGCTCATTGCCAAGCTATACAGGATATTAAAATGCAGGTTACCAATATTCGAAGTTCTATTTGCTAGTATGATTTACACCAGGCAAAAAAAAAACAAATTAGTATTCAACTCCATCTTGTTCTTAGTCATTTTAGACTTTCATCACACAGGGAATATAATTTCATCAAGGATCTGGTTTTTTCTTTTTGAAGTGAGTTCATGAAATTTAAAAGTAACCCAACCTTATTTATCATAACAATGCTGTGGATCTGCTGATATTCCTACATAAATATTATTGAACAAGTAACCAATGGATAACCCCCACGAGTCATGAGTTATCCATTGACTACTTATTTTATACCACGAAACCAATAAATAATCAATATTATACCAATAAATTCAAGTTGAAAACAAAAATTATTCCCCCTTCCCGGGACTCAAAGCCAGCCATGACAGTGTGTGTACACAGGTACATACACCTCCTCGCCCGGCAGCGGACAGCAACAGCGCCCGTCTCCGCTAGGCTTGGCAGCGGCACACGGCGAAAAATAGTGTACATACACCTCGTCGCCTGGCAGCGGACAGCGGCAGGGCACACGGCGAAAAAAGATGCGTCTCGCAGTTATGTTTGTGTATAATACACCTCGTCGCCCGGCAGCGGACAGCGACAGCGCACACGGCAAAAAAAGATTTCAATGCGTCTCGCTGTTATGTTTGTGTATAATACACCTCGTCGCCCGGCAGCGGACAGCGACAGTGCACACGGCGAAAAAAGATGCGCCCGGACCGGGGCGCGATCCATGTACCTCTGACGGCTGAGCGCAAGGCGCTAACCGCTAGGCCACCGCGTCATCTCCTTTGAACTTGTCTCGCGGTTATGTTTGTGTATGAAACACCTCGTCGCCCGGCAGCGGACAGCGACAGCGCACACGGCTTTGTGTCATATCGAGACATGGTTCGAACCAAGCATTTCGCGTCAGTCCCTGTGGCGCACTGCATAGGGAGTTGGGCTACGGACCTGAGATTGCAGGTTCGACCCCTACCATGGCAATGAAATATTCTGTTGGTTTTAACATGTAACATATGACATGGAAGGACATGAGAGGCGTGCTGTTATCCTGGATAACAGCACGCCTTACATGGATAACAGCACGCCTTACATGGATAACAGCACGCCTTACAAAATTGATGTTACAGCCTACAGGGTGTGCAATATCGACAGATATGTGGATGGGAATAGACCCCAAAAAGCACTGTGTAAGCCAGAAATCGTGGTATAAGTTTTGATAACAATAGACCTCAAGCCCTCACACCTTTCATGATAGACGCCTCACCAATATTTCATGGCGATTGATAAAACCAATCTGCCCATGCAAATCTGGTACACATCACATATACAGAAGGAGCTTTATCAATATCTTATCAATGATTAGTTGAAATTAATTTACACAGTGGTCCCCATGCATATTTCAAATGAAGATCATTGCACTCCCTATTCCTTATAAAGTAGCCTGCAGTTCATAATGCTAAGCCTATGATTGTATCCAATGCTGCATCATAGTGTAGGATTATATTGACAACATCGATTACAATGTTTAATTATGAGAAGACTTTTTGCCTTAAGAGGAAAGGAAGCGTGGGTGGAATGATTGATTATAACTTCACTGCTATTTATAGTCTTGTTAGTAGAGGTTCAGCAAATCAGAATAACTTAATGATAAATTCCCCTTCACACATTGATGCATTGCTGTTTAAGATGTAGATATTGTGGCAAAACTGATCCACAAACTGATATAATTATCAGCTTTCTGTGAAGAATGGGTGAGGGGTGAAACTGAGTTAAGCTTACATGAATTTACAAAGATCCAGTAATCCTCCAGAAAGTTCATTCATATTATTCATGCATGGTTACACACAGTTGGGCTGAAGTATGCAGAACCTGTGGTGGTTCAACCATAGACCTCACAATTTTCATTCCAAACATGGTCAGGTTCAAATCCCATCCTTTCCCTTTATTATTATACCCCTTCCATATGGGTTTGCCAAAGACCAATTTGGCATTTCAAAAAGGTTTGTAAGACAAATGATTGGGCAACAAATGTTACCTAACAGTTGGAAAAACTTGAAATCAATCTAAAATCTGATTCTGCGACTGTCTTTCATTTATTCAGGTAGATATAATGATGGGTGTTCAAATACACCCCTTGTGTTACACATCAGTTCATGCTATCTCAATACCACACACCATTGACAGGAATTACCTGCGACAAGATCAATTTCCATAATCATAATAATAATAATAAACGACCCCCCCCCCCTGTTTCTTTCCAAAAGTCAATACGGCAGCCATAATGTAGGACAGTGTGGTAGCAGTGTACTATAAATAGTATGTCTTATCAGAAGGGCAGGCACTCTAGCTGGTAATGGGGCATTAGGAGTCAAACTAGTGATGTCCTGTAGGTAGGTTCTGTTACCTGTCACAACGCTTAGTGTTAAAGCCCCATTATTTCCAACTGTCTACCGACATGAAACCTGTGGCCACAAAAACACGACAGCACTGTTTGATAACAATAAAAATCACTTACTTACAGTTGTACATCTATGACAGCTCCTCACAACCCCGTGTAACTAATGGGATAAAGGGAGGTTAGTGAAATTCTCTTGTGATTTTAAGTTCTGATTTGAGGACCACTAGTACCACGGGCGTGGACTGGTTACCAGATTTAGTCTTGTGTAGGTGTTATCCATATGCTATGACTTTGCCAAAGTAACCACTCACCTCCGTAATCAAGGTCTGTGCATAGCAAATAAAGGCACCAGAGGGCAGCACTGTTCCCTTTACTTTCTCACCCTTACTATAGCATATGGATAACACCTACACAGACTAAATCTGGTAACCAGTCCACGCCCATGACTAGTACTATCTTCCTATCCCACTATACCCACGTATCGGCCTTGTATTACTGACAGCTGCATGGTATTTTCGGGACTTTTAGGTGAGGCACAACTGTATGAAATGTGTGTTGCATTTACACGCTTTGTAACACACTTCTTTGCAGCATATTTTTACGCACTTATTTTTTTAACACACAACACACTTTTGCCAAAAGTGTGTTAAGAAGTGTGTTCATGTCAAAAGGGTGTTACAACAAAAGTGTGTTGCAAAAAGTGTGTTCATGCATATAGTGTGTTCATAGAAAGTGTGTTGCTTCATAAAGTGTTTAGAAATGAAAGTGAGTTAATATTTCTACAATGAAGGGGTGGGTGGGGGGCATTTAGCCTTTATTTCTTCATATTTTCATTTTGGTGTACTTGTTATTGTCCTGAGATGAAGTGAGGAAGGTAACCATGAGGCACACATACTTAATCTGGAAAGGAATAACACTATAATTATGATATGTTGATTTAGTGCATAAATTGTCCTAATACCACTTAAACTTCTACATTAAAATATACTAATACATCAATAACATATCTTCTGATTTCTCTGTCTAGAATTTAGAATGGTGACTGAGTCTAGGCTCCCATACATAAAAAAGTTGTTATGTAGGTACATTATAATGATAAAGAATTATATTCAAAATGCAGAATAGTCACACTTACCTATTTCTGGTATTTTGTAAATCACAAATTAGCATGAGAACTTGTCAGTGACTGGAGCAAGCAGATTGTAGTTTTCTGAAACAGAAGAATTGGTGAATGAACACTGTATGCTACACTGGATGGTAAGTTGGGCAGCATATTGATACAGCTTTTAGAGAATTTCTCTATAATTTCTTTATGTGAGTGTAAATCTATGATAAACCAACTTACTACACTCTATTACAGCTTGTGTAGCACTAGTATTGAGGATGATATATAAGAATACTTACCAGAAATAAGCAGAGAAGTGAAGACATTCCTCTCTCCAGCAGATGCAGATTCAAACTGACTGTGTGTAACTGCTATAACTGACCTCTGGTTAGGTGAGGGGTAATTAATGGGTTACATAATACCACTGATAAGACTGAATGATTAATAAAATGTGTGTTGATTTAACACACATTTCAGTACCTAAACACTTTTGAGAAAAAAGTGTGTAAGTGTGTTAGAAAAAGTGTGTTGATGGCCTCAAGTGAGTAAAATGCTCAAAGTGGGTTGAATATCCATGTGTGTTACAATCTTGTGTGTTCCCGCAACACACATTATTTACAGGAGCATGGGGTAAAAGTCAAGCGTTAGATACTGCATGTCGTATATTGGTGCGGTCTCACATAGATGCCCTGCACATATAATGGCATTGAAATCTTTAAGTGCCTTGGTGATTATCCTGACCACTATGGTGTGCAAATACCAACTCTAACTGGTTTTTAGCAGAGGGAGGAGGATAGATTTCAACTGGTTTTAAGGAAGCCCTACACCTGGTTTCATGTTTTGATAATGGATTAGCCTGGAGCTTAATTCAAAAGATGATCTTAGGAATAAATCAGCCTTATCCTATTAAGCGATCTTAAGAGTTGACTGGGTTCACATATCCTAGCCAGCACTAAGATCGCATCGATCTTAGCCTCAGCCCTCCTACACTATTCCAAGAAGTACTGACTAGGCACAGGGGTAAGAGTCCCAAAATAAAGGAATAGCTGTGGAGTCACTCTTCTTCACAAGAGTGCTTATACCATCGTTCCCCGTCCCCATATGGGCTAACAAAAGAGCACAGGGTGCAGTTGACCCCCATACAGTATTCAAGAGTTGTTCCCATGAATGTATGATTTATGCTTGCCTATTAGAAGCATTGTGCCCTCCCCCCAGGACAAAGAAAGAGAAGGGAAGAATTACCTTACAGTGCACTTAACGCATGAGTAGCCCTAAGAGCCCTCAAGGACACTCAGCAAATGTCCTCCCTCCCCTCTTTATGTATGCAGCAGGCTATTCACTCTTTCAATCAGGAGTGTTCCCTGTAAGTGCTCTTGTACCCTGGTGAAACCACTATGCATTTCTTTCACTAAGATCGCAGTGATCTTAGTGGTGGAAATGGAATAGTGAAGTGATCCCAGGACTAGCTATTCTGGACAGGCCTGCAACCACTGCATTACATAGGGTAGACCAGCCAGGTCTTATGATATGTGCCTACACTATAAGATCGCTGGGGTTGGGATCCCAGGATCTTTTGAATTAAGCTCCTGGAGAACTTTCCCACTGCTATGCGTAAATCAGAGGCTGACTAAGATTGTGACATACAGGCGCTCTCCAAGATTACAGCTGACAGTCCCCTCCCCTATCCTGCCTAACGAACTTCTACCCAGTATGAACATTGCTGAATATGGATGTTCCATATCGGTATAGCCATAATTATACTTAATTGGCCTGCCATTTATCTATACCTCTCTGGTATTCAGGTGAAATTGGCCTCTACTGACTATGTATTATTTAGCATCCATGAGTCTTCTACTGTACATCCTCAGTTGCACCTAACTGGTATGTTTAAAAAAGGACCATTGATTAAGTATATTTAGAAGTGTCTATTTATATTTAGAACGCACACAACACAGAACCATATTCTGGGAATTGAATCTATAATACATTATAGCTCACGTCCAGACGCTGAGTATAGAGGCCAGGCAAGCGGGGGTGGGATCCAAATGATTATTGTGAGATTTTTATATGAATAGCATGTAGTAAATGAAGACCCCCATGAGTCTGTTGATATGCTGACGTTAGTAAATTGGGAGATTAGATGGCCAATTGGCCAAGATTGCTCATGAGTTGTTCCCAGAGGCTGGCTGTTCGGGGGACCAGTTGCTTGGAAGTTGAGATGGTCAGGAGCCACTCCCATGCAGGGACAAGTTGTCCTGGAGATCACTTGTATGTGATGCCAGTCGCGATTTATTCGGAGTGGAAGGAGATTGATGGTGGGGATTGGTATTCCGAGCCCTCTAGACGAGGCGTAATGAAGCTGAATATTGCTGCTCTCAATCATTGGCACATTATAATATGGAGTGGCTCAGTCAAAATATTCATTTCATTTCTAGAGCTACTTCTTAGTCATGTAAGATCAGTAAAAGAAATTGCTAGTCTGAGCATTTCGTAAGTAGAATTGAAATAGCATATATGGCCAGTGTTCTTTATTCTTCCAAATAAACCAATATATGTCAAGTTGACTAGGCCTACCATTATAATTCAAACTATGTAGTGTCTATTCCTTCAATCCTGTAAATGCCTTTGCTGCTTCTATTCATTTGTATAGGGTGTTTTAACTGTATTATCCCAGATCGGTAATCCCAAGGAAAAGTTGGATGCTTGCCTCACAAATTTATCATGCTAACACTGAGATATGTGAGTAATCTTTTAAACGGGAATCAAATGATGGACCTTGAGATCCTCGTCTTTTTTTTTTGTTTTGTTTTCGCCGTAGTTACACTGACCAGTTTTTACAACGTCATTAACATAAATGGCATAAACAAGATAAATATTTATCAGTCAGAATTAGCCTTCGGGATGAAACCTCCTGGAGTTTTTGCCTCAGGTGCCATAAAGAGAGTTCTTTGCCTGCCACATTCCTCGCATAAACCTCCCTGATGAATATATAGGTGATAGATATGGATTCTGCCACACAGACCTCTCCTATACCTCACTGAGTTCATAACCTCTCTATGGAAAGTGCTAGCTCTCTTTGGCTCCAATCAACGAAAAAAAGAGCAGAGGCAGATATGGAGGGATTCTTGATATCAGTGGAATCCAGTGCAAAGTCCCTTGAGAATTTGTTAACTGTGAGCGGACGAATGGGAACTCTTCAGCAGCAATTCAGCCAGGCTCTTCAGTTGCTGACCTCTCTGTCAGCTCCTCATGCACATACCTAGATTCTGAGCATAGAATGAGGTATCGATATGGCATAGTACATCTGCTTGGAGAGTGTAACAGCACTCTAATGATCTGTCAACGAATAGCTTCCTTCCGGTGTGTGGTCATGTGATGTACAAGTGCTGCTACCACGTGGTGAGAGTGGGTACTACTAAGGTGAGGATAGTAAGGACCTGGTGCAAAAGTGAAGCCATCTGTGTGTACCGCATTGGCTCATATCAAAACCAGTGTTGCAAATAAGCACCCATTGGCAAAGTGCATAAGGGTACAGGAGCATGGGGTAAAAGTCAAGCGTTAGATACTGCATGTTGTATATTGGTGCGGTCTCACATAGATGCCCTGCACATATAATGGCATTGGAATCTTTAAGTGCCTTGGTGATTATCCTGACCACTATGGTGTGCAAATACCAACTCTAACTGGTTTTTTAACAGAGGGAGGAGGATAGATTTCAACTGGTTTTAAGGAAGCCCTACACCTGGTTTCATGTTTTGATAATGGATTAGCCTGGAGAACTTTCCCACTGCTATGCGTAAATCAGAGGCTGACTAAGACTGTGACATACTGGCAGCAGTATCTAATTCATTGTTAACAAGTATTAATAAGAACTTAACTTAATTGAAAGGTAACAAGCTAGATGGCATTAGAGAATTGTTAAATTGAAAGGTAACACAAAAGGCTAGTACAATGACGTACTGCAATCACCCTTTCAAATGCCAGATCCTTTCATAAGCACTGCTAGGTCAAAAGCAAACCACTTGTGCATATCCCATAACTGGAAGGGTGATCTCAAAGGAGGACATGCTCAAAATACTCATTTAAAAATGGTTGCTGGTTATGCCCAAATTGTACAGGTAACCCTTTCAGGGAACTGCAGATTGTTATAATTGGTACACAATGCACATAATTATATCTGTTCAATGCAGCACTGGTGAGTCTATCTGGCTATGATTGTCTTCACCCTCAGGCAGACTAAACAGGAATGAACCTTCGAATTTATTTCATGTTATCTTGGTCAGAAATCTTCAAATATCATCCAAGGTGAAATAAAAAAAAAGATGGTTTTCTTTCTGTTTTAGGACCATTCGGGGTGCTCTTACTGGTTATGAGATACGGGCAAGGGTTATCTCACAGGGGTGTGAGATACAGAGCTCCCATGTTAAGTCTATGGGACGTACATATTTCATTCCTTTCAACATGAAATAAGTGCAGTATAGCATCATGATACTGCATCATGCATCCTCTGAAGAGTAGATCGAGCTTTTGAGGATGTGTCTTAACATATGGACCATACTCATGGCTTGTGAACTTAGAAAATATGATCCATCAAAACTCCAGTTACACCAGCTTACCTGGGCCGCTAACCTCTGACCTAACCTCTGCCAAATCTCACAGATCTTGTGCTACGTTTATCTCTACATGCTTCCCATATGGGAGGTTAGTACTCATACATAATCCATCACTCCTGATAGTCCATTTATATTGCAGCTACGACCCCCAATCCATGTGCAGAGCTGAGCATTAGATCTACTTCTAATCTGACCATGCTCGGAATAACACCCTCTTGATTTTATCAAAGAAAGTAATCTCACAGCCTAGGGTGTATAGATTATAGCACATTATACCACGATTCTGGCACTTCCGGTGGTTTTATATGCAGTTTAGCCGTGCATTATTCTGCATATACCACCCATGTGCATTTTTGAAATTTTTGGTATATACTTTTTCGGGGTCAAGTTGGACTTAGAATATTTTGGGAGACGCTGGCGGACATAGAAATTTGGTCTCGTCATTGTTTCAATGTGAAAAATCGTGCCAACTCATATGAGGATTGAACCCTGGCCGCAGTGATGGTAGGCGAAGGCCTTAGCCATAGCGCCACACTGAACGGTGATGAAATCCAATGTGAAAATAAATAAGTTCTAACCTGAGGTCCTAGTCCTATGCTTTCACTCAGTTTTCATCTTGATTCCAAGCTTGTCATATTATAATATTAAAACCCAAGAAGTATTCGATCCATAGACGAGGAATGCGTGCTAATTGTCTCCATTTTGTTCGATATAAATAAGAATCCATTGATTTTTCCATCGTACGCGAGTCGCGGCCCGTGGCCGCTCTGCACGAAGCCATTGTTTTTGTTCCTTGCCGGGTGAGGTACCGCTGTGTATACAGTCACTTTTCGTATAAAATCCAACCATGACAAGTTTTCAAATTAAAACATACATATCCTTAGACATTCTAGATGAGTACTCCATGCTTGATATGTCAGATACATTCAAAATAAATAAGAGTCCATTGATTTTCCAAAATGGTCCGAAATTTTCAGCGTCTTTCTTGTACAACGAGCAGTTGACGTATATCCACATCCGGGCCACTGACACACTTCCGCCGGACAAGGAGGCGGGTGGGAATGGCCGGACCGCGACTCGCGTACGTTGGGAAAATCAATGGATTCTCCTTTATTTTGAATATATTGGACATAATACGTATGGAGGGATCATCTAGACTATCTAAGGATGTGTATGTTTTAATTTGAAGACTTGTCATGGTTGGATTCCATACGAAAAGTGACTGTATACACAGTGGTACCTCTCCCGACAAGAAACAAAAACAATGGCTTTGCACAGAGCGGACACAGGCCGTGTCGCTTGCACTTACAAAATGTCTTCTCCTGGCTATATTCTTTGGATTTCAGGTAAGAAATTGATACAAAATGGAGGAAATGGTGGTATAAACCTATTAGGTCATGGATATCGGGGCTCCACGGGCTGTATATGCTGTATATACAGCCCTAGGGCCCTGATATCCATGATCTATTAGCTTAATAGATATCAGTCAAGCTTAGAGGAATCGACAAAAAATTAATTGTACCAGGTGGCTTATAAATGCTCCAGCATCATACATATCTAAGACATCGATCTTGATACTCCAACGTTAGTACTCTCTTTGAATCCAATGCATTTCTTCTGATTGATCCCTCAGTCTCATCCTTTTATCTCAAACCTGTCATTTTCAGTATAAAATCTGACAGCTCTTCATCTCCTCAAATATAACATGATAGAGAAGCCACCAATTGGTAGGCACGACACCAGTGGCCTTGTGAGTCAGCTGGACCCTGTTTCTACACATGATTGTACCAAACCTGAATGGCAGCACCAATGTTAACTAAAGCAAAGCTGTTTCTGGTTCTTGACTTGAATTCATTTCTCAGCCATGTCCTTGCTCTATTCACTAGAGATACAGAGGAAACCTTTAGAAACACTAATGCAAATGGTGCCATCAGCCCCACTAGTGAAACACCCCACTGGCGTGGGAAACCCTGACTGATAGAGCAACACTTTTTGGAGACAGCGTTTGCCATCAACTAATGGACACTGATTTGATGTTTTTAAACAGACCTTGGCCCAGATCCATTAACGCTTTTCCCCTTTGCAAAAAGGAGCAAATGACTATTAGTTTAAGGCCTAACTCCACTGCCATTGGTATTCCGTTAGTCACCATTTCATCTCCATTCCCTTACATTTCCGTGGACTTGTATGCACAGAATGTACACAGAAAAAATATAATGTTCAAAATCTTAGTCAGATGTTAGTAAAAAAAAAAGCTAACTATCTAAGAATACCTAGTCAAAGGCACATGCCCAAGTGTCCAAGTTTTTCGTAGGCAAATATGACTAACCATTAGTCAAAGTGCCCAACGTGCCTTGACTTGCCTAATTTTGACCACGATTCCTTGGTGGTTTTGACTAAGAATGCTATTTAAGACTTGTGGTTTAATTCAAATGGTGAGTGTAAGCTCTATATAAGATTCACACCCCACAAATCAGAGTCTTATCATTTAGGAAGCATGTGCCTCACATTATTCTCATTTAGAACCCCTGAGCCAAGTTACTCTTAGGCTCACACAAGGAAGCAGGTACCGGTACAACTGTAGAATTATAGTCATCTAGATTAGGTGTTTCTATCTGACTGGCTAGTTTATTTAACAAATCATCAACCTATTTGATATATTTTGCCAAGCTTGATGTTATAGTTGATGGACATTGTTAGTCACACATTAGTCAGATGTACTAACATTATTTGGCAGTTTTGACTAAGTTAAATTAGACGGACTAACCTGGATTTTTTCAGTGTACACTCCCTCATCATTCCGTCACCATTCCATTCAAAATAGACAACCGAATGACAAAGGAATGGTGACTCACCCAATGGCCAACAACAGTGGAGTTAGCAGTTAGAAAAGTCCCGTTTGCATTGTAAACGCCATGTCAAACTCCTTATTGTGATACTGCTGAGTATGGTTTAATCTAATCAACATGGAGTTAAATATCGCCCTCATTTTGATTAGTATGTACAAGGATATATAATATTATTATTGCTCAGATAGTTTAAGGAACCACTAGGGTTATGTTGACAAGCGTTTTCCTATCTCGGCCTGCTCACAGTGAGCTGCTTACAGACCAGGTATTTAACTCATGGCTCTGTGAGCAGATGATAAATCTGTCTCCTGCCGAATATAGATATGTAAATCATCGGTAAATTGGATTTCCACTTCATTGATTCCTGGCCATCGAGAATTCCATCTACCAAGGAAATAGGGCATGGCACATGACTGGTACAACAAGGGCGTGCTCTAGACTGTCCCCAGGCGCCTAAGGCCCTTATAGGACCTAGATCTGTCTAGAAAGTCTAGGGCACGCCCACGTCCATTGCAAAGTGCCCTAGCCCCTGGACATGGCCAGCGTTTTCCTTCCTTGTGACTTCACATAATTGCCTATCTAATAATATACGTGAATGAATAAATCACAGCAGTTAAAGGTATTCATATGTGACATGAGGGGGACACATCAAACCACCACGTCATATGACCTTTTGGTGGTAATTCTTTTTCTAAGGGTGGAGTTATTCTTTTTCTATTCTTTTTTTTTCTTGTGAGCTCGAGCTAGTAAACTCATCAGTAATTTGATTCGAGAGTTTAATGGAAACCACGCACGTCTGTATGAGTAACATAAGGCATATTATCCTATCTTTGCTCTTTAATGTTTACCAAGATATCTAAGATGTGATTCAATAATAGACTTTCCATCAGGACATCATTTTATCCTTGCCATTCTAGCAGGTTCCTCCTTGAGGTATGCAATTTTAGATTCTTTTCTTCTTATTTGTATCCTTACTGTATCACTGTCTATTTTTAGACTGTCAGCATTTCCACTTTAGTAGAGTACTTATCATTGCCACTTCCTGTCCTGTAATTTTTACCTTGATCTCAGCAGCTAGGGCTGAACTTAAATGGTACATTCAAACTACTATAGTACACCTGAGAGGCAGGGCTGCGTTAGTATAGCGGTCGATTTATATAGCACCCAATTCTTTAAATGATAATGCCGCAGCTAATGATTTCTGGTCGTTATGCATGACTTTGCTCAATATCATGAATATTCTTATCAAATATATTGTCCAATAGCTCTAGTACCTACTCCTATTGCCGAGGGATGTCCTCGAATCTTCCACTTCATCTTTCAATGGTTTCATTTTGTTTAAATCTCTCCCAAGGCGACCTCAGTATATAATGTTGCCCCCCAAAGTACCTCTTTCTATTGTCAAAAAAAAAGAGAAAAGAAAGGGGAAGAACTGACCACCCCCTTAGGCCATTTGCCGTGACCTTAAGCAACATGTCTTGTCCAATTTAGCTAGATTCCTCCTTAATGGCCTACTGAGGCATCACAGTAGGGCATCTAAGGGCATTAGACAGGTGCCGAGAAAAAAATAGAATTATGTTTACTTTTTCATGCCCAGAGAGATAAGATAAGGGACAAGCTGGTTAATAGAACTTGGCAGAGGTTGGATGAATGGTACGAGCAATCCATAAGGAGTGATGAGACCACCGATGAATTTCAACTCCTCTCTCAAATGCTATTTCCAATGCTGTAGATTATCTTATATGAAATAGATACTAAAGTTCAAGTAGTAAATAATTAGCATCCATATTAAAGATGACTACTGACCAGACTGACAAGACTATGGAATGGATCCATGCATCTAGGGTCGTTTTTAATCTTGGCTTCATGGAACCACTTGTTGAACACAGTTATCCTTACAGGTACAGTTTTTATAGCTATGCGCCTGCGACTTGCCATTTCATGTGTCAATCCAACAGTCGGAATTGAAATTTTACAGATGGTGCCATTGTATGTCATGTGTATTAATCAACCCAGATAACCCTAAAGTGGCAGTTTTTGTCATAGAGTGCTTAAAATTGATGAGTAGACTAACATATGACCAAATATGCCCTGTAAAAAATTTCGGACCTTTACCTGCACCGTGTCTAGAGATATGACGGATTGCTTACTGTCCTAAATGTAGGACAGTAGGACTCAGGACTGCTGTCCTTTGAAATTTGTGTTCTTTTGGTTGCCATGGAAACCACAATTCCTTTATAAGAGTGCCGGAAACTGACAAACAGGCTAATATATAGCCATTTATGCCATACAAGAAATTTCAAAGCTTTAGCTATAGCGGGTCCAGAGATCAGCACCGTCCTACATGTAGGACAGTAGGACTTTGGGCGTCTATCTCCTCTGAAAAGGTCCAAATCTTTACCAGAAGGTAATTTCCTAAGTAGTAGGTATTTTGGGACATGTGTGTAATGTCATAAAAGTACCTAAGAATAACCGTATGGAGCATTTTTGGAAGCCTTGGGCCTAGAACTATAGGATGCAACATTTTACTTCCATATCTGTTAGGTTTACTTACGGATATAGACCTCTTCCCATGATGTCACTTAGGCGTCCTAGATGTAGGACAGTAGGGCTATCTGGGTTGATGGAATATGTTAATTCATACAAGTACGAATAGATATACATTTTAAGAGGGAGAGAAACATCCTTTCCCTGTAACTTGTTCTTCTAGTGGCAGTGATTTGATTTTTCCCTGTCATTCTGGATATATTGGATGCACCTGTGGGAAGATTCCTTCGGTTGAGACTGACGCGCCATGGTATTATTCAACCTTGACGCCCCTAAGACAGTAAGCTCCTGTGGGCTAGAAGAAATAATCATCTTCTAGGTCATGGCTACACACTGCCTCCCTTATCAACTCATCATGATAGGATAAAACATCAATTCTACCTCACCACTTAACCTTGGTGCAAACCATCCCCTTTCAAATTACTCGCCTATATATTTCTTTTCCTGCAGGTAAAATGTCAAATGGGGCAATAAAATGACAGTTTTCTCTCTTGATACATTCTTGATAAGGCCACTTTATAATGTGGCATGTCTGTGGTGAGTCATTTCTGTAGTTATCTTTGGCTCAGCATGTGCTACAGCATACATAGGCTAACATAGGTGTGAATGAGTAGACTTGAATGTTCAGGGTTTGCAGGGGTGTTAGCTAACTAGGAGATGACTGCAACGTGCCAGGTGATCGAGCGTAATGGTAACTCTATTCTGGAGGGTCTTGCCAAAAGATAACGAGGAAGAACCTTTCCACATTTTCTCAGAGAGTAATGAGGAAAACGTGTATGGCCTTACTCATTCTCATAGTCTCTGTTCTAGATAACCTACAGAAAATAACGAAAAGATGCCTTAAGTATTGTTGGGAATTACCCATGCTGGCCTCTACAGATTTTATACACCAAGAATCTGATTTACCTTTCCTAGTATATCTAAGACAATACCACGCCAGGAGGCCGTTTCACCGCGTTCATGAATCAAAACACGGACGTCCGTCTCCGCAACACGGACGTCCGTCTTTGCAAAGACGGAAGTCCGTGTTGTCCATATTCGTACACCTACTGCCCCCTACCCCCTCCGTGTTCCAACTACGGACCCTAAAACCGAAACACGGATGTCCGCCTCTGCAAAGACGGACGTCCGTGTTGCGGAGACGGACGTCCGTGTTTGATTCATGAACGCGGTGAAATGGCCTCCAGAATATTAGGTTACAAAAGGGCTCTAAAGCCTGAGTTTAGGTCCAACCATGATGCAAATACTAGAGCCACAGCAGCTCCACTACTGAAGTATCACACTATAAATGCAGTTAGCTATGAAAGGTCAACAGAATTTTTTGTGTCCAGAGAATGGAATTGTTTAACGCCTACAATAAGGAATACAGAGACTTTAAACTTGTTCAAAACTTTAATGAAAGTATGCTTATAAACTTAAAAACATATTTTACTGTTACTGTATTCTAAAAAGCCGTCCAACTTTATATATATTTATACTTTTTATATGAAAACCGGATGATGAAAACTTTTGTTTTTGTTACCGGTATTTTCTGTCTTGACTACATATGTCTGATGAATCTCATACCTCAGGCACAAAGTCTTTCCATATATATATATATATATATATATATATATATATATATATATATATATATATATATATATATATTAGCCAAGCTCATATCGACAATTGATAAAGGATTACTTTAAAATCTGTTATTGTCATGTATGTCCTGTGGCGTCTTCATTTTCTTTGCTTCAATAAGATAAATATGTGATATTGTTATACTTATTATTGAATCTGTGTACCAGGTCGATAATAACCATCAGTTTTACTGAACGTCGACCTTACCTTGCTGAGTGTGTACTATTAATTTACTATGTACCGTATTGATCTCTGTATAATTTTTCTTAAATTACTTACGATAACATTGATATACTGATTGATATGTATTATTACTTAGAGTGTTATCTATACCACAGAGTTGAATACCAGTTCAGCCCCAAAAGACGTACGGATTAGATTTCTGTACGCAAGCTTTGCTCAATAAAGGTTAGATTGTTTTTTTGTGTCAAAAACGTGCACGTTTTATCTAAACGATTATCAAGACAGTCTTCAAGGCACGATTTCCTTTTTGGTTCACTTTTCTTTTTTTGCAAGGCCTTCCTGGGAAGGGGAGGGCGCGTGAGGGTGAGAGAGCCTCTCACCCGCATAAACCGTCCCCACCCAGCCCCCCCCCCCTCCCATTCACATCTAGATCGTCTCCTCGTCAGATTTTGATAACCAATATACCAAAATGATCCCCAAGGCATTCTCATTTCAATTCAAATAGATTTGGTTTAATGTGTCAATCTGTATTGTCTTGAGCAACTGATACTGCGGTCAGTTAGATATCCCTAAATCAGCAAAGGTCCCAGTCCCAGTCAATCGACCTACACAGGTACTGTCAGGGTCAGGTATAATGATATGTTTGTGGTGTACAAGACACCTATGCCCATCATTTTGGTTCAATTGTTGTTAAAATATGTCCCAAAGACCTGCTCAAAGTTTCTGAGGAATTACAAGAAAAATGCCAACATATTTCACTTGGGTTTGCCACCTAGATTTTGTAAATAGCACTAAATCTCCATAATGTTACCTTTTCCTGTGTTCTTTCACAAATATCCACCTTTTTTTACCATCAAATATGTATGACCTGTCGGCTGACAACCCCACTACAACCGACTACACATAGATATCCAGACTACTGTAGTCTGACAGGACAGTTTGCAGTGGTGTGAGATGGGTAAACTCTGTTATACCCAATGGTACCACAAGAACAATGCAGCCTATCAGCCAAAGCAGTGCCGAAATGGGGTGCTAGAAAAAGCCCCTTATGATGCTCCCTCGCTGAGAACACCCATTGCACAGGAATCTGGGCATATATGTGTGGCCCCCAAGTGGTTAAAAACGACATGGTGACATTTGGTCATTTTGAGGTGACATTCTGACAATGTACCCTTTTAAAACTGACAAGATAAAAGTGAAAGGAGACATGCCATACTTTCAAAAATGTGAGATGTGACTATTGGCAGTTTATAACAGGCGCAGATTTGCCAAAAATATGTTTTTCTAAATATCCAATTTGGCTTTTCAACAGCAAAAGAATTTTTCTAATAGTCCTATTAGAATCAAAGTGAAGTCATTCTCAGAAGTCACCAGAATACATCTTTTGACATTGATATTTTCAAAGAAATCTTCACATCTTTAGATAAAGAGTCACTTAGTGCCAGAGTTCCCCTATTCTTGGGATAAACCACTTGCTATTCTTAAAAAAGCTAAAGATTATTACTTTAATCAACTCATAAATGTAATTGACATTTCCAAGAGAGAGTATTTCCAAACCTTTGTCAATTCAAATGGAAAGGCGACGTAATAAGTATATATGTTTGGAATATCATAGGTAACAGACATATATGTTGAAATATAACCCCAATATAAACACAGTGGTAAGAGGTGCACTGTCTATACCTGAAACACAGATTTAGATGATTTAACCAGTCTGGAATGTACAACCTTGTGTTGGAATGCATTTTTCAACAATGCTAAATGTTAAATTGACATTAAGAAATGCCCACATGGAGACCATGAATCCAGACAATATCAAATGTTCTACCTCTTGGTATGGGCCAAAAACGTTACTGCAAAAAACATCAATGTGGTGTTAGAACCCATATCTGGTCATACGGGATAATTCAGAAATCCACCTTTCCTTTATTATCACTCCCTGTGCATGTATTCTGCTAATAAATTTGGTGGAGGGGCACTGTTGGATCTATGATTCCTTTCAGTCTCACCCTGCCTTCACCCAAGTCTCACCATTCCTCCACCTCAATCTAACCCTGCTCTCACGCCCAATTTACCATTCCCCACACCCAAACTCCCCCTACCCTCAACCCCATCCCACCATTACTCCAGCTCAATCTCACCCTGTATCACCCCCAGTCTCATAATTCGACCACTATCAGTATACCCTTATCACCCCCAGTCTCATCATTCCACCTCCCTCGGTGTCATCCTGCCCTCACACCAGAAACACCATTCCTCCACTCCAATCTCATCTTGCTATTACCCTCAGTCCCACCATTCGTCCACCTCAAGTCTCACCTTGCCCTCACCACAGGTCCCACCATTCAATCCTCCACCTCAGTCTCACACTGTCCTCATCCTCAGACACACCATTCCTCCACTTCAGTGTCATCCAATCCTTACCCTCAGTTTCAGAATTTGTCCACACTAGTCTCATCCTGCCCTCAAACCCACTTCACCCATTCCTAGGCTGACTATCTGAATTTTGAAAAACATGAATGGAAGTTCAGCAGCCTTTCAATTTGGGTCTAGAAATGCACCAGAATGCACCAAATGCCCTCTAGATGTTCATTTCTTTCTGCCCCCAGGCCCCCTACCATAGTTGCTTTGCTTGTATTGGAAGCATTAACTCATTCCATTACATGATATGGCCCAACTGCATCCCTCCCCTTTCTCAAAATCCTGGAACCGCCCCTGACTTAAGGTGATCCCCTTGCAAAGTACACCCATTGCACAGGGTACTGGGCATATATGTATTTTCTAATACACAAATCACTAGCTGATAGTATGGGTAGCCCCAGTTTATAGCTTATGGTGTGACACCGCAGAAGGGCATTTCAAAATAATATGATATGTCCGATGGCCACTACAATTTGCATTGGGTGAATCTAAACATGCATATGGGGTCAATAGCAATGTCCTTCATATAAAAGTCAATCGAGGAATATTTCATCATTGGAGGTGGGGTAAATATAGACCCGAAGCAATGATCAACAAAAAATAATGACAAAACCTTTTGTATATTGGCTGGTATAAACAGCTCATCACTCAGATACCTCGGACTGGACTGTCAGCACTGGATATTGTGAGGGCAATACATTATTTCATTTGTGACAGCTGTGGAGACATAATCCCATCTGTCACAATGCAGCCTTCTTCATTATGTATAGGGAGGACCTCAGTGCTGATTGCACAGGACGATCAAAATTTGCTATTTTACCATAGTACTTTTTCATCTGAAGTTAACCATCACAGAAGTTTAGAAGTAGGTGAGGTGAGAAAGTTTGAAATGACTGCATTGAATTATATATGGCCAGAGAATCTCAAATTCTGACTGATAATGGTGTAGAGGTCGGCGGAAAATGTCCTGGAGAAACCGGGAATCGAACCCAGGACCCTCCAACCTGCAGGCGGAAGCTCTACCGCTGAGCTACTTCCCCTACTTCTCTACCTTCCACCTACATCTGGATCGGTATAATACACAAGGGGGGCAGCTTATACCAGCTGACCAGCCCCTGAGGGCTGGTGCAACCGGAACGGGGCAGATGGCCTACCGCCATGGACTTACAGCCAGAGCTGGCCCCTACACTCCTCCCAACCAGCTTCAGCCATGGCCAACCAGCACCAAGCATTCCTCCCAACCAGATCGGTTTGGGCTTTATCAAGCAGTGTGAGGCACTCCTGACTTCCCAGTTGACCTACCAGTACACAGTACTGCCAGGGTCGAAGCGTATCTGTATTATACCGTTCCAGGTACCTACACCTGGATTGGTATGACACACACGTAGGGGGGAGCTACCACTGGATGCCAGCTCCTGGGGGCTGGGATCTCCAGAAACGGGGCTGCTGGCCTTACGGCAGAGCTGGCCCCTACACTCCTCCCTACCAGATTCAATATAGGGTTCAGTACCCTATAGGTACCAGATACCCGGGACTAGTACTGAGTCGCATACCGGCCACCTCTTTCCAAGTCTCCCCAGTACTAGCAAATTGAATCGTCATTCGTGTCATACCAGCCCAGGTACCGAGTTCTCGTAGTCCCCCCTCACACGGGTCAGGACCAACTCGGTTTCTCCACCAGTGTAGAGGTCGGCGGAAAATGTCCTGGAGAAACCGGGAATCGAACCCGGGACCCTCCAACCTGCAGGCGGAAGCTCTACCACTGTGCTATTTGGTTGTATGTAGGGGCCGCATCGTTGTATATATATTAGTGCGGTTCATCCGAGAGATGTGTTCGTGTGGTGCTCGTTCCTTCTATGCCAACTAGGTGTCGCTTTGCGATACCCGGCTGGTACAAGAGGGGGGCAGCACCATGCCTTGCGTCCAGCTTCTACTAAGAAGCCGGACGAGCCGCAGAAGGGGACTGGACGTAGTCCAGTCAAGACGTGTAACCATAAACAGCTGAAAGGTTAATAAAGTCCTACTCGAGAGGTAGGGGTATCCTGGGCTTTGCCCAACCCGAACTACTCGTGTTGTGTTGGTATCTTTAGTGATAAGCGAGCCAACGAGCCACCCAACATATAAGTCGATACGAACCATTACACTGGTGCCGTGACCAGTTGGTTCGGGGGTGGAAAGCCTCGGGAAGCCCGATGCGGATCCCTCCAGCCCTGGGCTAGAGGGATTCGAAGAGGATGGTTTCACATCCCAGCATCTGTTGTTAGACTGGAAACTGGGTCAACAACAAATGTTTAACCCGGAGGGTGTCCAGACTGTCTTCTCGACACCCGGTCTAACAGACGGTGCCACCAGAAATGGAGATGGCATCGTTAAGTTGTATGCAGCACACCTCAAATGGTAGCACTGGATACAGGACTGTTTAGGGGGGTACTAAGACCCCCAACTTTGAACTTGAGCGATTGGTCCCAAGTTATAACTAGCAGACGCCAGCTGGGTCCTATTATACCAGCAGGCTCGGCTAGCACAGAGCCCTATGCAGCATACCGCGACCCCCCCGGGAGCAATACCAGAGGGGGCAACCGGGGTAGCCCCACTAATGACATCGTCGGATCATGATAGCGACGATAGTAAAGCTGTAAAGGATCCAGTGGTTCCTAATGCAACCCCGAAGACTAGGCCCCGGGATGCCAAACCGAGGAGCTCGGAAAGGCACTACCTAGGCCTATCTCTAGACGAAGGCTTGTCTGACTCCATGTTCAACCCTGGAGGCAGTCGCAAGTCGATATACGGACGTTGGATGGGCCCCAGGTATAAAACTACTTCGGCCTATTTGAAAGCCAAGGAGCAGGTAGAGGTACAGGCTAAGAGGCAGCATGAACAATTCATGGCAGCCCAAACGAAGGTAGAAGAGGAGACAAAATCTCGGATCGGTAAACTCCGTTCCGTTGAACAGGAGGCAATTCTAAAAGAATCCGACCTCAAATATCGCCTATCTTCTGTAGCCCATCGATTGGAGCGAAAGGAGAGAGACGAGAAGGAAAAGGAGAAAAGATTGGCTGAGCTGGAGCTCGAAGAAACCAATAAACTCAGAGCAATCGAAAAGGCTAGAGCCGAGGAGGTTGCTAAGGCCCGGGATGTAAACAGACTACAATCCGAGTTGCATGCCATGGAGGAAAAGTTAAAGAAACTTCAGCTCCGTAAAGCGGAGA
This sequence comes from Acholoe squamosa, assembly GCA_949317995.1. Classification (NCBI taxonomy): domain Eukaryota; kingdom Metazoa; phylum Annelida; class Polychaeta; order Phyllodocida; family Polynoidae; genus Acholoe; species Acholoe squamosa. The sequence continues at coordinate 30,197,774 of OX439049.1, read as the reverse complement.
CGGAAGCCAAGTTGATCTCACAACAGGCCGAGATCCGGAGAGAGACCAATGAATATCAGCGGTCTCAGAAGGAAAAGGGTGAAAAGTATCGTCTATTAAAGGATACTTTTAAGCGGGAGGCAGTAGCTGCCCAGGAGGAGCGTAACCGAGCCGTCGCAGATAACGAGAAGATTCGATCCGAGATCTTATCGGAGAATGCACAGCTAAGGGAGGAGCAGCGAAATCTCACTACGGATGTAGCTACCCTCACATTAAATAAGTCTGCTATGGAGAGTTATTTACAAGTAAGATGCTTGAAAGGCGGGCCGGGTCGCATGGCAGTAGAGCAATGGCGGACCTGGTATGGTCTCGTAGGAAGTTTTGAGCAGTTAGTTGAATCTGCTAGTGGACTATTATGTAACATGGTCAAGGAGGATCCGATGGTCCGCTTTAAGAAACGTACACAAAAGCCTAATGAAGCTTTCAGAGCATACGGTATGGAACTCCATGCCCTGCTAAGTAAGGCCAGACCGGGTACAGAAAACCAGGACTGGTATATGGATGATTTGATCACACAATTCGTTAAGGGTCTGAGAGACCGAGACGAGCAAATTGCTGCTAGAGATGCCTGGAAGGAAGGCATAACATTGCACGGTATATTTAATGGTATAGATATTGCCGTGAAGAAGCGAACCATGTTAGCTGGGGACATACCGAATGCCACGGGCTCGGCTCCACTAGCATCAGTAGTTCAGCGGTCTGAGGTAGATAATACCTCGGATGATTTTGAACTAATTGAAATCGAGCAAGAGGACGGCACCTTTTGCTCGATGCAGCTCAGGAAAAATACTTCAGGTAGGAAGTATATTCCGAGGAAGGCGTTTAGTAAATCGAGGGATTCTAAACCGTCGTCCGAGGTCAGGATTGACCCGAAAGTTGGTGGGAAGGCAATTAAGTCTTCTGACAACGCTGATAAAGCGAAGGGTCAGTCTCCGGACATGACCAAACTTATGGAGGATATGTGTAAGAAGATTACAGACGCCCTCCAAGCCAGCCGGCAGAGACCCAGAGTGGATCGCTGGACAGTCAAGTGTATCAGGTGCCAACGCATGGGACACTACTCATCTGAATGTACCGCTGCTAAGCCGGTAATGGCTGCCTTCCATGAAGCCGAAGATAACGGTGAAGGCGAACAGAACGCTACGAGTTCCGCTGATGTGGAAAACTAGTGGGGGTTGTATTCACGGCATTGGGTATAACCCCGGGATGGAACAAATGCCAAAATGCTACCAGGGGTAACCCGGTGGAAGATTTCGAATCAAATTCACCTGGAGGCCGGGTGGCTGTGGGTGCGCACCCCTGCACCTCGGCCGGGGCCAGGGACCCTAGTGCTCATGTGTACGGTGGTGAACATATAGAGGCGAGTGGCCGCACTGGGGGAGAGGAAGGATGGATCAAGGAGTTGATTTGAGTGTGTGGGACACGCCTTCCCCCAAGTCATCCGTGTCTGGAGTTTTTTAGAGGACTCGGATTGAATCTTGGTGATTCGGGAGACTTTCACCAGTTTACCAGCAACCCCTCTCCTTTAGGGGGGAGACGGTGGTATGTACCCATATCTGTGGAAGGCCGGGTAGGAGAATTCTTGGTGGATACAGGAGCCAGCCACTCCTGTGTGTCCAAAAGATTCTTCGACTCGGTGGCCGGCAGCCATGAGAACCTCAAAACGGGGGTAAATGCTTGCACAGCCGACGGAAGCAGTATGCGTACTTTTGGTAGGACGTTTATGCCTATCTGTATAGGAGGCAAAGAATTCGTTCTTTCGCCAACTATAGCAGAGGTTAGTGATGACGGAATCCTCGGATTGGATTTTGCAAGCTTGTATGGGGCCGTCTTGGATCCCAGGGATGGTATGATGAGTATACGGAACCCGTATGGCTTGCATGTCCAGTGCGTATTGAGACAGGTGTCTTCAGTGGCATCAGTGATACACACGGTAAAGATCCCACCGGGTACCACTTGTGATGTCCTTTGTGGCGGATCGATGGCCCAGAGGAATGAAACTGGAGTCTATGAACCCGACACGGTATATTTATCGAGTATCGGGTTGGACTCTGTGGATACATTAGTGGTTAATGCAGCTTGGTCTGCATTACCCATAACTAACCGAAGTGGTTCGGTGGTTTACTTGAAGCAAGGCGACAGTGTGGGTGTGATGAGTTCGGTTGAACACGTCGCTGAGGCCAGGTCACTCACTCCACAGCCGAAACGGGGCAGATGGCCTACCGCCATGGACTTACAGCCAGAGCTGGCCCCTACACTATCCCTACACTGGATTGGTATGACACACACGTAGGGGGGAGCTACCACCGGATGCCAGCTCCTGGGGGCTGGGATCTCCAGAAACGGGGCTGCTGGCCTTACGGCAGAGCTGGCCCCTACACTGGTTTAACATACCTAGTCACGCTACGTTCTCTTTCTAAATAGTAGCACTTAGAAAAGGTTATTAATGACATTGATTGAGAATTTCAAATGCCAAGCTCTGTCTGGGTAAGAGTGTATGAAGCTCTTTCAATCAATATCAAGAGCATTTCTAAACCTTTGTCAATTCAAATAGAAAGGCGAAATAATAAGTATGTTTGGAATATCATAGGTAACAGACATATTGAAATATAACCCCAATGTAAACACTGTGGAGAGAGGTGCACTGTCTACACCTGAAACACAGATTTAGATAATTTAGCCAGTCTGGAATGTGCAACTTTGTGTTGGAATGCATTTTTCAACAATACTAAATGTTAAATTGACATTGAGAAATGCCCACATGGAGACCATGAATCCAGAGAATATCAAATGTTCTACCTGTTGGTATGGGCCAAAAACGTTACTGCAAAAAAACATCAATGTGGTGTTAGAAACTATATCTGGTCATGCGGGATAAACACTCCCTGGAGGTTAATTCAAAAGGCTAGAGCTGCCATCGCTATCTATGTGATGTTAGCATAGGCACATCTCTTACCATCTCATAAGACGTGGTGTTACTACACTAAATTAGCTAGTGGTGTTAGGAATAGGAAGCACTATGCAGTCCTTCACTATTCCACTTCCAGTACTAACTCCATCCTTATTTTATTCTGAGAAACAATAGTGGTTTTCCCTGAGTGCAAGAGCACCTATGTGCACCTGCTGAGAGTCTTTGAGGGCTCTTGAGTCTACTCATGTGTTAAGGGCATAGTAACGTCCTGCTTCCCTTCTCTCTTTTAGTTGGTGATATACGTGAAGACATTTCAGGGTCAAGTGCACCCAATAGGGTATATATAAATAGCAGAACCCCAGTGTAGCCACTGTTGAGAGAACGAGTTTTTCCAATGCTATTTTTTGTATTCCACTGCTATTTTTTCTCTGTAGACCTGTTGCCACTGTGCACAGTTATTTTCTGCTTGGGATAATGAAAGCAGGGCTGATGCTAACAGCGCTCAGTAAAAAGTAGCTGGCTATCAGAAAGGAAGGCAGGCTGGCCTTACCATCGTAGTAAAGAATAAGGGAGGGAAATCACTAACATCACATAGGAAGTGATGGCAGAGCCTTTTGAATTAACCTCCTGTACATGTATTGTGCTCATATGTTAGTGCAGTTTATCCTCACTGTGCTCAGAGAGATGAAACCTACATTTTATGGAGACAAGGATAGAATGTGAAATTGGCGGTGTGCAATAACTCATATTAGGAAATTCATACCTAAATGTGTTTTTTTTTTTTATCATACAACTATTAAAGTAGGTGCACATAATTATAGATTTATCCTCATACAATGGTTCAGTGGTGCCACATTGGCTTTGTACTTGTTTAAAAATTAATCAACCCTTTGATATTGTAATGAAGCAATTGTGTCCTCACAATGTGCCTCCATTTTCACTGCTCCCTTGCTAATAAGGTGATGGTATAAATGATGTTATGCGAAATAAAGCTGTTTAGAAAGTTTTTGATCTCTGAACAGTGACTGAAATGGAGAATGGCACAAGAGACACTACGCCGAAAGAAATTCCTTTCCCTTCAAAAATCTAGTGGCACTAAGGGGGGCAGCCTTAACCCATGATAGGAGTTTTTCTTTTGAATATTTTAAAACTTTATCACGCGAAAGTGCCTCTCAGTGCAGCCCCCTGGTGTCTTACAATAGAAGCACTTAACTTAGCGGCGCTTATCATAGCAACAGGGCTTATCTTAGCAACGTCAAACAATTTTACACTCTCCTAGCAGATCCTCTCGGAGGTTTGAGTTTTTTTTAAATACCTCTGGAACTATACATCCGATGTTGATATATAACCTATCAAAATGAAGCTCTTGATGCATACGATCCAGATCAATCATGAAGGGAGGAGGGCTGATCTATTTGAATCGGGATCCAAGATGGCGGAAATTGATGCTTGACTTGACGGTTTTTGAGGCTATAAAACATTTTGCCAATATCACAATCAAAGAGCTCCTCAAAACTAAATATTATAATGAATTGAGTTGGGAAAATATTGTACAATTCTGTAAATATTTCAGTTTAAATGTATATATACCATGTTGAGTTAGCTGGCACTTTCCTCACTGCTTCACATCCCAGAAATTTTGCTTCATCTGGTACCTTGAGGGTACCTGAGGCTGAAGCAGTCATAAATAAATAATTTATAACCAGCAAATCTAGGGTAATTAGCTGGTTGGGGTTATGCTAGGCTTTAGATTAGAATTCATTATTTCCTATTTCTTTTTCTGTTCTTTTCCTTTAGCAAGGTGACACAACATAGGAAAACATAACTTTACAGGGATTCAGTATCTTTTTCCGGCCACTAGGGGAACTATTCATAGAAAAATTGACATCCCGTGGTATAAAGCATGTTGGATAGACCTATGGAAGCGGTGGTCAATCTTCATGTGCCATAGCCCTACAGAACTATATATATTTAGGCTAACTGATTTAAGCCATAGCTTATTGGTTTTGTTCAAAGGTGTCACCGTGGGTTAAAATTAACTTAAGTGCTTACTCAATTATTCAAGACATACCTAAATTAAGTTATCAGTTCCTATGCAACAGCACTGGTATTGTCAGTAATGTTCATAATGACATGTTTATTTTTGTTTGCATTAAACAGGCCTAGTGAAGACCAAAATAGGACAAGGCGACATGGCACAATTTTTCCTCATATTTTTTTTTTTTTGTGATCTGAGAATACTCTGATGATATACTTGGTGGTGCCAACTAATGTTCGTGTAATATACTAAAATTAATCTCGTTTTCGAAGGTTTATGACACTATGCAAATTATGTTGAATTTTATCTTCATGATATTCGATAGATTAGTCTATGATTATAATCAATCATCCAGTTGATTTATTGATTACAAATAATCAAAGATTACATACAGCTTAGGCCCTGGTTCACACCAAGCATATAGTCGGGTTACGGTTAGGGAGTGGTCATTATTTATCAACAGGGGGTGGTGGTGGGTTTGAGGGGGGGCGTAACAAAATTCAGACCCCTCCCAAGGGGGGGCTAACAAAATTTTGACCCCACTTGAGGAGGGGGCTAAAAATATTTACCCTCTTTTTAGCAAAAAAGGCTGCACACTGCTATAGATCAAAAAGGGACGCAAAGAATTTTGACTGCTGTCGAGGGGGGTGCAAAAAATTTATGCGCATCTGTGCGAAAACCCACCACCACCCCTGTTGATAAATAATGACCACTCCCTTAGCATTACAGCATGGCACAGTCCAAATGCTACTTGTAATTTAGTCCAGTCAATCCACTGCAAAAAAGGGCTCAAGCCACCACAAATTAGAACAATTTCCTACCATGTAGGACCAATCATAGACCCACCATTTTGTTTTGTTTATCATAATTCCGGCAATTCAAGTTGAGGCATGTGCACTTAGTCAACCTTTGTAAAAAAAAAATTCTTTTTTGTTTAACAGTAAATTGAGGGGGTGTTGTCGAGTCAAATTGATTAATATTGCCAAAGATGCATGGATTATATTCAAAAAGCCATTAATTTCAAGTTAAATCGATAGAATCTATGGAATTCTCCATCAAAAATAATCCGGCATGAGGAGTTCGGGCATGTGCAAAGAGATGCAAAATCCAAAATGGTGGACAGGGAGACGATCTACTTACGGTGCTATCGAAACTGCTTCATTATAACAAAATGGAGTCTCTCATGCCTTTCTATGGTTAATATGGATCCTTATTCAAGACAGGCTGGTATTCTGCAATGCTTAACTCGCCAAGAGACGAGTTACTGTAATCTCCCACGTACAAGGTATTTGGAAAAACTCACGTATAAGGCACACACCTACTTCATCAGGGTTGGTTCACATACAAGGCACACCTTGTATGTGAAATTTCTTCAATGAGCCAGTATAATGTTGATGTAAATTTTGAAATGTCACAAATGCGGTGGGAACAGAAGTAGAGCTTAACTCTAACACTGTATCATAAGTTTCTATTCTCTATTTGAGCATTCCATCAATGTTCTGGCATGTTAGGTAATGAACATAAATCATCACATTCTCTAGACATAATTTGAATATCTTTTTTTGAGTTACCTAAGTTCACATATGTCCCCAATAAGATAGAAATGTTATAGTGGCAGAGTCTGGTGTGAATTCTAGGAACCACTTAAGCACATACAGAAAATGACACCAGATGGCAGCATGGTACTGTGGCAGGAGAATGATATAATGCTGCATATAATTCTCTTGATTAAATGGTGAAAAGTATTATTATAAAACTGTCAGTATGTGGAGTGTACATAGATTTCCAATCACCTTTATACTGAGCAGATTGGTATGATTCATTCAGTGATTTAGGGCTATCTATAGCACTATGGTATCAACTACACCTTTTCTTTGGTTGCTCTATAGCACATGTACAATCCTTTGCTCTGCTTCCCCTTAATTAAGCTCATATCTGAAGTAATTGTCTGATTTGTACCCAATTTCCTACTTTTGGCATGCATGCAAAAGGTCCATCCATTGAGAACACACTGTAAAACACCTATGGCTAGGTCGATGGGACCCCCTTTCTATGCTTGTTTTAGCTGAATATAACATGTAGAGGGAGTGACACATAGTAGAGCTATATTAGCACATATATTGCCAATTAAGGTTTGGATGTATATTCACTTACCTACCTTATTCAAATCATTAAACTTTTATTCACTGTTCCTCTGTCAATGAGATTTTACCCTACCAATAAGGATCACCTCTAACCCAGTATTGTTCTATGAGCCACACTCCAAATGGAATTAGTGTATAAGCTACGCCTTTTATGTTAATTACTTCAGAACTTCATCTATCTACTTTCTATTTGCTTCACTTCCCTGTCCCTCTTGATTGTCCAGGAAATGTGTACAAAAGAAAGCATGTGCCGGTAACCTTAGGGGTAGTCTAAGTAGTGGGTAGGCAGAAAAAAGAAATAGCAACGGGGGGAGGCCTATGGGATTTAACAGGGAACAAATTACACATGTCATAGGAAAAACAGATAGGGGAAGTAAGTTTAAACTGGGGAAGGGATGGAGAGGAATGGACAATAAAGTCACTGTTAGATGAAGATGACGTTTTAGACACATGTGAACAGGTAAAGCCAGCCCAGCAAATTGTCGTGACTCCTCGTCAACCTGTGTGAAGTGGCTCACACATGTCGCTAGATGGAACACGACGTCGCTATAGCACAAGATCACCAGGAATAGCAATGGTGGTGATCACATGGCCTCACCTCAGATAACGAGGATGGTGATCACTCAGACTCACCAGGGATGGCGACGCGGGTGATCACTCACCTCGCTACATGAAACACGCACCTCGTGATCACTCATCCTTAGCAGGAATGGCGACATGAGTGATCACTCATCCTCAGCAGGGATGGCGACATGAGTGATCACTCACTTTGCTAGATGAGACGCACACCACGTCATAATGCACATTCACCACGGATGGCAAGGATTGTGATCAGTCACCTCGCTAGATAAAACGCGTACCTCATGATAGCACAGGTTCACCACAGATGGTGAGGATCCTGATCACCCACACTCACCAGGGATGGCGACACGAGTGATCACTCACCTGGCTAGATGAAATGCACACCATGCCATAGCGCATGTTCACCACAGTTGGCGAGGATCATGATGACTCACACTCACCAGGGATGGCAAGGCGGTTGATCACTCACCTCGCTAGATGAAACGCGCACCACGTCATAGCGCAGGTTCACCATGGATGGCGAGAGTGGTGATCACTCAGACTCACCAGTGATGGCGACGCTGGTGATCACTCACCTTGTTAGATGAAAAGCTCATGATCATCAACATTGGTAATCATGCAGCCTCACATCTGCCAGATCAAAGTATGTTTTGCCAGAGAAGGTATTGCCATATGTATCTTCCCTCTAACCACAGACAAGGAGTTCATGTTGATATGTCCCTATGTATTTTTCCTGTAACAAGAGAAAATGTGTTTAGAGACACCTCTATTTAAATTCAATTGATATTCTCTCTATATAATTTTGTTTGATTCAACTCTGAAGTATTACATGGAAATCAGTGTGAAACAAAGCACATTTGATACATATGGGACTTATATTTCATGCCCACACTTCCTAGATAGGCTACATGTTGAACAGTGGTGCTGCCTCAATAACTTTGGCAATGGTGGTGATAAGTTGCCACTGTGAGTGAGAGTGAGTGACAGATGATACAATCCTCAGAGAGCATTGACTTGGAGTGACACAAATTCACGTATTGAGTGAGACCAATGTTGGCAATGGTGGTAAAAAGTCGCCATTTTGAGAGAAGATTAACTAGGAGTGATACAAACTCACGCAGTGAGTGAGAGCCATGTGGCAATGCAGGTGAAAAGTTGCCATTCTGAATGAGAGTTGACAAACAGTGGCACATATTGACGGAGTGAGTGAGATCCATGTTGGCGATGGTGGTGATAAGCTGCCATTCTGAGTGAGAGTTGACTGGGAGTGGCGCATAATCACGCAGGGAGTGAGATCCATATTAGCGATGTTGGTGATAAGTCGCCATTCTGAGTGAGAACTGACTGGGAGTGGCACATAATCACACAATGAGTCAGATCCATGTTGGCGATAGTTGGGATAAGCCGCCATTCTGACTGAGAGTTGACAGGCAGTGGCACATACTCACGCAGTGAGTTAGATCCTGTTGGCGACTGTTGTGATAAATCGCCATGCTTTGTGAGGGATGACAAGGGGTGGCACATACTCACGCAATGAGTGAGATCATGTTGGCGACTGTTGTGATAAATCGCCGTGCCATGTGAGACTGACACACAGTGGCGAAAGATGACGCAGTGAGTTATCACTCAGAAAGGAGTCACCATTGATGACCAATCATGGCGACAGATAACGACAATTTGCTGGGAGGAGACAGTAGAGGTTATGTGGAACCAGCAGTAGCAATGAGCCTTATAGGAGTTTAGACCAATCCACAGTGGGCTCACCACTTGAGTTTGGCTGAATCAGGTAAATAACATTGGCAAAACATGCCATGATCGATGCATTGTCCCTGGATAACACTTACTTTCAGAAACAATCTGATCCCTACCTTATCAGTGTCTATTGCCTGAAGCAACTCCAGTCCTGATTAAAGCCTGTAGGATCAGGTCATAGTCAGGGTGTACCTTGTGAATGTGGTGTCTAATAAAATCTATTTTTTTGGTGGGTTCTGGTCTCTTTTTTTGCGACTTTGACCTTATGATTAAATATTCAAAATGGCTACCACCTACCCATCTATGATGAATGTGGGTGCGCTATAGGGGAAGATACTTATTAGCACAGTATGTGCTTCAAAGTGACAGTTATTTCAAGGGATGATAAATCTATAATGTTTAAGGAATTGCGACATAATCATAGATTCAAAATGGCTGCCAACTATATTCAGAAATAGGATGAACCCAGAATTTCTTGACAATTTAAATGTACACTAAGAACAATAATCATGTTCTATGTTGGTGATTACCAGAAATCGTACAGCCAGCCAGTTTCATAAAGTTTTAACCATGAACAGATAGGGCATATCAATTCAGCCATTTAATTACAATGATTTTGATGATGACCTAATTAAAAATTCAAAAAATGGCTGTCTTCTATATCTATAAATATCATATATATGATATGAATTCCCTGACTTTATAAATGTATATTTAAAACGCAAAGTCATATTTCTATGTTGAAAATGACAAGAAAAGCCTACAGTCAGCCAGTTTCTTAAAGTTTTAAGCAGGTATATGCTATGAAAGCATTGAATCTTGTCACTTCGGCCATAGGATTGAATATTCAATATGGCTGCCATATACCTTCTGATGATAAAATTGAATCCCTCATCCTCAAAAATAGATATATTATGTCCCTCAAGATTGAATCAGATCTTAATTATCCTCAAATATTTGCAATGATTTTTACAGTGACCTCATTAAAAATTAAAAATGGCTGCCACCTACATTCATGAAAATGATAAATATGAATTCCTTTACTTCATAAAAGTATGTTTACAACTTTAAATCGTCTTTATATGTTGATAATCACCAGAGATAGATTAATTTTAGTAATTCTGCTATTCTGGTGGCCATTTTGGATACCTTCCTGAAAAAAAGGTCTGCCCCTCTTAATTTTTACTCTACTTTTAATATGATGTAAAGATATGCCCGAGTACTCAGAAAAACCATGGTAGGAAACTGTTCTAATTTGTGGTGGATATATTCACAAATTGACTGGACTAATTATACACATTGTAGGGAATTTTACTTGGAATGCAACCATCTGCCCCAAAGTAAAGACCGTTAACCGACTTTCTTTACAGGCAGAGTCTTATCACAATCTGGACAACATTTGAGATAAGCTGATTGTTATTATGGTGGTCTACTAATAGTGGGCCTAATAATACAGATATGATTGCACCTATTACCCCCAAGCTTAATGCAGGTGAATATGGGAGAATGTAGAGTGTAGTGTGATTACCTAGCTTTCAACCACAGTGTAACGGCAGGAGAAAGCCACAAGCCCTGCCGCCGAGAATATCTCACAAGCTTTAAAGTAGTCTTACACTTAAAATAAGTGGATTGCCTTTGATTATACCGCCATCATCCATTGCATTTACATATGGTGTGGAAGGTTTATGCTTCGGGTTGCTATGACTACCAGGTAGCTAGGTCTACTGAATGGGGATGCTTTATATGCCTAATGCCTTGTGGAGGACGTGACAGAACACATGTCTACATCCCCAAGTCAAATAATACTCGCCTCATGAAATCCTAGAGCTGATATGGTCACAGTGGGACACTTCACAGGCTACCCGTCCTCTCATTTCCTTTCTACATTAGAAGGAAGGGATTGCTCTCATAATCCTAGTTTCACCTACCTACCATTTTCATCTAGAGATTTCCCTTTACATACTGCAGGCTCCCACAACCACGTGTATGCTATGCATTGGCTTGAAATGGCGAGAGTCCACTGTAAGACTAAACCTTGTTGCAACTAGAAATTGCACAGGGTCTGCAGTTGCATCAGACTAACTCACATATGATAATCATGTGACATGTACTTGAAAAGAAGGTCTTATTGTACCCTGCACTATGACACCTTTTCCCGGATCGCATCAAATGTTGCTCTACAAGCAATTGCAAGAGTGACAATTTTGATACTAGGGTCCACTATGCAACAGAACATACAACTCCCTCCATTTTATCTATTTCTATGCAACTAGCTCAAAATCGCACCCTTTGTTGCATAGTCGACCCGCAGCTATAGGCCCACGATTTGTGTTTTCCTTTTCCCTACATCGCTGTTTCTACTGTACCAGGAGATACAGCACAGCGATTGCACACTGTCCTATGACTGCATAGTCTAGTGCTATTTTTGTGATGATATAATAGGTGTGACTTGAAGTGTGTAGTCGTAGACAAGTTACAAAGTAATCCAGTGTTTTAATTTTTATAGATTGAGCTATCATCCAAGATAACTATAATAAATGTGTAGTTCTAAGCATAACAATACATCATCAAAATACTTCAGAAATATGCTATCCTGAGGCTAATGACATTAGAAGATGGGAATTCTACTAAAGGCTTCCCTCCTAGATGTTAATTGAGTCACGGCTATATCCCCACGGGAGGAGACTAGTGTCCCGCTAGTGCCAAGTGGGTGAGGAAACCTACCAACTTTTGGGACAAATTAGATTTGTCGCGTGACATTTCATTGCAATGACTTGTAACCAGGAGCGTGTTGCTCCTATGGTAAAAAGAGCTATCAGTAGGTACCCTCTTTTCAAAAGAAGTCATGCTCTGCTTCACCATTCAACTTGCACTCACCACATTAGTCTGAAAAGTCACCTGCCTTGTTTAGAACAGAGAGAGCTGCACTATCAGGTACCTGCTCATGTACCACACTCTATAGTATATTATACTGACTGACTTCTCCCAACTAGGTACCTACTCAAATCCCCCTTTTTTAGCACCATACTTAAATGACCACTTGTGAGCAACAAAAGGGACAAATTATAGCTACATGAAAAGAAAGGACTGGAAATGAGGGCATTTTTAGCTAGCTCTTCCTTTTACTATAGGAGCAATGTTGATAGTTAGTTGACATGTCAACATTGAATCAACATTGAAGTTGATATTGTTGATTCAATGTTCAATGTTGAATCAACGTTGAGTTAATAACAATATTTCAATGTTGATATGTCAACTGTTTAAGACAGAGTCATCAATATTATCAACACGAATCAACCAGTTGTCAACGTTGATCTGATGTTCTGTGCCAACTGAGTAAAGACCTAGACATACTTCGGGACGGCCACCCCAACAAATTTGCCATAAAAATAGATTTAGTTCTGAAGGGACATTGTGAATTCGTTAATGAGCATTGGATCAACCAGTTGGCAATGTTGATTCAGTGGCAAATTCAATGTTGTGGCTAATTTCTGGACGTCTCAATGAGTTAGTTACTCACCTTTATGCATCATGATGAACAATGAAGATGATGCGTTGTATAGCGTTTTTAGGAGTCTGCCCCAGTGACTACAGCACAAGTTATGTAGCATACACTTGTTCACATCGTTTTACAGTTCTGAGAAGTGAAAGAAACAACTGATAATATGGAAATAGCACCTACATGTATGTCATTGCATCAAACTAATTCGTGTAGGGTTAATAACCTCAGTGCAAATTGACAAAAACGCCAATTGCCTCAGCCATTTTTTCCACATTCATCACTGGTTTTATTTCCTGGTTCAGGTTAATTGCTTCACACTGTTTTTTCTATGGATAGTTAATCATTTGTTCGTTAATGGGATAGTAGCCAGACTTGCCATGTTGTAGACCCCGGAGGCCGATTCCTTTCTAATTCAGTAGCCAACATTGGTATGTATACGTATTATAAAATTTGAAATTCCACCTTGCATATTGTTTGTTGTTGTTGTTGTTGTTGTTGTTGTTGTTGTTGATCTTCTTTTTTTTATTGTGAGCGAAATCATGCATGTTGAATTCCATTACTCCTATTGCCCGAAACTCCCAATGGTTGGGGTAGAAGACTCAAAAACTAATTTTATCTGATAGAATACAGAGTAACTGTATAGGAGATAGAGAGAAATATTGTAACTTTAATTATGGCTGGAGTCATCAGAGGCTTCTCTCGAACTTAGAACTTTATGACACTGTGTTGTGTGCCTGCCTCTATAACATCACAAAGTGATATTAACTGGAAAACTTCACATAGGCCTGTACATACACTCTGTGACATGAGTGATGCCTTTTAATCCTGATCACATTGAAAAAAAAAATACTATGCTCATAGACTAAGAGTAGCAGGTTTATGTGATGTATCTGATGATGTCACGATTGGGCTAAATGCAACCAATTAATGCTTGCACAGCACTGTTAGTCTACAATCAGATACTGTTTGTACTATTTCATTAGTAAAATTTGTGTATTTCAAGAGAGATTTTACAAGATAACCCTACAGAATGTTCTGGTATAAGATCCTGATGGTGTATACTTCATTATTCTAATTATGATACATAAACAATGCAAAACCTGATGCATTTAGCCCAATTGTGACGTCATCAGATGCATCACATAAACTTGCTTCTCTCCCTTATGGTGATGCATAATTCAATAACTATATATGCTAGATTCTTTTTATTGGATACAAGGGCTATCAAAATACGATGTCATGACAGAAGGGTACTAGCTGTTTCCCTTTAAAGGAAGTAAGCACGAGCTCAACATCAGAGCCTTTGACACATCCAATTTTCCATTGATGACTATAATCATGGCTTCGGCTCATTTCCGGGTAGAAGATTGGCCTGGCCGTTATCCATCGGCGGTCTGACAGACAGTACATGGCTGGGGAAATTAAAAAGGAAATGTTTAGTCAGTTTGTGTTTAGTCAGTTTCTATTAGCACTACCAACAGTTAGGTAAAGTTACTCTCTTGAAGTGTAATATTGATGAAGCACACCTTCTAGTCATTAAAGGTAGCGTTCGATGTTTCCATGATGTATAAACTACAACTCAATTTCTATAGTTGTCTTGACTCCATTATCTAGTACATTTGTTCCCCTGTGAAGCTTGCGACTCTGTAGGGTGTTTCTTAATAGTGCCACTTTTGTCTAGGCCAAGTACCCGACCAACCCTAGCAAAACAGGGCCAGTTTCCATTTTTCTCCTTTTTTTTTTGTACCAATACCAATAGAGGTACAAAAGGGGCAAACCACTTTTTGAAAGATATGTATCCGCTTATCAAGCCAATATGCCAGTGTCCATAATACACTTTTTATTTATTTGGCTTAGACCATGTTCAGTAGCGGATCCAGGGGTGGACTGGGGAGCCCGTGCCCCCCCCCTAGACCCACTCAAATTGGGCCTTGGTTTAAATTCTTAACTATGGGCAATGTGGTGCTGAAATCTGGCTGTGCTCTCCCTAGACCAGATTTCTTGGCTGTGCCCCCCTAGACCATCCCTTCTGGATCCGCCCCTGATGCCATTATGATAACTTAGATTACAGATTGTCAGGAAAGGGCCCACTCCACCATCAGAGAGAATATTGCTGTAAGCCCAGAAATCCTTGTTACTTAAGTGCTGGTTCCATAGGAGTAAATCGGTCGGATGAGCACTAATCCGACCGATTTTTTTCTATACTTTTGATATATTATAAATCGTCAGATTAGGACTATTCCAACCGATTTTATGCCTGTGGAACCAGCGCTTTAAAGTAGCCTGTCTGGTCAGAAATCTTGTCCGATTACCATTGGAAGGTTTTCTATGTACATGGAGTATATGATTATTTCACACTTCCCTTTATCACTTTTACTTTCTTAACTTTACTGTTTGTGAGAACAATGAGAACATATTAATCAATACACCCTTTGCTATTGAATTGCAGTGACATTAATCGGACTGACATCCTCAGATGCAGGGCAACTCTCAGCGTCCATTAACTGAAGGAGTTCCTATATCTTCGTTATCAGCAGGCTACGTGAGAAGGTGCTGGACGGCACTCTATCTATACAAGCTACTGGAACCACCAAGGTGTTGGTCTAACCTGGGCACCTGGTCTGCAATGTGACTTCATATGAAGGCCAGGTATAGGCATCAACCTCTTGCTAATAGATGACGTGTGGAGCAGTCACCTTGGTCAAGAACCATTATGTACGCCTGATATTTGGAAGAGCTTTTTTGTGACAGTATAAATAAACATATCTAAGGACATTTTGATGAGGGTACAATAGATGATTATATTCCATACAGTTATTCCTCCCCAAAGATAGAACAGATAGACCTCTATCTCATGTGGAAATTCTGCGGCAGAAGAGAAAATCCAGCAGTAGATTGACAGACAATATTCTTTGGGCTGTTTACAGCCACAGGCAACTGCAGTAAGTAATTGCTTTGAATCAGCTCCCTGTTTGCCTCTGCCACCAAGACTCTGGTTGGGATGCAATAGCTACTGGGGGCCTTCTGTCGCTCTATTCCGAAGTCAGCCTCTGACCCAGAATAGGAACCATGTTTTGCAAAGTTCTACTGCACCAGTCTCATCTATACCTTTACAAAGCACAAGTTGGAAGACCAGTCTAACCATTAGGTCTGTCAGCAGGATTGTGTCAGTAGTACGGATTGCTGGAAATAATAACAAGCAGTAAAAGGTAAATGCAGCTCTCCGGCTCACCGATACATACCTTACACCACCAAGTGGATAGAACATGGACTTGAATGTGGATGTGCACTTTGCAGACTTATTATGCTTCATGGCAATCGGGGTCAAATGAAAAGAATTTTCCTAAGAATCAATTTGAGCAAATCCCACCACCTTGACATGAACCAAAGTAATCCTTGAAGATTTGACCCATGATTATATATATGGGATGCTATGAGATGGCATATTCAGAGGATGAGGTAATACCTTATGACCTACACACAATGGTGGATGTCAATGTCAGTAGTTCAAGTAACTTGACGCGAGCGGCAAACAGGGCAATGCAGGATGATGATGTACTATTGCCATTCCCCCGGAATATTGTGGTACTCGGAGTGGCACTGGGTGCCTTCATCATAATTCTTGGGACTGTTGGTAACCTGCTGGTCATCCTCTCTGTATTCACCTACAAGTCCTTGAGCCGCTTCTCCAATGTGTTCGTTGTATCACTGGCAGCTTGGGACTTGGTACAGAATCTGGGTGTGCGGCCTCTCTATGTTCACACTTATGTGGTCGGTGAATGGGTCTTCGGAGAAGCCGCATGCCGCTATGCCCTTGTGTTGAGTAATCTCAGCATCCTTGAAAGTATCATTCATGTCACGGTGATAGCACTTTATCGTTATGCTATAATCGTACATCCACTACGAGCACGCTGTCTTCTGCGAAGACGCAGTATGTTGAGTATTCTTCTAGCTATGTACTTGCTGCCTCTAGTAGTAGTACTCATTCCAACTCTCTCTAGTAAACGGGAGATTGTCTTCAACAAGCGCATCATGTTCTGTTCATTTGTGAGACACAATGACTTTCGCCTGAGTGGGGTGCTGAAGAAGGTGCTATTCCTGGGGCTGAATGCTGGTCTGCTCTTGTTCTTCTATGTGCGTATTGTACAGACTGTGCGGAGCAGCAGACGGAGTGTCCATAATCAAGGTAGGGAATCCTTATATATTAACACTTTCAGCTCTATAACATTATCTTTGCTTACAATTACTGGATCAAGGATTATGCGGTTAGGCATTCTTGTTGCAAAATGTAAAGGTCAGGTCTAGAATTAAACAAGGCATCTTCATCTGTCATATTTTCAAGTTCTGTTCAATCTGCAATCAAAATTTGAAAAGAGGAACATAAATTATAATCATATGCTTCTTAGAATGAATATTCTATGATGTCTAAACACCTACACTCTCAGCCCGAATTGTAAATAGGCAGGCGATACCGCCGTAGCACCTACACTAGAACCCCAATCAAGTCAATGGGTGTGTACTAACATCAAGTCCCACTGTAGTGCCCAATAATAATTTTCCCACTGTAAAACCGGGTCGCTGGGCTGAGAGTGTAGCATTGGTAAAACCATATTGCCCAGGACCTAAATTCATTTCCTTTTTCTCCTTCAATAAGGTGGATACTCGACTTCACGTATCCGCAAGGAGATGATGTTGCTGAAGACGGTCATTACCATGTTCATCTCCTTCATATTAACCTTCCTACCATTGTCTATTGTCTATGGCATAGACACAGCCCGGACTTTCCCCTATGTCGTCTACTTCATTGGAGTGGTGTTACTATGGAGCTCCAGCAGTATCAATTGGATAATATACGGTTGTGTTCACAAACAGTACTCTGCAGCCTACACCTATGTCTTATGTCAAAAAACAGGCTGCAAGCCTCTTATCAAAACACAGAGCCCTCATCCACTACAAGACTCCCAATCAAGAGGGTCCTCTTTTGTCCATGGCCAGCCTAATTCTAGCTTAGACCACCGCTTGGATACGTATGGATATAGAACAATGTGTGTGCACAATCTCAGACAACACTTGCAAGGTGGGCCAGCACAAGTGGCGCTCTCTGTAACCAACTCACCACTTTTGGGTGCTGCCACCTTGCGGCGCCACCCTCCACTAACTAGACAGGGAACTAGACAGCGACTGGTGATGCCTCGTGTGGTAGAGGCGGGTAACACAGACATTCAACAAGGGACAGAGACAGCACAAACTCAGCCATGACATCTGGTAATGCACAACGGTACACACTCTAGTCTAGACCTGTAACTGGATCACATGTATATTATAGGGCCAGTAGGTACTGTGAAAAGATGGAGGAACCACAATTTCAACGATTATATCCTGGCATAGTCACTAAAATTATGAAAAGGATATTCTATAATCCTCTATAGCCACAAGGTGAGCGATAATACTTCACGGAGTGTAATCCAAAACAGTGTCTCATGACCTCACGCACAAATCCAGTGATAAAGTCTGTTGTTCAGAAATCTCTCTGATTTGGGCGTATTGGAACTATAGGGATCCTGCCTGTATCCAATTGCTTTATGCAGGCCTACTTTCAATCCCAAAGAATATTGCAAAGTCGTTGCCATGCTATATCCTTGTATAATCTTCAATTCATTAATGTTAAATTTCTTTTGAAGGGAGCAAACATGCCTACATGTCAATGATGACCAGCTAAGTTTTATCTATTTTAAGAGAATCTGCAAAATTGCAGGAACATTTCGTTCAATTAAGATGAAAATAATCTAAAGTTTATGTTATGGCCATACAAGCGAGGGTTTCCCTGCAGTTGTATCTCCCTCTAGCAGTTAAACGTGTTGTGAGAGCTGCCTAAGTCGTAAATAAAAAGCAATTTTAATCGTGGAATAATAAATGTTAGTTTTCTGGTGGAATTGGTGCTTGGAATGTTTAAAGAGCGAGGTGTGGATTTGCTCAGGAGTATTCAAAACCATGCATCACGACCTACTTTAAGAAGTGTTGTCTCGCAATTTATAAAGAGGATTATTCTCAGTTGGAATATGTTTGAGATGATAAAAGCTATGGTGTTGTAAAATATTGTCATTAAAGGTTTTTGGTTCTATTGATGGTATTATGAGATAGCAAAATGTAGTAGTGTCTAAGAATATATTTATTCTGAGGTGGAATTGTGGACCACAATAAAGATTATGCTATGGTGTCGTAAATGTTATTTTGACGTTCTAACAAGGGTATCATGGTTTATCAAGAGTAGTCCCATGTCCGTCCCGAAAAGGCTTTCAACTATGTCATTCTAAGGTACAGTAACCAATAACATGAATTGTGAAATAATGTCCGAACACGTTATGATGACGATAATATTAATTCTATAGTCGGGGGTAATGCATTGTGCCTTTTCGATGGTTAGAGATATGTAAGGAATTACGAAAATTCAAATTGAGACCTTTTATCTGTTATGCCTTAACCTCACAAGGTTATATTTGAGGTTTGCAGTTGTACTGACGACATGGTCCTTCCATATACCCCAAATCATAAAGTCTTGATGGCAATTGACTTCAGGTTTAATTGAGCCCACATGTTGTCATTCATTTTTCAGTGTATGTCGTTTGGGTGACTGTGTATGTTTACATATGGAATCGATCGTGAATAAAAACATGTACATTCTTGTGATATCAGAGTAAAACCATACTCTCATTTAGCATTGAAATAGTGTTTTCGTGATCAGCGGAGGCCACCGGAAGGTGAAAATCATCCTCATGTAATCAGTAATACTCTGTAGTCTGGCTTGGGGAGGAATTGCTCTTCTATGCTACACTACTGACACCTAGTGTTAAAGAATAAATCTACAATCTCTCTCTCATTTTGTGTCAGTAGATGGTGCCACTCAATGCAAGTGTAACCATGTGCTCTCGTTTGCTGCCCCCTACATGTGGAAAATGGAAATAATTATAAGACCTTTTTGTAGAAAGAGTATTCACTCGAGGCGTTCG
Source organism: Acholoe squamosa (assembly GCA_949317995.1). Taxonomy (NCBI): domain Eukaryota; kingdom Metazoa; phylum Annelida; class Polychaeta; order Phyllodocida; family Polynoidae; genus Acholoe; species Acholoe squamosa. Next base: position 30,177,799 of record OX439049.1, on the reverse strand, counting down.
GGCAGCGGTTTTCTAAGGATATCTATTGCATTATGGGTAGGGGTGACCTCGAACGCTAACTACAAACCCTTAGCTTGTTCCCTCCACCCCTTTCCACCCCAGCCAGGTGTGGCTAGGTACCAATCCTTAACTATGCTTGGGAGTGTAGTAAGTTGACTCAGGGATCAACATTGACCCACATGGCGAGGACCAATAGGGGGTGGCCTTACAAACCAGCATTGATCCCTCGGCCATACCACGAACACCTCGACTGATTAACAGCACATACATTGGACCCAGTTCTTTCGGGGGAGAACCTTTGGTATTGTGCATACTGTGTTGCAAAGATGGTATCTTATGTTCCTTGTTAACCCAACCTGAACTTCAGGCAGCTTCAATAAGGAACAACAATAGCTGGTTAGGGCTTACCCTTGTGTATAAACATAGGCTTTTATGTGCAGTTTGTGGTATATATCATTATGCACCTCTAGGAGCTGGTTATATAGCACTGGACTCGTATTTCTCCAGGTTTCCCTGTGCCTCCAGCAGGATCCGTACCCACGATCTCAGTACGTTCAGCCCAACAGCTTGCTCAATCAACTATCGGGACCCATGCAATTATGATAGCCGTACGACCGCTGAAGTACTGCATCCGCCTATGAGGAGAAAATGGGTGATAGAAAGGTAAAATCCACCAGGTATTCGAACCCCTGTTAGTAAAAGGCAAACGGGAAATGCCCTGCACTCTAGCACTGCACTAAGGTCACACATGCTGATCTGAAGATAGTAGATTTATAAGTAGTTGCTTGGATATGCTTATGGATAGAGCTATAAGTGATAACTAAACAATAATTAATAAACAATGCATATTAGCCAAACTTTGATTAGTTTGGAAAGTGGAAACATCAAATTCATAACAGAATCCCACAGAGTAGGCCTATTGCCTTACAAAGCTATAGAATGTAGGCATATAATATGGTCCTATAGACCATCAGCCAAAGTTTAGTTTCCCCTTAACCTATAGCTCAGTCATGCCAGACAAAAGGCAATGGACCCATGATTGGCATGTGTTTGGTATTAAATCAAAAAAAAAAATTAACAAAAGGAGGCATGACTCTTTAATCAGATTTGAGAACTGTTTGGTTTCTATGAGAGGACACAGGGAAAATGTTTGGTAATCATAACCTCCTAGGAGGGTTATAGCCGATATCCTCCATTGGCCATTATGAGGGACATAGGCCTGTAATAAGCTTAATGTACAAATTCAGTCTATGTTAGCAGGGTGTATGTCAGGTATACTCCAGTTGTCTTAAGTCGATAGCATGTATTGGAACCCGGGCTTAGCCCTTGGATCCAATACATGATATTGCCTTTTGGCCCGTGGAGTATATCTCATACTTAATGTGGATGGCAGTCTTCTAAAACTGGTTTACTGCGCAGATTTCTGAGCAGTTTTTTACAGATAAGGTATGTAAAACAGTATCGTTATAGTAGCAAAGCACCAGCAGATTCCATGGCTACTATGTAAGATGCCCGACTCTTAATCAGAGGGTTGTTGGGTCTATTCACTACTTGGTATACTCTGCTGATTTTTATCATATGTTGTCAACCATAAAGTAGATTTAGAAAGGTATAGCAAAAACGTTTTTCTTTCTGAATGAGAAAAACGTTTCTTAGGAGTTATCAAAACGTTTTCAGAACTTTACATATGGTCATATTTGAAAAGGTTTTCAATAGTTGCCACGGGCAAGAATTGAACCCAAGATCTCTTCATATGAATGCAAACATGTTACCACTATGCCATGAAGGCTGTATAGATAAGGGGCTTTAAAAGTTTTAACTTATCTTCCCCCTCACTGTGTGTTAAAAGCTGATATTCTCCATTTTTAATGCCCCAGAACATTAGAAATTAGCCTCTGATGTGGATATGGCGAAAATCTGACTACTTTAAGCCTATCCAAGCCATCCACCTTAACTCATAAAAACTGCCATTAGAAGGAAAAAATGTTACACACTTAGGTTTGTTACACATAGTTTAATAAAGACATCGACTCACACAGCATGGAGCTAGCCACTCCAGTGTCAAAACAACAACCCAGTTTATAGCAAAGTGGCTGCGCAGTAATACATTAGTATAAAGCCAAGTGACATCACATCCAATGGAGTGACGTCAAATCCCCACCATGCTATCTTGGGGCGATCGACACATTATCGTACAAAAAAATCAATATTTTGAAAACGAATTCAAGTAAGTTGTTAGCCCTAGACATATACTGTCTTGGCCTCTTTTCCACCCATTTGTGTAATATATGTTTAGTGTGTTTGCTTGTAAATATTCCATACACCACACAATCAATGAAAAGGACCAGTTTGTTAGACACATTCACAATAGTATACAAAGGGCAAGAGTCAAAAGTTGACAGCAACCAGCGGATTGGCCGAAAGACCGGCCAATCACAGCAAACGATAGATGTGAAGGCAAACGACAAACGATGGAGGTACACTGTCATGCACTGGTTTCGGTACAGTAGGCTGAGTAATACTTCGGGAACCATCATCAATATACATATATGATACATATACCCAACACTGAAAATTCATATTAACATCTCAAGATGACAACAATTTGTGGTGAGGACTGACAGTTGTCTTACTTCCTACATCTGACATGGATATGTGAGTAAAAGAAGCCAACACGGTCTAGGGAAAGCAGTATAAGTAACATGTGTTGTGAACTAAGTGGCATAGTAGCCTACCCTGCTTACTTATCATTAATTAATAACCTAAAAAATAACAACCAGTCATTAATGCTCACAAAAAGCACATTCGCTGCACTAATTCTCACTATCAGACACCCTTTGTATTCATATGGATATTAAAGATATATATTTAAATTTAAAGGAAAGTATAACAGCAGATGTATTCATACTAATGATAACTGAATTAGGTCTTTACATTGACCTTGTGATAATGATATTCTTATAACAGTTCTTAACCCTGCAACTATGTAATTCCCACACTCCTTCTTTCAACATAAACAACCCAATGAGTATTCACCTTAATTAAAGCCCTACTCAAAAGTAATAAACAATGCTCATAACAGAATGGAGGGTTTTACATTCACCAAATATCAATCATTGATTTCTGGACTCCATTTTTCATATCAATTCAGAAATGAGAGATATTGGGCAAAGCAACAATTCTGGAATGATCAAACAAATGGGGAATTGCAAATGCAGATAACACATTATGCATTTGACTTTCATCTGGGATCACCCCATCTTTAAATATGCAATGGTGACATCATTATCTTATCCAATTTAGGTATTTTGGCATGTGAACTATGGGATTATCAACCTGCATTATGATGGGAAACTCCTATTTGGTGAGGGAATGAACATTTAAATGCTCTATCTCCTATTGAGTTCTCCTTATGCCTCTAGTGAGTTTATGTTATTTTAGATACCATAGCTCAGTTGGCAATGGACGTTGAATAATTTACAATGACAGCCAACGTTGATCAACAGTTTCATTCAGTGCTGAGTGAACAAGGTTTTGTGACCACTGGGAGGGTAATTATTACCATCAATTATTGATACAAATGAAAATATCATAAGTTATCATGGTTAGCCATCCCATAACATACAGCAAAATACAGGAACACCACATCTATTGATCCGAACGTTATCAGCCTATAGTTATCATCAGAATCATATACCTGGGCTGATACCTGAACCTGCCACGCCCTGTTACTCAATCAGTATTTATATAATCAAATGTCTTCGACTCCAGCTTTGCTTTGTTTGCATAGGCAACGTTAAGTCTGGATCTGTTCCCACAGTGTAATACTTCTCCCTCTGCTTGGTCCATCATCTGTTCACAGGAACACATAAAATTGCTGGTTAAAATGATAGCTTTTAAGCATATGTACCTAACAACTAACACCTACACCTAACACATTTATGTCAGATGCACATTCCATCAGAGCAAATTGAAAAATCAGGAACATTTAAGGTCATTTCATTTTTTTTTAAAGTAGTGGTGTGCAATATGTTAGAGAAAATCCAGTATTTCTCACATCAAAGCTTCCAAGGAATGACTCATTAAATGTAATCTAGAGAAGTAAGATTGCTTTGATTTCATTGTATTTACATCAGAAGAAGCAAAGCAATTCAGTCGCCCCCCGATTATGTTTTAGACCTCGACAGGAGACTGAGGCTCCGGTGCAACCAATGGAGAATGTTCAATGCTCTAATTTTCATCTTTTTGCATATGATATTTTCACATCATATTGTTAGGAGAGCTCATATCTCTGTGGTTACACGAGATTGATTTTGCTGATACTCAGAAAGGCAATATGACCCAGTAAATGAACAAAATAGTTGCATATCGTCAAGCTCTTCGGTCGAAAACATTAAACTGTTATTTTGTGCATATTTATTGATTTACCCAAAATGTGCCCTATTGTTTTGGTGTACTAACTAAAATTAATTTGGTGTCTGAGTCCCATTGTTCGCCAACTCGACCATTTTGGTCTCTCTGCCATATTTTTTCTAACTATTACTATTAATTTAGGCAGTGTGACCTAGCATACACCTATCGACTCTTGAATGTCTTGCTTACCAACTATTTTGGTATCTATGTTCTATTGTATGATAAATAAACTAAAGCAGTGGTCAGTGATGATGGCTTTTAGAGACTATCATCTCACCACAGTTTAAATATCCCGATGCAGTCACTCAGTGATGATGTCATATTGATGTCATGACTGACGTCATAATTGGCAACTAATGACGTCACATACATAGAAACAACACAGAGGGGTCTGACATACTTACAGAGTTATTTGACACTCAGTTGGGCTCATTAGGTTTGTCAAAGAATAACATCATCATCATTCATATCTATGAGCAACACTTGTCTCCATCTTCGTGTCCATGAGTGTGTACAACAGTAGCACCCCAGGCACCCCAGGTCTATCAAAAACAAGATATAAACGTGTGTACATATAAATACCCTACGCATACCATCTCAGCTTAATAAATCATGTTGACATGTTTGAACTTGCACACATAGAAAATATGATATATGAATAACTAATAATGGAGTGCCTCTATACTGTCTTCTGTAGCCATTAATGGCGGAAACCCCGTGTTGTCGTTGATGGTTCGATGTAAATTTGATGTACTTTGATGATCTATTCATTATTGGTTTTATACAAGCACACCTAACTATAGGCTGGCAAAATTCACCTACAGGACCTTTCAAAGTGCGTTTCAAAATTTAAAACTATACATAGTATCATTTAGCCATGCCTGAAACGGTACAGAAAATATTGAAGATCAATTGCTTACATCTGGGTTTTGGTATCGGATGTTGAGTAGAAACCAAAAAGGTTTGTGATCCATCTATTGTTTAGTACATTCTTGTTTTGCATAACCTTTCAGGCATTACAGGGAACAAGTGCAATACCGCAACAGTCATCGGTAGGTATGATATTAGCAGGGCATTTCAAAACGATATCTATAGCTATGATTTTGAAATGCCCTCCTGTTCATGCGTCAGTATAACTAAATTGATGAATTCACAGCTCTAGGACTCTTGCAATATTATTACATAACAGTACCATTGTATCCACAAGCAGACAATGCTGTAAATTAATGTCTGCCAAAATAAAATAAAAACTGTTAATCTCTTACTTCTGCCATCTTCTTAATATTCATTTTAATATCTAAAATATCCTACAAGCACCAATACAGTCATGTAATACTATTATTTGGTAATCGTCAATGTAGAAACCAATACATTTTCCCCTAAAATTCAGTGAAGCATTTGTAGGCAAGACAGGGGGGTTTGCTTGGTTTTTTAGCCCATGCTTATCAGGGAGATGTTAAATGGTAAAGGTTGATTTGAGTTGATACAGACATACAATATGTGCAGACTAGATAAGCAGTCTCATACTGTCTCTGGCAGAATAGAAAAGCAGAACTCATCATACATCACCACTCGATGTCAACCCCAGTATTAATGCTAGTGGCGGATACTGGGCAAGACAGTAAAAAATTCACACTACTTGCTGTGCCCAAATGCAGCAGTTCATTGTTCAGAGACATGAGATGGGGTTGGAATTAGGGTGTGTTTTGGCATTATTATGCACATAAATGGCGTGTCTACTGCTAAGGGACTATTTCTTTTTTAATTTTGCAGTTCTTCCACTAGACCTGATTTGCGTATAATTCAATAGACCTCAGTAGTATGCCATTTTCCTTGTCAGCCTCCGATCTGGACTCAAAATAGGAAAATATGAAGACAATTTTTGTCGTCTGGTTTGGTGGAAGAGCCGCCCTACAATAGGAAAAGGTTGTGTTTAGACTATGTGATTGACAAATGTGGGTGTATTCATAATTTTGCTGGTCTCCACCTTGGCTGGGCTGAACACTGTGGTGCTTACCTAAAGATAACATTACATAACACAATCACTGACAAGGCATTTTCTTCTTTGATCAAATTTGCTTATACCTTATGCAATTGACTAGCTTTTAACCAAATATTTTGTCAAAGAGAAACTGACAATTCAGGTCACAGTGTACAACCGAACCTTTCTTCTTTCTCTCCTCTATATTCATGTTCCAGAAAAAATGATTTATGAATAAAACAGCCAGTTGGTTCAATTTTGGAGAGTACCTTATAACTTCTGTCTAATTAATTTTCTTTATGTTGAAAGGAGAATTATTCGAGATTGCTCTCTATTTTCTCTTTGTTGGCTTCTATCCACTGTTCAAAGGAGGTCAGGTCTGGGTTCAACTTCTTGGTGAGGTCTACATCTCTGTCGGGTGGTGCGGTCTGGTAGAATTCAAACATGGCTGCCATTTCACCGGCACCATCAAAGTCCATCTTTGCCATGTCCTCTGCAGTTTTCTGTGTAAAGTGTGATATGAAGATGATTATATTAGGATTCTGTCTTCATCTTATAATTGTTATCATTAAAAGTCTGTGTCCATTTCCTCGATCAAAGACTTATATTTTGACATTCCATGACCCATCTTAGGCAAATTCTAGTGCCATTATACGATAAAAGGCGATGTGTCTGCCCAATAAAGATATGAGTTCCATTAGATACTGGGCTGCTGTCTCAACGTATATTAAACTAGTATATCAAATGCAATAAGAACACTGTAAAAAAATAACTGTTGAATCTAACAGGGATCCTAGTAAAACTGAATAGTAGACCACTATAAATTGCAGGGAACCAATGTAATTCTTACAAGAAGCTCAAGGTGGCGATACAGTGGTGCACAAATGTAAAAGGAACCGCTGTGAAAATAATGTAGAATCTCTGGCAACTTTGGGACAAGGAGTCGTTTATTATTTCATTTTTTTTTTACAATGAAGTACATGGTAGCACTATTAAGAAAGTAATCAATAAAGATAACTTACAGATGATGCGGTGAACTTCTTGCCCTCGAAGTTCTTGTTGAGGATGGCAGCATACTCTTCAACCTTAAGGTTCTCACTTCCTAGACCAACGACCTTGTCCTTGTAGTCCTCGCCACTGTTAAATATGGCCAGGATACATTTACCACAGTCCTGTACGCTGATCATTGCCAGTTGTGTGTCACCCATCGGTAGTCCTGGGGAAATCAATGTCACATACCCATTATTAGTCAGTGGCAATAGATGGGGCATTATACTAGCAAGAAACGTAGGGTAGAAATGCCAGGGGCATAGACTATACAGCATAGGACAGCGTAGTCCCATATTGTATAATATACCTATGGTATACTATACCATAGGTTATGTAGGTCTGTGATCACACCAATCAATTGGCTCAGAAATAATTTAACCAATGGCAAAAAGGTTCGGTGCCACATCAAATCAAGAAGCATCTGATGCTGGTCGGTATTCAGAGGTGCTTAACCCTTCCCATCCTTGTGTTTCCCAATACAGTACTATAGTCAGATAGTACGGCATACATGTAGTATAGAGTTTAAGGTTTTGATAAATGTACCTTTATTCCCAGAGGATTATTGATATGGGAGCAGTGGGTTAACTAATGTTTATTTATTCACAATTTAGAATATGTGTATCAACACAGTAAAAGGTACGCTCGCGCACTCCCTCCCGTGCGTACCTTTTACTGTGTTGATCCACAATTATCCCAATCAATAAACCGACAAAATTTTCAAGCGCAGTCAGAGATACCATAACATCAGGAAATACATAGGCAGGTTATTTCAATGTGGTGTCAACGTCAGTTTTGGATTGTAAGAGAGATGTGGTTGCCATATTCATGGTAAAATAAGCTAGTTTACCTAATACAAAGTTGCCCTCTTCGTCCTTAGTGGGTTTGACTTGGTTGACAAGATTCTCCATGTAGAAGGCAAGCCTCACTACGGTGTGGGGCAAATCTGTGAATAATAAATAAAGGTTATTCTTCACGTAAATAAATGAGGACATCTGCTACACAATGTACAGCTAAGTTTAAAAGCAGCAATTTGCTAAATCTTAACACAATCTCTGAAAAGAGTTCAAAATCTAATACCGGCTAACTACATGTAAATTCTGGAGGCTGTTGCTCCTATAGTAAAAGGAAGAGCTGGCTAAAAATGCCCTCATTTCCAGTCCTTTCTTTTCATGTAGCTATAACTTGTCCCTTTTGTTGCTCACAAGTGGTCATTCAAGTACGGTGCTCAAAAAGGGGGATTTGAGTAGGTACCTAGGTGGGAGAAGTCAGTCAGTACTATAAACTATAAATAAACTATAGAGTGTGTGACATGAGTAGGTACCTGGTAGTGCAGCTCTATCTATTTTAAACAAGGCAGGTGACTTTTCAGACTAATGTGGTGAGTGCAAGTACTTAGGTGAAGCAGTGCACGACTTGTTTAGACAAGAGGGCACATACTCACAGCTCTTTTTACAATAGGAGCAACAGCCTACTGATCATTCTCTTTTGCTTCAATTAGAGCATTGCTGAATTATGCTACAAGTGCTCGCCAATGCTCATTTCTTGCAGAGAAGGATAGCTTACCTTGCTCCTTGAGGTAGGACTCCACCTGTGCTTTTGCATCAAAATGGTGGCAGGCCTTGCCTATAGCCTCCTTGACGTTCTCCAGGCCACTGTACACAAAGTGTTGCACGCCGGCAGCCTTGGCAGCATCCACGAGGTTCTTACCCTGAAGTTTAGCATTGTGTAATACTGAAGACAATGTTTAATTATACCTACAATTTAAATCCCTTGGGGTACTGGACTCGTCTGATGCTTCAATGAAGAAGGCATCAGGCCATCTCTACAATGGTTGGTAGGCTTAATCCCCTGGAGGGTCGTCAGGGTATATCAATGGTATTACTGTACTGATGCATCATGATGAAAAAGGGCCATTGGGCAGCATGGAACATATGATTGGAACTCTCAAATTAGGGCTAAAGAAGAGATAATGTTTAAGGGGGCACAGAGCTATCAATTCTTAAAATAACTATTGAAATAGGCCTAGACTATAGCACCGCCCTGAAAATGTCGTTGATATCGACATAGGAATGTCTCAGTCAATTACCTCATCGAGATTTTTCATCTATTGCACTAACATAGTGAAAGCATCAGAACAAATGGTATAATTACCTGTTGCGTCTCCTTCTCGGCATCATTGTCCTCAAAGAAGTTGGTAACTGCATACACGCCATAGGCTCCTTCTAGTGCTGCCTTGAGAGACTCAGGATCGTTCAGATCAGCTTTCACTACCTCCAGCCCTGCGGAAGGATAAAATGTGGACGGTTAGTTTTAGGATGCATATCAAATCATTGGTTATGTATTTAAGTTGTATTCTGCAAAATATAAGCCAAGCTGCCATCTCAGATCTACTCGAGAGAAATGCCTAGTACATTGAGGATAGCAAACAGTGTAGTCAAGCAATTGCATGGCGGTCCAAGTTCTACGTTGTAAGATGGCAAGGCAAATGCACGGTTTCCTACATTTGATTGGCATTGCACAGTCATTCCGTTTATAGTTTCTGGCTCTTTTGGTCAGTTCTGGGATATGGATAGGATGGTATGAATACGAAGCAACAAATCGATTGCATCTGTAGAAATGGGAAACTCCGTTTGGCGAGAGCAGATAATGCTCATAAACCCATATGAGAACTGCAAACCTAGCCCTCCCAAGTATGTCAAGGGTCGAGTGCACTGTCAATATAGACCTCTAGAGGGCTATATGGACACAATGTCATGTGCAATGCCTACAACCAAGCCATGGAGCCAGAGCGCAAACAAAAATCAATCGGCATGGTATCTAATAACTGTAATGGCCCATATAAGCGCCGGGGTCTCAAATGAGCGCTGGCCCTGAATAAGCGCCAGGGATACATTGGTATTGAAATCAATGAGCGCCCGGGCGCTTATATGGGCGACTACAGTAACTGGCTCAGCTCTATTCAAAGAACTAATTTCATTGCTGCAACACCACTGGACTCTACCAGCCGCCATTTGCCTTTGGAGGCAATCCTGGTGCCATTATTATCCAATCAACGGTCTCCATGCTCATCAGGACAGTCCCGCAGCAATCAACTTCCTGTCTGACAAATAGCGGCACCTACAGCACGGTCAATGAATGGTTGGGTAGACTGTGGGCAATATGTGTGTTTTGCGTGGTACTTTGTTTTGTCACAGGAATCTTCATTTTCCCCCAATAATAAAAAAATTATATTCATTACATATGTTGTTTCCTTTAAGGTTTTCTGTAGTCATCCATGTATTATCTTTTTGTGTATCTCTTTGATTCTGTTGCACTTTGAAACCTTGTACACTGGCCCTAGTCTCCCACACCACACTATTGTGACCAAAATCTCCAAACACCGTTTTAGGGAGCAATTTGCATCATTCCATGTATGGAACAGGCCTTATTCTAAGGTAGCATGGGAAGGGACGTGGAGGCACTGATCTCATTCGCAATTGCCCATTCTTCCACTGTAATGTCATAATAATTAGTCTCAAGTCCCTAATCAATGGGTCTAGACCCCTAAATTCGACAGGGTGACATGGCCATTTCTTAAAATCGACATGTGACATGGAGCTTAGTGACAGAGACATGGGGAAATAGAAATTTAGTGACATGTGACATGGCCTTTTCTTAAAATCTTCTTCTTCTTCTTCTTCTTCTTCTTCTTCTTCTTCTTCTTCTTCTTCTTCTTCTTCTTCTTCTTCTTCTTCTTCTTCTTCTTCTTCTTCTTCTTCTTCTTCTTCTTCTTCTTCTTCTTCTTCTTCTTTTTTTTTTTGAGGGGGGGGTAGACATATTCAGGCCGCCCTCCTCTCTGGATGTAGGCCCTGTCCCCTTTTCCTTTGCCCCCTGGCTATGTCGTAGATATCAGTTATTGGGACACTACATGGCCAGCTACACTAGGTGTATTGGGGAAGGAGCAACGTGGCCAGCTACATCAGGTGTATCGGAACACTACATTGCCAGCTACATTAGGTGTATTGGGACACAACATTGCTACATTAGGTCATTGAGGAGGGCAACATGGCCAGCTACATTAATAGGTGTAGGGGGGCAACATGACCAGCGACATAAAGTCAACATGCCCAGCTAGATTACTTTATTGGTGGACATCCTGCTTAACTCCATGACAATTGGGACTACCGTAATGGCCTGTTTAAGTGCCGGGGTCTCAAATAAGCGCCGGTCTCGAATAAGTTTGGGGGGTATAGGGGTATTGAAATTGCTCTTAAGCACTAAAGGCAGTATTCAAATAAGCGCCTCGTATAAGCGCCTCGTATAAGCGCCAGGGGTACAGTGGCTACCAATACTGGATATACATCTGTATTAGGGGACAACATGGCGGCTTACATCATAAACCCCTTATTGCCTTATTGAGACCTCTCCACTGGTTGACCCAAGATGACCTCACCAGGCCAGCCTCTGTTGGACACTAATCGGGGTCGTTTTGGGACACACAAAGGGTGATGGAGTGACAAGGGATGCAAAGGGTAGTGTCACTGAGGTGAGGGGGCAGCGGGGAGAGGGTATAGACTCAACAGGGGTGGGTGGGGTCACACAGTGATAAGCACTACACGGGTCTTTCTTCCCACTGCCGGCGCCTCAGATACTGATGGCACTTTGATTGTTTGTGGACTACTCTGGTGTACCACTACAATATTTTACTGTGGACATGATGACTGTTTTATCTATATCTGTTTTTTTTTTCTTTACTATTCCATAGCTCTATGATTTATTGCCTCTAACTTAGTTATGGTACTGCCTATTCTACATTGACTTGTTGTGGGGTGAAAATACCTTAGTGGCCCGTTTAAGCGCCGGGGTCTCGAATAAGCGCCGGTCTCGAATAAGCGCCGGGGATACAGGGATATTGAAGTACTGAAAACAGTATCCGAATAAGATTCCTATCCGCCCTCCCACCTCCAACCTCTACAAAAGGCCAACTCCATGTCCTTGTTCGAATTGTACTGCCGATCATTAAGCATGTCAATAAACCATACACAGCATGTGACCCATTAGAGGATCTTTTCATTATTTGACACACTATTGATTCGTGTAGAGCAGGGGGTTCAAATTAAATAATACATGAATAATCACAAAGGAGTTTGGTTGTGAGGTCCATTATCCTGACAGATCCACACTCAGCACAGGTGTATACGTATATATCGACATGGGCTTACGTCAGCAATAATGTGGGTAACATAATTAATTAGTAAAGGCATGTGGCTAAAACCCTCAATATTGCAGGGTTTATCAACAGGAAATCAATACGGGACCTGGCATGTGATATGTCATGGCTAAATACGTCCAGGGCATCATTGTAATCACCCAATAACTGTTGTGCATAATTCAAATTGAGCTCATGTCTGTATAGAATTATGATACGCCCATGGTTAAAGTCACAAGTTACATGAGCAATAAAACGACATAACCCAAACCCAAAAACCCTAAGAAAGGTGTGAGTAGTAGATACAAAGTAACATAATTATGCCCCTGGTTTAGGTATAGGGTGAGGTGAGTAGTATATGGAATGGGAGTCTGTGTCAGGCACATCAGTGGGGTGTTTCAGAAGCCGGACATGATAATGAACATTAAATATCTGTTTCTAAAACTGTTAGATTCTAAACTTACAACTGCAACCATTATCATCTCTCACCGGTCATATAGTTATAGACACAGCAAGGTAATGGTAATGCTTTAGAAACACATGCAGGTATAAGCCTACAATCACTAACAAAACTGCTATCATATCTCCTTATGACCGGTTGTAAACATTTCTGCTTCTGAAACACCCCACTGGAGGGACATAACTTCACCTTTTTATCAGATGAAATCGAGATCGGTTTAGTCATAATGGACACTCCAATTAACGACTATGGGTTATGTGAAATGGTAGCGTTGGGAGATATCCCCTCCCAAGAGACTTTGGCCAATTATATGTTTGCTAATCATCTCTGTAAGGCTGCTAGTATCTTAGTTTCTATACAATGCCCATACTAGGCTGCCACATCTATATATAGGTAGAGGCATAGGTCATAGACTGACACACCCGGGGGGGGACAAGGCAAGGGAAACATCCCCTTATCCGCACTCAATGTCTCTCTTCAATTCCATGAAAGGCCAAGGGTCGCGAGGACAGAAACAAATAGAGTAATTTCCTGTAGTAAACTCAGGTAGTGGTGTTTGTGAATGTGGTACAGTCTGTCTCATTACTTAAATTCATGAATGTTGAAGACTGTGTTGTTTCAATTTCTAGATTCCTTGAATTCTTACTGATGTTAATGTGTTCTCTGAATAGATTGGCAGATAAAAGGCGAGGTGGTAATGTATCTGGTATCCAACGGGTTGAATCTGGGTCCTATCCTTTGAAAAACGGTAAATTCTTCTCTTTGAAAAATGCTATCATGATGGTTGCGGACGACAAGGCTGGTGATATCTATACCGCGATACGTCGATTGCTAGTACACAATTTCAGTAGCCGTGGTTAATCTTTATTCTTCAAGAAAGTATAAGCTGAGATATTCTATAGATCTACACATCTTTAAATCTGTGTCTCTCTTACGGATGGCTGTGGTAAACTTTATTCTACGCCTGGCTATGCTTCATCACCGTCCAGGCCCACATTCATATGTCAATTACACGATCATTTACCCTATTCAGATACCGATCCTAGAATTGTAACCTTTTTTCCCTCATTCCAATGAAAAACGAAATGATCAATAGCATCCTTCCCGTGATGCCGTGCGCTGAGCCCAGCTGCTATCCCATCATGCCCCTGTCTGTTGGTGACTCACCAGGCCACTTCCGGTCACGTGATATCCACAGTGACAATGTGTGACCTATATCTGTGTCTAGCAGAGAGATAACAGAAGATTGTGGTGGATGAGATAGGACAATGGCAGGTAGTGACATATATGAAAAGATAGTGGCAGATATCGATAGAGAATAAGGGACAGTGGCAGACATGCCGAGATATTGGTAGATAAACTCATGTAGGGCATTATTGACGGATAGTAGCAGATACCAGGGGGTATTGTACATACGGTGAAAATACAGAATGTTGAGTGGCAGACTGTAAGATATAGCCCTAAGTACACAATGCCATACTTGGAAATGTGGTTAGAGGCAAAATGGTTATGTAGATGTTGACAAAAGACACAAAGTCAATTTGTTGTATATACAATGATGTCCTTATTAATATAGTCTGTATTGCCCATAGTTTATAGACTTGACATTCAGTGGAGAAAAAGTACTGTTTATGCCAGGACTTTTTCATCTTCCTTTGGAGATTCTGGGGTGACTTGGAGAAACATGTGGCTGAAAACCAGTAGTAGGCAACTGAGTGATTCCTCAGACTGCTTTGGTTGTTGCTAGGTGTGTGTCGTAACCTGCTCTTCTGAGCATAGCCTTTCTAAGTAGCTGTCTGGTTATCTGTAAGGTCCTGCTCTTTTGCAATGTCTGTGGGTTGAGTATACTATGCAAATGTCAACGACCATGGGATATTTTTGGATCGTATTCCCAGAGGTGCTTCTGCCCGTATTCAACGAGGCCTTATAGGCCGAGTTGAAGCACCGAGGGGAATGCGATCCAAAAATATCCCATGGGAGTCGACATTTACATTTATTATATAGCCCTAAGGGATGAATTTGCTCTAAAATAAAGAAACACAACCATATTTACTTATTTTCAATGCGTCGAGTAGTGTTGGTTTGTTTTGATCGCCATGTCACCTTGCTCGACAAAGTAGGTCACGTGATACAGAACCAGCCGCTGCTTTTAGTTTTGATTCAAATGTTCCTTGCGCAGGGCAATATTTTCAATTTTAACATGGCACTAATACTTAGATATATACATTAAACAAGTCATAACATAATATTATTTAACTAGTTCAATCATTCTTTTACCGTAAAACTTCTAATAACCATACCTAAATATGAAACAAATTAGCTCTGTATAAATTTCAAAATGGCGCTGCTGAATATGCTAGGATCGTATTCCACCCCCCCCCCATTGAATATGGCGTAAGTAGTACTAATCCATAGTCTCGTCGATATTAGCCATATAGTAAATACCAATACCATATTGGTCGGTGTATGTGCTGGGGTCCTGTATAGTAAAAGGTGCCGGAGGTAAAGGGGTATAAAAAACATTTTAGCAATAAAACATGGTCTTGGAAAAGCAGGAAGTATATCTGGCCATAAGCACTCTATGCATAAACTAAAGGGCAATAACAGTATTTATATGTGTGGCGGTGGTGGTGAGTGGGGGGGGGGGGTAAAGAGATTACTAGTGGACTGAGGGCAAACCTCTGCTGGGGGGGGGGGGCTTACTGGTCGCTCCAGGACAATGGTACTGCGTGCCAACATCGACTTGTGTCCCTGTCCTGGGTCAGGGCAAGATGGTGTTTCCTTCTAAATGTAGGCTAATAATGCACCCCCCCCCACCCCCACCCTTTAAGCTTTCCGGTACAGCTTCCCCTATGACAGACCCGCCCTGGCCCACACTCCCAGTTCGTGCACGCCGTGCCGTTGATGCGGGGCCTGGCCGTGGTGGCGCGCGGCGGAAAATCACGCCAAATATGGTCATGACCATATACGGGCATGCCTATATATGGGCAGGGCGACCTGGTTGGGGCCGGCAGTGGAGTGAGCTGCTCAACACCAGCTGGGAACGTTGGGCTAGACGACCGGGAGCAGCTCGGCATAAGACGCAGGTTGGGTGCTGGCTAAAAGCGGCTAAGGGATGAGGGAGTGGTGGGTTGTTGACTCCCCCCTGTCTGCTCAGACTCCCGAATCTGCGCCACCCCCCCACACATACACACACTCACACGAGCACATGTATACACTTCCTGTGTCTACCACTGGTGACGCCGAGCGCTGAGTCATGACGGCAACCAGCGACACCTAATCACCATCTTAGATGAAGGGATGGGGTAGGGGTGAGGAGGCAAGGGGAAGATGGGAGAAAATCAGTGTAGCTGCATATGAAATTATAGCTACATAGTAGCATACATGTATGCGAATCAAAATTGTGTAAAAGGGAAAAAAAAAACATGAAATTTCCAATAGCATAGTTCTGCAAAAATGTGAGAATGGGAATAAGTGAGTCAACACTCAGTAGAAGAAATTCTAGTAGTTGCCCTTACGCAGCCTGCTTAGTGTCTGGTATACGTGACAGCCTGCATGAACCAGTGCTACAACAGCCTACAGTCCAAATTCAATTTAATTCATTCAATTCATTTTATTCACAGCCCCTTCTGGGACAAAGAAAAAGAATCAGGTTTAGCCAATAGTTACAGTGGCATTCCCAATGTACATGTAGCAGAGTCCTCATATACCTGTGGATGAATGGAGTGACGACACCGCTACACATGCATATATTATCTTTAGAATATAAAGTAGTAGACTATAGTTAATGACATGTGGAAATGGTCTGTACAAGAGAGTGAGAACACACACAGTTACCAGCATGTATAAATATGAAAAGTCCGATCCATAAACAGTAAATATGGTGAATAGACTAGTTGCTAACACATATAAATGACTTAAACAAACTAGATCTATGAATAGTAGATATGATAGACCAGTTATTGCCAGTGTTCAGCTCAATATTCAATGTGTTGTGATGACAATTGGGAGCTTTTAAATTGTCAGCATAAGAGATATTGCGTAGCTCAGACAAACATGAATAGGAAAGAAAGAAAGAAACATGAATAGGGAACAAAAAAAAGAGAGATGAGGGAAAAGAAGCTAGGGAGCAAGTGAAGGGGTGTTGGGAGCTGGACATTCGTCGTGTTCCTCAGTGTTTCCCCTAAGTACACTAATTTCTAAAAGCAGACTCTCGATGCTGCCATGAGGTTCAATTAAATGCAGCAGATGTAAATTGATCTGGGGCCTATTTCCTAACATGCTATGACGTGTGTGGCTCATGTGAGAAACCTCAGGTCGTACAAGAAGCATCCTGGGTCTACAGTCAGCCCAGCCATAGTATAGTGTCTAGCCGCAGGAGGCCATTGTGAAAAGATTTGGAATTGGCTCTGTTGGAGGTGCTATTCCCAAAACGGAACTCACTCACCTCAGGGAACTGATTTCCTTGTGTGTTGCAAAAGGGAAATCAGTCAGAGGAGTGGTATAGGAGTTGTCGAGTCAGGATGTCATTCTCAAGTAGGAACCATTTCTCTAGGGAAGTTATTTCTCAGGGTGTGGAGGAGAGGAGAATTGGAGGTTCATATAGCTACAGTGAGAATTCGCTCCCAATTCTTTTTGCAATCGATTACAAATCTTGCATAGTAAACCTGACTGTGCTTTTATGGGGAACACAAATCACTTTTCTAGCCATTTGAGTCGCCCAGCTGAGCATAACTATCAGGACATGTATATGATGAGCTAGTTAAACTCTCTGCAAGATTATGTCACCTGCTGTGGGATATATCTGGAGCATGTGGTAAAAAGAGCTGTCAGTAGGTACCCTCTTTTCAAAAGAAGTCACACTCTGCTTCACCATTCAACTTGCATTCACCACATTAGTCTGAAAAGTCACCTGCCTTGTTTAAAACAGAGAGAACTGCACTATCAGGTACCTACTCATGTCACACACTCTATAGTATATTATACTGACTGACTTCTCCCAACTAGGTACCTACTCAAATCCCCCTTTTTTTAGCACCATACTTGAATGACCACTTGTGAGCAACAACAGGGACAAGTTATAGCTACATGAAAAGAAAGGACTGGAAACGAGGGCATTTTTAGCCAGCTCTTTCTTTTGCTATAGGAGAAACACCCTCCTGAACAGGTACTGATTGAAAGCCTATGCTACCACTAATACAGCATGTCCTATAGAGAGCCTACATCTTGTAGTATCCTAAAGAAAAGCAGGACAACCCAGATGTTTAGCAAAGTGATTACTGTATCAAATTGGCATTGAAATTTTTCTTGGCCCATGGACTATAGAAAGCAGGCATACTAGTAGCTTATCAGATATAGATCTAATACCTAACTGACATATATATGATACCTAAAGATCACCAGATACGGGCTTCATCATCCCAAAAAGCTTATACTGTACTATCATTGATCATGCTACACTGTCAGACTGGGGCAAGTTTTTGTAGTATATTGCTTCTATTTTTAGAAATCAGTAGTAGTTGCTGTCAACACAAATCCAATGACCCAACAGTGGGATGCCCTGTACCCACTACAGTGGTCTTTATAGCCCATTTACAATTGGGGCTGAGAGTGTAGGTTCAACGCATAGTAAACCGGTTTGGCATTCAAATATTCCATTCTCTTGACTGCCACTCTGCTGACACAGTGTGGCACATTTGCCTTTTGTATAATTGGCTTGGGACAGTTCTCTTCGTCATTTTTGAACACCAGGGATGCATCTAGTAGTTGACAGTCGGAGGTTAGTGTGATTAGTGCCTAGATGGCTTAACCATTGAAAAACAAAAGGAAAAGGAAATATGTCAAGAACAAGGGACCAGCTACAGTAATTATAATGTTCCTCCATCCCCAGAGCTCTACAGAGTCAGAGATATTTTGTTGTCCAAAGGGAGGGTGACCTAAATCTTTGTCCTCGCTTCCTTTCTATTCCTCTTTTCCATTTTCTTCAAACGTTGAGTGAGAAGCTATTTCCTCCAAAGTATATTATATTACGTAACAGTGCATGGATGTGGTAGATGCATCTGAAGAGCCAGAATTTGTTTCATACGAGATTCATTAACCCCTCTCTTCAGATTCAAATGCTTCTCTACAAAAACTGCTTATTTACTCTTGCAGTAAAGTATGTGTAAATCTTTATGTATTGGACCCTCCTCCCTTTGGGTAGGCATTTGGGGGTTGGTTAAGAGAGTGTACTTCTGTGTCGTGTGATAAGTGCGTATAGAGTCTGGAGGAAAAGGGTTAAATTAGGGGAATGACGGATTTGAAAGGGTCCGAAGGGGGTTAAGGAAGATGAATGACTGCGTCATATGGAAGGGTTGGAGGGAGGGGTTAAAATGGGTGGGAGACGAGAAGGTTGGGGCAGAGGCTACATTGGATTTGCGGGCTTCCCTAGCCCACTTAAAAGGGTCTATATCTCCTCTTTCCTGTCCCCTCGGATGTGTGTGGTGCACATATGCGCGGGCACTGACACATTCCTGTGAAATTGCATAATGTTTTTTTCTTGCCATGAATATGACCTCAGCTGTCGAAATGGCGTTAAACATCTATTACTCACTCACTCACATTGGATTTGCAGAAAATGCTACAACGGTAGTGATAGTGTGAATAAAGGCTGGGGAAGAGAGCGAAGTCCGTGCACAAGCCATATGTTTTCTGGGGCTTAGGAAAATTGAAAAGAAACCGGTCGAGATTGCAACATTCTAATGTAGTGGGAAAACAGAACAACCTGGGTGTATGGATGTGTTCCACCAATGCCAAACTGCCAACAATCTTTGGGCGAATGATAGTACTTTTTAGTGATAGCTACCATTAGTTTGGACTACCTGTCCCACCGACCCAAAATTGCTGTCAAAAAGTAGCAAAAATAAGTTTTTTTACCATTTTGAAGCAGCCATATTGGATCATCACTTTGTTGTAGGTACTCCATCTGCATATTCCAGATTTATATCTTTTGGAATTAAAAGAATCTCATTGTTCAAGCTGATTGAAGTAATGGTTTTGATACTATATGATTTTTCAAAAATGGTTCTCGGATAAGGAAAACTCAAAAAAAATACTGACTGTTGGCCCTATGCCACAAGACTAAGCCTTTATGTTACCCTCACTATTTTGGCATTTCCCTACCTAGAGTAGAAGGATGTGTCTAATGACCCAAGCCATGCCAGACCTCTAACCCATTATGATTTGCAATTATTACACAGTGAAGTTGACACAAAATTCAGAATTTAAATCAATGATCAAACCCTCTCATATATAAGAGCCCAAATCTCAGGAACCAATGGGTGCTGGAGGCTACAATTCTGCATGTGGTCATACCTAAATACATCTCAATATAGAAGGAACATCATTCAGAGGTAATGCAGGGACCACTTGTTGAAATACTGTGGAATGACCCTCTTGTGGATTGCATTGTGGATTGCATGTGGTCTCAAACTTCCACAATAGTGTGAGGAATGGATAGTGGCTATACTAATGCTAGATGCTGATAGAAATCATTATTTCACTTCCTATACTACTGCTCCATATCTGAGATTTTCGAGAGTAGAATCCTCAGAGAATTATGCACAAGTGTATACAAAATTATAGAATCATTCCCTAAAACCGCCGCAGTGGAGTCTAGAAATGCTTTTTTGCAAAGAGTTGATACTTATCTTGCCCTTTTTGTTCTTGATTAATGATCACTTCCAGATCTAGAGTATTAATTGAAGAGCAAGTTCAAGTTCAAGTTCAAAAAGATTTTATTGAGAACTGATCATATATACATGTTTTTCGGTCCCAATAATTGGCCGACCAACCATCTGTGATATTATTGCATTGCCAAACAATATGGGTATCATACCATATAAATCAATTATCCATGAATACCAATAAGGACAGGATTATTCAGTACAGAAAAGGAGATCATTACTATATATAATAATGGTACTTTTGAATACAACCAGCATCGTTGGTTTGTTCGCTTACATCTTTTTATCAAGAAGCTTGCGTTGCTTATCACAGCATGGTGATCAGTGTCTCTCATCTCTACAAGAATTAACAATCTGTGGTCTAATATTAATAATACCAATAACATGTACGATTGTGTAACTGTAAGTGTGGTCCACTGACAATTCTCAGACCCAGTCCCTTCCCCTTTGGGAATGATAAAAAAATAAACCAGCCTGGTCCCTATTTGATTCTAAGTGTCACCGCGCTCGATCATACAAGACAGGGTGTGAGTTTCATGAAAAATGACACATATTAGAATACCATCAAGCATGTATACAGGTCCAATGAAAACAACGCAACTGCATCAAAGCTCAGTGTTAACCCTTACGTGCCCAGAATAGCAAAAGTGCGCTCTTAAGTGTGTATACATGTTCAATGGACCACCGTGGGTTAAATATTCATCAGATTAGGATAATTCTATCACCAGATGACTCGTAATATCAAGGGCTTTCCAGCAATACCAAATTTGTCATGGTGCATTAGGTAAATAATTATTTATAGATTCTATTGCAGAAAATATTGGATTAAAAATAGGCTTTAAATACATGAAAAGTGCGCTCTCTGGCCATGAGAATAGTGGGGAAATACAGGAAATTCATTAAAATTCACAAAAATATTGAAAAAATACCAAAAATATTGATGAAATATTTTCCCTGTGATTTTTCTCCAAGGAATCCAATCATAATACATATCTTTTTCAATTTCCATCAATATAGCTTCCTTTGAAATGTCAAAATAATGCTTTATGAATTGAAAATAGCCTATTCTCACCAAAATAAAAAAAAAAGATTTTCTGGGCACCTCCATCCAAATAGCCCATTTAAACATCTTATGACTTCATCATTCCCTTATGACTCATATGATACTATAACCTATGCTTCATATTGCATTTTCTGAAAGCTATTTCACTGCTATCTTTGTTACTATTTGAATCAGTATTTTAATCTGGACATAATTTAGGTAATTGCCTCCACTATGTCAAGTTTGTTGAAAAAGTCAGCTCCCTCAAAATAATTCTGGGCACAAAAGGGTTAATGGATATGAATCAAAGAAAAATCTTATAAAAATAGAAACAATTACATATGTATGGTGAATGCCAAGAAAATGTAGTTGCCTGGGCTATGAGAGTGTAATTAATGGAAAAGGGGAGCAGAAGCTGGATGTGGTTGGGTATGGGTTGAGGGGGGAGGTAGAAAAAAAGGGGGTGGGGGTGGGGGGAGGCTGTGCGAACAGTCCCTCCCTTATTGTTGTGGGGGGGAGAGGGGGGTGGTGGGCTGTAAGACCAGTCCTTCACTTGTGGGTGGGGAAGGGGGGGGGGGCAAGAGAGAGAGTGACCAGGCCATCCCATAATTCCATAATAGAGCTTATGGGGTGCAGTATCTGGGCTTCCAAAAGAAGATGGAAGCCCACATTGGATGCCCTCGCCTACACTGCTCTAGATAGAATATAGATAAAGTACTAGTACCTACCCCACCCTAGCACTTTGATAGGGCCTATCACTGGTCGTATAACATGTCCACATCTAAGCCACTCTGACCACCATGCCTCCATGTAAAGGGTAATTATTCACAGCTCTCCTGGACCGGGCCAGAGAGGCAGAGAGGCGTTGAGGTCCGAAACAATAAATCTGCCTCTGGACCATATAGTTGGGGAGATGGGTTGGTATTAGGAGGGGGCTCACCCCAATGCCTCCCCCCAAATGAGGTACCCCCTCCCCTGCTTGTGCCCTGGCCCCTGGTATTGGTACCAAGGGTGTAAATCCTGGCAGCTCAATAAGTAGGCCCTTTTCTCACCCTGGTCACGTGGGACTGATATGGGGAGGTGGGGGGAGGTGTATGGGAAGAGGGCCATGCAACCTACCACTGACGTCTCTAGATACATGGCGGTGCACTGGCCCAAGGCTATATGCATGTGATAGATCAAACTATTCATGACACGGTTGTTTTTTTTTATGCAATCATCACTAAACATTCAATATATTAGTCGTGTTCATCCACCATGGAGGCCTTAATCTCAGAAAATGGCATTAACATTATAGATTATAGGGGACTTAGGCACTGTTGGAAATGACTACTTTAGTTTTTTGGTGATTTTACAGGATTGAATCGCTTTCCTTGCACGATTCCCTCTCTGCGCCGTCTTTGAAGACCTTTCATACCCACACTGTCATCCCAGTTTTACAGTGGATTGCTTATTATTCGGGTCTACAGGGGGAGTTGCTATTAGTGCAAATCTAATGACTCTACAGTAGCTTACCCTGTTCCGCGTACAGGGCAAGCTATTGACTATTTACAATCGCGGCTGAGAGTGCAAGCCCCCACTGCAGGAAAGGGGAAAACTGTGGTAGATGCAGGACTCTGTATGGAAGAGCACCAGTAACCTAACATCGATAGTCCACTAGGCTTCTGTTGCAGAAATTTACAATTATAGGAAATGTATGGATCAATCGCACGACAGACGCCAAGTGGACTATGCATGGGTTTTAGCAATGTTATAGCCATGCATACATGGTACTAGGGCATGCTTGGAGCGTGCAGCGATGGCGGCGCGTTGTTTGTGGGTGATGGGTTGGAGGGGATGGAGTGCTGTACGGGGGGGGGGGCAGCTGACGGATGGGTCTGAAGCAGGAATGGCCGGGGCTGATAGCTGGTTTGCTACCGGTAGTGCCCTGCCCCACCCTATGGGACATGCGGCCACTCCCCACCAGAGGGCTCCAACTCTGTGTGCGCATGCGCTGACTGACGCAGGACTGTGCTGATTCACACTTAGTAGACCGTCATCTTGTCCAATAGTATACCATCAACAGGTCCATCAGGCCGTGGACTCCCCTTGCACGTCTCTTCCGGTCTTGTGAATGAATATTATGACTGATCTACAGCCTTGGAACATTCCTTCACATTTTTTTTTCACCTGGCGAGGAAATCAATCGAAGAACTATGCGGTCTAGAGCCTAAACGGGTCAACCCATGTTATCTTTAAGTATTATATTAGATCTCTCGTTCTATCAGAACGCTGTAAGGTGTGTCTGCGATCTGGGGACTGGAGGTTATATCACAGGGGCCTCTGATCAAACACAACCCCTACAAGATAACGGGTGCCTGTTGAGTTTGTAGGGAGTCTGTAGTACGATCTCAGGTGAAGCAGTCGTAGAATCTTGCGAAGTGACCTTCTGGTCCATTATTTAGGGTCCTTTCAGTCCCCATTCTTTGCAGTGGTTTTTCAATAAAGGTTATCCATGTTACTAAATCAGGTTTAGGAAGCCCCAACCCGGATATGTAAGCAGAAAGCACTGCTGTTCCCAGTGTATTGACTACAGGTCTGAACAGCAGGTCAAGGACCATAGAGGTGAGCCAGCCTGTGCAGTTATCTGACTGCCTGCTATTGAGGGCATTACTATGGACCGCTCAATGTCTGAGGGATAGTATTGCGGAGTGTTTCCTTTTCCTGGCTTCAATTATAACCAGTGAATGAAATAGTAAGGTACCTCTATGCTACTGAGGCAGAACTTTGATCGTAACATTGAGGTGGGATGGGTTCGGTTTGAGTTAGCCTGTTTGCTTGTTTGTTTGCATGTTGAAAATTGTATTAAATTCCTTGTCTGATTGTTTATTTAGCGTTTAATTGATGTTATTTGAAAGCAAGAGTGGGCTTATGGGTTCGATATTCCACGACCCGTGCAGTGGGGAGTAGAATAACGAACCTTAAACCCATGAGAATTAATGTGTTTATCTAACATTTTTCTCCATTTTGTATCAATTTCTTACCTTATAACCCCATGATAAATCCAGTGCGAGAAGGGTTATGGCCTGATAATGCACCGGGGTTATGACGAAAAAAAACACTGTCCAAGCCAAAATCGTTAGATAAAGAGGCCTAGCCTATTGTAGGGAACATAAACCGTCCAAGAGCATGATGAAATCAGCTTTTAACCACAAAAAAAAAAATTTTGCCCCCTAACAATATAGGGAAACAACGAAAATTGTCAAAACCCTAGCTATGTAGGTATGCTTATAAAGGGTAGGGCAAAAATATTCTTTACAGTCCTGAGTTGGAGGGTAAGGGGGTGCATGTGTATGCACATAATTTCTTGAAAATTCTACGAGTATCTTCTTAGTAGCTAAAGCAACATGGATGTAGGATGAATTGGTAAGATGAATTATTTAGGATAATAGCTTGCAGTACAAATATACGTCCATGAAACAGCCATGGGGGTGAATCAACAAGAGCGTATACGCTAAGTATGACGCTAGACATGGGCAGGACATATTAGCATTCCCTAGGAGCACCCATAGGCTAATGAAACGTTGTCCATTTTGAGTAGTGAGTTCTTTACAACGTATACGATGATTTAACTCACAACCCACCTAAGTGCGATAAAGGAGAAGACGTCCGAGGCGGAGGAAAGAGAAATATTTTTCTTCCCAAACTGAAGGCGTGGAGACTGATTTATGTGACAGTTGACTGAATGATCTAACGAAATAGCATCTGAAAACTATCTTAACATTAATATAGCAAGGGGTTTGGGATAGTGCATCATAGCTGCGGGAAACACTTTTAGAGAGAGATTCATGGGTTGGATTTCAGATAGCTCCAATACCTCTATTGCAACGCTATCCCAGGAATGGAATCCTTCATTGATGTACAATGTAGAAGGTCTTATGATCACAATAAAAGGAAGATACTACATTGCCACAAGGTCCTGTAGGCGGTCCTGTAATCACAAAGACAAGGAACCCTTCTTTTATACAAGGCCCTGTGATAACAAGGAGAGGAAACCCTTCATTTCTGCAAGGCCCTGCAGCTTAAGACAATTAACCCTTCATTCCTGCAAGGCTCTGTAATCACAAAGGAAGCAGACCCCTCATTGCTGCAAGACCCTTCATTCCTACAAGGCTCTGTGATCACAAATGAAGCAGACCCCTTATTGCTGCAAGACCCTTCATTCCTGCAAGGCTCTTTAATCACAAATGAAGCAGACCCCTCATTGCTGCAAGACCCTGCAATTTAAGACAATGAATCCTTCATTCCTGCAAGGCTCTGTGATCACAAATGAAGCAGACCCCTCATTGCTGCAAGACCCTTCATTCCTGCAAGGCTCTGTAATCACAAAGGAAGCAGACCCCTCATTGCTACAAGACCCTTCTTTCCTGCAAGGCTTTGTAATCACAAAGGAAGAAGACCCCTCATTGCTGCAAGACCCTGCAGCTTAAGACAGGGAACCCTTCATTCCTGAAATGCTCTGTAGTCAGAAAAGCAGCAGATCATTTATTGCTGCAAGGGTCTGCAAACACAAAGAAAGTGGTCCAAGCCTTCATTTCTGATTCTCTGCCTGGGAACTACAATTGTGTACAGAGCGTGGTCGACTCCTCATGGCACCTGGAGGTCATTTCGTAATGCACTACAATTACACACAGCCCTAGCTGGAATCCTCTATACCATTCCTATAGGAATTGAATTTTGGCACGACTTAAAGGGAGTAGTCGTCGTGTGTTAAGAAATGGGCCCCAGATAACACTTACATCTGTACTGCATGCACGTATAGCAGTGCCAGTGGCAGCGTTACTTGCTTTATGACCACTGCTTCTAGTACTAGACGTATACATTGGACTACAGACAGTCTACTAAAGTGCACTGGATAACGATAGGCCCGGTTGGACATGTAGTTTGGATACAGACATCTAATTGCGACTGTTGAATGAGTATTAAACTTACTTTCTGCACAAAAGTGAACATTTCCTATGATTCATATAAATTTGATTACAGCCTATACAGGAGCATGTTACATTTAAATTGCTCATTGTGTTTAAACTGCTCTTAAATCTCATAAGCATATATGGTCCCACAGGGGAAGGGGTTATGACTAAAGCATGAATATACCTATTAAAATGGTAGAAACGATATAGCAATTTTAGCCATGGGAGTTCCCTACTATCCATCCTCGGTCCAAAGCTTACTCTCTACCCGAGATCCTTCCGCCACACTCCCATAACCGCCATGGCCCATGCAAAATTCATACGCGACAAAAATGAATAGTGTGCCACTAAGCAATCCGCGAGGTGGAGCTGCTAGCCTGAGGTCGGTCATGATGAACGACAGACGCCGGAAGCTGAGGGCACTCTCCGACCCTAGTCTCAGCCACATGTCTGGAGTCTAGAAAGAATCTGCTCCATGAGTGATCCTAAGTGAGTTATAACGTCGTCGACGACGGTTCCAGCTCAAAGAGTCTCTAAAACTGAACATAGGTTGGCAGTAGGTATAAATTGAGACCGAATATCTGCCTGGCGAGTGAGGGAACTGGATTAGGAAAGGTGACTGTGAGCGATAATAGAGGCAGTACCAGATGGTGCCTTCAATGGATCCCAACGATTCATACACGTGTGTAGAATGAGTATTTAGCATGCATTCTCCCTACTTCTGGTAACTTTGATAACGTCGAGGCGCAAAGTTATTGCGTGTGCCTCTTCATGCGTCACAACGTTCAGAGGTTGCAGGACATCTATGTCTCTATGTTAGATCATGTTTTATGCCTCCACTGTTGAGGCACAATATCCAGACAGTTCCATCAATAAGAGGAGGATGAGTCACCAAAGAAAAAGGTAAGGTTGTGTCATGGCGTCCTATGTCAGAGGAAACACGTACATTCTAGCCAGTAGTGGTTCTCCCATCATTTGAAAAGTGCCTGGGATAACCAGGGCAACGTAACTATTGTTCTTCGTGCTATATCTCGGAAATCTGCCATCTTGGAAAATATGTCCTTTATGTTCTATTTCATATTACATTTTATTTTTTATGATAACTTTCCCATCAGTTTGATCATCCAAACTCTGTCAGAACAATAAAAGAGGCGCAAATCCGAAACACCCGACTTAGTGCATCTATGTACATTGTTTACATTAATGTCATGTCATTATGTCATGTCTCTGTCGGCTTTCAGGTAGCACATGGACATGAGACGTGACTGTCCCTGCAGCTCTCAGATACAGGCTCTTTTTCATTGCTCTCAGACTGAACATGGGTACATGATGACCTTGCGTCTGCAATACATAGCTCTCAGTCAGCATGTAAACCTGTATAAAGGATGTGACCTGGTATCTGCTGTATAGCTGCCAGGCAGCATAAGAACATCATTATGTGGCCTAGTATCTCCATTATAGCTCACATGCAGCATGACAGCATAGGATGTGACCTATAGTGTCTGCTACAGAACTCTTAAGCCTCTTAAGAGAACATGTAAATGAGGATGTGACCTTGTGTCTGCTATAATACCATTCTCAGGCAGAAGGCCAGATATGACCCAGTGTTTGCTACGGCACTTTCACACAGTATATGAACATAGAATGTAATCTGGGGTCTGATATATAGCTCTTAGGCAGCATAAGAACATTAAAACACTTAGTCAATCAGGGGGGAAATATCAGAAATTCAAATGCCAGTGTGCATGGACAGTAGTCATCAAGTGTACTTGTAGCACAATTAGGGTCAGTAGGCTTAGAATAGCGTGGGCTGAGGGTGTCACATTTCGTGCCTATTTGATGAGGACAATTTTCATCTGCCCACCCAGGTGTTGCATCTTGTCAAAGGAGCAGGTGAATGGGCGGTCAGCGACCACACCCCAAAGTAAGGACGTCACCAGGCCACACCTTTACCACTGCCCCCGGTAACAAAACGCACACTTGTTCTCTTTTTCCACTGCCATTTATATTAAAATCAAAACAGCATCTTTCTGCATCATACTGGTGGCATGTACTGGGAGAATGGGATCTTAGAACCCTCTGCACTAAGCCCCATTTTCCCAGATCGTGTAGTATGTTTATATATTCCACGCTTGAATATATTCTCACGTTATTATAGTGTTGTATAAGTGTAAATTTACATAATACATCATTCATTACATGCGTCCTTCCGCTGCATTGTATTTTAGAACCAAATTCGTTCTCTTATCCAGTCTGTAGCCTATACTCGATGATATTGAACATTATTATTGTCCCTCCATGTATATTGTCCTTAGATAACAGTTAGAAATCAACTACTAATTTATTCGGACTATCTAGACCATTATGAAATAATCTAGGCTTAATCTGTAAATTTAGATATAAGCAACAGTATAGACCATGACCATACCTGGCAATGACAGATCAGACACTAGCATGTTAACCAGTTCAACAGGGCGTTGGTCTAAAAAAATCAAATAATGACCATCCCCTGGGGTCATTTTCTCTGATCGTTTCCGATTTGAGAAATATCTGTGAAAATTATATCATATTTGGAGTAATTATGAAAACCAGCCCTATTTACAATTACGGCAACTCTTTATCTACAAAAAGCATGATTGTCTGTAAGGCTAGAAGCCTACATTGAGTGCAATACAGCCAGTGCTGCTGGAGTGGGGACCCAATATTGTTGTATTATCACATTGGCAGGCTTTAGCTAAATGAGCTGGACAGGATGGTGTGAACCCGGATGATTAGTTTTAATCTGTAAAGTGGATGGTAGTGCGTCAATCTGCATCGACAAGGCAGGCAGTCATTATAACAAATAGACATGTGTATTACATCCCCATGAAGAGCATTGTCAGCAATGCTGAGAGAGCGGATAACGGATCAAGGCCAGCAACTCATGGTGATAAAGGCTCAATGGTTGGGTACTAGCTCAGGGGCAGTAACACATGGTGACAGCCGCTCAACAGGTTGGATAACAGCTCAAAGGCAGCAACTCATGGTGACAGCGGCTCAATGGGTGGGTAATGGTTCAAAGGCAGCAACTCATGCCGACAGCAGCTTTATGGGTGGGTAATGGCTCAAGAGCAGCAACTCATGGTGACAGCATCTTAATGGGTGGGTAACTGTTCAGTGGCATCACCTCATGGTGACAGTGGCTCAATGGATGGACAATGGCTCAAGGGCAGCAATTCATGGTGACAGTGGCTCAGCAATAGGTGGGTAACAGCTCAACGGCAGCAACTCATGGGGCAGCAATTCAGGGTGGTAGCCCCTCAGGGGGTAGCCCCTCATAATAGTGGCAGCAATTCAGGGTGACAGTGCCTCAAGTTGGCAGCGGTTCAGGGAAGGAGGGTGGTGGGGAGAGGGGGGGGTGAGAGTAGCTCACATATGTGGACACAGCCCTATGCAAGATAATGAACTAGAGACCTATTATCCACCATTTCAACACGTTAGCTCGAATTGAATGTCATTGTATTGTAGCTTCCCACTCTAATATCCATTACTTTTAGTGTGGAATCATAATGTTAGTGAAGTAGCATTGAAAGCCTCATGCTCTCAGTGGGTTATATGCAGAGCCCTGGAGGGTCGGGTGCTGAACAATAGAGGTTCTGGATATGGACGATTCTACCAGAGTTTGAGAGTACAATGTCAGTAATGACATTATTGTCAGTATGAATTTCATGGTGGGATGAAATACTCCCCTGCACAGTTTAGGTTTTCATTACAGACCGTGACAATATCAAAAAGTACTCCGTGATGCATTTTCTAAACAAGATCCTATAGCCAAGAGTCGCTCTTGTATTTTTGCTTTAACCAAACCCTTTACTACAATATTATAATCTCAAACCCCGATCTTTGTAACCGCAGATTGTCTTTTTTTTTTAACAAAGGGCTTTCATGAAAATAATTATCCTTTTCGGTAGAATATTATAGTCTTTCTCCTGTCGATAACTGCCACATAGCTTGCTTGGAAAATGTGCCTCAATTTGTCTCGATTATAAATAATGTATAAAGCATAATATCATTAATTAATTTCTCTGGTGGAGGTGGTGCTGGAGAATTAATGGTTGTTGTCAGGGCGTGGTCATCGTGTGAGCAGCTCATAATCATCAATTTCAAGGTTCATTGCCAGGTTAAAAAAAATGTTCTTAACCCTTTAAAGACCGCATCATGCTGCACTGCCATGATGCACCCTTGGAGTTCTTAATGATGAGTCTTAGTGATGATTTAACCCGATGGGATCGGCATCAAACATGAATATAACCTGATAGGTAGCTTTACGGTGGATGCACCCATGCATCATGATGACAAATTTTATGGGCATGATGTATTCATTAAAGCAATATGTGGCCCATTGATGGTTATAGAAAGAACAGGTGTGTGAAGGTGTGTTTAACTTTAACAGGTGGTCTACGGGTCTGCTTATATTGAGAAGAAACTGGTGTCTTCCTCTTCATAGAAAGGTCTTCATGTGACAGCTAGATGTTCATAGATGTAGGTATGATGATAGGGTTCCCATCCTCTATAATAGGTTTACATACATTTGAGGTCTTCATTTTTTAATATTTTTATGAAGAGAAGCTGTTATCATACCTCTGTATAATGTCAATAAACATGCATATAAAGAAAATAAGTAAAAAGAATAAAAACGCATTTTCTGATTGCATCTATGCTCTACATGTGTATGTTACCTGGAGCGTGTTGCTCCTATGGTAAAAAGAGCTGTCAGTAGGTACCCTCTTTTCTAAACAAGTCGTGCACTGCTTCACCATTCAACTTGCACTCACCACATTAGTCTGAAAAGTCACCTGCCTTGTTTAAAACAGAGAGAGCTGCACTATCAGGTACCTACTCATGTCACACACTCTATAATATATTATACTGACTGACTTCTCCCAACTAGGTACCTACTCAAATACCCCTTTTTTAGCACCATACTTGAATGCCCACTTGTGAGCAACAAAAGGGACATGTTATAGCTACATGAAAAGAAAGGACTGGAAACGAGGGTATTTTTAGCCAGCTTTTCCTTTTAATATAGGAGCAACACCCTCCAGGTTATTGTTAAAGTAGGGGTGGTAGCTTATACTTTTTATGTCACGTTTGTCATCAATGAAGTCCTTTTGACTTATTAACATAATTATATAGTACACAGTGTGCTGAACTTATAACCCACTGATAAGACATTGCACAAGTCCTCCTATCAACAACTCTTCACACAACATTGAAACCCACTGGTGGAGATTGCATAGCCAATATTTGGTCAAAACTGGGTCAATGGTCAAGCCAGCATTGTCCCAATATTAGAAGTTGTATGTTAGCCAAATGTTCTGTTTCCTATATCATTTCCACAATAGTGGGCCAATATTGGAATTTGTAGCATGTACCAATGCCTGCTTTCCCATGTTGTCTATATAAAGATTGCGATGGTGTAGATGATAGCTGACATTGGCCGACCGTACCCTTGCTTCCTAGGTAGTTTTCACAAGAAGCCCCAGGTGGCAGTACGGTAGTACACGAATGAACAAGGAATATCTTTGAAAATACCGTCGGATCTCTTGCAACTTTGGGACAAGTATTGTGCCATTATTTCAACAACATTTTTTTTATTGTGTTGGTCTGTGTTCATGAATTGGCCTAGCCCCTATAGGGAGTGAATAAACTACATTTAATAAAACATGATGTTTGAATGCATTGAGGCACTATGAGGCACTTAAAGGATTAAAATGACCAGTTTGTAATTTCAGCTATGGAGTTCACCTGTAGGTCTAACTGCTAGAGAGGCTGACCAGGATGGGTGTGGCCCAAGATGGAGATCTAAGACAGCACTAGCTGCTGCTAGGTGGGACAGGGTAGACATAGCCCAAATTAATAGGTTATAGATGCATACATGTACATAGAGAATAGAGCCTGAGATAATGCTGCATAGTCTACCACCTTAAGCCCCCCTAGTTATGAACCTAGGTTGTGATCTATAATAAGGGTCATTCAATTTGCAGGTTTAACATTCCGTTGAGCTTTAATGTTCCTATGAGCTCTATTTAGAGCTCTCAATAAACATGCTGCTATAGCATGGCTCTCTGCTTCTCCACCTGAACTCTTAAACAGGAGAGGGGATGATGGAGGCAGGATAAGCAGAGGAAGAGAGTGGGGTAAAATATGATACTGTGATCATTGGTTGGACTTCTTTTCTGCAAGTGCCCCCAGCTAGCAGGAGGAAGCGAAAGGTATAGTGCAGGTTTATTTTCAAAGAAAGGGGTCAAAGACATAGGCTGGACCATAGAATATGTGTATGTAGAAGAATAAGATGAATAAGAATAAGATGAATAAGACATCGACTGAACTATAGTGAAGGTCTATGTCGAGGAATTGGGTGAGTAGAACATGGTGAGGACCTGGAGGTAAACCAGCCCCAGGAGGATGAGATCTCCTGGTGTTGATGTTTGCTAAGTGCAGGAAGGTGTAGTTTAGATATAACCAATGAGAGAACAACAAAATGAAAGATGGACTAGAGATTAGAAAGAGATTAGGAAAACAGCAGCTGTTAAGTCAGGTGTAGTCAGAGAAAGCAGAGGGAGAAGAGGAGGAATGAGCAGTGAAATGGTTTTAGTATAGGAGGGGGCGGGTGAGAAGATAGTGATATTTTATTATGCTTACATAAGGAATCTGTCTAAATAGGGTGGGGCAAGCCATGAAGGTCGGTGGTGAATTTGGGCATTGAGCTGTGATGAACAGGTGCTGAACTTGGCAAAGAAAGGACATGGGGCCCGGCATGGGGTGATGGTAAGAATGGAATATGAAGAGGAACAGCAAGGTAGTGAAAATATAAAGGCTTCTTGTGGTTGGGGGGGGGGGCGGAGTAGTCTGAGAGAGCAAGATGCACTTGTGAAAACCTAGAATAGTAGATATTGGAAAGGGAAGAGGTTCAACGAGGGTAGTATGGAGGAGGGGATTACAGCAAAGGTGTGTTCTGACTGTTAGAGGAACCCCCAGTCTGGTGACTCACATCCCCCCATCCTCCTCCAGGTCCTCCCACCCCTACTTGCACACATCCTCCAGCACCTGTCTAGACACCATTAACCTGGCCCTCATCATGCACCTGCCCCAATGCCAAGGACCCTCCATCTCGACAAACCTTAATGCTAGAATTACAAATGAGAAGTCCAATATTGCCTTATTGTTTGTGGAAATTGAAGCTTGAAATTGCTGTTTGGTTAATTCAACAGCAGATTACAACACCTCTAATTGCCCTAATATTTGAGGGACTAAGCTTAAAAATGAATTATAAATACTTACAGGTACATGTATGATTAATTCAAAGTGAAGCGCTGTTAGGGCAATTCAACATAATATTATAGCATCTGTTTGAGACTAATATACAAATGGCTTCACTGTGTGGGTCTAGGTTGGCCTGAGCTGGCCTGGATTAGGAGAGACATGGGAAATGGGAGAGCTGCTCTGTGTGAACCGAGGCGACTGCTCTGACTCATTCACATTTTCATACATGTGGCCGCCGATTGCTGTTGGAGTCTCTGGCGGTCTGCCCACTGTGGGAAATGCACATTATAATCCATAACATTATTCTCCAAATCGTGACCTCATATTTACCATACAGTTCCTGTAGGCATAGATATCAGGATAGACCCATTCACCAAGCATGTAGTAATAGCCACAACTGAATATTCATAAAAGCAGCTATAGTGGGCCTGATATCAGTTTTGCTTCCTCAAGCAGAGAATATGGATACACGAGCATCTATAAAGAAAGCTTGTGTGAGCGAGGTAGAGATATACAGAGAGATGATACACATACACATAGCCAGTGAGAAGAGAATCACAAGGAGAATAATGTCTACATGTTTGCATCAATTATGTTCAACAGAGGAGTGTGTGTCTAACACTGCCTGTGGTGGTTGGCGCGGGGGGGGGGGGGTGAGCTTCAGACCGGAAGTGGGAGTGGCGGGGTTGGGGTGCATGTTGGATGGGTGTGTAGGGGTGTGTGTAGGTGTGTGTGTGTGGGGGGGGGGGGTTTGGTTGGCAGCTGCTACAATGTCCACAGCTTGCTGCTTTAACACATATATGTATAGACTCACAACTAAACAAGGCCCTTTCCCCAATGAGCAGCTCACACGGCCCTTTGTGAGCTAGTTTGAGCGGCTCTGAGCATCTCCCTATGTTAATACAAACAGGACTGAATCATGATATCCAACTCACCTTGTTCGGCTAGCGCCTTAGACTTGTCCGACTCAGGGTTACGTGTGACGGCGCGCACCTTGTATTTAGGGTCGGCATGCACAGCGGCAGCCACAGACCCACCCTGGGCACCGGTCGCGCCAAAGACGACGATAAGCTTGGTCTCTCCTGCTTCCGTCGCCTCCTCCCCGGGCGCGGCCGCTGTCTGCTCATTCTGAGCCGCGCCCTCCTCAGCCTTCTTGGATGCCTCCTCTGCCTCCTTCTTGTCGTTCTTGCTCTGTTTGCAGCCCATGGCTCCTATAGTGGTGACTTGGAGGGAGTAGAGATAAGAGATGTGAAATAAGGGTTGATCCTATAAGGTCCTAGCTATTACCGGTGCTTCTGTGCTATACTACTTACACGGCCGTAAGGGTGGCGATGGCGGCTACTCCGAGTGAAAAGCTGGACTGGAATGCAGAGACAGGACACTAGATCCTGGCGGGCTGGCCGACTAGTGAGAGCGGCTGGATGGCTGGGTGGGAGGTGGCTGGGTGGGTGGTTGGTGGGTGGTTGGGTGGACTGGTAGGTGGTGAGAGTGGGTGGGATAGGTTGGAGGTAGGATCCTGGCTAGTCTACTGAAGACGTTGTCGTCGTAGAGGTGGAGGATGGAGATGGCGAGGTGTGGTTAGGTGTTAGGTGGGATGGGTGGGTGGGTGTTAGGTGAGGTGAATGGATGGGTGTGAGGTGGGTGGAGGGTGTGGCGGGTCTAGACGGCCGGTACCTCGGTGTAGGGTAGGTCCTCCTGGGTCGGCGATGGGCGGGCGGCACACTGGAGGAAGGAGCGCGAACAGCAACAGGAGGCGGGCGTGGACCCAGGAGCAGCAGCAGCAGTAGGCGACCCACTAGGCACATGCTCACATGGCAAGCCATTCTCTTCTTCACCAACGATTTGGCAAACCTAGAAGAATCCACAGGGAAAGATCTATTGTCGTCAGAGTCAAGATGGCTGCAAATTAAATGATAGAATTAAATGGGTTCGGCAAGCAAACACGAATTTTACAATTAGTTTGTTATTCTTTATTGCTTTGCACATCATATCGAATAAACTATTAGTTGATGAACAAAAGATCTGGTTATCATAAATCTCACAACCAGTGACCACTCTTGCTGTTTTAGTTCCTAGTATCGCATAACGGCTTGTCATAGTGAGCAGCAGGCGAGCAGGACGGGCTGAGTCACTCTCTGAGGGCGTCGCATGCCGAGCGGCGGCCAGCCAGTGTGGAGACAGGCAAACCTGCAGCACCGGTCGGCTAGCACCAGCCACATGCAGCCACAGCCAGCGGCAGCTGCTCACAAACTGCTCAATCGGACTGTGGGCTGCTCCTGTCCTGCTTTGTGTAGTAAACCGCTACGTGCTATATGTATGGTGCTGTGTGAGCCGGGTCTGTAAGACAGAGGGTACAGAGAAAGACACATTGAGTGACCCTCGCATCTATTCATATAGGGCAGCACACAGAAGATCACAGCAAGCAGCCCATACATTTACTCACAGAGTATATACTCACAGGGCAGCACACAGAACTAAACACAAAGAGGAACAGTGAACGGCCCATGCATTCACTCATAAAACAGCTCAACTAAAGGGCAACACCAAGTGGTACTCATATTCTGTCAAAGAGTAATTAAGAGAGATCACACAGAAAATAAGACAAAGTAGTCTATTGCTGAAACAGAGCAGTTTACATTGCAGCACAAATAGAAACACACCAAGTGGTGCTCACATTCTGCCAAAGAGCAGCTCACAAAGAGAACATAGAACATAATATAAAGCAGCACAATCATCATTAACAGAGCAGTTCACAGTG
Source organism: Acholoe squamosa (assembly GCA_949317995.1). Taxonomy (NCBI): domain Eukaryota; kingdom Metazoa; phylum Annelida; class Polychaeta; order Phyllodocida; family Polynoidae; genus Acholoe; species Acholoe squamosa. Next base: position 30,140,926 of record OX439049.1, on the reverse strand, counting down.
CAGCACACAGAACAACAACACACAGTGTTGAGTTAACCTCCTCTAAAACAACAGGTCACCAAGAGTGCACAACAATCCAAACCTCCACGCAGTGCAGATTGCTGTACTAGTGCAACACATCTATAGGACACCTGACAGAGTAGCACAATGTTCAGCACACAAATCATCAATGATGGATCTTTATCCCACAAATATGGCATTAAAGCACAAATGTCTTTGTCCCACAAATGTCTTTATGTGACATACCAGACCTGCAGATTGCCCAGTCTTTATCTCACAAGGCCTAAATAGTGGATTATGTGACATACCATACCATACCAGTATGGTGTTTCAGAAGGAAATAATGTCTGTAACCAGTTGTAGGGAGATGTTATTGCAGTTTTAATAGTGATTGTAGGCTTAAAACCGCTGGTGTTCATGTTACCTAGTTTATAACATAAAATAAGTGCTATAGCTAATGTTTTTGTGAAACAGACAGCGGCTGTAAGTCCCCATGTATGACTGAACCAGTTGTAGATTGTAACTTCCACTAAAACTCTGGTTGTAAGTTATAGTTTCATTTGTAGAAGCCAGGAAACCAGTGTAATTTGTGGGAAACCCCTATTATACGTCATATCTATTAGGGAAATCCATCTATGCCATGTGATATCAAATGGCTGATGATACAAATACATGTATAAAAACTTACTATGCAGATCATAGCATATAGTCCAAGGGTGGGGGGGGGGTTAGTAGTGGCAGCTATTGGTGTACATGACCAGGAAGTCATTTCTCAGACACTAAATTTTGGCTCTCCCAAGTCGTACCAAGCTGACTTGGATCGGAAGAGAATTTTTGAGTATACAGGGTCAATCACTACGACTGGTGCATATAGAGAAAAGCAATGCACTTGTTCAGGTAATCATAGGTATTATAGGGTCATGGACCATACTATGATTGGACTGGATCATAGGTGGTGTTCGTGGTGGGGAAACTCAATTCATAGCTCTTGAGAAATGGCTAGCAGGCCGGCCATCGGTCTCTCTCTCATTGTGTGGGTGTGGGGTGGGGGGGGGGGGGAAGGGGGGTGGCAGACCTCATATGTGCGACGTCTGTGTGTGCTCTGTATCTCCTAATTACATGTAGGACAAGAACACAGGCAGTTTTTCAGTCTAGGGGTGGAGGGGTCCGGGAATGGCATGGGGAGGTGGATGGTGGGGGGGGGGGGGTGTAGTACTGGTCTGCAGGTCTTGAAACTTGAACCATAGCTGTAACATTAGCTACAGATCACACTCAATAACCTACTATAATTGTCCACTATAGTAACTGTACTATAGCGGTGACCTGTTGTAGACTGTCAAGTTACTACGGTTTTAAGAGTCACCTCTTACTAACCATAGGATGAATATGTCCTTTTTCTTCATTTGAAGGCATCAAACTACATATAGACAAATAAAAAATGAAGTATAACATACACTCATCAAGCAGAATAGATAGCAGTTTTTCTCCTCCCTGAAGACCTGATATTTCTTGTTTCATGTGAACCAAATAGGTCCACTCAGATCAGCCTCTAGAAACAGCCGCGACCAGTCGCAGACCAGTCATAAGTATTTATAACTGTAGTTATAACTTCAGTTGTATCTTGTTCTGAAACACCTAAAGTTATAGTTTACAACTGAGATACAACTGGTGAGAGATAAGAATGGTTGTAGTTGTAAGTTTAGAAGCCTGCAGTTTTAGAAACAGATATTTAATGTTCATTATCATGTCTGGCTTCTGAAACACCCCACATGTCTGGTTTGCAATAGAATGGCTGCAGTTCCTGAGCTCTCCTCCCAACACCACTATACTCCCCATGCCTCTCCTCCTCTGGCTGCTGGGTTCAGTTCACTAGAGGTCTTCTTAATTTTTCCGTTTAAAACTTTAATCCATTTCAATTTTTATTTCAATCTTCCATTAAGTTAAAATGGAGAGACTTGAGCAAGTCTAGGTTTGCAACTCAAACCCACTATAAATATAGGCTTTGTGAGATGCAGACTGTGCAATGTGCGATTATTTAGGCTTTGTGGCATGAAGACATTTTTGAGAAAAAAGACATTTGTGCTTTAATGCTATATTTGTGGGATAAAGACCTGTGGGTGTCTTTATCCCACAAATCAGTACTGATTTGTGGGATAAAGACTGATTGTGGGATAAAGACACCACAAACATAGATTATGTGTGAGTTGATGTATGGGCCTTTCAGTGTTCTCTCTGTGGTGTTTTGTGCGCTGTCTGTGAGTCTATCTGTGAGTAAACGTATGAACTGCCAGTAAAATTCAATTTGTGCTGTTCTGTGTACTGTTACATTAGTTGCTTTTTTTTCAGTTGATGTACGAGCCAGCTAGTTCTCACTTGATTTTTCACCCCTAAAATCAACAGGATAAAATGGTACTTTTTGGTTTCAGTGTTATGTTACATTTTCCTAAAGTCGACCCAGGGATATGGTAATTTCTCAAAATCCACACAGGGCATGGGCATTCCAACCAGATTAACAGGGGGTATGGGGCACCCCTTCTCCCATCAAGGGCATAGGCGGAGGTAGGGGGACTATGTCCCCCTCCCCCCATTTTATACTATAGGGGGGGGGTGCAACAATCTAATGGCTAAGTTCCATATACTCCAACGAGACCCTAATTTATGTCCTGTGCTTCCTGGTGTGAGAAATCGAAGCCAAATGAACGGCATGCACAAGTTTGTGATCTTAGTGAACCTGGCATGCTCATTCATGATCCCATGAATCTCTTGATGCCATCTGTGGTCCCATTTGGCATTATATTATGGACGTTGCACAGAGGTAGATCTACGTAAATTCTAGATATCTATTTTTCTACGTCTTTTTCCTATCAAAAAAAGGGGTAAAACACTTGAAAAAAAAATTGGTAAAAAAGATTCAAGGTGAAGCCTTGATTCCTATAGCTTTCACATCTTATGTCTACTTCCTACCACTGTACTGCAGATTCTAATGAAGAGATTTCTGTGCATCATGTCATTTTCATTACCTTACAACTACAGCCAAAAGACTTATGTTATACTCTTGGGTCTATGCAAAACGATCCTTGGTTAGTTCAGTCGTTATAGCAAAGATTTTCAAATGCAGGGGTCCTGTGTTCAATCCCAGCCCAAATAAAGAAATACTGTTGATATAAGGAGCATCATAAAATCTTTTTTCCCCCCATTTCTTCTAAAGTAGCTTTTTGGTAGTGGTTTAACAGAAAAACAGCATATATGTAGGACAAGGGCATTAGATGAGAAAGGAAGTTACTTATGGAGTAGAATAATAATTATTCTGTAATTATTACAGTTTTAAGTCTTTCACAATCATTGCCTCTTTGCCAGGGCACGAAAGTATACAATATAATGGGAGGTTATATAAATGGAGGGTGCTGGTATAGGAGGCACCCCGTTAGAACCATATGGCCAATATTGGCCTACATTCCCCTCCAGTGAATGGCTAAGAACCGGACCAAGCAAAACCGGAAGTAGTTACCCGATAACCAGATAAAGCTGACTTTACCTCACACACTCCCAAACATAACAAACACACGTGGACTTTTAAAGTACAGGCTCTCCTGTTTTACACACCCAGATCGTTTTAATGATAATGGTATAATGTAAAGACTCTCCTTTTATACACCTGGAGGGCAATTCTAAAAAGCTGACGATCCTTTTGTGGTCATGTCATGCATTTAGAAACAATCATTTTAGTAACAGAAGACAGCCATATTTCCAAATAACTATACATTTCCAGTGTTACATATGCCGATTTTATCCAGAAATTATGCAGAAATGTCAGTTATAAGCTTGATAAGACCTCATCTGATGACCTTTGTGTCCTGACGAAATGTGTAATTCCATATCGTCAGTTTTTAAGAATCACCCTCCAGACCCCTCAAAGTTTAAGCTGTAAAGGTGGGCCAGGTGGGCCCCAAAGTCCTTTGCCCCCGAAAGTTTATAATTGCCATGGCCTGAGTACAACTGTAGTCATTATTTTTACATTCTTTTCTTTCTTAGAATAATGATTTACGGTGAAAAAAATTTAGAATCCAGTCAGACAAGTTCTTCGCTTAATTGGGGACAGCATCTTACCATCGGGTATATAGAGGCGTCATTTTTGCTAGGTCGATCCTTACCCAATACTCTTAAATACCAATACAATAGTGGTGGCTCCACTATGCGATTTTTTGGCCCATTTTCACTAACTGCTATCCCTATAGTGCCTAAGCTATAAGGTGTTAACATTCCTATATTGTAAACATGAGATTCAAAATTGTAAACATGAGATTTCAGGGGTTATTTCATGGGTGATCTCTCTCCTTGTGTGTCATATTTACAAACTAACCTGCACCTGCATAGACTCTCTGATTGGGTGGGAGTTCAATATATAAACAACAACACAACAAAATATAAATAACAACACAGCAGTCACACAGATCGCAGGGTATTGTACTGTAAAAATCAAACCTGTCTGATATTGAGTTACAGAGACTTCCCAATGTGAAAGTCTGCAATGTTTACATAACATCAGCTTGATTTAGTAAACAAAAACATCTTTCTGACAACACAAGCATGCTTGAGAGTGCACACAATCACATCCCCAGATAAACAAATAGCTCCCTCAACATACACATTCTACCTTGTAATGATAACAAATACTACTGTTTAACCCATGTTTGTCTCCCATTTTCTGAGAATTTCTGCGATTCTCTGCAAAAATCGCGTAGTGGAGCCTCACCTAATGGCTGCTTTGTTCGAGAACAGGCTGATACCTACCGGTCACGAATAAATACACTATAAGCATATTTTGGAAGGTAAGATACATATATCCTAGCATAACTTTAATAAAATAGACACCTATATCTACCCCCATTATTAATACATCGTGGAATCGGCATGCGGAGAGAAGTGCATACAATGAAATATCATTTTATCATTCTAAGGGACCAAGAAATGAGTCTAATCAACAAGGTAAAGATCCTTATTTTATATCACATTATTAAATCCACGTTACCTTATTATCAACAGTAATGATAGTCCCAATGGTTCAATGAGCCAGACAATATATAGGTCGGAGGAAGGAAGATCCAATGTTATTCTATTTAGCCACCTTTGTCATTATTTTTTGTGGTTGTTGGAGTGATACCAACTCAGGGATGATGAAAAGAGATTACTGTCACATTTGCAAATTGGTTTACAACCTTGATAAGCGGAACATGGGGGTCACCAACACTAATTGCTATTTATGCTGACCTAGACTACTATATAGCACTAGCACTTGGCCAGACACGATTTCTGATATCATGATTACAAAATGGGGCCCTGTGAAACATTCTAGGGGTTATGTTTGAGGAGAATTTCTCAGTCTCTGCCTTGGCTGTTACTTGCCCCTGTTGTGGTTTAAGTGTGTCTTTTGAAACTTATCATAGTATCATGTGCACGATGATTTAAACATAAGGGAGTGGTAATTATTTATCAACAGGTTGGGTGGTGAGTTTGAGGGGGCAGCGTAAAGATTTCAGATCCCTCCTGACGGGGGGGCTAAAAAGATTTTGACCCCTCTTGAGGGGGGCCTAAAAAATTGACCGATTTTTTAGCCAGAAAAAAGCCTGTGCGCTACTATAAATCAATGAGGGGTGCTGGTGCAGGGGGGGCACAAAAAATTTGACTGCCGTCGGGGGGGGGGCCATAAAAATTTTCGCACATCTGTGCGAAAACCCATTACCCCCTATTGATAAATAATAACCACTCCCTATGGTGACCATGTGAGGGAACATATTCAGAGAGTACTTTTAAAGAAGTGATGCCCCCCTCCCCACAAAACATGCATTGAAAATTCACAAGGAGGAGAGGAATGCCAGGGGCTCCATTGTAAGCGGTTTCATTTTGTGCCTTTTCATGTTGAGGGTTTGGGGTACTAGACTGGAAGGCATGGTCCATTTTTCTCATGTGTTTCGCTATGTTTACCTCTATGGACGAATTGTTATTTAGCTGACTATATCTGACACGGGGTATTTTTTTCAGAAATAAAATTTAGCCGATTGGGTGACTGTTGCTACCGTGCCCATGATATCAGGCAGTTTATAGGGCCTTACGTAGGCTCTGATAAACCAACCCCACAACCGGAGATATAACTTATAAAATAACTTTTATAAGCCCCGTCTTTGAAAAGAAAAATTGTCATTTTATCATATAAATCAATCTTAGTAATGATGAAGCCAGTGAAGAAACGAGGGAATTGTAGAAAGACTACTAAAAGGCACTAAAAAGAAGAAGCCTTTCTCATATGTAAGCCATGTTTATTCGAGCAGTAGACATATGCCCAGGCTTATAAGAGGGGATATGCAGTATAATGAAATGTTATCAAAAGGTTTTTTTTAAAGAAAGTAAAGGTATTTAACAGCTAATTGGCACCATCAGGCTACCATGTTGGTGCTTCATTAGATATTGCATGCAACAGAGTCATGGGATGTAGGTTAGGAGAAAAAACACCGTGTTTTTGTGCTTATTTCTTTTGGTAGACTCTGTACAAATTAAGTTTAATTAAATGATTATGACATACAAATGAATTTGATATCCAATATTATACTGTTACAAGGTAAGGCTGAGGTCATTGTTAGCCAAAAACAGAATGAAAGTGGGGTAAACACTGCACCCATCGAAGGGGACATTATGTCTTTTGAAGCCAGTTGTGCATGAGCTAAAGAGATGACTAAGTAGGTACCCTCTCATGTTAAAAAGTCATGCTCTGCTTCACCATACAATTTGTACTCACCACATTAGACTGAAAAGTCACCTGCCTTGTTTAAAAATAGTGTGTATTGCACAAGCAGGTGCCTTACTGTGTGACACTCTTTTTAGTGCTCTTGTTTTGAGTAACTATCATCTTCATTGAAAGGTACTTGTACCTGACTGACAGCAGCACTTCTGTGTAATGCGAAAAATAGTTGACAATGAAAAGATCGTGACTGCTGTGGGTTAGGCACTTCTTAGGTGGCAAGACTACCTTTCCCCCTATGTGCAAGGGCCTCCAGAACATCACACAGAGAACCATCCACCCCAAATTAGCTCATAAGCTGTGAGGTGCACTATGCTACCTTTTTTACTATGTGCAACACCCTCTAGTGGCAATGTTCGCGTGTTCATTGCTGACTATGTTACACCAACCCCTGGGTACCAATTACACCATCTCGATGTGGAAGAGTGATGATGAGGACAGAGAGACACAATTATGCATGGTGTGTGCATAAGTACACGTGTCCTTAGCAGGGTCGGATCTAGGATTTTGAAAAGGGGGGGGGCGGATAAAAAAAGTTAGGTAAAGGGGGGGCGCACCCCCGCGCCCCCTCTAAATCCGCCACTGCTTAGTACCAGTGTGGGAACATATATTATTTCATTTAGTTCACATACAAGATTAACGCCATTTAAGTTATCATTGCAACTGGAAACCGTGCAAAAAAAGATAATTCCCCTTTTTCAAATTTCCCTGCAACAGAATTATTCCTAGTGTCATCTAATGGACTAGAATATTCCAGTTTCCTCAAAATCTATAACGGCTAACACACGGCTGTGCAATTCAAACTCAGGGCAGAAATTTGAACCAACTCTGAATAAAAAAAAATTAGGACAAAGGCTATCTAAATATCTTTAACCTTTTCATCAAGTGAATTTCAAATGTATAATGACACACAATACCTCAAGTTTGTCGAAAAAGAAATCCTTGTAAAAGGGATCCTTGTAAAACTGAACAGTGAACCACCGTAATTAGATAACAGCGGCCAGTGTAGTTTTTACAAGAACCTCCAGGTGACAGTGCGGTGGTACCAGGAATCTCTAGGAAACCTTGGACCTCTGGTAACTTTGGGACGAGGAATCCATCGTTATTTCGATGACATTATTTTTACAGTGTAAGGTTCTCTCACTTTTGATGCATTTTTGTGTTGAATGCTTCTTGAATGCCATGCAGAGAGGTAAGTAATGTATTGCAAGATACAGAGATGTCTAGCATAGTGCTGAGGCACACATTATTTCACAACAGAATAGTCTACCACTACAGTGCAGAGTGATGTATTACAGTGTATAGCAGTCTACCAATGGTGCTGTACTATAGTACAGTGTAGCTTACCACCATAGTGCTGTATTACAGTACAGTGTAGCCTATCACCATAGTGCTGTACAACAATACAGTGTAGCCTATCACCATAGTGCTGTATTACAGTACTGTGTAGCCTATCACCATAGTGCTGTATTACAGTACTGTGTAGCCTACCACCATAGTGCTGTACTACAGTACTGTGTAGCCTATCACCATAGTGCTGTACTACAGTACTGTGTAGCCTACCACCATAGTGCTGTATTACAGTACAGTGTAGTCTACCGCCATAGTGCTGTACTACAGTACTGTGTAGCCTACCACCATAGTGCTGTACTACAGTACAGTGTAGTCTACCGCCATAGTGCTGTACAACAATACAGTGTAGTCTACCACCATAGTGCTGTACTACAGTACTGTGTAGCCTACCACCATAGTGCTGTATTACAGTACTGTGTAGTCTACCACCATAGTGCTGTACTACAGTACTGTGTAGCCTATCACCATAGTGCTGTATTACAGTACAGTGTAGTCTACCACCATAGTGCTGTACTACAGTACTGTGTAGCCTATCACCATAGTGCTGTATTACAGTACAGTGTAGTCTACCACCATAGTGCTGTACAACAATACAGTGTAGCCTATCACCATAGTGCTGTATTACAGTACAGTGTAGTCTACCACCATAGTGCTGTACTACAGTACTGTGTAGCCTACCACCATAGTGCTGTATTACAGTACAGTGTAGTCTACAACCATAGTGCTGTACTATGGTACAGTGTAGCCTACCACCATAGTGCTGTACAACAATACAGTGTAGCCTATCACCATAGTGCTGTATTATAGTACATTGTAGTCTGCCAACACTTTGCTAGATGGTGTAGTATAGTGAAGTCTTCCGCCACCCTGCAGTTCTACTACAGTGTAGTTTACCAACACTGTGCTAAAACAGTTAGTCTACCAGTACCACTACAGTGCAAAGCGATGTAGGGCCTACTTAGTCGTCTAATACAGTGCACTGGTGCCAGGACTACATCAAACAGACAAAAACATTAAGGTCAGGCAACATGTAACTGATGGACTCTTTATTCCCAAGGGAACTACCAATCACCCTCGGGTACTGCTCTGTGCCAAAGTCTGCCTCTCCTAACTGGTATCTCCACTAAACAGTTTAAGTGTCCCGGTGCTTATAAACTTCACTTCCTTTCTGTACCGGCCCTTATACACTTGGACGCTTATTTGAGACGCAGTTACCCATGTTAATTTCAATACCACCATAGCAGCGGTGCATATTTGAAACTGGCACTTAAGCAGGCATATGCGGTAGTTGAACATCCCTGGTTCTTCGCAATAACAAAGCCAATGCATGGTTCTTCAACTTCAATATGGAAGATGAGTTACAAATTACAGATATAGACGCTGTTAGTTTAATGATGCACATGCATTTTATTAAGACAATTTTCAAAAGATATGGTTTATGCCCATCAATTCTGAGTTTTACAGATGTATTCATTTTTGTCTATAGTAACAGTGACATGAATAATGAAAGCCTCTCAATAAGTACCGTAATCTCCCAGCTATAAGGCGTGTCTTATACGTGAATCAAAAGCCTACTGCACCTTATAGAGCTTTCCAAAAGAGGGGTTGCGTCTTATAGGCAGGGTACTTTTACTAAAGAAAAGTACTAAACCTTCAAAAATCAAGCCCCAGGTGGGTCTTATAGCATTCTCTTGAACTCATGGTGCGCCTTATATGTGAGGTGCGCCTTATACGGGGGAGATTACGGTAGTTTTTAACAAAGTCTTATCATTTAACTTTTTCGGTAGGGTAATAACGTTTTTATGCACACCATCATATGTGAGAAGTAATGGTCATTGTGTTACAATTGTATTGATAGATAGAAATAGAACTAATATAGTGAAATAGTGACCTGCAGGTTAGTGGGCTGGAGGAATATAAAATGCTGAGTCAGCTTCCATTATGGGCGATAATATGACTATATGTGTGGAGGGTCAATGAACCTGCTATAAAGTCATGGAGGCTTGTCATAAAAGTAATCACCACACTAGGAGGGGATAAGCAATGGATACTGGCTGAGATCTGTGGGAATTCCCTATACTCAGTGACTCTATGGGTCTTATAATAAGGATTGACGAACAGTGCAAAAAGGTGCCACATGATCTACAGAGCTTTTTGGGGGTGATTATTTTAACAATAGGGTGGATTGGTGGGTTTGCACATGGATGTGCCAAAAAAAATGGACCCCCCCTTTCAAGGGTCAAATCTTTTTACCCCCCATAGGAGACGAAAATCATACGTTTTTTAACCTAATTACTAGTGCCTTCGGCACTAGGGGGGGAGCAACCAAACTAATTGGGCCAGTTTCTCGGGCCAGTTTGCCGTGACCACAGGCCAAAGTTTGCAGTGAACACAGGTCACAGTTAGCCATGAACGCAGGCCATAATTTGCTGGGAATACAGTCCACAATTTGCTGGGAATACAGGCCAGTGTAGAAGGTCTGCTCCTCCCATAAGTGGCGCGGCAAATTCACCAACGTTCACAGGTAGCGTCCGTCTGCCCTATATCACCATAGCAACACAGCCTCGACCCCAAACTGCTGGGAGTGCTACACGCTGCACCAGGAAGGATTTCCTCGAAAGTAGGCCTATGTGTCCCATTCAAAAGGTTAGGCTTTCAAATCTCAGTGTATATAAGGGATCACAATAAGACACCTGAAAGGATTCATAGTAAGAATATTTTCTGAATATATTCTGTCAAATTCGCCATTCTTATCCTATAGAAATAATTACATTGGTAGATTTTCTCTATCAAAAGCAATGGCGGAATTTTATAAAATGAACTGTCTCTTGTTGCTAGGGACGAGAGTAGGCCTATGTGATATGATTATTGCTTTCTCTAAATATACAAATGAATATTGAAAAATACTTTGATGGGAAGTAGTTTCATCGTAAATGGGCCAGGAAGGATTTCCTCGAAAGTAGGCCTATGTGTCCCATTCAAAAGTTTAGGCTTTCAAATCTCAGTGTATATAAGGGATCACAATAAGACACCTGAAAGGATTCATAGTAAGAATATTTTCTGAATATATTCTGTCAAATTCGCCATTCTTATCCTATAGAAATAATTACATTGGTAGATTTTCTCTATCAAAAGCAATGGCGGAATTTTATAAAATGAACTGTCTCTTGTTGCTAGGGACGAGAGTAGGCCTATGTGATATGATTATTGCTTTCTCTAAATATACAAATGAATATTGAAAAATACTTTGATGGGAAGTAGTTTCATCGTAAATGGGCCCCTAAGAATACTAAAATCCTTGATGATTTGCAGAAAAATCGAGTTAACTTTGAAAAAAGTACACAGTTTTACCTAGCCTCTTTTGGTTTATCTGTTCCTGGCAAGCAATCACGCTTATTTCAATGGTGTGGGGACCAGTGACGAACGAATGCCTTTTATATATAGGGTAATAATGTGTTTTCACCAAACCAGTCACATCTCGCACATTCTATAGCTGAGATAATGAGGTCTAAAGGGTAAAAAAAAATGATTTTCACCAAATAAGGTTTATTGGCTGTTTGGATAGATCAATATCTCTCCTGCAATATTGTAGAAGATTTTATGACAATAAAACGGGTAAAAATCAAACTAGCCATTTAATTTGTAGTAATAAATTACATTGTATTGTCACAATACTTTTGGTCAGAATTTAGTTGATATATCCGAAATGGGTTGCACATTACAAAATAGTCCGTAGTTATTATCATATAACTCTTTATAACACCACAAAGCCACATCTGTTTACTTTAGTTTGGTACCATGGTTATTAGGTTTATTCTTAATACATGGCAATCGGGAAGTAAACCCACAAACCACTCTTGTGTCTCACAGTAGGACAGATAAACGACCTGTCTTTAGGCCTGTATATATCCAAGATTCAGCTTTGCTCGATTTAAGATTTTGTAAATAATGATATTTTGATGGATTAAAAAGTAAAAATCAGCTTATGGTGTATTCTATATGGATGTACAATAACCCGGAATCCATTTTTGCAACTTATGACTGGTTAAGTCAAAACACATCACAGCCGCAGGCTTTTTTCACTGAAACGGGTGAAATTATTTTGACCCCCCTCAGAGGGGTCAAAAAGATTCTGACCCCCCTCCCCTAAAACCCACAATCACCCCCACCCCCCATTGTTGAAAAATGATCACTCCCTTAAGAGGATGTACCAACCATATGGATACTCATGTATAGGCACGAAATGGAAAAAGACGTCTCTTAAGCTAATAGATGATGCATATCGGGGCCCTAGGGCTGTATATGCTGTATATACCTGAGCCGCGGAGCGGCGAGGGTATATACAGCATATACAGCCCGTGGGGCCCCGATATGAATCACCTAATAGGTTTATACCACCATTTCCTCCATTTTGTATCAATTTCTTACCTGATTTCCACAGAATACAGCCAGGAGAAGATATTTTGTAAGTGCAAGCGATACGGCCCGTGTCCGCTCTGCGCGAAGCCATTGTTTTTGTTCTGGCCGGGAGGGGTACCGCCGTGTTCACACTCATTTTTCGTATCGAATCCAACCATGACAAGTTTTCAAATTAAAACATACATATCCTTAGACATCCTAGATGAGTACTCCATGCTTGATATGTCGGATAAATTCAAAATAAATAAGAATCCATTGATTTTCCAAACGGGTCCGAAATTTTCGGCGTCTTTCTTGTACAACGAGCAGTTGACCTATATCTACATCCGGGCCACTGACACACTTTCGCCGGACAAGGAGGCGGGTGGGAATGGCCGGACCGCGACTCGCTTACCATGGGAAAATCAATGGATTCTTATTTATATCGAAGAAAATGGAGAAAATTAGCACGCATTCCTCGTCTATGGATCGAAAACTTCTTGGGATTTCGATATTATAACATGAAAAGGTTGGATTAAAGACGAAAACTGAATGGAAACGTACCACTAGGACCTCAGGTTAGAATTTATCTACTTTCGCATTGGATTTCATCACCGTTCAGTGTGGCGCTATGGCTAAGGCCTTCGCCTACCACCACTGCGGCCGGGGTTCAATCCTCATACGAGTTGGGACGATTTTTCACAATGGAAAATGGCTAGATTAACTTTGTATAGGCGCCATAATTTCCAAAAATATTCTAAGTCCAACTCGACCTCGAAAAAGTATATACCAAAAATTTCAAAAATGCACAAGGGTGGTATATGCAGAATAATGCACGGCTAAACTGCATATAAACCCACCGGAAGTTCCGAAATCGTGGTATAAATGTTGATAACCTAGGTGTGGCTCGAAGTTGTTTTGTTTTCTTTTGATAATTTTGATTTGAATTTCTGCCTCTTCCACCGGCTCTTCCCTCAAAGATCCACAAGAATTAATAGAACAAATACCCTCGTCCAGCCTGCAGTTCACCTTCCACCTCTCTTCACCTCACCAAAGCCTGTACCACCCCAGCTTGGTATCAGCTTGGCCAGCTGGCATCTGGAGTGCTGTGAAATATGAGAGACGTTATTGAGTTGACAACAATAGAATCGCCTATCAGTCATCCCCCTCATGGGGGCACCACTGGTGAAGAGGGTGTCCACTTGCACCTTGTATTGCCACCTAGTGGCTGCATTTAGAGTTAATAGCCGAGATACAGTCCCATAGCCCCATAACTATACAACCAGTAAGGGCATATATAACAAATAGAGGTGCACTAGGTGATTCTATGGCCTTCTTATCTAGCCCCTAGAATCACCGTGTGCACCTCTATTTGTTATCTATGGCGTTCATACCATGGTTTCCACCATTGAATTAAATATATTTACCCTATAAAGCCATGAAAATCAATATTATTTGTTGCGAGTCGACTTAATCCGTCTTCCACCATCTTGGTTTCTTGGCGAGACGACACGACTGCCTGGACGCAAAGTGTTCTGCCGGCGTGTGTCCTACAGGCATTTTCATAGAGCTACCGCTGGTAAGGAGTGCGGGCCACGGGCAGAATACCCTTAGAGCATATATGCCAATGTGACAACTTGTGTCTTGCCGCGGTAATCAATCCGTCCGCTCCGCAGTCAACATGACGGCGAAAATTTCGCTCGATTCAATTTTTCTATCATTAATCATTTTATATATACATGTCAAATCATGGCAAATTAAAGGTAGGTGATAGAATATAATGTCTACATTCATCCTCTATACGCATTAAGCTTCTAATGCTATGGGTTTTTTTTATTATCGAATTAAATTGTTCGCTGTCAACTTGCTGTATTCTCGTCTCAATCCAATGTGTCAACATGGGTTCATTTAGCGCGTGCTATACTATGCATCCCCAGTGTTTTTGTGGTTGTTTTATCATAGACTAGAATGGGAGAGGTTTTCTGAATCACGATACTAAATTACTGAGACAATATTAGCCTAAATAAACTACATAATCAAACTACATAATCAAACTCGCCATACTACATAATCAAACTTGCCATACATTTCCAGTTAAAACCGTTCAGGGTTCTATGGGGAATCAATCCCTGGCCGCTGTGGCAAGAGACGGACTCGCTGTCTACTATACCAAGCCGAACGGTACTAGAAACCAATGTACATGAAGGATTTGAATAAGTTGTCCGACATACCTGATGTTTGCACACCTCGTTAGCATAGAATCCAATGGTGCCATGTCGAGTTATAAACAGTGAAACATCCTTAGATATCCTAGATGAACATGCCATGCCTAAATTCTCCATATTGTTCGAAATAAATAATATTCTATAGCGATATGTCTCGGCACCCGCCTCGTCGTCCTGCGGCAGGCTGACCTACATACAGGACCTTCCCACACTGTCAACATGAAGCTAAGCATGGTGGAGGCGGGTGGCAAAACTTATCGCTATGTAAATGCATTGGATTCTCACTTATTTTGAATGTAATGGAGACAAAATGTAGGCAAACACCAACTAGAGATCATATATTTGTTGATGCTAGAAGTACAGGACATGACATGCTTGGATTCTACCCAAAAAATGTGTGTAAAGGTGGAGGTATGTTTGGCAGAGTGTCAACATGGCCACGGCGGGTTGGCTAAGCAAGCGGATCACATGCACTTTCAAAATGTCTTCTCCTGGATTAATTCTGGGGTTATAAGGTAAGAAATTAATACAAAATGGAGGAATAAGTGTGATAAACGCATTAATATATGTTTAACCTAGGACTTGGTGAGGTTAGCTGGAAATATTCACCCTCCCGCTGTGCGGTCGGGTGAATATTTCCAGCAAATCTCACCTTGTCCTAGGTTAAACATACATTGATAGCTTATTATTCACACTTAGTACGGATGAAGGCCTCCTGTAGGAGGGGGTGAATTGGAGTTTTACCCAACAATGCTGGATCTCCTTTTAGCTAGGATTGAAGCTAACACAATATACTACATATATATCATAGGCTATGGCAGATGTAAGGGATCTTTAACGTACTCTGTGATGTGAGGTTTGCCATTTTTGTTAAACCCTGGCAACTGTTACTGATAGAATTATGGTAGAGAGTATTCTTCATTTCATGTGTTCATAATGATGGCTCGTAACTTTCTCGTTTTCTATCCCGTGCACTTTAATATCCCCCCTGTACCGTTCCCTCCCTCCCTTGTGACTTGTGTGCAAAATCACTAACAGACATATGCATGTCTATATGGTCGCCCACATCAGCCTCGGTACTACAAAACTAATTTTGCAAACTATTAAACTTAGTTGGTAAATGATCATCTTGAAAAAAACCATATATTTTACCTCAAGATTTTGACGCTCCCCTGTGTTCTATAAATATGGAAATTAGTCCTTTTGTGTGAGATCACCAAAACTGTGTTCCGAATACCAGTGGAAATGACCATTCAAAATTATCTTTGAAAGTTGATCACTTCCATCAGGAATAATCTTGGGATTTCCAAAAGGTTGTAAATAAGCCCCAAGACCTTCTCCTGTATTGATGTTGCGTACCCCTGTTTATAACACAGTTATCACTTTTCGGCACGCTTCAAGGTGCCTAAACTGGATAATCTGAGTTCCTTAGAAATGAATACAAGCACTGAGTTGACATTGACACTGACAGCTAGTACATTTTCTATATGTGACAGCACCTTCCATCTTAGCTGTCCATATGTGGTATGTTAAGGTCAAGCCATAAAAGCTCACTGTACATGGGAATAGAACCTGCGACTGAAGCTAGGATCAGGAGGGTGTTGTTCGTATGCTAAATAGAGCTGGGAGTAGGTGCCCTCTTTGCCCTTGCTTAAAAATAGTGTGTGCTGCACTACTTTTGCAATCAAATTTGGAGCACTCTCCATACTCAACATGGCCACCCACACTGCCATCTGGTGAGTTCACAGTTTAGAGTTATATTTCTAAGGTTCACCTTGGGTTAACTAATTCTTGTGAACCTTTGTTTTTGTTGGTAGCAAGTATATTTCTTAGCATAATTATCATGATGTATCATTTTGTCCGAAAACTGTGTTGTGACATCAGTGATCAGCACTGCACTACTCATTTAGTGTGACCATTAGTGATGTTTAACAGGTACTTTCACAGTCTAGCTTCATATTTGGTCCATACATTTGGCAGAGTAACGTTCAGTGACGTACAACCTCACTTATTGACCATATTGTGGTATGATCGAGAAATTAGGCAAAGGCCTTGTCTGTGTTGGGTTCATATTATTATTTTATGTGAATAACTTCTTCCCATAGAGATAGCATTGCAGGGCCGATCCACACACCCCCAGTGGCGTAACGTGTGCCGATCCACCACAGCGGCCGATCCACCACTGCAGCCTCGTTCTGGGTGCATGTAAACATTCAAAATGGCGGACCGGAGCTCATACGGGGGACTACGGTAACGGATTTCGCTAATTATCGGTTAATTAAAGACTCTAAAAACATAAAATAAATATAGAACTAAACTCCCCTGGTGTCCTCGGTGGCCGATCCACCCCTCGGGAGTTGTCTCACCCTCGGGCTAACGCCCTCGGGGGAGACAACTCCCTCGTGGTGGATCGACCACCTCGTAGACCACGGTCGTTTAGTTCTATCTATATAGTCATCCTACTTATGATGATGTATTGGTTTGAAGAAGAAATCCTTAGGACGGAGAATTTGAATGCGCTTTTATCTTTTTCATTCTACAACCATTTCTGAAGGCCTCATAGTAGATCTATGTTCTTGGGTATAGAAACAGTCCTAATCATTCAATATTATCTACAGCATGATGAATATAATTACCTACACTATTGACTATAGCTTTTATTATGTTGTCCCATGCAAAAGACTGCACTTCAAGTGATCATTGCCCAGAATCTTTGTTCTCAATCATGATTTTTTTTTTACCCTAATGTGAATAAAACAGAGCCCAAGAAATCAATTACCACGTACATCTTAACCAGGTACTACTAACTATTGGTAAGTTAGATGATGACAATGTAAACTTTATACATAGCAACCAAAAGATTAAAACTTACCCTCCTCTTATGAGTCTGTCTGAACAGGAGTTGAAAGGTTGAGTACTTGGAATAGGTAGATTTTTTGCTATATTGGCAATGGTTTGCAAATTCCAAACTTAAATCATATCACAGCTGGGAAATGTTGATTCCTTATATAATTAAAAGGGTAGCCTACATGACCCTTTCAACAACTCAAAGATCATAATGTGTGGCATTCTTGGTAATATGCCATGTTCAAACAAGTTCGCCCTGTCATCGATCATACTGACTGCGAGGTATGATGTTAAAGGCCAATACCCTGGCTATTTGTACACTAGACATAGACATGGAACGTTTAGTTCAGCCCACTAAGGACTGATTAAATATTAATGCATCACCCTAAATCACGATACATTAATGCACCCCTGGCAAGATCTCTTATAGAACTGCATTCATCTCTCACTGTCCCACTCTACATGGTTGATATACTCCAGAGTGTCGGCATGATGCACCAATGAAGTGCTGGTGAGTGATGGTGCATCATGCTAACCTTTGACCGGAAGCATTAATGTATCAATGGACTAATCAGCGTGGCACTCTACCCTGTGCCTAAATTGCTAATTACTAAGTGTATTGACCTCAACTAACAAGAGTTGAGAGGTGGACTGATCGACACTATACAACAGGTAGCTGCTGCCTACAGATTAGATTTATGATTAAGCCAGTAGCACTGTGGCTTTTATTAGTCACTGCAGGTAGATTCTACAAACTTCTAGATTTTCACTTTATAGCCAGCAGTGGAAGAAGATGGTGCAGTTCTACCTACAGGTGTTGATATATCTTATTGTATATAACAGCGGCAGTGGACATTTAACCATCAATGGTAAGTCAGACATAAGGGAGTGTTCATTTTTTAACAACAGGGGGGGTTGGTGAGTTTTCGTTTTGACCCCTTAAAATATTTTCCGCTCCCCCCTTGAGAAGTGCCAAAATATTTTCAACCCCCCCCCCCTCAGGAGGGGTCAAAATATTTTGTGCCCCCCCCCCTCAACGTCAAGTTGTGTTGCACCATATTGTAGAGCATCATGGCAGTATCAATTGTATTGTTTTACTGAAGTATAAGGCAAAAGGATCACTTCACAGAGTTATTATCATCTATTGGAATACAAGAAATCGAAAAAGGGCTTCCACTACTTAAGACCAATTTTAATCACACACTACTTAACCTTACGTCATTTGTTTGAAAAGGAGCCAGGAGACAAGTTAAGTATAGGATGGTCTGGGGGCATCCCAGTTTGAAGTCTTGACTGGGTCTGTTGTGGTAGGTTCAGTCCGGGTCCGTTTGGTCCGGGTATGTCAGGTGGTTCCATCCAGGTTGAGTCTGGGGGCAGTCCAGGTAGGTCTGTCAGGTCCAGGTCAGTCCGGTCTGGTTGAGTATGTCCAGGTGGATCTGTCGGGAGGCAGTCCAGGTGGGTGGGTCCAGGTTGGGCCATCCGGGTCAGGTCAAGTATGTCTTGTTAGGCCCACTCCAGATGAGGGGAGTGATTTGGGGAAAGGTTAGGGGAAGGGGAGAAGGGAGGAAAGGCTAGGGAGACAACAGAAAATGACATAATATATGCAAATTCCAGACATGAAAAAAAAATAGGGGCATTAAAAGTAAAGTCTTTTCTTTGATTTGCCATTGATAGGTTAAAATTGGGGGGATTGGGAGTATCTACCCCAGGAAAATTTTGAATATTGAGACATCAAATTGTGCATTTTGGTGTTTTTTTGAAGATGGCTGATGCCCTTGTAACCAAATCTTTCTTAGACCCCCCCCCCCCCATATAAATGGTAAAATGATATCTCATGGGATCTGGAAATCGATTTACCCTGACAGATCCTAGAAAAACAGAGAAAACTGAAAAAAAAACTGAGGAGTTTGCATGTATGCATGAGCCATCTGTGACAGGGGTCACACATACAACAAAGACTTTTCTCTGAAGATTGGAATTTTCTGAGTGTCTCAGATGCATTTAAATAAATGCAGTTCCAGGGGGTTTGGGGGTATATCCCCAGGAAAAATTTGAGATTTATTTGTTGATTTTAAGAGCATTTTTTGTACATGAAACCGAGGATATATGCTCAATTTCACTATATAAGTATATACTGAAAGTCTAAAATGTGTGAGAAAAAGGCTCCTCAGTGTGAGAGAGTGAGACAACCCCCAACCCAGCAAATTGTCATGATTCCTCGTCAACCTGTGTGAAGTGGCTCACACATGTCGCTAGATGGAACACGACGTCGCTATAGCACAAGATCACCAGGAATAACAATGGTGGTGATCACATGGCCTCACCTCACATGGCGAGGATGGTGATCACTCAGACTCACCAGGGTTGGCGACACAGGTGATCACTCACCTCGCTAGATGAAACACACACCTTGTCATAGTGCATGTTCCCCATCCCTGGTGAGGATGAGTGATCACTCATCCTCACCAGGGATGGCGACATGAGTGACCACTCATCCTCACCAGGGATGGCGACATGAGTGATCACTCACTTCCCTAAATGAGACTCATACCACGTCATAATGCACATTCACCACAGATGGCAAGGATCGTGATCACTCACACTCACGGGGGATGGTCACTCAGGTGATCATTCATTTCGCTAGATGAAACGCACACATCCATAATGCACGTTCACCACGGTTGGCAAGGATCGTGATGACTCACACTCACCAGGGATGGCAAGGCGGTTGATCACTCACCTCGCTAGATGAAATGCGCACCACGTCATAGCACAGGTTCACCATGGATGGCGAGAGTGGTGATCACTCAGACTCACCAGTGATGGCGATGCTGGTGATCACTCATCTTGTTAGATGAAAAGCTCATGATCATCGACATTGGTAATCATGCAGCCTCACATCTGCCAGATCAATGTATGTTTTGCCAGAGAAGGTATTGCCATATGCATCTTCCCTCTAACCACGGACAAGGTGTTCATGTAGATACTTCCTTATGTATTTTTCCTGTAACCAGAGAAAAGGTGTTTATGGATAGTTGCTTTTATTTTAGAGATACCTCTATCTAAATTCAATTGATATTTTCTCTATATAATCTTGTTTGATTCAACCCTGAAGTATTACATGGAAATCAGTGTGCAACAAAGCACATTTGATAAGTATGGGACTTATACTTCATGCCCACACTTCCTAGATAGGCTACATGTTGAACAGTGGTGCTGTCTCAACAACTTTGGCAATGGTGGTGATAAGTTGCCATTCTGAGTGAGAGTGAGTGACAGATGATGCAATCCTCAGAGAGCATTGACTTTGAGTGACACAAATTCACGCATTGAGTGAGACAAAGCCTGGCAATGGTGGTGATAGGTTGCCATTCTGAGTGAGAGTGAGTGACAGATGATGCAATCCTCAGAGAGCATTGACATGGAGTGACACAAGTTCACGCATTGAGTGAGACCAATGTTGGCAATGGTAGTGATAAGTCACCATTTTGTGTGAGAGTTGATGCCAGTGGCACGGGAGTGGTACATAATCACACAGTGAGTCAGATCCATGTTGGCGATGCTTGTGATAAGCCGCCATTCTGAGTGAGAGTTGACAGGCAGTGGCACATATTGACGGAGTCAGTGAGATCCATGTTGGTGATGGTGGTGATAAGCTGCCATTCTGAGTGAGAGCTGACCGGGAGTGGTGCATAATCACGCAGGGAGTGAGATCCATGTTGGCGATGGTGGTGATAAGCTGCCATTCTGAGTGAGAACTGACTGGAAGTGGCACATAATCACACAGTGAGTCAGATCCATGTTGGCGATGCTTGTGATAAGCCGCCATTCTGAGTGAAAGTTGACAGGCAGTGGCACATACTCACACAGTGAGTTAGATCCATGTTGCTGATGGTGGTGATAAGTCACCATGCTTGACAAGGGGATGACAAGGGGTGGCACATACTCACGCAGTGAGTGAGATCATGTTGGTGACTGTTGTGATAAATTGCCATGCCATGTGAGACTGACACACAGTGGCAAAAGATGACGCAGTGAGTTATCACTCAGAAAGGAGTCACCAATGATGACCAATCATGGCAACAGATAACGACAATTTGCTGGGAAATTATGCGTGAGACTCACGCCAGATCTGTGAGTGATGACAGCTCTGCATACAATCTTGTTGGAAGTATACATAATTCCCCTGAAAACTTTTGAAATTTTAGAAAGAAAATGGTGCATTCCGATGCATTGTAGAATTTTCAGTATAAACTTTGTCCTTCTGCAAGGAATATATCACACAGAATTCCCCTGTATCACATTTAGCAACATTATAGTATCACATCACATACTTTACTTATTGGGTAATATGAAGGCAGGCTTCATGAGCTAGTAAAACATTATACATCCTATTCTTTTCAGATTTGCCAGAAGCCAAGCTTGTTAAATTCCTGACTCCTAGTGATGGGATAACTACTGTTATGCCAAAAATCAACGAAGAACCAATCTATGTGACATTCCTTTTTTCTGTTTTACATATTCAGGAACTGGTATGCATCATTGTAAAAACTCATTATATGATTCTGTCGTAGCTGCTTTTGCATTATCCAAAAAGCATAGATGTTTACAATTGTGTATGATCAACAGGGGGAAAAGTGTCTCAAGGATATAATTATACATTTTACCTAGTTCATCCACAAAATATCTGGTTATCTTATCATGTTTGGGTCACTGTCCAGTCAAGATTAATGTATAAGTGTGTATCAGTAATCAAATAATAGCTCTACGTACCAGCCTAAGTACCTTTTTTGTTGAATGCCACTTGTTTTCTTCTTTTTCTTTTCTTTCTTCTGGTTTACAACACCCTAGATTCAATGTAAAGTTTGGTGCATAGTTTCAGTGAAAGTGATTGTTACCAAGGTTTTGTGTTTTTGTTGACTGCATTTTAACTAATTTTTGCATTTTTAAGTTAAGGTTCTTGCAAAGTTTTGCAAGTTGTTGGTTAATGGTATTCAATTGTATAATGCTTACAACAATCAGTACCCTCCCCCCTTTGCTAAATGAGTGTACTTTATATTCCAAAGAACATAGCAAAACAGGAATTAACAGTAACAGGACAACTCATTGTGGTAAGTAATCTAAAACCTAAAATTGAAGAAACTTGTTAAAGGGGTTTTGTGCATGGCCAGGACATATGGCTAAACAGTGCTAAAGCATGTTTCGCGGCATCTGTATGATGGCCCACCCAGGATTGTCCGGAAGGGGGGGGCAGGGGAACAGTCAACCGCTACCTGCCACCAGGTGTCAAAATAAAGAACTACCCTATCTATCCAGAGTTAGCCAGTGGTTCTTTTATGAAAATTTTTCACCCACTAGAAGTGGGTCTCTAATGTTGTCTACTTTACTCTCTTGTACATTTCATACTGATATAGATCTGACCAATGGTCTTTATGTTGGAACTCAACAAGAATTTACAAATTTGGTTAATTCTAGGTTTTTAGAAGAACTCAAAGTAAGCCAGATGGGATAAATGTCTTCCTTCTTACACAATGGCAAGCCCATTATATGCAGCCAACGCAAAGCCCAAAGTGTTTTTGAGGTAGATGTATCATTGAATGATTGTCATATTTGGTAGTATATTTGCATTATGAGATTTCCCTGGCCATGCAGCTGGACCCAGACATGCTGGTATTAGTTCTTGAATTTGCCACCAGATGTCCTCTATATTGGCAGGATGCAACTTGTTACGTCGGACTATGCCCTAAGGGCATTCAGCGCCGCCCCACTGGTGACGCGTATATTTCTGGGACTGCCGCGCGGGATTCAGGATGCCCTGGGGGCATATTGCTGGCCTTTACATATCAACAATTGACCTATTCTAGTGTATGCCCTCAGGGCATTGTGCATCGGTCCTGAGGGCATATTCCTACTCTTTTAGTTTTACTCAGGGCAACACCAGCATTGTCTAGGCCACTCTCTCCACCATAGCATCATGTTAGCATGCCCTTAGGCATTACTAGTGTATGAATGCCCCAAGGGCATTACTTTGAATACAAAAACTATACCATCCTTAGGTAGGGAATTATGCCCTATAAAAAAGGGGGTAATTATTATCTCCAGGAGATATTTCAGAGAAGAGACATTCCCTGGGGGCATCAATGAGTGAGCACTGATGCCTTCAGGGCATTGATAAAAAAAATGCCATTAGAGCTTCATAGCCTAAACGTGCAGATGTCCTGATGATAAACATTCCCATATAGGGGGCCTAGTCCAGATCAGGCCCTAAGGGCTCAATATAGCGGTAGGCTATGCCCCAAGGGCATAGTGTCCTTGGGCATATATGTTGGTCTACTTCCATAGAGTATATAATTGACCAATATAATTATACCCTCAGGGCATATTTATCACATACATAGACTATAGGTTTGTTGTAGGTCGATGCCCCCAGGGCATTAGTGATTATCAGCCCAAGGCTATCCTCCATGTTATAGCCTAGAGTTACCGGTAATTGACTAGTGCATGCCCTCAGGGCAGCACAAGCACGATCTATGCCCTCAGGGCATGTCCCTTCTATAGACTGTATTAAAATAACAATTAAGTGAGGGGGCAGGGCTCTCTTGACATTCCCTGAGGGCACAGCTAGGTCTATTGGCTGTAGGAGCTCTCATTATACAAGATCGCAGTACCTATGCCCCAGGGGCATCGATGCCCCGGGGGCATGCATTCTCCTCTGCCCCCTTCCCACACCAAGTGTGGGAAAGTAATTTCCGCGTCAGTCCCACGCAGAAATCTGAATGCCCCAAGGGCATAGTCCGACGTAACAAGTTGCGTTCTGCTCTATATTGCGCGGTTGGATCCCTCGCTCAGGGGGGCCCAAGACTTGGTGAAAACTGATGAGGTACTATATATGGCCCCGAGCACAGCAAGCCCCCTGTTCAGGGCCCTCCCTACACTTTTCTGTTCCCTCTTTTTCCCCCTCTTTCTCCTTTTTTCCTCTCCTTTTTTTTTTGGGGGGGCAGGCCCCCTGAGCCACCCCCTGGATCCGCCACTGGCCCAGGAGGGCCAGAACGTAAACAACTATTTCTCTTCACTCCTCTCACTCCATTCCACTCCACTGACTTCATTCCGCTCCACTCCATTCCACTTACTTTACTCCATCTGAGGCTCCAAGAAAGAAATGTTCTACTGTGAAAACCATGTCTACATGGCACAAAACTCACCCATAATGTGAGCAAGTACTTAGGTTTAGTCCACTAACCAACAATTAGCCATGATTTACAAATGTTATTTTCTACTATAATTGGGGTCTTGTTAATTTAGGATACCAGATGGCTTTCTAGCAGACTCATGAATTAGGCTTCTTACAGTGCTTCTTCATGTTGCCCATCAACAACAGGGGATGTTGCTTGGCAAACCTCTACAGTTCTGATAAGGCTTTGGTGCATGATCTAATTGATAATCTGTATAGCAAATATAAGAAGCATGGTTGTATAGATTCCCAGACCTAATTTAGGGGTTAAGGTCATCCGATTTATTCAGATCACAGCTCATTCTCGGAGAGGCCTCATCTCTCTTCCTATTGAGAAGTCTTAACTTCATGAGCTGCTTGCATCAAAGTCAGAGTTCATATTAGATAGACACTATTTCTTCCACACAAAGTTTCTTTCCTAGAACCTAGAATATACCCCAAGGAACAAGGAAAATGTAGCAATAAATCATGTGAAGAACCTGAATTAAATCACTATGGAGGCACCTGCTTTGCTGCTGCCCTAAGACCAACAAGGCTGATCTCCAGCATTGAATTTTGCATCTTAATCAGGACAATGAAAACAGGTATAAGAGAGTATTTCTAATGATTGATTAAGAATACTATATTAAAAGAGATTCTATAGGTGATAACATCTACTCTCAATATGTAGTTTCATATTCTGTTTAAATGGTTTTCGCTAGAATGTCAAAATTAATGTCAATTACATGGTCTGGACTTTATTTCAGATTTGGAAGGATCATTTTCTCACATGGAATGTCACAGATTATGGAAATATAAGTGTTACACAGATCCTACCCTCCTCAATATGGACTCCACGATTTATTATTGTCAACAGGTGGACTTGTTTTTTACGTATAATTTTTCACTGAGGAGCACCCAAAGAACAACTGGGATAAAACCAATCGATCTTGCCCAATTCAAGGGTGCTGATTTCAGAAAGCATGTACTAGGATTGCTGTGTTAAATTTCCCCTTCAGTCTATCAAGTTCAGTTGGTTTTATCCCAGATGTTCTCAGAAAGTGCTAAATTGTTACTTAGTGTTGGCTGGCTTCTACTCTGAAATTCATATATATATATATATATATATATATATATATATATATATATATATATATATATATATACATATACATATATATATATACATATATATATATATATATATATATATTATATATATATTATATATATATTATATATATATATATTATATATATATATATATATATTTATATATATATCTTAAATTGCGTTACTCACTAGCTTCTATGTACTTGGAATAACATTAAACAGATTCTAAGGATGATTTAAATCAAGCAGAGAAGCAATTCCAATGACCATAATATATGCTAGTGGACTTAGAATACCTTCTAATGGAATTAAACTTTCATCATTTCAAGTATTACTGAGGAACCAGATAAATGGACACAAGAAGGCGGAAATAGTGCTGTTATGTACGATGGAACTGTAATGCAGCAGAAAAATGGGAAACTCACTACTTCATGTGATGTCAGAGTTTCTACCTTCCCATTTGACATCCAAAAATGCAATATAAGTGTTTTCCAAGCAGCATCAACTCAAAAAGAATCCCTTTATGGTGGCATAAAATATGACAATAAATTTGCATTTATTGAAAACTGGGAGTGGACTATATTGAATCATGAGGTGCTCAATAGGACAGCCACATCTGGAGTTTGGAATGTTTCTAATGTTGTGTTTAGCTACACCTTAAAAAGGCAGTCTAGCTTTTATGTTCTTACAGTAATAATGCCAATCATCATCTTGTTCTTTGTTGGGCTAATGGTGTTTCCATTGCCAGCTGACTCTGGAGAAAAAATATCTCTTTCTGTTGCTTGTTTGATGTCGTTTTTCATAGTACAATTGATGATATCTGAACAAGTTCCAAAAAGCTGGCAGTCCATTCCAATCATCAGTAAGTATCAAAATGTCATTGCACATGTACATATGTGTACGTGCAGAATTTTCATAGTTCAGCAGAAAGAAATAAACTGTATATGTAAATTTGATGGAATTTGTATCCACCCTGTTAGATTTTTAATGGTCAATGATGATTTAATGCAGGACATGGTCCCATTTTTCATCATGATGCATTAATGTAAGTTTGCTTAAAAGAATTACTAGTGTACATCATATCAACCTCGAAGAGGGAATACTTGGGCTATTCATTCAGACAGTATTATACCATTGGACTAATTGCAATACTGCAAGGGCAGGAGGGTCATCAAAGGGGGCACTAGTTAGTACTCAAACAAGTGTCATTGCTATATTAAGGACAAAGGCTGCCCGGTACACAGAGGCCACCTGGTGGCAGAAATCAAAACTCATCAATTATACTATTTTAATTGTATTTCTTATCCTAACTGGACCACTTTACCTGTACATATTTTTTTTCAGTTCATTTTTGATCACTATTGATACATTAGAGATATCTATATGCCATTTGAATTCCCATAGGGTGTTATAGCTAAGAGAAAATTAATATTTTTTTTAAATTCATGACTTTTTTTATTTCAACTGTGACCCCCCTTTTTTCTTTTTTCAAAATGTTTGTATAGATGCCCTTCTTTTTTTATCAAAATGTTTGTATAGATGCCCTCTTTTAATCCAGAGAGTCTTGTAGAAAAATCAGCAGAGGATCAGTATGTATGAGACATGATATGAAAAAATAGTTTTTACCATTCGTTTCTATAGTTAAGACATTTTATACTTAAATTGTTATACTGTAAAAGTAAGCACTGTGACATAGAGATGTTTTTGCTAGTACATCAAACTAATATAATCCAGAGTTATTTGAGATTATCAGCAGCAGAACCCGTTCTGGACATCCGGTAGCATTTGTCTTTAAACTGTGTATTGATTTTTCAAATTAACATTGTATTTATGTTTAATGTTTTAATCATTACAGTGTTCTTCAACTCTGCCTTCATGCTCATGAATGTTCTGTCAGTGTGTGTGACAGTTCTTGTCCTCAATCTGCACCACAGGCAGTCTGTCAGTGATGTACCTCAGTGGTTGGAATGGTTCTTCAGATCAAGATGGAAGAAATCACAAAAGGTGTCAAACAGCTCTGAAAATGTATCCTCCAGAAAGAACACAACATCGACTCCTGATGTTAATGATACAAAGGACAGCACCATTCAGTCACTTTTATCTGCAATATTGATGGAGATGAAAAAGGTGAAAAGTGAGGAAAAAGAGAGCGAAATGGTGAAGCAGAAATGGAGGGATGTGGCTGATGAAGTAAACACTGTACTATTTGGGATTTACATATTCACAGCCATGATATTGAGCATAATATGCATTGGATTGTGGTCACAGGGATAAGGTTTTAATAACCTCTTGACATAAATTTCTTTTTATAATGTCCTATAACATAGGCATTTATTGTAACTGCACATGGTGATTTTCTGTTACAATGTGAAGACAGAATATACAAGATTGGATACATTAATTCTGTTTCCTGGAATAGATATAAAAACAGATTCACAAAAAGCATATTGGCATCATGTTGGTATGTAGGTAATTCCAGTAAATTACTATATAGCATATCCAATGGTATTTTACATGGGTTTACAAAGCTTGTGTTTGTGTATGATTTCAAGAAATTTCTAGTACAATATAATTCTAATCACATATATAGTCATTTCAATTTACCTGCCTGCCACTTTAAATTATGAATTTATTTACATTTGATGATAATGAACAGGTTAACACATGTTTCGCTTTAAATGGTAATGTATGAGGTACTGATGGATCACTCTTCATCTCTTTTGGACTAATAATCACAGTTTTGTGTGGGGCATGAGTTAGTAACATTACAATATTTTCAGCTTTGAAGAGCAAAGACTCATTAGGTCTTTAATCATAAGTGAGTTTACTGCCTTCTAGTTCTCAGCTCTTGTATATATTTCTCCTTTATATGTTTCATATCTGTACCATTTCGCTTTTTGATCTCCTTTTTGAATTTTCCTTCACTGATATATACTGGACCTCACATGGTAATTCGTTCCACATTTTTTATACCTCTATAAAGTGGACTTTTTTTGAATGATTGAAGTCTATTCAGCCTTTCAAAGAATACTATCTTATCATTCTGCCTTGTCCTCCTGTCTGTATGAGTATACAATTCCTCTAAGACTATTTTCTGTATCTGAGCCTTCCTATACATTAATGAAATGAGCATCTCTGTTCTCCATGCCTCCAGCATTGGTACTTCATGTCTGGCATGCAGCCCTACAATAGTTTCATGTCTCTTTTTTCACCTCAAGGTAGATTCTTAATCCCTGGTTTTGTATTATTTGTAACCTTGCAATATCTGCTACATTAGCACAGTCAGTGATGAAGCTTTGTACTTAAATAAATCAGAGACAAAATCAAAAACTGCTTCTCCTGTTTCCCTGTTCTTCCAGTAACCATACTGGAACTTTGACAATAAGTTATTTGAATCAATGTGAGTCATCATATATTTATGCATTATCTTTTCCATTATCTTTCCAACCGGAGGCAAGATGCTTATTGGCCTCCAACATAGCTGCAGGTATGAAGTGCATTGGCAAAGAAATCTGAAGTATGTTTGTGCATTAGAGGCTTACATGACTAATTCTCTGATACTCGGGTTTTGATGAATCACAATGCATCATACTAGGGATGGGGCACTGTACAGCACTTGGCCACCCTGAATTTGCTGAGGGAAGGGGATACTTCTATGTCATACTCTTAAATAAAACTTTACAAACTTGAACTTACAAACTTGACTATACTATACCGATCTCTCTGTACATTGTCAGGTGGAAATAAAACTGGATAATTCAACGTGAAACATTGGGGTTAATAATCCTTTTAAACTGCTTTTAACAGTTCATTGACAGTGCTTCCCATGGACATTCACACAATGTGCAGTGTAAAATGCACAGAGAAAACTAATTAAATAATACCCTGTGTTTTCCTAATACCTTCAGAGAAATGTATTCATATTACAAGAGGCATTTCAATAAACTATTTGAAGGAAATTGGTTTTTCCTCACTTTTTTTTCAAATGTGATAGATGGTTTTGGCCCCATAAGAAATCTCATTATCTGTCATCAGTTCATACCCTCGCAATAAATGGTGTGGGCTCCTTATACTAAGGGCAAAATGTCAGTAGGGTATTCACCCATTGAACAAAATCTGTCAAAAAACAATCATGGCATACTCCACTAACTCTTCCCAAATATCACCAGGAAGGTGTCCCACCAGAGGGGGTGAGGGGTGTGTGTTTGCCTTAGTGTGATAAGGGGGGGGGGGGGTTAATTGGCATGTGTGATGTCACTATGGTAATTTTTATAAAGTATTATTATTCATTCCATATATATGCTGATGAGTGAAGTACAACCCTCCAGTCCTTATCACGCATGGTAAAAGCCTACTGTTACACATCACCTGCATGATCTAGCACCTACTGCCAGTTTTGGCAGAAGGTGTTAGATGATGCAGTAGACATGTTAAATTGCTAGTTATATGAACTTAGATTGAAAGTAACATTTTCGTAACATATATGTGTATTCTAAAGATCATTCAGAGACCTACATATTTTTGCATATTTCATTCATTATGATATCTATCATCACTCTATAAACTTAGTTGTTTTTTTTTGTTTTTTTTTTTGTTTTTTTTTATTGAATTCTGGGTAAGTTTCTCCAATTCAAAAGTGTAGGATATTTGTGGTGTGTTAATCATAATTTCTGGTTAGATTTGAGAGTAACTTGTGCTAGGTCATTGTCCTATCTCCACACATACAGGTTCTCATCAATTCCTTACCAGCAGCGTTAGTGAAGATCTCATGTGCCACCTGGTGAGAGAATCCTGAACCCTCCGACCCCTAGTGGGATTCCTAGGAACAGGATATGGGTGGGGCCAGTATGCCCTTGGTCCTCCCACATAATAGTTTGATTCATATTAACCATTCCCAGTAAAGGACTGGGAATGGTAGATCCCATAATAGTAGGATAGGTAAGCAAAGTATCCGTCTAAGACACATGCCAAATGCAATAAACTGTGGGCCAAGTGTCAGCTTGTCTTTGGAGATGTTCCCATTACTGCAGACCTAGTGGGATTAATATTCCGTTAGTGTATAGGCCGCTCCTAAACGCTCCTGTGTTGGCAATTGTCCTCCTTATCAACCAGTCTTCCATGAAATGATATTCCTCCTAAAAGAATTTGCCAATCCCCCTTTAATTTGTACTTATGATATAAAGACAACAAGTAAAGGAAACATACAACATATTATCACACATTTAGGCCTACGTATTGACTAACACAAATTAAAATGAGTGGGTTTAAGCGAATTTAAATCAATTTAAAATGAAGTAAACACAGAGATGAGCTCAGTACATCTGGAGGGTGTTGCTCCTATGGTAAATAGAGCTGTCAGTATGAGCCGTCTTTTTGAAACAAGTCACACTCTGCTTCACCATTAAACTTGCACTCACCACATTAGTCTGAAAAAATCACCTGCCTTGTTTAAAATAGAGAGAGCTGCACTATCAGGTACCTACTCGTGTCACACACTCTATACTATACTATACTGACTGACTACTCCCGACTATGTAACTACTCAAATCACCCTTTTCTAGCACCCTACTAGCATGACCACTTGTGAGCAACACAAGTGGAAAGTTGTCCCTACATGGAATGCCATATCTGTACCTGTGCTCCCTTGTCTGTTACAGGCAAGGAGGCTGTTTCCAAATGGATGTGGATTCTCGTGGTAGGTACCTAACTTCACAATGCTATATTTTACTCAACTGTTCAGAAGCACATCCCGCACGTAGTCACTTGGAAGTGCACCTCTGACAGAAGTGACTTCAAATGGTTAGGAAACGGCCACCAGGGCAACGCACATACAAGTCGAAGTAAGCAACACACACCCTCGTTTACCTCTGTCTATATACCCACCAGGTGTCACAATTGACAGTGGGACTGATGAACAAGTACATACATAGTACTTAATTAAGCAGGTACCTATTTGACCTGTGCCCTGGGGCCATATATATCAGTGTGGCCGGTCCATTCTATGAGTAACAAGGCCTACCAGTCACCTCTTCAGAAGTCGTAAAGGTTCTGAAAATATGTAAAATTGTGAAGAAATAATTACGTCAGGATTTTTGGGCACAGCAAAACAACAATACATATCGAGGATGTTTTGATAATTGACGAAGATATTATTTTCATTCTGAGTGTAAATGTTAACATAATGTACATTGGTCATTAAACCACTCAATTAATCTACATGACATAAGTGTTACATTGAAATGGTTGAAATGGATTGTAACCTGTCCTGAATTTGTTCCATACAATTTCAATGTTTTAGTGGTATGTGTATGAACTGGCTGTTTGGAGGGCGTGGGAGTACATGTATTATAGAGAATGACCAGACAGTGAACTCAGTGAACCTTGATAAAACAATGCCATATATATATGATACAAACCACAGCCCATGAGGGAGCCAAACGACTACCATTGAGTTGGGAGAAGTGATTCAACTTCGGTTTCAATGTAACTTTCATCCCGGCTACCTCATAATCTTAATTATTTCGGAGGGAGATGTTATCATATATCATATAAGGTTTATCAGTGACATCTAATTATGACCTTTGAATAGATCTCACTGTTTTTTACTTGTATAATAAGCTCCAAAAAAAGAATTTGAATGGGAAGTCCGTTGCTGCGTAGATATATATACACAGTCATCATTTGCAGTTCCCTAAATCAAATACATATGATATCCAATTTGGGCCATTTTTATTCCGAAGTAAAATGTCTCCCAAGAAATAGGTCTGAACTTCCGTCTCTATGGAAAATTAGCTCCTAATAAAAATGTGAACTAAGTGAAAGGTCAGAACTTCCTTCTTTACTATGTATGATAATTAGTTATTTGATACTCCTAATAAAAGCATGAAAAAAAAAACATGTTTAACGTCTCACATCGGTTTCATTCACAGCCCCTGAGCTAAGTTGCTCTGGGTTTATTACAAGGTGACATATCCACCAATGTGGATATCACAATCTACAGGACAGTTGTTTCTCCCCTTCTTTCTTACTCTTCAATAATTTATCAACTTATTAGGTGTATCTTGTTAAATTTTATGTCCGGTTGAATTGTAAAGGCCTTATTATGTCAATAGTTATTAAAAGCTGCCATTATCTTTAACATCTATGGTCTTTTCCATAGTATACCTCTTAGAAAAGTCATGCAAAGCACATAGCCACACGAGGAAAAATAGTATCCCTCTGTCATAACTACCGTTATACCCCGTGTATAAGGCGCATCCCGTGTATAAGGTGCACCCGGACTTTGTGGACATGAGAAGGAAAATAAAAATAAATGGCATAACTTCTGTTCTAATCATTGGATTTTCACAATTTTAAAGACCTAGAACAATCTCAGTGCTTCCTCATCCCCCTGTATACTGGTAAAAGGGGTGAGGGAATATTGGGGAGATTTTATAGGAAAACCTCCCCTCACTTTTGAGGTAATACGGTACTATCTCTCTCTATTATTTCATAATATTATAAAAAAAAGTTTATGTCTAGCTGGCATCTCGGATGGGCATGGTTGGCCACACCTCTACCTGAGTGTCTACACTGTTTTATAATTGTTGACATAAACCTGTTTCCTCCACCCATCCCCTACTCCCTACACCTACAGTTTAGGTAAGTGACCGTTCATTTTTTAACATGAGGGGAAGCAGGAGGATGGTGCAGGAACAATTATATAGCATGCAGTCATTCATATATTATCCACGCCCCTCTTCATCCTCCTTATAAAACAGAAGGGGCACTCCCTGAGGTAATGACCAAGGATGGTGGCCAGTCCAGAGTGCAGTAGGTGCGGTTGGAGCTCCTCCAGGGTGAGGGCCTAGTATGGCCCTTTAAGTATAGTGCAGAGTGGAGTAAGTCCTTTTGTCTATATGGTGTCGGAATGCAACCCTTGCCCGAGGCCCTTGACCAGTTAGAGCTGCGTTCATGCATCATCTTGCCGGCCCTACATGGTTAACAAACCCAAAGAGCCTAGGAAAGAGGGGTGGCCAGGGTGGATTCTGCATGGGGGATTCCTTCGATGACGACTATAATGTATGTTGTATCATTGAAAAAATTAAGCACAATGCATTAATGCACCAGCCTGCACTTAAGGGGTTAGTTAGACAAGGAGTGGACATACCTGGTGGTGCACAACATCTTACAGGAGGTGATGGGAGATGTCCTTGTCTCCATACTAATCAGCTGGCTGCCTGCCCACTCACGTCAGTGCCTTTAATAAGACGACACTGCATAACCTCCTGTGTGGACGCCTCCAACATGTACAGGTCTATACTTATACTATTGTCAGTCAGGCACCATAAGATGAAGCATCCCTCACTCTGCTCACTCTAGGTTGGCGGTTTGATGGACAGTATTTTGGGAAGATAGTTTGGGGTCGTTAGGTAATGCCATTTTTATGTAGGCCTATGCCATATCAAATCGCCTAAATCATAAATCCTGACTCAGTGAAATAAACAGTGATGAAGGTTATGTTAAAGCATTAGATTTCACCGAGAGTGTATTTATTCCTTTCAATCGAGACAGCATTGATTCAATGCAGATGGCTTTTAAGGTTTGATTAAATGTATGTGAAAAGTGCCATCGTATATGACCATATCAGTTTCAAAGATGATTCCAAACCATACCCCGAATGTCTTCGGGGGTATACCATATTCTGCTAAAATTACGTTTTCTCTAAGGAAATAACCTGTTGAAATTATTACATCTCAGAACTTTCTGTCGTTTATACTTTCTGAAGACGTTGTTAATGATTATGCAATTGATTCATTTCATATTCAAGGTGCAAGTGTTCGCTTCGTTTTTCAAACAAATCAAGGCATTTAAAGTTAACTACAAATGTCGGATAACAAATGTTGGGCTCCAAAGAAAACGAAGTTATAATGATTGTTGTGAAGCAATGTCCGATTTCATATCATATATATGTTCATCCTTCATAGGCCTGTCAATCAACTATAGATTTACAATAAAAAATTTAAAAAAGTCAGAGACAACAAGGGGAACGCCTTATATACTGCCTAGGGCTGGGGCGGCGTTTAATGTCTGTGCACATGCGTTGCTTTAATATGACGTCACAGCACCTGCGCACATGCGCAGTGGAGGTTGGTATACCAGATGGAGGTTCATTTTTCTGCTCTCTTTAAGTGTTAGGGCCGTGGAGAGCGCAGGGTTAGTGATAGACCTATTTTACCTGGGACTATCTCCTGACCATCTGGCTATAGGAATTCCCTTGGTCATTAACCAATATGGGGATGGGGAGAGCACGGACTATGATGCAGACTGCCCTGTGGTTGTGCCTTATGCTGGCGGTGGTCAATGGACATGTTTACCAAGGTAAGTTCTCCTCATCGTTTGTGTTAAGGGCTTTACAGCTTGTGAGATATCAAAATGCCGGAAAAGCTATTTGAGGAACAGATTAATGGTAAAGATGATAATAATCTATATGTCTAGGGTCTTTATTCAGTTAATTCTGTACTACAAACCCAATTAACCCTAAACCAATGGCACAAAACGTTGAATCAACGTTAAAAGTTTTTACCAACGTTGCCTAACTAGCCATCAAAATTGATACAACGTTCTGCGCCCACTTGCAATTACTACAATTAATTCTGTGCGTCGTCCTTCTGATATATGAGTGTGATGCCTTAACTATATCATTTACAACTTACATACACACACTCACACACACACACACACACACACACACACACACATATATATATATATATATATATATATATATATATATATAGAGAGAGAGAGAGAGAGAGAGAGAGAGAGAGAGAGAGAGAGAGAGAGAGAGAGAGAAAGCCAAACATGGATAGACTAGGGCCTATGGGAGTTTCTGCTTTTTTTATAGTTGTATCACCGTAAATTACCTCTTTGTCTTCAATCAACTTTGCCTGCGAGGCTTGTTGCAATGTGAAACCTAGTTTCAAGTCAAACTATTGTTATTTCAACAGGCATTTCTCTTTCATATATACTTTTGTTTTCGGGCTATATGGATATAGTTCATATTTTTATATAGAATGGTATTATAACGTAGAATATTAACCAATTTCAAAAAAAGAAAAAGGAAACAGGTGATGGGTCACTTCATTAAACTCTCACGATTTAAGTTTAAATTCACTCCAGCTATCATATATGATCATAAATGTTGCAGTGGACCCGCCCTCGGCCAGCAACAGAATACAATATCCTTCAGTTCTCATGTTATCACGTGTGTTCACGTTTACACACAAAAAAAGACTTCAATGGCGTTAAAAACGAGACTGGAACAAGCTTGACCCCCACTGCGCACGCAATTTGGCGGTGAACATGGGACAAGTTACGCCCAATGAAAGTGTCCCCTGACCATGCAGAGGGGAAAAAAACACAGACATGAAAGACAGCAGGAATGCTCTGACCATAAAAGATAAATCAAGTTTAAATTTTGTTTGATCGATAATGGTGATGATGATTATGTGCCAAAGTTAGTTGTATGCTCTGTATCTCAGGAGAAAAAAAAGGTGGCCTTATATATAGTTTCAAACATTAAGATATGATGATACATGCAAATTTCACTGCAATGACATGGAGCTCATAGTTACTAGTTGAACGTTTAAATTCATAAGACTCACGCAATATAGCGGGTAAAATGTTGGTCTCTATTGCAGCACTTGCAAAATACAACTGGTTTTTATTTAGGATACCTACAGCACTTCTCATTATAAATGACATAAAATCAAGATGAGCTAATTATGCATTGATTAAACACAACTCCAAAGTACTTACTTCAGACCGGCGCTTATTATTTTGGGAATTTTGAACATGTACGGCGAAAAGGGGTCCTATTGCAGCCTGAACGAACACACCTTTTGGCAGATCGCGTCACTGATGTTGAAGGCAAGCTCATACAGGGCATCGTGAGGGTATAAAGCAGTGTGCGTGATACATGATACGATCCCATACTGAGACATATTATAGAACAAGACTGGTTTTATGACTGTAGCCATGTTTCTACTCACACAGTCCATCAGTTAATTGTATCTCACTCACATCCACCCACAAACATCCATAACCCACCCACAAACACATCAATCATGGTGGGACTGTCTCTGGCAGGGATCCCACAACTGATGGTTTGTGGTCAGCCTACAGCCCTACACCATCCCGCCCCAGGAGGGTGTTGCTAAAGATAAATGGGATCAGAAAAAAAATAACGTGTTGCACAAAATTATATATTAATTACCCATGTGGTTCTGTTCTCTCTGACCTCTAAAACTTTGCACACTTGAAAGAGGACATGCTTCAGGTGTAGGAGGATTGTATAATTCCTAAAAATTTTCATTGTTCATCATCTTAAATTTAGTGTTGGTGGGGGCAAGATACACAATGTCTGATCGCCCATTTCAGGAATATAAAGTACTGTTCACCCCCTGACACACACCTGTATTTTGCAACATAGGTGGCAAAGACGGAAGAGCACACTGTAAAAAAAAAATTGTCAAAATAACGAGTCCTCATCCCAAAGTTGCCAGAGATCCATCGTTATTTTCACAGAGATGTCATCATTTTCACAGATATTCCTTGTACCACCGCACTGCCATTGGAATTTATTTGTGTAATAACTACACTGGCCCCCTGCTATATAATATGTTCACTGTTCAGTTTTACGAGGATCCATGGTAGAGTCAACAGTTAATTTTTACAGTGCATCTTTTGGGGATCTGCTTTGGACCAGCACACCTGTTTTATCTCCGTTTACAACACCCTGCTGGTTGATGACAGGGACATCTCCCTCCCTCACTCAGATCATATCATGCCTTGTCTCGATACAACCTACATGTGCATTTGGAGTAGTAGTATTATGTGCATTTCCCAACTTTTAGAAAGTACTGGTGCAATAGGCTAACTGAATCTTATCAACGTATAGCTAGTGGAATACAGCAAACAGCTTCCAAACATGAGTGCTTGGACCAATGTTAGGTCGTTAATTAAACATTAGTTCATCAGAGGTTTACCGTAATTCCATGGCATTTGTAATTGTTAGTATGGAAATAGCCCACCAAAATCAGAGGAGACATCAAGATAGCTCATTAACAAAAGTAGCAGACTTCCTTCGACGTGGGTATATAATCGTAGTATGTATAAGTGTAGTATGATAGTGGGATACAAGTTGAACTGTATGTGTAATTCTTCTAAAGTCTATTCATACTGCGGTTATTTCTCACTTGAAAATTCATCTTTTAAGTTCATCCACAAATTGACTTATTTGTAATAGATGCAGGGCAAAATTGGTCGTGTTTCTGTATGCCAATATCTGAGTCAATTAGCCTTTTTAACGACAGTTTAAATCAATGGCCCATGGCTTATTCATGAGAGGTTGATTGATACTCGTGTACTTTTATGTACTGTTACCATAGTGCCCTTTGTAAACGCACCATCGCTTATAGTTTCAATTAACCCATTTCCCCAATATTATAGAAAAAACAGTGCTTATTTGAGTAACACTTTGCAATGTTCAATATTTGTTGGAATCTCTCTGTACTCCTGGAGTTCATTTTAGACCCCAGGCCTCACTGAAAACCTAGAAGATCTGAAACTAGTCAGCGGTGACCACTTTAGGTCCTCAAGTTGACGATACCTAAAACTACAACTTTAGGTAGTCAAAATGACGACTTTAAGTCATCATCCTGACGACCTAAGTCGTCAATATGACGACTCTGTACTGTCAGTATTGTCATCCTGATGACTCAGGTCGTCAGGATGATGACCTAAAGTCGTCATTTTGACTACCTAAAGCTGTAGTTTTAGGTATCGTCAACTTGAGGACCTAAAGTGGTCACCGCTGACTAGTTTCGGATCTTCCATGTTTTCAGTGCTCATACAAGCCAATACAGTATTGAGACAATGGTGGTTGACACTCAGGTCTCACGTTATAATCTGTTACTGTTCTTCCTGACATCACAATTAACTGTTTACCTTCATATCCTAATTGTTGCTATGTTTTAAAGTTCTCAGAAACGGTTTGAGGGGTTGATGTTTTCACATGTAATCTATGTGAGTTTAATTCGCAGTATGATGCTTTGACCTAAAAATCTGACCAAAGGTCAACCAACATAAAAGCCAGCAATTCTTCCTGTAATGGTGACTGGTTGGTGTGGTGTATGAAAATACGACATGGACAGTTGGAGGAGCACTTTGAACCAAAACTTTTGCCTTAAATTCACTTTAGGCCTGGTACATGTGAAGCCTGATATAATATGCAACACAATGAATGATATTGAGGAGATCTATAAATATTAGATACAAGTGGCGTTCTTCCATGTATATAAAGTTTAAGCGGAAGATATAGTTCTTAATCACCAGCCACGGTATATTATGGTACTAAATTTGGAATAGATACATTATGACTTTAATAGGGATAATAGTATACCTTTACATATATATGTCGGGGGGGAGCAGTTTGATATTACGTGAGTTACAATGTATGTATGACAACGTGATGATATGAGAGGGTGTGTGGGTGAAAATGGCTAACAAGAGGGTAGGAAGTGTATGATTCAGGGGTGTGCTGACTTAGAAAAGAGACTGTCATTCCTCTGCAATGCATGGTGGGTAGACAGAATTGGACAGATGGGCGATTAAGATGAATCATGAGAATCAGAGGGTGGTCAGCCATGTTAGATCCTGATCGTGATGCTCACTGCAGGGGGAGGGGCGTTGGGATTGGTTGAGCCATTATAGTTTAGTGCAGTAAAAAGGGACGACAAGATGAATGATGAACATTTTTATAACATATACATACTAGTACCAGACGTCAAAGAATGAGTGACCTCTCCCACTCAATTGGACAAAACATACTTTATACCGGGTAGGTTTTAATCATAACGGCACTATTGATATAAATGATTGTTTTGGCTAGGTAGGTGTAAACAAGGAGAATATAGGATAGAATGGTGTGAACTTCAAATCATCTATTTAGAAATTAGGCATTTTTACTTCAAATATCCGGTTAGGCACATGCACAGTGTGCAGGGCATGTATTTACCCTATAGTTCATCGCTGGTACCCACCCCATTGAAATAAGCTTGAGTGTTTGCCAGGAACAGATAAACCAAAAGAGGCTACATAAGAATATGTATACTTATTTCAAAGTTAACTTGATTTTTCTTCTTGAAATACTAAAAACTAATATTTCGAGTGTACAGTATTTACTTCTTGGCCATATTTTTTGAAAGAAAAGAATGTAAAATAATTTTTGTAACTTGAAAGAAATATAATCTTTTACAAATACTCTCTCTCGAGTGTGCATGCCATAGCAACAATGTTAGGCGCATTTTGCCAATCTGTGCCGATCGCCAATTTCGCTTTGCACCAGGCACAAATGGTGCGAGTTTTCAATAAAGTTTATAAAGATTTCCTTAAATTCATTTCTCTTGCATATTTGGGAGATGATTATTTATGTTTGCCAACTGATTGCATGAGCATACACATTATCACTCTATATATATATAAAATATCTCAGACATGTCAGACCTGCTCGCAGATACACTGATATTGGTGCTTTGTGCAAAATTGAAGCTTTGCGTGGCGCCGATCTTGCGCAATTCGCAAATTGCGCTGCGCTATTTGAGAATTGCGCAGATTGGTGATCCGCACGCTACAACAACACACAAATAGGTTTTTAAAATCTGCCATTGTCTTCTCATACTTCCAGGCTATAATATAACATATTTGTAGGGAAATATCAATCTTCTAAGATGGAAATAGAAAGCTAATACCCACTGTTCAATTCTCCTAAATTATTGAATCGAAATAACTTTGATTAGCCAAGATATCTGAGCCTAAAATTTTGATGTGAGGATCTCCGAGAAGATCTTTTTGGAGAGTGCAGTTGGTGTGGAAGAGATCGCGCACTAAGCAACATCATGTCACTAAGCAACGTCATGTCACTAAGCAACGTCACTAAGCCGCTGACAAACAGGCCTCAGTTTGCCAACAATAGAGGCCACAGTTTGCCGACAATAGATGCCACAGTTTGCCGACAATACAGCCCACAGTTTGCCGACAATACAGCCCACAGTTTGCCGACAATAGAGGCCAAAGTTTGCCGACAATACAGCCCCCAGTTTGCCGACAATACAGAGCACAGTTTGCTGACAATAGAGGCCACAATTTGCTGACAATACAGACCACAGTTTTAGAATCTGAGATATATTTTCATCCCTAACACCCCCATCGACCCACCCACGATGTCATTGCTCCAAAAGCTGGTGGCGAAGCCACTAGTTAGGATATAAACATTCATGTGTAGGTGTTTAGTATGTACCAAGGAAATTGCCATGACTCACCTGGGATTGTGACACTGGGAATCAGGCAGCCTCACCACAGTTGGTGATGCTGGTGATCACATAGCATCACCACAGATGGTGCTGCTGGTGATCATGCAGGCTCACCAGGGGTGATGATGCTGGGGATCACACAACCTCACTAAGGGGGGGTGATGCTGCGGATCACGCAACCTCACTAAAGTTGATGATGCTGGTGATCACACAACCTCACTAAGGGTGGTGATGCTGGTAATCACACAACCTCACTAAGGATGGTGATCACGCAGCCTCACCACAGATGGTGATACTGGTGACAAACAGCCTTATCAGGGTGAGTCTTACCTTGGTGAGGTTGTCTGATCACTAGCAGTCTCGGCCAGCGGCTATTGATACCAGTTCTATAGAAGGGCTTACATCAGGCTGGGTTAGCGAGCCTGAATCACTACCAGCATCAAAGTCACATATCCTCCCTCCTCCATGGACAGTTAAGATTTCGACCCCAAGCAGGAAGCTGGAAGGGGAGATACAACCCTCAAACAAAAGGAAAAATAGACTTAAACAAAATGAAAAATAGACTTAAACAAGGTGGCATGGTCATGTTGCTATAGGGCTGACCCGGGATACATTATCAACCAATGAGAAAACTCCCTCCATTTACTGCAGAGCTTTTTGGGTACATTATGTAACACCTGGTACCCATCATGTGGGCTGTTATCAGTGCTTATCTCGTCAGGTCCCAGATCAAGCATTGGTGGACCCACTGGACCTCAATACTGAGCCCTATAGAGAACAACTGCAAAAGTGGGAATAGGAAAAACTCAGCCCAGGGAACATGAAATATGTTATCAACTGGAAGCTACATATTTGTCACACCACAGACAACAGGGGGGTGTTGCTCATATGCTAAATAGAGCTGACAGTAGAGGCCCTCTTTTCCAAAGAAGTTATGCTCTGCTTCACCATTCACCTTCCAGTAACAATACCATAATGGCCCGTTTAAGCGCCGGGGTCTCAAATAAGCACAGGTCTCGAATAAGCACGGGGGTCTAGGGGTACTGAAATTAATCTTAACCACTAAAAACAGTATTCAAATAAGCGCGGGATACCTACTTTTGTCACACACTCTTTCAAGTGCTCTTGTGTTGACCACTTGTGTGCAACACAAAAAAAGTTAGGACCGCAAAGAAAGAGACTGCTGCAGGTGGAGCACTTCTTAAGTAAAACTACCTTTTCCCATAGGAGCAACACCCTCCTGGTGGAACAATGACCACATGTGATATATAAAAGAAAGCTGAGGAGGCAACTGATGCATACTTTACGAAGGCCCCTTTACAGCACCCATAGCACACATGTCAAGTATTATGGAATAGAAATATAGCAAGAACTATCCAAATGTCCCTTTATACTACATGCCCACATTTCTAGAATAACAGCACCTACTGACAGCTACTCACAACACTCTGTAGGCCTACCTGGTCATTACCGCTATAAGTATCATTTGAGGTCACCATGTCGGCCCGGCAACAGCTCCCTAGCATCATGAAACATGATAAAAGTGGGGGAAAGAAAAACCTAGATTCTCAATTCCAAGCTCTGATCCAACTAGACAAAACAACAATTTTGTTTTCTATCTGTTTTCTCCAGTTAGCAGCATTAAGGCTATGTAGTTAGTTTGTTGTTAGTCACCTCCTAGGTTGTAACTCCAGCCTGTTCCTGCTTAACTATAATTATGTTCTGACGGGTCCTGTACCTCACCAAAATGGCATAGATGAACGGACGGACATTGGAAAAAATGGCTACTTTCAACTTCTTGTGTGCCACCATCGACACACATCTATCCCTGAAACCATACTTGATAAAACTCATTGATCTTATTAGACTACGCTTGGCTCAACTCCAACGTATGAAAGAAGATCAAATCTTGAGAGTACCCTCAAAGCAGTTGATTAAACCAATTGTCGATTATTGCCGCTTCATGATAGAGGGAGGCTTAGAATGGGCGGTAAGAAAACTACAGGCTCATCAAAATGATGCTCTATGCATAATCGAGGGGGTAAATGATCCTAGATATGTGAGTGTATTTATGAATTACACACGGGGTGTATTGTACTGTTGCTAAACTGAAAGCAGCCATGGACAAGCAACAAGTAGCACTGAGTACAAAATGATCCAAATGAACAACACCCAGTAAAAAATGACATGAGAGAACCCAGAGAGTAGAAACTCTACCTAAATTCATGAGTTTGTTGTCATATTGAGTGATACTCCTTGCATGATAGTGGACTTCACATTTGAAAGGATGTCTTCTATATCTACTGTACCTCAGCCATATTACACCAGTGTGTGTCTGATTGACATAATTCAATTTCTATTGAAAAACTCCCAGTGATGTGAGAATTTCATATCAATAAAGATTTTCGATTCAATTACTAGATTATGACTAGACTATACACAAGACTTTATTGCACAGAACAAAAAGCTGAGTCAAGTCTAATTTAAGTAAGGCAAAACACCTAATAGGGCAAAACACCTATAACAAATAGTGTGAAACTATATTAGTGACATTGACTAACCTATTCAGGAAATCTAACTAAGAGAGAGAATAGGTCACTTTGTCTAGGGGATAGTAGTTTTGTCTAATGGATAGTGATCTTCTTCACACCAGTGGCAGTGTGGTTTGTATAAGGACTTTTCTGGTAGGTGCATACCATGGAGACATCTATAAATGTCAGAATAATGGTGATTTTCAATGAGTAGTAATATAATACGACTTATACAGTCCAACCTGATACAAAATTTAACAAAATTCACCTAATGAATTCATGAGGTATTGAAGTAACAAACAAGAAAGATAGAAACACCTATTCCTTGGATATTTAATGTAGTCATATATATATATATATATATATATATATATATATATATATATATATATATATATATATATATATCCACATTGTTGGATCTGTGATGTTATAATAAACCCAGAGCAACCCAGCTCATGGATTTTGAATAATTTCAATATGAGGCATTGAACTTGCTTAATGGCGAGTGTCTGTTTTGGGTTTTTAATCCCACTGTCAAACTAACCATATAAATCAA
This sequence comes from Acholoe squamosa, assembly GCA_949317995.1. Taxonomy (NCBI): domain Eukaryota; kingdom Metazoa; phylum Annelida; class Polychaeta; order Phyllodocida; family Polynoidae; genus Acholoe; species Acholoe squamosa. The sequence continues at coordinate 30,096,544 of OX439049.1, read as the reverse complement.
AAAGAAGCTAGCTCCCACATCTTTGGCTTAAAAATCTGTGGCGGATCTGGAAAAGGAGGGACTGCAACACTAAAGGAAAGGGCGCACCCCCTATTTTTGAGCAAATTTTGGGGTCCGAAATATCTATTAAACTCTTAAGTACTGAGAAAAAGAGGGTGTGCAAGCCCCTGTGCCCCCGCCCCTCTAAGTCCGTCACTGAGAATGAATGTATTCTCTTTTGTTTAAACCCTATTTTTAGGTTGCACCAAAATTCAGAAATAATGGCAGTATATAGGCCTCCAGAAAGGTCTAGGGAACTTAGCCAAAATCAGGCAAGTTGGGACATTTCCCTTATGGTTAGTCATAAAATCCTATGAAGAATTTGGATGTTTGGACACATGCAAAATCCAAACTTGGCTACATTAGCTAGGCTTTTCGACTAACTTCTGACTAAGATAGTTCCTTTTTTTCTCTATATATGGGTACAGCAAGTACAAGAGCATAAGTGACACTGATACTGGAACTCTAATGATTACCCCTAAAGATAACGGTATACCTCACACAGTGCATTGCAGAATGTTCGAAGTTACCATGAGGGAGGGGTCAGATCGTACTGGCTTCATTAGAATCCTTTGATGCAAACTCCTGTCATATTGTAAATAATTATTTTTCTGTCAAATTTCGGTCAAACTCAAGTCAGAGTCGACTGTTTGCAATTACCCAACCCTAGCTAATAATTAATATGAACACTAGTTTAAATCCATGCTGACCAGAATACAATAATCATGAATCGTCGTTATTTAGGCTGCCGGGGGGTCTAAAAAAAGTTCTGGACCAGCCAAAAAAGCTTTAGGGTACATATACTACAGGTGTTGGGGGTTAGAGTCCATATGTGCGGGTAGGTTAAATACTACCTCAATTATGCACTAAACCCGAGAGAGACCCTACCCTGTAAAGCCTTAATGGAGTAAGATCTTTATATATATATATATATATATATATATATATATATATATATATATATATATATATATATAAGTTAATATGTTCGGTTAATAATAATAATAAATATCATAATAATATTATAATAATATCACAAGTGGAATAAGGAAGGAGACAATGGGTTTGGTGAGAATTGACTTAGTCAATATCAATTCTGTACATGCCTTTATTAATAAAACAATAAATTACAACAATAATAACTAGCAATATATAGAATAACAATATAATACAATAAATAGCAATAACATATACTACAATATCACAGTAAAAGTTTAAAATTCTGGCACCACCCAGCGTGGTGTGTGCCGCTCGAGGAGAATCCGCCAACTGACGGTTAATTTGGATCCCGGAGCTTATATAGGCGCTATTTGTTTACAGTGACGTCATACATACCAATGCGCGCCCTGGAGGAAAAGTAGATGCAACCACTGCACATATTAATTATATATATATACACGGGTGTATATAGTCCCATAAGTTAATATGTTCTGTTAATAATAATAATAAATATCATAATAATATTATAATAATATCACAAGTGGAATAAGGAAGGAGACAATGGGTTTGGTGAGAATTGACTTAGTCAATATCAATTCTGTACATGCCAAAAAACCGCCACACACAATGGATACACCATTCCACACTATAACATCACATCTAAAGCCAATAAGTCCTTCTTAGAATCATGTAAATAACTGTATACAACATTGGATTTCCAATTTGCTCTCTTCTTAATATCATCGACCTTTAAACCAGAATCTTTTAACAGGGTCGCCCCACCATGTCGGAGTGAATGAGTTGAAACTTTGTGGGAAATATCACATTTTACAGCCATAGCCTTCAACCTGGTATTAACATAGTTATAAGTTAAAGGTTTGTTACATATAGTGAACAATAATCTATTTTTTGAAGCCTTACAAAACTCCAAGTATCTAGCTGGACAAAGACCAGAATTATCATTACGTTTAAATATACCACGTAAGGCCTCCTACCATATTGGTCAGTTTTAGAAGTTTTAACATCAATTCGAATACAATCGACAGACAAAGACACGTCTTTTGATTTAAGGTTATGAGGGGAGTCCACTACATGGCCCACCCTGAACACACCTCGGTAACACAATAAGATAGCTGACCAGAAGACTACATCCTCATACACAGACAAATCCAGATTAGATTTGATTTTTAACATATCACTGGGAGTTAAAGGATATGTCTTATTAGAAGAACATTTATAATCACGCTCGATACCATCCAGTGTCTTTTTTACAATAAAATTACTACTATAATCAGAATAACCTTTTAATTTCTGATAATACCACACCGCAGACAAATAGTTCCTAACAGAAATAGGTTTCATTTTATCTGATAAATATACACTATACAACGAAGCCTGAGAAGGAGAACAAGGTAGGGGATCGAGATTAAAGTTTTTTACAAAATTTTTTGTACCTGCTAAACTGCTGTATGCGAACCTTACGTGTGGACTCAGCCACGCCCCTGTACAAAAACCTTCTCCTTCTCCGCTCTAGCTCCCTCAGGCCTGGAATCATAACAGCACATGTTATATTCAGTTAAAACATTTTTACATTTCTGTGGGACACCTCTGTAATTTAGCCTAGACAAATGGTCAGCTAAAACATTCTCCTCAGACCTAATATATGTTGCATATATTTCAATATTATGTATAAAACATAGCCAAAAAATTTCTCTCAACCAGGACATACATAACTTATTCTTGGACCTACCGGTATTCAACATAGCCAATACTTGCATGTTGTCCGTAACGCAATGAACTCTGGTATTAGAAAACTTTTTAATCCAGCGTTTAAGGCCTACCACCACTGGATAAAGCTTGTAAACATTTATATTTCTATGGTGAAGTTTGAGATTATCAAGCCTAGGGGCCTGAACAAAATGACCTGTACAGTCCACCATAGGATTAGAGTCATTCCAAGTACCATAAAAATAGTCTTTATCAAACCAGGCCCCAAAGCCCTGTACAGAGGAATCTGAATACATAGGAGTACATTCATTATCATTTAGAATGATATTTCTACAATTGAAAATTCTACAAAAATCCCTCCACCACAGTAGGTCATTTTGGGTTTCCTCATTAAGTTTAATAACACCCCTATTCCTGGCCTTTGCACAAAGATCAAACAATCTCCTGCTGAAGGTTCTACCACCACGTACTACTTGGGAACAAAAAGACATCAAACCACCAATTTTCTGCAATGTCTTCTTAGATACAAATTTTTTACCTAAGCACTCGTCTATTGCCAGGCTCATTTTATCTAGCTTACTCTGTGGTAGGGACAGCTCCATACACCTGGAGTCAATTGTTATACCCAGAAAAACACACACCTGGCTTGGCTCAGTCACCTTCTCTTTCGACACAACAAACCCTAAATACTCCATACACTCAATGAGGATATTCCTTTTACATAAGCATTCCTCTCTAGACTGAGCTATGATAATAAAATCATCTAGGTAGTTTACTATCCTATCTACACCATAGAATTTAGCTAGCGCAGTCAAAAAATCAGATATTCTACTAAATATATACGGAGCACACTTTAGACCAAATGTCAAACGGTTACTCACAAAATACTCGTCTCCATTACCAAAATTCCACCTGAAACCTTGATAGCCCACGTGTGGGCCATAGACATTAACACTTCTATACGCAGATTTTAAATCTACTACACACATAAAGTCGTCTCTATCTAACTGAGCTGTAACAGTGTTAACCCTTTGCCTACCGATAGTGCATTAATGCACTACCGTTACTAGTGCAGGTAGTGCATTAATGCACTACCATGGGAAACGCCAATAGTGCATTAATGCACTATTTATCATTTTCTGTCTGGAAAGTTTTTCTTAGATTTGATGGTGAAAAATGATGCTATGAAGTACAATTTTTAGCAAGACATAAAAAATATCATTGATAATCATATTCTAGGTGTTTATTTACTACAAAACTTTGCTTAAATTACGTACTGTGCTGCTAAAATGGATGTGATGCATTATTCTCAAAAATGGCCGGCTGTGGGGGTGCATTACATGTGCAAAGCATGGCTGTTATGTAACATGCACTGGCCTATACACCGGTAGGCAAAGGGTTAATAGAGTTGTATGAAAACGGACTAGAAGTGGTACTCATGTAATTTTTTATAGATATCTTATCAGGCATACTGCAGTCAGTGATGGGACGGAGTTTACCATTAGATTTTTCCACACCGCCTAAAGCATGGACACACCTGGGTTTGACATTTGACTTCATAACCAAACCCTGGGCTAGCTCCTCCTCAATAATACTACACATCTCGTTATAAAATTTACCTTCTAAAATAGACTTATAATTTTTACAATCATACGTTGTATCACACCCTGGGTCAATAATTTTGAAACCCTCGGTTAAACCACACCATAGAAAATCAGACTCAATCTGATTGATATTAATAAGGTCTGACTGCCTAAGAAAACTGGCCAGCCGACACGGGAGTATCTGAGCCTTCCTACCATAAATGAAATGCTCACACATACATACCCCATTTACACAACTGTCATAGACCCTGATGCTAGGTCTATTTAAACATTCCACCGTAAAAAGTGGTACCGCCTCACCCTGTACTGGGCAACTATAAGAATTAAATAAATTCTTTGACAATTCACAAGAATTATAAATATTTACACTATCATTATTACCATTATCACCCGGAATGATAGAAACGGGAGGCTTAGGAGGGTCTACCGTACATACTAAATTAAAATCAGGCATCAAAACTTCAGATCTTAAAATAGGACCCTGCCCAAGGGCTACACACTAATCCTTTTTGTTCTTTTGGCATTTATCCTTGCCATGGCTAGGAGAACTACATACTTCACAAACATGACGGTACTTACAGGGGTCCTCCCTACAGCCTTCAGCTCTATTAAAAGCAAAACAAGTGCGAGCTGACCTAGATTTGAAAGATTTGGGCTTTGCCACCTGTCCCTTCTGGGCCTGAACGGTCCCGTCGTAAGATAAATATCTAAGGATATCAGAGTTGTCCACCCTCTCAAATGCTTTCAAACCGTTCTTGTTTGCCCTATCCTTTACAGACTTGTCATATTTAGATAAAGCTGACACCGTATAGATTCTTGTACTCGATTTTTCGATCAACATTTCAAGATGGCCAAGCAAATAGAAAATATCCTCGCCTTCCTCATACTTGTCTTTCGCAAGACGTACATTTACCAGCATTAACCGTTCGATACAATCAATTTTGGAATTTTTCTCTAGATAATTCTTCTGATCGAACTCACCCCGGTGCCTTTTCCGTGTAGAATGTGTAGTATCAGTAGAGGAACCCCTCAAACAAGATGAATCTTTATCCCAATCCGACGAAGGAGAACGGTCCCGTCGCCATCTTGGATTCTTGTCGTCATGGCTCCTCCGGTCACTAGGCGAGCGCTGTCTACGTCTCCCCCGTTGCTTGGTTACAGCGCCTTTGGAATCCCGCGTCAAAACATCCCCACGTGAGTCCGTCCGACACGCCCCTCCTACCGGATTGCTCTGTTTAGCTGCTATGGTCTCGAGAAGATCTTTGAAATCAGCAAGCTGGTCCTCCATTACCGTAGTCCTTTCCTCCAGATTAATGAACGTCTGGTCAGCAGATAAGCCCAAATTAACTCCCGAAGCTATTGGGATAGGTGACACCGGTTCAACCATATTTGGATCAGAGCTGCTCGAAATCCTAGAGTCGGCCTTATTCCTCGTATTCTTTGCAGTTTTCTTAGTACCAGGCTTGGTTTTAACACCACCTGTCGATTTTCTACCCATATTGCAGAGTACAGTACCGTAGTTATACGAAAAAACACAAAGAATAAGTTTAAAATTCTGGCACCACCCAGCGTGGTGTGTGCCGCTCGAGGAGAATCCGCCAACTCAAACTTAATTTGGATCCCGGAGCTTATATAGGCGCTATTTGTTTACAGTGACGTCATACATACCAATGCGCGCCCTGGAGGAAAAGTAGATCCAACCACTGCACATATTAATTATATATATATACACGGGTGTATATAGTCCCATATATTAACAGGCCAAGTTATCTCATCTGTCATATAAGATATCATAGTTATATACACTGATGGCAGAATCTAGGGGTTCTCTCAGGTCTAGGGTCTCTCTCGGGTCTAGGGTCTCTCTCGGGTCCAATTGCTAGTGATTGTACAATAGCTCTAAGCCTTAATGGAGTGGGATGTTGATATGATCAGGCCAAGTTACTCTTATATAAAGGTCCATTTTCATAAGAGATTTTATAGTTAAATATATAATACACTGGTGGCAGACTGAACATCAGTGAGATTAAGAGTCTCTCTCGGGCCTAACACGTAACTACCCCTACTGTGTTATCTAAATTGGATGGAACACCTAGGCCATGATATGGGAGCCAGACTTCCAATTTTTTTTCATGCATCTAGGGACATGTTAAGGCTTTGCATGGTATATCTATGTCATCTCTGTGCTATAGGAATAATAGAACATGGTTGCTATGTTAGAGTCTCTCTCAGGTCTAGTGTAAAACTGCCCATATACCTTTAGTCATCCAGCATAGAAAGTACAGTGTTCAAATATTCCTATTTGGTCTTGAAATTTTCCCTGTGCTCTAGGGGAAATACCAAAATTGGAAGCTATACCCCAGTTATTACTTGCAAGTTGCACTTGAGATTTTTGTGTTTTTGCTTGAAAAAAAAAACTCCTTTGGCCAGTTTTAGCCCTCTAGCTCCCTAAATATGCCTTTGAAGATAGGCAAAACCCATATACCCCTTGTAGCTCTATCCCATCTCGACCAGGATAAATGATAAAGACACATACATTACTTTATTTGAAGTTTTCATTGAGGGAAAAACAAGAACAGGCCAGTTAACGACGATTCATGATTATTGGTCATCATGGGCACCTTGGCAATTGGTGTGCCCCAGGCAGAGGGTGTGAGAACCGCCAAGTAGACAAGGTTAACAATGGTGGGCGGTATGTGTCTGTTTAGGGCAGGCCAAGGGATGTGGCAGTGGGCGTGAGAAGACTATGTAATGTCTGACATGAGTTCGTTTGGATCACAACACCCACTAACAAGTCTTGAGTATTTAAATTGTGTTAAAATGGGCAAGCGTATGTATACCCATTCTCTAGGGTTGATTGACATCGAAGCGGCATTGATTGACAGTGGAGAAGATATTCGATCATAGTGATCATAGATGATGATAAAAGGGTACATGGTATACTTCTACCATTGATAACATGTTTAGTGGTTACTTGGCCCATGGTTTTGTTTTTTTGAGTGGATGGTTTTCTTCTTATGTTTAGGTTTTAGCAATAAGAGGGAATACTGACATCAAGAAGGGAGTAACAGTTCTAGATGACAGCTGATTAACAGATGGTGTGTTTCTTTGGTTGTAGATGTAAGATGTCCATCTATAAAATCATTAATCAAAGGGTTTGGAAACTGATTACCAGAAGAACTCCAGCTGCACTAAACCATCTTTTGAAAAGTCATGAATTGTCAGTTCTCCATGATTGACCTGTTGTTTGTAATGTAATTCAAAGAGCTCTTAACTGTTAAATCAAATGTAAAGAATAAGGGACGGCCCACCCACACCCCGCCCTTAACCCCATCTTTAATACAGGCCAGCAAACACAGAGTCATTAAGTTCATCATTCTGATCAGGTAGTGACCTGACTGACATACTCCCAGGTCATCCCATTTTGTGAACTAGGCCACCAATACTTAAAGGTTAAAGTCAAACTGTATACAAACTTAGACCATTGAAGATGTGAACACGGCTGTTAGTTACTTCCCATTGTTTCAGTACAGAATCATCCGTTGTCTGAGTTATATGTCTCTAATTGTTTGTTATAATGTCATTTTAATGAACTTATTGAAGAAACTATTTGTGGGTCAAGACCCTCCTCTCAGATCCAGTTCCAAAATAACTGATGCTCTCGTTCCCAAGAATATATTCAGCATATCTTGTATCCCGGGGTCTTTCATTCATATATGTGTTCAAACGTTGCAAAGATATGGCATCCAAGTAAAGCCTGGTAGTATAGAAACAGAAAGCGATCAATTCATTTCGAATCTGGCGTCCATGCACGTGTATAACGGGGATAATCCACATGGATAATTAGACGCCTGCCTTAAACAATGCAGTACATGATGCATTTGGACTGTGATGTCATAGGCTGTATCAGAGCAGCTTGATGCCTGACCCTATATTAATTAGCAGATTGTTTAAGCAGTATATAAGCAGTACTGCTTAATGTGCTGGAACTTTTTCTTTCGATATAAAGACTAGCAAATTAAGGCATCATGGATACAGGGTTGCCTTTTCCTTTAACATCAACACAGCAGGAGAAAATAGCCTTTAGCTTCATTATTCGTCTACTTGACTAAAATGTCAGAATAGCCAGTCTGGTCCCCAAAAACCGCTTCACAAAACATTATTCGTTTATGTTAATCCCTGGTTAATGTACTAACATGCATCTTACCCTTTGCCCATCATGAAATGTGATTTCAAACAGCCCTGCATATGCTTGAGGGTTTGATTGATTGATTGATTTGTGTTTTACAGCACTTTAGCGGCACTAAGTGGCTATCCCATGCTTCACAGGTTGATAATTTAACAGAGGAATGTGTCAGTTCCCGCGCATATGTGCACCACACACATCCTGAGGGGATAGGAAAGAGGAGATATAGACCCTTTTAAGTGGGCTAGGGAAGCCCATGCTTGAGGGTTGCGTTAATACTGCATCATGCACTCAATGCATATTTCTTTTTTTATTATTATTATTTATGGTGCCTCATGCCAAAGGATGAACAAAAGGCGTATGGCATGATGCGGATATCAAAGTGTTAAGAAGAGTCCTTCTATGTCAGCAGTTTCTTGTTATCATGCATGGTATAGCCTCCAGGGGCCATGTAGACATGGAGAGACCAGGACTTGTCAGGAGGTGGGATACCCAGATCTATACAGACTGCCCACCTTACCTCCACAATGGCTTCTACCTGACACAAACTAGTGTCAGGTATGTCTTAACAACACCTCACAGTCTGTAACCATCAGGATCTAGGTAGCTACCAGGGTGTCCACTGTTCGTGTGTGTGTTTGGGAAGATTTTGGGCTATTTCACAACATTCTACGTCAGCACAATTTCAGATTGTGTCACTACCCTGCTTGAAACCAACAGTCTTAGCTATCATTGAACTCCGTTCTTTGTCCTACTACGACAGCTCTAGTTAACCAGCTAGGCCCTGCGATGCAGAGCAGTTGAAGGCTATTGTTAAAGAGGGTTTCTATGATACTGTCCTAGAGCAGATGTTCAGGCCTTTGTTAAGATGAGCTGTCATAGAATTTTGCTGAATATATTGCTGAAAGGTCTTTTAATTATCAATCCAAACTCGGATTTTGACCTCTTGTCATGGGTGCAGCAGCATGTGGTAGGCTTACAAAATGTTCTCCGTAGATGACATAACCCTCGCATTAGATGATCACTGATGATGCTCCAATGTGCCATGTCTATACAGTACCTCTATTTTTACTATGATGTGCACATTCCTTTTAGCTTTTCTTATTGTGATCCAGGCCTAGTGTGTAATGGAGTGTGGCAACATAGGCCCTAAACATTCCCTGTAAACTTTATCAATGAAGTAGCCCTTCTGTGTCATGGTTGCAGTAGCATGGATATCCCCATTAGGACTTTATCAATAATGTGCCCCTCATGTGTCATTGCTGTAGTGATATGGACACTATCTTACACCCTGATGATTTAGACCTAACCGCTGTGTGCCAGGGCTGTAGTAACAATGCCTTTCCTTTTTTTTCTTTTAAGATGAACCCCTTGCATGTCATGACTGCAGTGACGAGAGCTGTCCGAGACTTATTGGAGAGGGCAGAGCAGGAAGCTGTCTCACAAAACTTGGTGGTGTCAGGAAGTGTTTCATTCGACAGGATCCCAACGGCAGTAAGTCAAACTTTATGCCGATACCTTAGTGATTTAATCAGTCCAATAGACGATAAATGGCATACCATATATTTCACATGCATGCATGAACAGGATAGCTTCCTCTCTGAAGACCAAAATTAAGATTTGACTCCATAGATTTAGGGTTAGAAATAGGGCTAGTGATAGGGATAGGGTTATAGGGATAGGGGTTAGGGGCAGGATTACCAATTGGTTTAGGGATGGGATCATTGATCCAATTGCTACTTGGTATAATGATTGAATTAACACTGATGCGTTTGGGTAGAAATCTGAGGCATTCCCTTTGGGTTGAAGAATTCCTGGGGAGGGGGAAATCCCAAACGGACCAGTGTCACTCATTACTTTTATCATCTGGCCCCAGGTATACATTTCACTGTCAATAACATCATATCCCTTAAGGTGGCAATAAACATGGCAAAGCATATATGTCACCATTGAAGTTCTAATCAATTTCAACAGAAATTCCCCTTTGACATTTCAAACTCAATCTGAAGTCAATTTTGATTTAGATAATTATTTATTATCTATTAACATAATTATATCGAGTTGGCAGTAATGGATAGATATCGAATTATACATGTTTTTATTTTGTTGTGCAAACTTTCAAAGTCAACCAATTCCACTCCTTTATCAACTGTTGATAGCCAAACTTCACATGGTATATAAACATCATGATACTACTAAAGTGTTCCATTGGAGTCCATGCATTATGAGACTCATCAAGGCCCAAATAAGTTATGTTTGGTATCAAGTTGTCTGGTCTTCCTCTTCAGTTGTGTACCGTGGATGTGCCGACCACAAAATATGGCCCGATGACTTGGCCTTAGATTACCTTGGCTGTGCAGTCCAGACTTATGGAAACTGGGAGAGAAAACCGGTAAGGATCAAAATTTAATGAGAAGTTGTATGATATCGAGCCATGTAGGGTAGGTTAACCATGAGACGTCCACTGAACAAAATGGGCGTAAAGGTGTGTGTACTGCTGACTTAACATTACCATATCGTTGATTAGCATTGAATTAATCAATTAGTAATTAGCATCAAACTGTTTTAAATCCTTTAGATGTGGTGGACGTCTCAAGGTATACCAAGGGCGTGTCATGGTTAACCTACCCTACTGTCTTCAATGCAAAATACAATAAGTATGATAATTAAAATTTCACAAATTAAAAACCGTACAGATCCTTGTATATTTGCCTATTCACAGGTTATCTGGTGTTTGTGTGACTATCACAAATGTAACGTCAACATCACGGGTGTCCGGACTCAATTTGGTATGTTCAATGCTGACGAGGTTCGCAGTGGATCCTACCACGACCACTCACACAGAGAACCAGTGAGAACAGTGGTGAGAACACAGGTTATGACTCCAGTAAGAACTCCGGTGAGGCCTCCAGTGAGAACCCAAGTAAGGGCACCAGTGAGAAGCTACACCTACAGAGAACCTCAGCCCCGATACCACTATGCTGGAGATATGAGTTTCCCTGTAAGGCCTGAGCAGAAAACGGTATGTGCTCTAAGTCATTTTTTAGGAAACCTTCTACTGAAATGATAATGATATATGATTTCCGTAGAAACTTTCTTTATAGCATAAAGGTTCGTCATATTATAAAGGGAGAAAAGAAGGTTGGGAATTCTACTACGCATCATAGGAACAGAAAGCTTAATCTTTCAGGGGCTTGGTAACTGGCTGGGAAGGTATGCCCTTCAAAACAATGTTTCTATCATTCTAGGTCAGGTTCTATAAGCCTCTGGGCCGATACGAGCCTTTACCAAAGAAGCAGCCATCCCAACGCATTCCTGTTAATAATAACAACTACATCAAGCCTTCAAATCACTACCCTGTTAAACAGCCATCCTGGTACGACGACTTGTCTCCTAAAAACCAACCCTGGGTGGCCCCAGTCGAGGTTAGACCAAAGGAAACACAGAAACCTAGGTAATGTAACAGGCATAAAAATAAGATAAAAATGTTGGTCTAGACTAGTCATTATCTGACAACAGCAGGACTAGGGGAAATTCATGAGGTCGTGAGGAAAATCCATTTATCCTGAAATTATTTACTTCAGCCCTCTCTAGAGGCATCACTGCTTTGTGCTGGGCTACACCACCAACGCCAGCAAAGTCACCTCCAGTCCAACCTTAAACTGTAAGATTGCTAATTTGCCGAAAATGAGAGTCCACAATCTTTTGGTCATATCATGTGAAAGGAACTTTTTATACTAAGAAGAAATAAAGAAAAAAAATATTTGAGAGAAAGGGTGTACCTCTCCTTCAAAACCATGTACTTTAGACTTTAGATGGTTATATTATTGTTCTTTGATTTTATTTGTTGCACAGGGTGCATTATACAAAGCCTACAAGGAGACCCGCCTTCACCACCACACCACGACCAATGCCTTCCATGAGACAGGACATTGGGCCTTTTGAGCGTGGAAATGTAATGTTATTCTTTCGTGTTACTAACAATCCTAGTTTTTTTTATATTAGATATGACTATGGACGTGCCTAAAATTGTTCATATTGAGTTAGACTGTTTGGAATGAAAGTAAGATAATATATTCATTCGGGATTTGTTGATGATTCTATCTTAGTACACTTCCTCGACAGAATATATGAAGTAGGGCATACATTTCTAAACTTCATTTTGTGTTATTTGTCTAGGACAATGAAGTTGAAGGTAAGATCGGCCCTAAAGGTGGTGACAATGCCCATAATGAGGTGACTGACCCATTTGACCTGTCCAAGATCCCTGACTGGCTGTGGGGCAAACTCTTTCCCAGAGCAGAAGATGCAAATAAGGTTAGTTTATTTTAACCTATCTACACCGGGATAAAGTTTGTATTGTACTATGGTTGCAAGCCCGTAGCTAGGAGGGTTTTGTCATTTCAGACGAAACACCCCACTGAGCTATTGGAGGAAAAGTGGTCCGGACGAGCTAGCTGGTATAAAAGGGGATATCATGAGCTATAAGTCAGATTTACGGCTTCAAAATTGGACAATTATTAAGGTTTTTATGGAGAAAACCATATTAGGAAGATATCGGGCCGAACCCCCCCCCCCCGGGCCGACCCCTGCTGAAGCTGATACCTTGCGATATAATGACTGATAACAGCAAGCTGATGGGTGCCAGGTGTTACGCAATGCACCCTGAAAAGTCAGCAGTGAATGAAAGGAATTTTCTCATTGGTCAATAATATATGCCGCTAAGTTGGAATACAAATCGAACCGCCCCGTGACGAGTGCTAGTTACAGGCCTGGGTTGTTGGTGATCCTCTCTACTATTGCGCATGATTACTAGTACGCAGACAAGCAAAAGCAAACAGACAGATATGTATAGAAGACAAACCCACAGACAGAAGCAGAGAGAGAGAGAGAGGGGGGGGGGAGGGTGCACAGAAGACAGAACCACAGTCAGAGACAGACAGACAGAGACAGAAACAGAGATCAATGTGTTTTCCAATGTCCATGAGTTCATGTGAAGCAGCAGTCAAGGATGTAGTATAATACCTATGACTAGATGACAACTGCTATAGACGTCATGTAACATGGCCGCCCACGTCCAAACTCTGTCTGCATGCCATATTACTGTCATGCTACGTGTGTATGACTGAAATATTGTTCCCCACAAGTTTTCTTCTTTTTGTCCATGGTTTGTATCAAGGGTATAAAATTTAATGTTTTCCAGTCCTTTTGCCAATGTTGCCTCAGAGCTCCATGTCAAATTTGAACATTGCCAGAATGCATTGTAAATATCAAACTAGATGGTACATTGGGGTTGAACTGTGTACCATGTATGACAGCGCAGTTCCCACTGACTGCATAAAAAATCTAAGACTTTGAAGATTGAAATGCGAAGGCTTCTCTCCTGTAACTGGTAAAGCACTTCTAGCATTCAGCTTTTCATGTAAGGGGCCATCCATAAATGACGTCATGAAAAATCTGATTATTTCTTACCCCTCACCCTCGTCATCTTTTTTTTTTTTTGCCAATTTTGCAATGCTGAAGGCACATTCCAGCTTAAGTCTATTATGAACGTTTAATTATGCCTAGCCTTGGGTTAGTATTCCACGCCAATCAGACATGCTCCCATGGGAATTCTTCTCAAAGATTTGATATTTGATACACATAAATGGCTATGGTACCAAATGAAAGCTGGTAAATAGCCTGACATAATGGATACATTTTTATCTCTTGCCAATTCTACTTTTCCTCTTCTTCTGGATGTGTGAAGGCAAGTATTTGCAATGTGTTGGAAGCATGTTTGGTAGTACTGTACCTTGATGGGGAGGCCTTAGACATCACCTTTAAGACAGTGTCTTTTCTGTGTTCCACATTTAACTAATTCAGCCAGAGTTCATTTCAGGAATACAGTTGCCTTTGGTTCTAGAGGGGCAGCTATTCTCTTACCCTGGTAGTTAAGACCCCCCTTCTGAACCCCCAGTAGACCTAACTCTAACCCCCCCCCCTTCTCCTGCACTGCCTACATGCTTGTTTGTCCCGTGCTCTGACTGTACTTCTAATTTATTGTTTGGAAATGAACTTGATCTTATAATATAGTGACATCTGAGACTTAAATGAATTAATTCTAAATCACCTCATAACTGCAATACAATAACTTCTGGCAAAATAGATGTATATGAAGACAGAAATGGATTAGCTTTGAATAGATAAATAATTCCTCAAATTGTAATCACAACATATTGTAGTTCTACTGGTTTATAATAAGGTGAGAGGGTGATATGGGTCTTGAATCATGCAGCATTTTTGGACATATGATAACACATATATCCTTACAAAATGGTTTGAAAGTCGCACATAGAAAATATTTAGATATTGCCATATTCAAATGCAGCTCATCAACATATTAAGCATATAATTATTCATAAATCCCATATAATTCCTATGTAATATTATATAATCACAGATTCTATAGCTATGTCTTTTGGTATTTGTAACACAAATTAAGTTTAGTAACCAAGGATTCTAAAAGACATCTACCCATATGTTAGAAAAATACCAAAATACCAAACTTGAAAAATCTAATATTTTTGACACTACACCACTTCAAACGGGCATATCTAGGGTTCTAAATGTGTGACTTCAGTACCACTTTGTAAGGATGGGTCACATATAAAACATGACATACACTATTTTGTGCATTCAGGTAGATGCTGATCATAGCTCAGGTGCCATAAAATAGCATGAGCAGGCCTGAATTATGGTTGAATATTGATTCTATAAATGCATTTGATGCATGTATAATTAAAGGTTTGGAAATGAAAATTGGCCACATGGGAAAACTAATGCCCCACCTTCAAGATACTATAACTAAGAAAATAATAAAGGCTGAGTGCTAGAAATTTGAATATAAACACATTAAACACGGGGAAAACATAACATAGCACCAGTAAGCCTGAATTAAGGTTGAATATTCATCCTATAATGCATTTAATGCATTTGCAACTTCAAGATGCTATAACTAAGCAAATAACAAAGCCTGAGTGCTGAAAATTTGAATATAGAACACACTAAACATGAGAAATGAAGTATGTCAATATCAACATAATTTGGTACATTAAAATTTTTGACTATTTAGGACCCCTAAAAGATAGACTTAACATGGAATGTGTCTGAAGGTATTTGGAAACTAATTCCGTCATGCAGAGCCTGACCCCCCCCCCTCCAACATGACAGCTGATTTTTAAATTCAAACTGAAGCCAAACCAACGTCCACTGTCATGTCAACATCCCTAGGCCTATATACTCCATGAATGTATGATTCATGAAGTACCTTGTGGGGTATTCATCTTCTAAATATGCACATTTCTGGTATGGTGTGTTCAAATGAACCATGTCTTTTGCAGCCCTCAGATGGTGCTAAAACAGGACTTGTGGATGATCTCGACCCCAACACCATCCCCTCTGAACCAGGTAAGATTGTGACATTGTGCAATGACATCTTCAGTGGAGTCTCCATATTGTGGTTCTGATGCAAAAGGTGTCAAAAGTCGATGGTCCAGATTTAGATTGGGTGTCAACGGCCCAAGTCAACCTCTCGGTGCCCATTTTGCCGGATGGCCACAGGAAAACATGTGAATATATCTACATCAATAAAGTAATGTTATAAATATGTCATTCAAAATGTTATACACTCCTCAATTAAACTTAAATTCCTATTCTAGGCCCGCATTACTGAGCGTGAGCTTGTACATTTTACACCAGTGGGCTTGGGGTGGCCCATAAATGAAAGAATCAGTGTCTCTAATGTCTAAGTGTTTATTCCTCATGATGTTTCAACCATTTCTCCCTTCTTTTTTTTGTTTGATTAGTACCTGACACCCACACATGTAGCAACATGAAGTGTGAACATGACTGTGAATTACAGAACAGACATCCACACTGCACCTGTCCCATAGGCTACCGGCTCAGGGAGGACGGACGCACCTGCCAGGGTAAGTATTCCATCTATGTAGCTGCACCTGCCCCATGGGCTACCGGCTCAGGGAGGACGGAAGCACCTGCCAGGGTAAGTAATCCATGTATGTAACTGCACCTGTCTCATAGGCTACCGGCTCAGGGAGGACGGAAGCACCTGCCAGGGTAAGTAATCCATGTATGTAACTGCACCTGTCTCATAGGCTACCGGCTCAGGGAGGACGGACGCACCTGCCAGGGTAAGTAATCCATCTATGTAGCTGCACCTGTCTCATAGGCTACCGGCTCAGGGAGGACGGACGCACCTGCCAGGGTAAGTATTCCATCTATGTAGCTGCACCTGTCTCATAGGCTACCGGCTCAGGGAGGACGGACGCACCTGCCAGGGTAAGTATTCCATGTATGTAACTGCACCTGCCCCATGGGCTACCGGCCAAGGGAGGACGGGTGCACCTGTCAGGGTAAGAAACCCATGTATGTTATTGCACCTGTCCCATAGCCTACTGGCTCAGAGAGGATGGATCCTCCTGTCAGGGTAAGTAACCCATGATTGTAAATGCACCTACCCCATAGGCTACCGGCATAGGAAGGACAGAAGCACCTTTCAGGGTAAGTAACTCATACATGTACATGTAACTGCACCTGTCCCATATATAGATAGAACTAAACGACCGTGGTGTACGAGGTGGCCAATCCACCACGAGGGGTGGATCGGCCACCGAGGACACCAGGGGAGTTTAGTTCTATATTTATTTTATGTTTTTAGGGGGTTTAAATAAGGAGAAATTATCAAAATCTGGTACCGTAGTTCCCCGTACGAGCGCCGGTCCGCCATTTTGAATGTTTACATGCACCCAGAACGAGGCTGCAGTGGTGGATCGGCCGCTGTGGTGGATCGGCGCACATTACGCCACTGGGGGTGTGCAGATCAGCCCTGCAATGCTATCTCTATGGGAAGAAGTTATTCACATAAAATAAAGGCTATAGCACCTCAGGGAGGACAGACGCATCTGTCTGAGTGAATGCATTCTTTAGTGCAGGATGCTGTGTAACTCCGTAGGAATTTGCTGGGCAAATTGATTTTTTTTTTTGACCTAATTAACAGAAAATTTTCGGGTCCATTTTTTTCGGGATCCATTACACCTGTTTTTGGGTACTGAGTAGGCATTTCCTGTATGAATTAGATGATTTTGATGATCTTTCATCAAAATAAGGGTTTTCAAAGATGCAGATTTTATAAATGATGGTTTCAGATCAATTCAAGGTCATTAACAAGGTCATTTGATCAAGGTCAAGGTCATAACTGCAATGAAATATCATATTTTAGGAGGAAATGAGTTCATTTTATTCAGCTTTACACCTAACTAGGGGTTTTTAGGATGCTGATTTAGAAAATGAGGGTTTTAATTCAAGGTCATTTTCAAGGTCATCTGATCAAGCTCAATGTCATAACTGTGATAGACTATCATATTCTGTGGGGAAATAGGCTAAGCATAATGATGTTGATATCTAACTGGGGGGGTTTCGGGGATGCTGATACAGAAAATTGGGGTTTCATATCGTTTGGATATCATCCACAAGGTCATTTGATCAAGGTCAAGGTCATAACTGTGATAAAATTGAATGTTTTAGGAGGAAATGGACAGATTTTGATTTTCATTACATGCGTTTAGGGTGTTGAGAAAACCCCTGTGTACGAGTTACAATGAATGCATTTAGGAGAAGATAAAAATGTTATGGGTAGTCCAAAACACTTCTTGATAATATTTTGTGTGAAAAGAATTACAAATATTAATATAAAGCATGGTCACTGTTTTGTTACAAGTATGTTCACACCTTACCTTCAAAATATATGGTCCATCCATATAGACTCACAACTCAGTGTGATTCTTGTGCTAGGTGTATTGCATACAATATCTGCTAACTTCCCTCTTGCTCTATTCATTGGGCAGGAAATGTGGGTTTTTTTATGTAAAGAATAAATTTTGACCTAGAGGGTAGGCAGCTCTGGGATGTGGTGGATAGCGTTGGTGTGTATTTATAGATGGCAGGTCCCCATCATGGTGTCAATATTAGATATAGAGCATTGTCTTCATCCACCCTGAATAGGTCAAATGCTCAAGCGGTTCTTCGGATGTTGAAAATGATGCAACAAAAGTTGATTCTGCATTTTCTTTTATAGTTTTCCTCTGGTTGTATTCATTTCTATGACTGCTGAGTGCTTGAGGATCAAGATGCTGGTGACCTTTGGGGCTGAACATGTGTTGGTCTGGTTTTGTATCAGAGGGACACAGGCTGAACATTACCAAGCATGATTTTGCTGTTATTCCCAGTTCTTTGTATACACTTTATGAATGATCTCAAATTGGTCTGACACCCTAATTTCATGAATCAACACTCTCAAAAGCCCCTAGGTATGTGTAAAGGTCATCAGAATCAGCCAATTTCCTCCTAAAATGTATGCCATTTCATCTCATTTATGACCTTAACCTTGATCAAATGACCTTGTTGATGAACTCAAATTGATCTGGAACACTCATTTTCTGAATCAGCATCCTCACAAACCCCAAATTAGATGTCGACATCATCATGATTAGCCAATTCCCCCCTAAAATTGGATTTTTTTTATCACAGTTATGACCTTGACCTTGATCACATGACCTTGTAAATGAGCTTGAATTAATCTGAAACCCTCATTTTCTGAATCAGCATCATAAAAAAACCCTAGTTTGATGTACAGTTCATCAAAATCAAGTTATTTCTTCCTAAGATATGATATTTCATTGCAGGTATGACCTTGACCGTGATCATATGACCTTGTAAATGACCTCAAATTGGTCTGCAACCCTCATCTATGAAATAAGTATCCTCAAAAACACCTAAATGTCGGGATCATCAAAATCATCCAATTTATACCTGAGATATGAGCAAATGTCTTCTCAGTGGTGGCCATTTTGAAAAGTGCACAAAAACTGGTGTTAAAGATCCTAAAATTTTCTGTTAGTTATGTCCATTTCCCTTCCAAATCTGCAAAAGAAAAATTTTCCCAAGATTTTCCTACGGGAGCCCTCACAGCTTTCTGCACTATTTAGTCAAAGAAGAAACGGTAATCATAATCAAATCAAGTAAACTAAAAGTAAAAGAAAACAGTACACGAGAAATCTTTCTAATCTATGTAGTTCTCTTGTTCAGATGACAATGAGTGCCTGGTCCGTAATGGCGACTGTAGCCATGACTGCCGGAACACCATGGGCTCCTATCTCTGCGCATGCCCCACCGGATACACCCTGGACGTGGACCAACGAACATGCAAAGGTCCTCTTCCTAATTATTAGTAATTGAAGTAGACTTTGTTTGGTAGGAATTGTAACCAATTTGATCAATATTGGAAGTTGACTATCATTTTTTTCCAATGTCTATGTTTTCTCATGGGAACAATTAATTAACCATAGGGAGCCTAACTGAGCTATCCCCAAGACGACAAATATCAAGGTGAAAAATAAGACGATTGCATTGGCTTGTTCGTTGTTTGTTCACTGGCTCACTGCTTAGTGTTTTGTTGTTTTTGTTTATTGTGTGCCCTTGTGAAAACCTCATAGACTTTTACATTTTGTGCAGATTTCAATGAGTGTCCTAAAGCAAACTGCCAGCATGGCTGTCGTAACATCGCAGGTACATATGAGTGCACCTGCCGTACTGGGTACGTCATCAACCAGGATGGAAAGACATGTGACGGTACGTCATGTTATAATGTCAGATTTACCAGTAACAGTTCCATAGTTTGTGTTCTTTTGATATCATTACATTCAGATGTGTTGAGGAGAATCATTGTCTTTTCTTTCTTTCTTTTTTTTTCTTTTAATCATCTAGAAAGGATATAGCACTTCCACTGCTTTTATAGAAATCCTCTCCAGAAAGGAATATGGGCCATCATTTTTTTTAATTGAAGTAACTTTGGTTCTGTAAGTTTCATGTTCAGCGTAATAAGTTGCTAGTTTGCGTGTGTTACAGACGTGAACGAGTGTCGGGTAAATGAGCATGGATGTGACCACACCTGCGTGAACACTATAGGATCGTACACCTGTAGGTGTGACCACGGCTACTACCTACACACCGACCAACGCACATGTAGAGGTAAACTACATTTATAACAATACTCCGATTATTAGTATTCATCTTCTACTATTACTATTACTTAATTCAGAAACCTACATGATTTATATGGTGGTAGTGGTGAACTTGAATGACTGCATCCCAGCGATGTTTACTTCTTTTGTTTTCTCCGAATTTTTTCTTCACATTTCATATTGTTGTAACTTGTATCATAAATCGTGTATGTAAAGTCAACTGTAGTTTTCGGATGATCACTGAAGTTCCCACAAATACAACATTACTGGTTATTTTCCACAGCAGTAGTAATTATAAAGGACAACTAACACTGATGACATCGACAGTTAAGAAAGATAACAAAGGATTCCATGGTTGTTGTTTTTTTTTGTTGTTGTTGTTTTTTCAATATAAAGTGAATGCATGCAATACTTTCTTTGTTCAAATTGAGCATTATTTTTATCTATACTGTTTAGGGCGTGCGAGTGTATTAGAAACCTGCTCTTTTTTCGCTGGCCAATACCTTAGAATTTGCTAGAATAATTATGTATAAATTCATCATTTGCCTCTAGAAGATTCGTCACGTTTTATGAATCGCCTCCAGTAGAGTCGACCCTTATTTTATTTGCATGTTTGAAATAATTTTCAGATACTAACGAGTGTCGTGTGAAGAATGGTGGTTGTGAACACGGGTGTAGGAACACGGCGGGTAACTACGACTGTTACTGTAACCATGGATACGTGCTAAACGTGGATGGCAAAACCTGCGACGGTAAGGGTGAATTTAAGAGTGTTAAATTAAGTAAGAGGAACAAAAGTAGTATGGCTGACCCAAAGTGTCTAGCAACAAGTCCACTCATACAATCAAATATTTTTATTGCTGTCATTACATGTAAGTTTGATATAATGTAAGATGGTGAAAGTCAAGTTTCACCCTGTGCTTAGCATAATATCTTGAAGGGGTGTTTGTCTCCTCTTTTCTGTCCATCTTCTGTGTGCCTGCGCCTTGGTTCCCCTATGACATGTACAAGCATGAACACATCTTTCATCTCTCCATGCGATGTCAAGGCCTAGTATATAATTATCTTTTCCTTCTTACAATGAATAAAGCTTTAGCTGTTGAAATGCTGTTAAACTATTGTCACTCAATTGTTGACAGATAAGAACGAGTGCCTGGATAACAATGGTGGATGTGACCATACCTGCTGGAACACTCCAGGGTCCTATGAGTGCCGCTGTAACACTGGCTACCAGCTTGACACTGATAGACACAGCTGTATAGGTAAAGACTGCAGCCTCAAATGGGTTAATTCTTAATTTATGAACATTAATGATTTAACTCACAATGGAGCTGTTTATTGCATTGACGGCAACTTTAAGATTTATAATCTAATCGTCTCATGAAATGCCTATAAAAACGTATAACAAGTTCCTCACGTAAAGACAATTTTGCAAGGTAAGAAATTAAAGGATCCATTTGGGTTTCCAGACGTAAATGAGTGTCGTGTAGAGAACGGTGGATGTGATCAGATCTGTGAAAATGTCGAGGGGTCCTACCACTGTCTGTGCAGGTCTGGGTTTACACTCAATGTGGACCAGAGAAGTTGTGACGGTAAGTTGAATAACATTTTCCCTGGAGGGCATTTCCCAATCAGTAGAATTGCCCTCCATGTGTAATATTAATATTTGGTTTTACATGACTGTTACTCTGTGTTGTTTCTTTATCTCATCTTTGGGATGGGGCAGAGTCTTTCTGCTGTTTTACTTAGAATTGGGGGTTACCAACTCCTTCAGGTATTTCCTCCATATGTTAAGTTCCAATCTGATTTTCTATACCTTATATTTATTTCAATGGACAATTTGTGTTAACATAAGTTAGAAAGGGATTATGCGATCACATTGATGGTGATTTTAATATCCATATAATCAATTCTAAAACAACAGTCTTTTTCCTAATATTGTGATATATTATGTGTGTTTCTTTTGCTCTGTAGCTGTAGACAAGTGCAGTCAGAATAACGGAGGTTGTGAACATGTGTGTACAACCACGCCCTCTGGTGCAAGGTGCTCCTGTCGCCCTGGCTTCATGCTCCGCACAGATGCACGCACATGCGCAGGTAACGCTTCCTACTAGCTACACGTCTCATAATTATTTGGATAAAAGGCAGTGGATATTAGCAGATACGAATACAAGCGTTCTTCTACGAGATGTTCTATTGTGAAAATTTCATTTGCCTTCATTTAAAAAAATTGTGACTTGAATTCAGCTTGTTACAAAGCAAATTTAACAAAAGTGTGATCTTTCGGGGACCAAAAAGATTAATGGTCGCTGTTCACTTGTTTCTCTCACCCCTTATGGCCTGCATTGTCAGATATAACAACTTCTGTCTTAAATTATCAGATATAAATGAGTTGTAGACTAAAGGTGGTGTCTGTTCTATGTCTGTTTTAACTATTTCTATCCTAAATTATGAGATATAAACGAGTGTCTGACTAACAATGGCGGATGTTGCTGAATTGGAACAACTTGCTGTATTGGGACAACTTTGCTGTATTGGGTCATTGTGTCCCTCCGATTCAGCCTAAATAAAGAAGATTGAATTGAATTGAATGTCTCTTTTAACAATTTCTATCCTTCATTATCAGATATAAACGAGTGTCAGACTAACAATTGTGGCTGTTCTATGTCCGTTTTAACAATTTCTATCTTACATTGTCAGATATAAACGAGTGTCAGACTAACAATGGCGGCTGTTCCCATATCTGTGTTAATGCGGTCGGTGCATACAGATGTGAGTGTCCAGCTGGATACACCCTAAATGTGGATAAAGCAACCTGTGATGGTGAGTTGTCGCTTTATCATCCAATTGTCAGTTGTTGTTTTTTTAAAAGGCAATCTGAAATACATGTCTAGAGGTATAGAAACTGTGTTTATAGTATAACTTATACAGGGGTAGACACTAACTTTTTGAGCCATGGGCCACCTGGGCCCGCACTTTCAGAAATTCATGGGCCCACATTTAAATCTGTGGACCCAGCACATGTATTCACATTATAGATGAAAAGGTAAGCCTAAGTATTTGTAATTAATATATATCATGTTTGAATAGGATGCCTGAATTCTTAACCATTTTCTCTTTCCAACGATATATAACATGACTATATTGACCTGTATATCAATTTGTAAAACTGCCTCCAGCCACCTCTGTGGGCCACCCGGGCCCATAGGAAGATCTTATATCACTGCTATCGACCTAAAGTTTACCACATTCTCAAAGTTTTGTCACCTGGCTCCAGAGGAGGTAACTTCTATCGTCAGAATATTAACAATATTTCGATAGGTCACTATTGCCAAAAGTCAATGCTGTCACTTACCCTAATTCCTCTCTGCTGATTCTTGGTAGCCCAAATGTTATACCTTTCTGGTTCAAGCACTGTCATATGATATTTTCCATTTTGCCTACCCTGTCTTACTCAGACATCAATGAGTGTTCCCGTAACCAGGGAGGCTGTTCACAGAAATGTATCAATATGCCTGGGTCCTACCGCTGTAACTGTACCATAGGCTATCAACTGATGACTGATGGAAGACGATGTGAAGGTATGAATTATATATGATAATTAGTATGTTTAGTAGGTTTAGAAAAATCTGATACAGAATATAATTTTATCATTACGCTCAGCCGCCCTCTTTTAATATATTAATTAATATAGATTTTATTGAAGTATGCTGCTGTATATTATGTGATTCAGCGCATTCTCTGGCCTGAAACATTATTTCTCTTAACTAAAATGATAATTGAATTGATGTGTCTCTTTACTGGAACTGATTAGAATGTGCAGAGAATTTTTGGGCAGACACTGCCCATTTACATGTACTGCTCATTTAGGGCAAAACAGCTGCATCATTAGCGTGAGATCAGGGTACAAATATACTGTAGATTTTTTCTCTCCACATTCTTTGCATATAAAAGCCTGTATGACATACTGCTGAGATTGAAAAAAAAATAATGACCCATGTTATTTGTAGATATCAACGAGTGTCTTGTGGAGAATGGTGGATGTGACCAAGACTGTATAAACACGCCAGGCTCCTTCAACTGTCGTTGTGATGGCATCATTTACAGACTTCATGCTGATGGCAGGAGATGTATAGGTAGGATATGACTTGCTCAAGTCTGAAGATTTTAACATGAGATAATTAAAATAAAATGAGAAAATCAAAATCAATAACATTTCTGGTGAGACCAGTGAGAAGAGGAGAGGGATAGGGCTATAGTGGAGTTGGGAGGACAGCTCAGTGACTGTCGCCAGTCTAAGGTAGGATATGACTACGTCATGTGTGTGTCTGTTGTTATTCATTTTTATTTTCTTTAGGGGGTTGTTGTTTGTTTTTTGTTTGCTTTTGTTGTTCTTGTTATTTTTTTCAATGAAGAGCCAGTTACAATAATACTTCTTGACACAGGCACGTGCCCAGATGATTTCGTAAAGAATGAGGATTTGAGTTCCTGCTACAAAGTGTTCACCCCAGAATCCGAAGACCCAAACACAGAGGTATTTTCCCAGGATGTGGAAGCCTCTCAAGCCCACTGCCGCTCCCTTCACCCTCTGGGAGGACTTGTTTCCATACAATCTGATGATGAGAAACGTTTCGTGTCAAACCTGTTAAAAAGACAACCAGGTAAAAATGCTTGATCTGATTGGTTTATATTTCGATAGTAATATAGGGAATAATTTTCCCAAAAACGTTGATGTGTGGGGTAACAAAAACAAACGAGAATTTAATTAATAAAATGAAGCTCTGCAAAATTAAAAGAAAAATTAACTTACACACTTTGGGCTTTCCAATTATAACTGGAGCAAATTGAACAAGGCCGAATTCGAGAAGGTGGAATACAAGGTAATAATGTTGAACTACTACAAGAAAATAACAATTAAAATGTCCTTGCAGAGATGCTGGAAGGATGGCAGGGGTGGTGGACATCAGGTAGCTACCATCCAGGTAAAAACCTGTTCCAGTGGTCTGATGGTGCCATTATCAACAATGACTCTCCACACTGGGGATTCCGTAAAACGCCCGAGCCAGACACCTGTGTCTGGGTGCTGCAGGTATGGAAAAAAAAGACTTAACTATGTCGCAGAACTTATCATAGATTATAAGTCACCTCTGTCTGTTGGTCCTCCACACAGATTTCCAAAATATCAAGCTGTGATAATCAGTACTCCACATAACTCTATAATGTCAACTCTGTTTGTTGGTCCTCCATACAACTCTATATTATCAAGCCCTACATCTCAGTTCTCCATATCCCTGCTTAAGATACCAAACTCTGTCTGGTCTTCACACAGAACTCTATAATCAGATAATACCGACCTCTGTCTGCCCTCCAGAAAGATCTCTTTAACACCAACCTCTCCTAGTCCTCCATACAGACCTCTATATTATAAGAACCCCTGTCTGTTTCCAAAACACATCTCTTTAACACCAATGTGTCAATACTGATCTGTTTGATACCAACCTCTGCCTGTCCCCCATATAGACCTCTAAATATTGTACCAACCTGTATCTGTTTCTAATACTGGAGGACATTTCCTAAGGTACTACGACCACATCTGGCCCTACGACTGCAAATTCCTTTGCTATTCCTCTGGGACTTCTGTTACGATTTGAAGGGCGTAGTCGTAGTGTGTTAAGAAATTACCCCCAGATCCCTTGTAATTATATGCCTGATTTCTTTAATACCAACCTCTCTTTCTTCTATAAGACCTATCTGATACCAACCTCTCCTACAGATCTCGGTGTACAACCAGACCTGGGGTAACTACGACTGTTTCACCAAGTCAGGACACATCTGCGAAGTGGAGCTGGCCGCATAAAAGCAGAAGGCTGAAATTAATCATTATTAGAAATGGAACACTTTGAGCACCTACACATGTTAATTGAAATACTATTCAATGTCAAGTTGTGCTAATATTTTAAAATGACAGCTTCGTGTAAATGAACTTTTCTGCTTGTCTGTATAGTTTTAAGAACAATCAATTCATATTCTTATGTAGGAAAAAGGAGGGTCGATCATGATAAAGGTGTTAAAAATGGACAAAGTCCTAAATATGTCTTTTTGTAGATAAGGAGTGTGTGAAATGGATATTAGAAGGTGTGTGAAGGCTGCGCATACTGTCTAGAGAAAAATATTAGAAAAACAATTTAGATGCCAATCTCTGTCTGAGATAGAACACTCTCCCAGCTTCTTTTTTATCATAGAGAATATTCCATCAACTTCTAAAGTATCTTAGTCCGTATGTTAATTATGATTATGCTGTAACAATTGTGATTATGAACAAATAATGGTCATTTGAAAAACTAATAATGAGATGCATGTCATAGATTTGTGAAAGAAGTAGGCATTTATCATCCATGTTTGAACTTGTATGCATAAACTGATAAACTTCTCACTGTAGTTCTAGATAACTATATAGCTTTATCATACTTCTCGTATTTCAATTAGTTGCAGCTAGTAGTGAATGTATTTAGGTTTATAATTGTAACAAAACTGTTAGCATTCAGTGTAGAAGTCAATCATTGTAGATGCATGTACATATATGATACTAGGAAAAATGACCTTTTCTTTTTTAGTCATTCTATTACCATATTGAGCAAGCATTTAGTTTGGTGTGTAATCCATAGTGAAGGTCCAAGTTATCTAAGTGCTATGTTAAAGCTATATTCATGCAAATGCAATTGACGACAGATCAAATTATGGATGGCTGTGTATATTGAATGGCACTAATCTGACATATCTAGTTAAATAAATCAGCGGTGAAGTTAGAACTGAATGTGTGAACACACATGTTGTATTTTCATATTTGAAGAACAATCATATTATTGGCATACTTGTGAAGGTTTAGTAGCTATGAAATATTTCTATTATCATTTCGTTTAGAAGTTTTATCTTGAATTTACTTTATATAATGTATTATGGCCTTGAGCTCTATAACAATGTTCTCTGTGAAGAAATAAATGTGATATAGGATTTTGACTGGAAGTATGCTGATACCAGTCTATTATAAAAATCAAGAATATAATTCAATATCAATCCTGGTAGACTAATGAATGTAAATTAGAGTTATGGGATACGCACAAAATGCCCACATATCAAAGAGTATGGAAGCTGTGAAGGACCACACCATAAAGTATATCGACTTGGAAATCAGCTATATTTTCTAATTACCTCCAAGCTAAAGTTGAAAAAAGAAATTGTTGTCAACATAATATAATGACAATTGGGAGGTTGAAATTCTATGTTTGACAGTAGTCTTTAGGTTCCAATTTATAAATGTTGTATTCATATTGGGGATACATTCTGTCAAGTTGATTTTTTTCAAGGTGTGTTTTCTTTCAAAGTGTGGCCCTCCACGGCTTCTGTAATGCTGAGTTTTGCTAATCTAGTACATGTATTATACGTCTTCCTGTGTTTCACTGCATGTGCTTCACCCCATATCACCTCTTCTCATTGTAAGCTATTTAGTTTAAGAATCTGTGTTGCTTATACAGATATTTAGATTATTTAGCATAATCTTTAACAGTCCATGCTTCTCTAAACACATTCTCGCCAGGTTTGAAGAAATCCATCAAATCTCTGAATGCTCTTAGATTTTGCATGTTGGACTGCCTCATGATCACAACTATGATATAGCCATAGTATCATGAACAGTACAATGTCTCATAATCGGGCTTAGATATTTGCTCTTCTACTAATTGTATGATTATAGGCGCTTACATGTTCTCGGCAGCTTGTTCTGTTTCATCTCTTTGCATGCTTTGTTGCTTTGTCTAGATCAAAAGTACTTCTAACAGACAGTTATCTTTGTTCTTCTATTAATGAAATTTAAACATATAGCTGTAAGTATGGAATTTTCATATTCTCATCAGAAGAGTAACTCTGTTGCATGAAAATGAACTTTTACGTGCTAAAGTTTGGGTCCGCACTAATGCAGTGGCCAATCTCGGCTTTTGACAACAAGATGAATATGGCAATACTATATTTGATATTACTTAAATGATTATATTAACGAGATAATCATTACCAAAATACCGAGGTCCTGTATTAACAAAAACAAGTAGAGATTCCAATCGAATTATGGCTAGACGATTTTGATGGAGAATCATCTTAAACCAAACGTACAACAATCGGTTGCATTTATGATGTTTCTGTGCAGGTCTATCCTGGTTCCGCCCATGTGTAATTCCACTCAATGCCACCAGATGGTAGCACCTTACAGCTGCCTGACTGGGCTTGTGTAATCCTTGAACCCCAGTTGAGAGAAATTATTATTGTATACATTATAGCGTATTTGGCTAATGGTTCATAAAGTTCAGTTTTATTCACCCCAACGCAGATACTACATTTCACTTCATGTACTTCCCAGACACATTTGAAGAGTTTGGTTCCAAAACGCAATAAATCCATTTCAGATTTTTAGCATGTACCCATTTTTGTAGTGCTACCATGAAGTTAATTTTAGAGCTATCATGATTAAATCCTTACTAAACAAAATCTGGACAGCCAGAAAATATATATTTCAAAGAAAAAAGCTTTTGTATTACATTTAAGCATTTCTAATTTTAAGGCTTTTGCAAAATTGGCCTCTTTTTTCAAAATGGTGTTTATTGCGTTTTGGAACCAAACTCTTCATTTGTTGTTTCCTTAATTGTTATATTCTTTGATACATCATCTATCGTGTTAGACTATGCTTTATTATCTTATATGCAGTCATTTATGCATCATTGGATTAAAATCATATGTTATGTACATTTTCTATCAGAAGAACATTAGGCTATATATGTTGAGGTGCTACTTCATATGCTGTAATTTAATCCCAGGCTTGTAGGTTTATGAGTGTGAACCACTTTCAGCTTCACGTGAGACCTACAGCCCATTGGAGACAAGCTTAGAGTAAAATAAAAGAAACTGCTACAAAAAGAGAAATATATGTTTGTCTTGATACTGTTTGATTGCTTTTAGCTGAGACTTTTAATGGAATCCATTAAACTGCAACTTTCGATGCTAAATCAGATAGAAATCCATAGATGTGTCTGTGAACTACCATGTATGGTTAAACGGTTAGAGACTTATAAATCGACACTGGTGATGTAGGCGTGTTTTACAAATCGATGGATAGAGACATTTTTAAAAGTTCCCAGTAGATTCCTGAGTGGCAAGTGGGAAGAAAACGGTGAATCAATGCCAAAAACTGGTTGATAAAAATTCAACTAATTCAAACATTATAAAAATTTTATGATTATTGTTTGAAGTAGTTGCTCAATTTTGATCAATTGTAAATTGACTCAATGTATTGTACCCACACTGGGGATGCCAATCCGGAGAGCTCCCTCCCCTTAGTAGTGAGTATACCCACCAGATGGCAGCAGTGTAAAGCTAGATCTTTTTGCAGATTTCTCAGTAATAGGTATGGAATTATACCATCCAGTCATGGTGATCTTGGCATTGTAATTAATATAGGACTTGAGTAAGTAATAAAAAATTGTTGACATGGATAGAGCTTTAATCAACAGAGGGTATTAATGATAGAGAATGTGGGCAATTCGGTATCAGAGGCGGTCTGTCACCACACCCAGGGCCCTTTAAAGACAAACGCTACCCGGTACACAGAAGCCACCTGGTGGCAGAAATCAAAACTCATCAATTATACTATCTTAATTGTATTTATTATCCTAACTGGACCACTTTACCTGTACATATTTCTTTTCAGTTCATTTTTGATCACTATAGATACATTAGAGATATCTATATGCCATTTGAATTCCCGTAGGGTCTTATAGCTAAGGGAAAATTAATATTTTTTTAAAAATTCACGACTTTTTCATTTCAACTGTGACCCCCCTTTTTTTCGTTTTTCAAAATGTTTGTATACATGCCCTCTTTCAATCCAGAGAGTCTTGTAGAAAAATCAGCAGAGGATCAGTATGTATGAGACATGATATAAAAAAAAATTAATAGTTTTTACCATTTGTTTCTATAGTTAATACATTTTATACTTAAATTGTTATACTGTAAAAGTAAGCACCGTGACATAGGGATTTTTTTTTGCATTTTCTTATTGTTTTACATCAAACTAATATAATCCAGAGTTATTTGAGATTACCAGCAGCAGAACCCGTTCTTGACATCCGGTAGCATTTCTCTTTAAGTGCAGAAAAGAAATCTGGATAGCAGAGTTTTACTTCAAGATGATCAGAGGGTTATATCTGCCTGACACTCTCCCGATGATCGACCGCATGTTGCTAGTAGCAAGCCGCCGCTTGAGCAGCTTGATTTTGGCATTTCAATGATAAAACCTTTAAATGAGCTGAACACAGAGAGGTCAACTAAAGTTTTGTGATGTTTATTGCTTTATCAGTGCATCGTCTTTGACAGATAATCATATATACGTTAAAGGTGCGAGGGCACCAACCTTGGTACAGCTTTTAATCATGTCATTTTGTTCTCTTGATGTATGGTTGAAGCCCTGGCGAGTCAATTACCAGGGCTTCAACCATGCATTGCCCCAGCCATACAGGTTGATACACTTTCGTAGAGCAATCGTAGTTTACGTTAAGCAAACATTATCTTGGAGTATATAACTTCTGCTACCGTTTTGTTTTAAACGCCAAAAAAATGAAAAACGTCACTTACAAATGCCTCTCTATACACATTTTTTAAAACGTTCACAAACATTACAAATACGTTTTGTCAGGTGGGATGTAAACCATTGGGCACCATATGACGCCTTAATAAGGGATATATGAGGGTTTTTTGTGAAGTCTGTGCGTTTCATCTTATCTGTAATGGTTATAATGGGAGAAATAAACTTGGATATCACCGTGTTTATAAATGTAATAAAAGGTCACGGTACAATTCACATTTTACAAAACAGATTCTCTCGCTCGTGTCCCAACATTATCTACATCACGATAACCTATATAAAATCCACAAATTAAACACTTTCTTTTTGCAAAAACTGTAATTTGAGATATTGCGAGCAGAAAGTGATAGTTACCTATCGGTAAACCATTGACAAACGAGCAATGCATCATGACACAACCTGAGAATCGACTAAGACAGAATTGGGGCCTCTGAGAGGAGTTGCCCTGTATATGACATGGCACAAATGGAAAGGATAGAATACAACACAGTAGGTATCTAAATTTACTAGATACCAATAAGGCGAAGTGGATGTTTAGCATTTCTCGTCCATAATTCTCATTATGGCTACCTCCATGAGTAAAGTTGGAGTATGGGCTCTTTAATAGCAAAAACCTCTGAAATGTTATCTTAATTATGTAAATCATATGCCACATGAAGGCCCTAAAGATTGGGGATTGTCTATCTATGCAACATTATGTTGGGCACACATGATTTAATAGTGGAATCCAATGACACATAGCCACATAGAAAGTACCAATGACATGAGGGGGAGGCAGCAATGACACAATGAGGACACCAATGACACATGGTAGGTACCAATAGCAGATATGACAAGCATCAATGAGATATATATGGTATCAATGACATAGACAGTGCATCATTGACATGCAAAGGACACCAATGAAGCATAGCTGTATTGGTAGCTACCAATTCCACAAGTAGGGCACCAATGACACATGTAGAGCAGCAGTGGTGCACGTCAGATACCAATATGACACAAGAAGGGCACAAATGCCACATGGCAGGTACCAATGATACAAGGAGGGCAACAATGATGCATAGCTGTATTGGTAGGTAACAATTCCACAAGTAGGGCACCAATGACAGATGTAATAGACAGGTGTTATGGTAACTTCAAATCCTATATTTTTGCACCGGTTCTATATCTATTGAGGATGGTTACATGTAACTGCAAAAAGGCGAATATTTGAATACAGTGTGAACATTTAATTCCACAAATGCTATCGACACGTACTTCATAAATTAGGTGACACTGTATATAAGTGTATATGTGAATCATACGGCCTATAAACGGTTTAAAACTTTGATAAAAAAAAAGGTGGGCACCAATGATGCATAGCAGATACAAATGACAAATTGCCTGCAGGGTGCCAGTGACACATGCAGAGCAGCAATGATGCATAGCAGGTATAAATGATATATGGAGGGTGCCAATGACATAAGGGGTCAATGACACATGTAGGGCACCAATAGTGTAATGTGGGTGCCAATGGCACATGAGGAATTTACAGCTGAATTGCAGATAAGCAACAGATGCCAGTGGAATAGGCCTACTTTAGTGTAGAATACCATAAGCCAATCAGACCATTTTGATATAGTAAATGGTCTATCTTTGAAAAGTCTTTCGCATTTATATCATGTGTTGGTCGAACAGAATTAAGTCAAATGGAACACACTCTTAAGGCTTTAGTTATTCCGTTGCCCGAAATTCAGGCATTGCACCATCGTCCATTGATTTTACTACATAGAAACTTGTTAGTTGATAAATACATGAGCATACAATTGACAATGATAGTCAGCGATGCAGTTTCTATTGATTTATGTCTTGGCTATCAGTATGATTCTTCTAATATAGGCCGCATCACAATTATGATAGACCTACTGTAGCTAAGGTATGGAGGGGGGGGGGAAGTCTTCAAAATGACAATGCATCAAACATGAGTTTTAAGCAGAATAAGGTGTCCTTAAGAACACGAAGTATTTGCATATCCAGGGTTAGCCTGTCGTTTTGTTTGTCTAGTTGTATTCAATTGAAAAAGAAATTAACGGAGGGTACACTGTTTAAACCATCTGCTTATTAATCTCTTATGCAATTTTATGACAAGTCACTAATCAACTCTGCATAGATTTATAGCTTAGGCTCACAATGTTGACACATACATAGGCTACAATGCTACATATGAAGGACCTGCCTTACGTCATGTGATGTGGCATTATTGGAAAAAGATGGGGTCAATTGTACATATATTATGCATAGCCTAGCCCCATCCCCTTATTCATAATGGCAGTTTGTAAGAGAATAATAGTAAACCCCGTAATTACATGAACAAATGATAAACAGAAAGACACTGTATAAGCACCCATTTGCTGGATAATCCTCCAATAAAGGATCACAAATTAGGCATATATACTTTTCCATATGTTACTGCCTGTATAGGCACACATGAAATAATTACTGTACTTTGCCTATGTGAAGAGCTAGCCCACTTGTGCATGACTTAACGAGCGCTGGTCACAGTCGCTATGCATATTGACACTGCAGTCCTGGGGCGCATGAAGCTGGAACTCTGTGGAAGACAGTTGATGAGAGAACTGTGAGAGTCTAGGATCCACTGGACAGCTTACCTCCGCAAAGTCACAGCACTTCTTGGAGGGCAAGTCTGACTCACTGTTAGACCGGTGTCGCCGTCTGTCAGGCCTCTGCAGAACCATATAGTTGGCCGGAATGTCACTGCTGTCACTGTCAAGATCGGCACTGATCATATCGGCACCACCTTGACAACGGGCCCAATAGCCCGGGTGCAGTCTGTAAGGTGCGTGGATAACATTCATATATGACGTCATAGCAGGAGGCGTCAGCCGCCCATGTGATGTGGTGTCCATGAGGAGGGGACAGCTGTCAGCACGTCGGTGCTGATTTTTCATCTTTCTGTGCAACCCTTGACAGTTGTTAAAAACAGGCAATCGGCAATTAGTCACCAATGGTGGCTGTTGTGGAAGGGTCTGCTGAGTATTTTGACAGTCCACCCCAACCTCCTCACTCTGTAAACAGAACATCATCTCATCTGTATGTAACTGTGTATAATATCGCCGCCGGTGCTGTGAAAGCACTCTTTGTCGCTCCATATTGACATTGATGACCAGCGCAGGCTCCTCCGTAATGTCACCATTGTCAGAGTCATCTGCCTCATGGCCAGAGAGGGAAGAGCGGGAAGAAGATGTGGACGAGGAGGAGGAGGCTAGACCTGGGAAGTTCCTGCCAAGAACTAGCTCCTTCGGGATGTGGAGCATCTCTTTGACCTTCTTACCGAAGCAGCAGACAAGAAACAGCAGAATAAAGGCACCGATGATAGGCAGCAGGAGGTAGAGGATGTCCATGTTTGAGTTCCTGGTCTTCTTGCCATAGGACGACATCGCAACAGCCTCGATCCCCACCGCTCACCACAGCCGCATCCCTGTACGGAAACAGAAAGAGCTACATAATCAGTGAAACTGTCAAATATGTCGTGGGAACAGCAAGCTATGTAGGCCTCAGGTTACACTCATATTTTCTAGCCACCTTTCAACAAATGTGGATCAACAATGTCATGGTAAAAGGTATGCCTGCGCACCCTCTTGCGGGCGTACCTTTTACCGTATTCTGCCTTATATTCTTTTGTATCAGTGTATGTACATTCAGTCTGTACACTGTATTGAAAACGTTGACGTATGTACCATAGGCATTGCGATGTCCAGCATCTTATAGATGTCAATATACTCCTGTGCGCTGGGATTTTTCAAGACTAGCACTCATTCAAGAACCAGCAATTTGAACAGGTCTGTCGACCTCAATAATAAGAATATTGATCAACAATGGAAAAGGGTCCTTGTCAACCAATATCAATGTTCTTGTACCCCCAGGCAACCCCTGTCTTCATCTTCCAATTTCTTTTTTCCACAACAATGGTCACTACGACGGTAAAGGGGCAATATAACCTACATTTAGGAATTCATACTTAGATGATTTAATCTAATTAAAAATTGATCCAACTTCTTGTTTCAATTTTTTTCAGAGCTCTCTGGGCAACCCGATTGGTCAGCTTAGTGTAGCTTAATGAAATGTGAATAGACATATATGTCTGCTGATTATCATAAAGCTGCTATAGGCCAGTACTGCAGTATGGATGGTTTCACCAGTGGCATTCCTTGGCCAATCCAGACTGGCCTCTTGCCATTCTGAGTGTTCAATAATGGGGTCCTCTGGTATAGACTTATGAATTATACACCCATTAAGGTATTCAGACATAATCAGGGCTGAACTGCTTGAAAAACCTGGTTGGAGAATGCTCAAAGAGAGAAGAAAGAAAGTGTTACTGAGACTGATGTATGATTTGAGTAGAAATCCAAATTGTATTGTTGAACCCGTGCACGTACTCCGGGGAAATGCAAAAAAAAATCAAAATCAGAATTAATAGAGCAAACAAAGTACTATATGAGGAAAGTCCTATTTACAGAGGGGCAAGATACTGGGATGCCCTGGAAGCTAAAACCCAACACATCGCTACTAGAAGGACCTTTATTTACTCCTTGTGAAATGGGACGTCTAGACGAACTCTATGAACAAAAACTTAGTTCTTGACCATAATCCGAGCATACAACGACTTAAGTTCAAATGAAACTGATACCATTGACTGTGCCATATTTGGTATTTGATTCATGTATGCCTGCTATATTGTTATCCTTTATTCTTGTTCTTTGGCATTGACGAACAGCTATTTGTTACCTGAATTGATCTTCGCCAAATAAAACTTTTCAAACTCAAAACTCAGATCATCACAGTTAAATGATTTACCTAAGATGTAGCCATGAGTGGTGTAAACAGGGAATGAATATCAGATGCCTCTGAGCAACCCGTAATTTTGGAGCCCTCCAAAGAAAATGGGATAAAATGAATGGTATAAAATGGCATCTTCTCTACCCCAGCCCTCACCGCCCATTACCCCCGACTCTGAATGGTAGGCAGCCCAATGAAATTGGTCTCATAAAATCTTTTTTTGTGATCATACCTGCATTACCCATTCATGCTCTTATAGCACCACTCAGGACATCAGTGGGCCATTTCACCACGTTTATTACAATAAACCCGGACGTCTGTATATTAAATACAGACGTCTGTGGTTCACATTTATGTCAATATCTGAACACCTACTGCCCCTAACCCCCTCCGCATTTGAAATATGCTTCATATTGCAAATGCGGAGGGGGGTAGGGGCAGTAAGTATTCAGATATTGATATAAATGTGAAACACGGACGTCAATATTTAATATACAGACGTCCGTGTTTATTGTAATAAACACAGTGAAATGGCCTCCAGGTGTGATAAAGCTTGTAAACCTTCTCACGTCACCAGTAGACTGTCACCTGCATAATCTAGCACCTACTGCCATTTTTGGCAGCAGGTCATCTGCACCTACTGCCATTTTTTAGCAGCTGGTGCTAGACTCTGCAGTAGACATTTTAAATTGCTATTTATATGAACTTATATTAAAAACAACATTTTCTAAGCATGTGTATTCTGAAGATATTTCATAGACCTACAAATAAAAATTTGTATAATTCCTTCCTCATGATATCTATCATCACTCTATAAATTCAGCTTATCCAAATGTGTAGGCAATTTGTGGTGTGTTAATCATAAGGTGTGGTCAAATTTGAGAGTAACATGTGCTAGGTCATTGTCCTATCTACACCCATACAGGTTCTCAGGTATCTAACTTGGTGCAGTAGCAAGTAAGGCTCAATCATGAAGGCACACAGTTACAATTATGTCCGACTGTGGTATTGCTCTACACGCCCCCCCCCCTCCTCTAACCTACCCCTATCTACAGCCCCCTGATTTGTTAATAAATGACTGGTTGGGGAACGTGTTGCTCCTCTGAACCACTACCACAAAGTGCCCGCAACCCATCAGGAATCTCCCTGCACAAGTTTGGATGCTATCTGAGTTGCCACTCTTTTTTTCGCTGGCTCTGATTGGCTGGTCACCCGGTTTTGTTTACTAATTAACCCTTGACCCCCAGCATGCACACTACCAGTCGAGGCGTTCGTGGTATGGCCGAGGGATCAATGCTGGTTTGTAAGGCCACCCTCTATTGGTCCTCCCCAAGTGGGTCAATTTTGATCCCCAAGTCAACTTACTACACTCCCAAGCATAGTTAAGGATTGGTACCTAGCCAGACCTGGCTGGGGTGGAAGGGGGTGGAGGGAACAAGATAAGGTTGTGTACTTAGCATTCGAGGTCACCCCCACCCACAATGCACTGCATATGGTGAGAAAACCGCTGCCCGAACGCCTCGAATGTGGTCTGTGCAGTGGTCCTACTCACTGGCAAATTACATGTCTCACTCGGTGCGTTCGTGGTATGGCCGAGGGATCAATGCTGGTTTGTAAGGCCACCCCCTATTGGTCTACCCCATGTGGGTCAAAGTTGATCCCCAAGTCAACTTACTACCCTCCCAAGCATAGTTAGGGACTGGTACCTAGCCAGACCTGGCTGGGGTGGAAGGGGGTGGAGGGAACCAGCTGAGGTGGGGTAGTTAGCGTTCGAGGTCACCCCTACCCATAATGCACTAGATATCGATAGAAAACCGCTGCCCGAACGCACCGAGTGTGGTAGGATGGGCTTTCTATAGAGAAGATCCTCTGAGTAAACAAGAGTCGTCTTAGACTGGCTGCAGTCCATTGATTTTATTATGAGATAATTGAAATAAAATGGGAAAATGAAAATTGAAAACATTTCTAGTGAATCTATTTCTAGTGAACCTGAGCCCAGCAGCCAGAGGAGGAGAGGCATGGGAGGGTATAGTGGGGTTGGGAGGAGAGCTCAGGGACTGCAGCCAGTCTAAGAGTCGTCTCTAACCTCAATAGTAGGGACCTACAAATAAAGGTCTGAGGTGACAATGACATATCGGTCTACCTGTTTTTTTTGTTCTTGTTGCCTTTTTTGCTGAGAAGTACATATTTTGCCTACCTTGTATCAGATGTGGGTATCATGTTTGTGCAAAGGTGTGTGGATAGTCAGACCAACAAAAAAGTAAAGTAACGGTAAGTGGTAAGAAAACTGTGGTTATCCAGGCCGAATTGATAAGGGTAGTTTGTTTCCAAATATGCAGGGGTGGGGGTATGAACCCTTCAGCAGGAGGTTGTTACTTTCACCGTGTTTAATTAAATAAACACGGACGTCCATATTTTGAACACGGACGTCCGTGTATCATATATTTGAACACATACTGTCCCCCTACCCCCTCCGTATCCCTAATACGGACCCTAAAACCGAGATACGGACGTCCGTCTTTGCAAAGACGGATGTCCGTGTTGCAAAGACGGAGATCTATATTTGACTGATAAATACGGTGAAATGGCCTCCTGGTAGAAGCTAGTTTAGAAAGTAATGTAATTGTATCCATTACCCATTGGGTGTGGCTGTCATTTGCTATATATGTTGATCTCAATTGAAAACAAGATCATAGGCTGATTGGATACGGGTTCATTAAATCTGCCAAGTGCTTCTTTCTCGTATAGCTCATATTCTGAAGATAATAGCGGGTATTCCACTGAAGCCGATAGTTGTCCGATTTTGTCATCGGGTTGCATCGGGGACACATCGGGCAGCATCGGGAACTATCGGCCAGCTATCGGGCACTGTCGGGCTTCTGTCGGGCAAGAATCGGGCTTAAATCGTCTTTGGTGGAAGACCTATTTTTTTTTCATCGGGAACCATCGGAGATGCATCTCCGACGGTCCCCGACAGTGCCCGACAGTACCCGATTTTTTCTAACTGATTAGAAAAAATCGGGTACCTGTCGGGTTACTTCGCTGTCGGGCCGACAGAAATAGTTCACTTTTCTCTCACTTGGGGTACCGCTGTCGGGCTGCTTGTCACGTGCAAGTCATGTGACCTTCGCTTTGGCCGTAAACAAACAAGATGTCGGGTAGAGCAGGTTCGAGGCGTCGGGGAAGGGGAGGAAACAAGGGTTTCAAACCCCCTAGAAGTAAAAAAGACAGTTCAGACGTAGTCATAGAGACGCAGGAAGAACCCAAGGCTCCTGCGAAACGTTTCTCTGCAAGAGGTAAGGCCCGATTGCCCGAGTTGACACCAGATGAGTTGGGAGAAGCTCGCACGGCCATGTCTAAAAAAAATACCGGTACACATACTACTACCAAAAACCTGCCTGTCGTGGACGAAGATTCAGATGAAATTGACATTACAGAGGACACTGCACTAGACCTAAGTGTACAGGAACCATTTTTATCTTCCACTCCTGTGTCTCGTGACAAGTTGGAGGAGTCCACCTGTGCCCGTACTTCAGGTCCTCTGCCTCGTCTCCTTAACAAGAAAGGTACCAAGCGTAACCTGCTGCCCGACATGGAAAAGGGGGAGGGGTCAGTCAGCCCTCCACCTTCTCCTCATTCTCCGACGCCACCTCCTCCAAAGAATCAGAAAAAGGTCGTACAAGAAAAAACCCAAGACAGTTCCTGTTCATCGGGACCTCCTGCAAAGAAGGCCTGTATTAAATCCCCTCCATACACCCTTTCTGGTAGGAGCGAGCAGGTCCAAGACGACAGTGAAGAAGAAGGTCAAGGTCAGGGAGACGATGGTGAGGAGGGTGAAGAAGCAGACATCCACGACAGTCAGGCTGTAGTCACCCAAAAAAAAACTATAGGAGAAATTAAGAAGAAACCTTCCGGAGGAGCTGGCAGCGGGAGGCAGTTCTTCAAGGATCCAGAAGTTCTGGAGCGATTGTGTGAGCTGTGGCAGCAGTGCACCCACCTTTATGACAAGAGCCACTCCTTGTATAAGGACCCCACTGCAAAATGGACAGCTCTAGCTAAGATCTCGGATGAACTCAACATTCCAGGTAAAAATAATTTCAGTATTTTCTTCTGTTGTCTTTGCTACCTGAGTATAATATAGTAGTTAAAATATTTATTCTATCTTTTAATGTTTTTAGTAACAGACTCTTATATGAATGTATTTTTTTTAATACAGTCTTTTTATCTTTTGTTACTGATATTAAAAAAAAACCTTTTCTTTCAGCTTACTTCATTAACATCCGTATGACGTCTTTGAGATCGGACTACCAGAAAATCGTGTCTGGAAAAATTAAATCGGGGTCGTCTGCTGAAGAAGGGAAGCTCCCCTACATGAAAGCCCTCATAAAACGGCTGTGTGGGTTCTTAGATCCATGGTGTAAGAAATTGGAGAGTGACACCAATTATCCACAGAAAAAGGTAATCATTGAATTTTTCTGTCTGTCTAAAAAGTTGACCCAGATTCCATCCCGATTTGTATGTAATTACTATAATTTTAAGTTGACCGATTCTGCTCCTAATTTTACCTGATATTTAACAACACACCTGGCTGAATATTTCTTTCTGTTTTATTTGATACTCAACCATTTATTTCACTGCAGGAGGTCGTACGGCCCAAACACCTGGAGGAACCATCCGAGGAGGCCGATGAGATGGTGATTGAGGTGAACGACGACGAGGAAGATGACACTGTCAAGGACGTGGACTACAATCCTGAAGCAGAGTCTGGAGATGAGATCGTCGACGATTCCATCGCCAGTAGGACAAGATTTTCTCCCCACAGAAAGAACACTTCTGCAGGTGGGTCTGCAAAATCAGATGCAGCTCCTCCGACTTCTCTTGATAAGGGCAAGGGGTCTGGTAAAACTTCTAAGAAAGGTGCTGTTCCTTCTACCAGTGGTGAAAAACGTAAGACTATTAACTACAATATTCCAAAGAAAAATGTGGTTACTGAAGCTGCCAAGGCAGAATACCTGGAGAAGAGAGAGCCACAACACCTTAAAGCTGGAGAAAAGAAACAGAAGACAGTCTCAGAGATACTCCAGTCTAGAGAAAAGTTTTATGAGTCATACGGGGAATCGTTGAACGATCTTGTGACCTTAGTGGGCAACAGAACCCAGGCTCAGGCCCATCCTCCCCCCCCCCCTGAGAAGGAGGTTTCTCCTGACACACAGTGGTGCAAGATGTTAGAGGTGGAGATGGCACGCATGACCCAAAAGGTCAAGGACAAATTTAAGGTCCATGTTTATCTGACAGCCGTGCAGGCTGTGAACGGGGAATGGGACGGACAGTAAGGGCACCTAGTGCTAGAGATTGTTCTGATCATAAAACTGTCGGAGACGCGGCCGATTATTATTTATTTGTGTTTTCTAGTCTGTCTTTTCATATGATAAAAACTTTCTGGTTGGATGAAAGAATAAATAAAATTTTTTTTTTTAAACAAGAAAGTTAAGATATTTTATTTGCAAGACATCGTGCATATGTCGTGTTGCCATAGCAGCAGACACAATTGTAGTAACATGATTTCATATATCAACATGGACATGTAAAGATCTCATGATATATCAACATGGACCTGTAAAGATCTCAATACTGTCAAGTACTCCAGGATATATCTAGATGCTGACATAACACATATCAGGTGTTTTTATATTTCATATAGATTTAGGTATGTATACTCAAGGTAAAAAACTTGCCTCATCCGATGCATCACTTCTCAGGTAAAATCGTGCCTTTATCAGATACAATATATCACATGATAGTTGATGTACGATAATGTTGCGCCCGATTCACACAGGTTATATTATTCAATTTCTATGTACAATCCGACTTCATGCATGTAACAGCATGACACCTCAGACAGTGCCATATACATATTGTATCAGACAAAAGGGATGTGAAGCTAACAGTTCTAGTTCAGATTTGTCAAAAAAAAAAAAATAATTTGTTATAACATCTTGTGGTTGTGGTACATAAAAATATTCAATAATATGTTCTCTTGGTCATAGTACATCCAACATTTCCTTTCAGAAGACACATGCTGTACAGGCTTCACTCACTGTCCTCGTCCGGGACATCATCTGGACCAGCC
This sequence comes from Acholoe squamosa, assembly GCA_949317995.1. NCBI lineage: Eukaryota > Metazoa > Annelida > Polychaeta > Phyllodocida > Polynoidae > Acholoe > Acholoe squamosa. Next base: position 30,054,318 of record OX439049.1, on the reverse strand, counting down.
TCCCTGGCAGCTTCTCTGTCAAACAGATACCCATACCTTTTCCGCAGGTATCGGTCCTGCCATGGGACCCGGCCGGCTCTGGACGAAAACCATTCACACAGGCTATGGCGCATGGTCTTGGCGTCCTGAGGCATGTTTCTAGGTGCCGCCGCCCTGTCTAGACCTTCCAGGCCCCCTTCCTCTCTCCACTCTCCTGGGTGAAGGTCGTGTTCCCTGTCTTCATAATCTACAGCCCCATGAGGTATATACTCAGACGGGGATCGGGTGCGTAGAAAATTGTGAAGGGCAAGGGAGGCCATGACTAGGATCTTGACTCCTTTGGGTTCCATGTCCTGTTGCCTCAGGAAGAGGCGAAATCTGGTCACCCAGATGCCGAAGGAATTCTCAACACACCTACGACCCCTGGACATCCTGTAGTTGTATGCCACCTGTTTCATCCCTTGGTCCTTGACGGCGTAAGGCTTCATCAGATGGGTAGAAAGCCCGAAAGCATCGTCGCTGATCATGAAATAGGGCAAAAGGTCCCTCATTCCTTTGATCCCAGAGGCTGGAGGAATCTGAAGGGGGTTAGTGGGGTCACTCATATCTCTGTGCATGGGACCTTCCTTCCAGATCCTGGAATCTCCAGCCTTCCCCTCAGAGCCCACGTCCATGTAAAGGAACCTGTACTGAGCGTCCACGATGGCCATCAGCACGATGCTGTAAAACTTCTTATAGTTGAAGTAAGTGGCCCCGCTTTTCTTTGGCTTCTTGATCCGTATGTGCTTACCATCTACAGATCCTATGCAGTGGGGCACCTGCCAGGAACTGGCGTAGCCGTCGGCTATCTCAAGCCATTCCTCCGTCGTGCTAGGTACCTGCATGAAAAATATTTTAAAAAAATCTTAGATCTTTTCATCTTGGATGGGCAAGACAATATGTTTTGTTTTTTTTATTGCAAAATGATAAGAACATTACATAGACAAGCAGGAGCATAACCAAAAAGTTTCCTCGAGCTCTTTATTTTATAACAAAGAAATAATTATTTTTTTTATTTACCTTCATGTACTCTTCTCTCAACACAGCCGTCAAAGCTATGCACGTGTCGCGGATAATAGGGTACACCGTAGACCCGCCCACCAGATGGCCATGGTGGAGTGTCTGGCTGCTGTCGCCTGCAAAAAAAAAAAAAAATTAGTGTTTTTGAAGCACATATTAAATTATATAAACATGACTTTTATTTTTTTTCCGGCTTTAATAACATTAAAAGGGAGAGGTTCATTTGAACCTTACCAACCTTGAATAAAACATGCTCTGTCTCAGATAATACACATATATCAAGTTACCTAAGGCAAGGTATCGGAGGGTTATGTCCAACCTCTCGTCTGGCTTCACAGAGGGCCTGAAGTTGGTGTCGCTCCGATAAATCAGTGGGGTGACCTTGGCGAGCAGCTCGTGGTACAAGTCGGGCCCCATCCGCAAAGTATGCTTGAATTCAGCGTCCTCTCCCATCTGAAAAAAAAGAGAAAAGCTAAATTAACAGAACAAGAGCCATTGTCCCCCCCCCTGCCATGCAGGGGCTGTCCATAAAGAAAAGGATAATAACCCGTCTACTGGACAGTTTATCACCGATTTGTGCTCAAGATGAATACCATCTGGACCCCCCCCTCCTTCCCTCTGTCTGCCTCCGACATTACCTTGTATGGATGGGCCCTTATTATACAAGATACTTACAGCTATCAGATCACGATGGAGCTTGGTGAAGGTGTTCCTTTGCCTCTCATCTGTCCTGTCCTTCAGGTAGGGTGCGGCATGGAACCTGTGCTTCCTTTTCACCCCTTGGATAACATCGATGTCTCCCTCCTCTAGAGCTAAAATACCAATAGTGGCGTTCGCGAGCAGCACGATCTCCTCGACCTCCATCTTGTTCTTGAAAGTAGGTCATCGCCGATCACGTGATGAGTGGAAGAGGTGGCCTAGATATCGGGGACGACTGTCGGACACCTGTCGGAGACTGTATCCGACAGTATGCCAGTTTGGTGGAAGAGCAGAAATCGGGTAGGGGTTGGGTAACCGATTGTGGAACTTTGGACTGTCGGCCAGTTATCGGGCTGACTTTTTTGTCGGACCGACAACAGGCCGACGAACTAAAAAGAGCCAATCGGGCCTCTGTCGGCCCGACAAAAACCAGGAAAATCATCGGCTTCAGTGGAATCCTGGTTAATGGCTATAAAGTGAAACCTTGGTAGGGAAAATAGCGAAATTATTACCCAGAAACCACTCTACTGTCAAACTACAAATTATTTCGAGAACTTTCGATTTTGGTACCCTTTTAAAGGGCTATCGAAGTACCATTAATGTAAGTACTACATCTGTATAAATTTAATTAAGTAAAATGAGACATCCTCCTGACATAGATATACTGGAGATTCTTTTTTTTCACTATATATACTAAGTTATATACATAAAGGCTGTATTGGTCTACACAATGATGTGTTGCACTTTCCTTCTGTACCTATATCTTTGCCGTCTGGTAGATTCGGACGAGACAATACGAGAACTAGCTGAGAGGGAAACACTGCCGGCCCACAGGGTGAAACTGAGACCATCATTTTTTTGGTAGCTAACTGAGTATATTACATGCAAGGGTGCACGTACTCCACCGTCAGACGTGCATCCGCATATTACAATGTGTGTTAGGCCTATATATTTGTGTGTAAAACAATGTCCGTAGTTTTTTTCGGTAACACCATCTTTATAGTTGTACTCATGCTATGTAAATTTAAATATGATGTTTTCAGCGGATGGATGGATTTGATACTTAAATAACACATATATACATAGTACATCTGTTTCCTCATCATGCATCGATGCAAACCTAGGCCTGCTATGGAATTTACCAGTGCTGCATGCTTTCACCATGGCAGACCTAAGGACACAGGCATTCCTGACTGGTTGACATAATAATATGTGATAGTTCCTATAGGAATCATAATTTAAAAAAAAACACTCCTTATTTATCCTGGTATCCTTAAGACTAAAGCATATATAGACAAAAGGACAACAGCCTTATGCAGATATTATGTTGACCAATGTAAATGGTGTAAATAAGTAAATTCACCAGAGTTAACATCATAAATTCATTATAAGGAGAAATAGGGTAAAGCCATCGTGATCGTGTCGTATATGGATCGGTACTTCCTTCTTTTTCTGTTTTCCTTTTTGGATTTGCCATTGAAAACGTGACAAATTCCAACGGGAGTCTATGGGCACAACTATCTCGATCGTTATCAATAGAGGCAGGATGGAATTACACAGATAAACGTCTGATGCACTGAAAGTCCCTTTGAGGGGGCGATCATATAGCATCCAGGGTGTAACTAGGTTTAAGGAGGGGGTGTAAAATCTGTCCAACCCTTGGCAACATTTTCTTATCCATCTGAGGGAGGAGCAAAAACTCCCCTTAGAAGTACCGAGCCCTAGAGCCTGGCACATTAATATAGTCATACAACTATCAGTCTGGGTGTGGACCACTAAATTTGACCTGGTGACATGACCATCAATATTAAAAATCGACATGTGACATGGGTTTTAGTGACATGAGGTGAAAAATTAGTGACATGACATAGGTCCTTTCTTAAATTCGACATGGGACATGAATGGTTCTTAGAGGTGACAGGGGACATGGGAATTTAAGTGACATGTGATTGACATGAGTATTTCTTAGAATCAACAAGTGACATGGGGAACTCCCCATCCACACCCCCATGGGTGTGGACTGGTTACCAGGTTTAGTCTGTGTAGGTGTTATCCATATGCTATAGAAGGGTGAGAAACTAAAGGGAACAGTGCGGCCCTCTGGTGCCTTTATTTGTTATGCACAGACCTTGATTACAGAGGTGAGGGGTTACTTTGGCAAAGTCACCACTCACCTCTGTAATAAAGGTCTGTGCATAGCAAATAAAAGCGCCAGAGGGCAGCACTGTTCCCTTTAGTTTCTCACCCTTCTATAGCATATATTATGGATAACACCTACACAGACTAAACCTGGTAACCAGTCCACGCCCGTGCACACCCCCTTCTGAGGTAGCCCACGACGTGTTGGAAAGATTCATATTCTGCCTCATTGTACAGTCTTCTTTGACAGGCTCTACCATATTAATTATAGATCTATAGATTGTAGCTATGGTTCCCCATAGCTGCTAATTATTAGCAAGCATCTTGATCTTATATCGACCAATGGTGGAGTTTTATTTAAACTTGCATAGATCCAATGCGACAACAATTCTGATGACGTTAAGAATTTCTTTTGACATTCTGCCCTTTATTCTAGAATATTGCAAAGTTATCCTGAAGTCGACATTAGGACATTAAGAAGATTTTACTTCAATATATATTTACCCTTTTGTGGGCTGCCTCCCACCCCACCCCACAATCCATCACCCATTCCCTACAGCCATATAAGAAACCCATAATGCCCCTAAAGAAATGCCCAGTTGTCCTCAAACTCATTTGTAATCCCATTTATGTAGAATCAAGCCCTATAGGATTGGAATTATATGAATATAGATGGCCCTGGCGAGTTACTCACCAATGCACAATGATCATTGTGCATTGGTGCATTTCCAATATGGAATTATATATGGCATGCACTCTGAACGTATAAAATTTGTTGGAAATAAGATGAATCCTTCAAATATTTATAAGCTAGATTATGGAGAAGGGGAGTAAATAGAATAGATAACTTGGGGAGTTTGGTCTATGTGAATATCCTGGATCATTTTATTTTGAGATGATTGTTTTTTTAGCCCCCCTCCTACGAATAAACATATTCTAATTCGAATTAGAATCTGATTTCCAACAAATTTTATACGTTCAGAGTACATGCCATATATAATTCCAATAGCTATGACACAGACCATGATACCTCTTTTGGATTCTGTGGGCTATATAGATCACATTTAATGGTCCCCCAACAACTAAATATGATGTTATAATGGTGGAACACTTTTGAGTAAAAACTGCAAAATTGAAAGTAAGAAATCGAACCCTGAGTACACCTGCCCTTAGATACAACAACGGAATGACATCTCCCCTCACTGGCGCCAGCTTCGTGCGAATGCCCTTTTATTTCAGTCACTCCTAGCCATTATTTTATTTTACTCTCTCATTTACCTTTTATATATAGTATAGTGTTGTTGGCTGCACATCAAGTCATCTCATTATTACTAAATACCGTGGTATATGTCATGTTGGGGGTCAGACTGTGATTGTTGGCACACTCTACACCACATAGCTACCACCAGTGACACACGATGTCGCAGCCCCTCCCCAGTGGGGTGTTTCAGAAGAAGGTAATTTTTACAACCGGTCATAAGGAGATATGATAGCAGTTTTAATAGTGATTGTAGGCTTATAACTGCATGTGTTTCTAAAGCGTTACCATTATCTTACTGTGTCTATAACTATATGACTGGTGAGGGTTGATAATGGTTGCAGTTGTAAGTTTAGAATCTAACAGTTTTAGAAACAGATATTTAATGTTCATTATCATGTCCGGCTTCTGAAACACCCCACAGGGGAGGTACTCTGCCTTGGATTGGGTACACTCTCAGACCGAATTGTAAATGGGCAGGGCATATTACTGTGTCCCTACACCACATACTGCTGCCCTGCTCCCTACAGTAGTCTCTTCTGTTGAGGAACATAACAACTTCTGTTCAGGCATACAGGACAAGGTGCTGTAGATGCTAACAGTAGTAAGTACTGTTACACTGATATAGTCCAAAGCTATGTTCTGGTCTGTCAATTGCAAGTATTTATAGGTATGTCCTCACAAACAACCCTGTGTACTATATTGACATTCCTCTCTGTTGGGTAGGTTGACTCTGTCTCACACATCACAGACACAGAAACCAGACCAAACAATACTAACTTTACGCTTTATATCTGACAAGGCCTTCAAGTGAAATCTTTCCTGTTATATTATGTCAATTTGTGGTAAAAATGAAGAAGTCAACCAAACAAGTGAATATGGGCTGATACCCCTGGCCAGGTTTCTGAATCGGAAAGAGTGTGAAGTTATCTATTTAGAGGGTTACATGACTGGTAGGTCAGGAAAGTGACTTACTGAAGACTGAAATATCAAGACCTGACTTTAATATATAAAAAAAAATCACATACCCTCTCTAGGCAATGATTTTGAGAAATGAAGGCTAACATGTATTTCAGTAATGTCTCTTACACCCCTTCCCCTTATACTGCCTGACCATTCCAAATGTTACACAGCAGACATACAAGTGTGGCCAAACCCCTATGAGGTCAACAACACTACACCAAGCAAGGAGCTTATCGCAGATGAGAATTGTTGCAAACCTATGTGGTGCACAAGGTACAATAACTTGGTCTGGAAAACCTTCCCTTCCTACAGGTGAGGGTGTATGAAAACATGTCATATTTTAGACATGAGTATAAGCCTCCCCCTACCACTCCCCCTGGGGGGACACTCCCTATGTGTTCTAGAGTTCATAATATGTGCAAACATGCTCCTGGGTTTGGTACCCTCATGAAGGGTAACAACATTCTGGTTCAAGGGGGGGGGGGGTCAGGCCTAAATACAGGGGGGAAATCTGAAAAATATACCTCAATAAAAAGCAACTATGGTATCTATATCTGTAGGAGTGCTCCAGTGGCGGATACAGGGGGGGGGGGCGAACGGGCCTTGCCCCCCCCCCAAAAAAAAAGGAGGAAGAGAAGAGAGAGGGGAAAGGAAAGGAGAGGGAGGCAGTTATTTGAATATGGGGTTCCATATACCATTAGAAAGCTTTGATCATCAGGGAATGACCTGTTGTATTCTCTTATATGTGCAATACAAACTGAATTTCTTTTATGATTTTGAAATAATTATTTCTGTCCTCCAATATTCAAAAAAACACCTTCCAGCCCACCTCCCGGAATGACCCTCAGTTCTGAATTGCACTTTACTCTAATGCCACATCATAAGAACTCATGCTCATTATACACCAAAGAAATTACCCTTTGCCCTCTTCAGGTGACACACTGATATCCTCTCCCCCAACCGTTTTTTTTTTTTTTTAACTTTAAATGGTTCCAGAGCCCTTAATTGCTTTAGGGGAGTAGGGGTGATACCAATCTATATATAGTGCCAAAATACCTCAGATTGCACCATTTCATCTCTTAGATTTCAACTTTCTCTTGGGGGCTAAGCCCCCAAACCCCCATACTTTCAATTATCAGAAGCTTAATACAAATGCCCTATTTCATATGGTGTTCAATGATGTACCAGAATGGAATATTTCTTGTAGAGATCTTCAAGGCATTCTGTTTGTGTAGGGAAGGAGATATACAGGCCACCTATTCATCAAGAATTGTTAACATAAAAACTGATTTCTCACCTTAAATTTTACAAGACCTGAGACTTAATATGTTAAGTTAGAATGCATAAGAATGCACCATTTCAAGTCTAAACCCTTCACTTGCGGTGCTCCGAGACATGTAACACACCTTTCACCAGGTCTTGGTCCCCCTCTCTAGAGGATCCTGGATCCACCACTGTGCTCCCCCCCGGCCAGGGTGCACCTGATGGATGAAGGTATCAGTCTATAGAGCAGAACTGTATAGCATAGACTCCCACCTGTCTCTTAAAGCCCCTCATTTAACTGTTAAAGACAACGTGTGCCTTGAATACAAGGTGTGCCGTATAGCTAAGGTATTATAGTACTACAACTTCAAACTGATCTAAAAGGAACACTCTACTGGGTTGCTAATTTTTCACAAAGATGTCTACAGAATTACATGCATATAAATTCTAAACAGCTCATGTACATCTGAGAGACAGAGGAACTATAAGTACTGCTAAATAATATATTGAGGTTTTAGTTACATAGAGAGCAGCATAGGTATCCCACATACAGGCCAATGTCTGTGTAACCTCCAAAGGTGCACTCAGTCTAACATGAAGTGCACTCAGATCTCTGATTGACACATAGTTACAAAGGCTAACTTTAGCAACACCTGTTCAACCCGTATGTGTAAACTACTATAGGGAAACAGTAGATCTAGATGTAAGCCTTTACACTGGAAGTTACTGCTTTTGCCTTAGCAGCTGGGGCCCTGTGAATCTACAGTAACATATACTGTATTTCGGAATAAAAAGGATTGCACTGTAAAACTACTTGGATTACAGTGTATCAATTTCAGTACTGGCCCCAGGGGGCTGTGGCTGTTGATGCGTCAAAAGAGGGGCTGTCGATTAACTAAACGTTTACAATCAGGAGGCTTTGGAAACCATTTCATGAATAATTCATAAACAACACCAAGATTTTATATATTCATTCCAGTGCTGCGAAATTTCCTCAACATTATTAGCAATAACTCTGATCTTAGTTAAGTGGGAGAGGGCCCAAAAGGGGAGCAGTCAGCTAAAGGGGTGCATCCACTGCCGACGGATGGACCATCCGTCGGTTTCATCCGTCATATTTATCATTGATTTCTATGGAGAAAATGACGGATGAAGGGAGACTGATGGTCCATCCGTCGCAGTGGACGCAGCCCTTAACATTTTGGAAATGGGGGGGGGGGGGTGTAAAAACATCGTGGCTTTCCAGGGGTGACTGTCAAATGGGGGCTGTAAAAAAGGGGACCTACCTACAAAAGCTCAGTAGCCCCCCACCCCATGAGCCCCCCTCCCTCATCATCAGTCTTATACATGTATTACCTACACTACATTGTATAAGGGAGTGCCATTGATTGAACAACCTGGTGGGGTGCGTTGGATTCAAAACACTGGGCCAAGGAAAAACCTGTCTGTGCTGTATTATCATAATAATTACAGGAATCTATAATATTATTGCAATCAAGTTTTTAGAAGAAAAAAAAAGTTGATCCGCTCGGGAATCATTGAAACGTGAGACTTCAGTACCACTTTTATAATCTCTGAGATCTAATAGAAAAAGTGTTGACATCGAGATTTGATGATAAAACCCTTATATCCAACACAGAAAAATTGCGATATCAATAGTTACTGATAGTGAGCAAGTGGTTTGCTACACTTATTGATGGCAAATGTCATGGTAACCCTGATATCGCAGTTTATGGGCTTCATATCGAATGTTGTGTTAGAGTTACTGATATGATAAATAACTTCAATATGATACATGCAGGGAAACGTCAATATAAAAATTTTAAACCAGCTACGTATACATTGATAATGGAGAGATTATCATAACTTATAAGAAGAGGCAAAGTTTATAGGCTGATAGATTAAGTATCTCCAGGGTAGAAAGTATGGAGACGGGAAGGATATGGGTCAGCTTCACTGAGCTGTGTGCATGGATTGGTGATGTGAGTAAGACAATTGGAGCAAATGCCAACTGCTCCTCTGTGTATGTGAGGTGTGGCAAGTGTATGAGGTCAGAGTGGGGCGATAACACGTGTACACCTTACCTATAGTTCAAATCCTATGTAGAGAAGTAATACACAACTATGCATGATGCTTGCCCCAAGAACTACTTTGGGCCGCATGATGCAAAAATGCTACTCTGGGGCTCTTATGCCACAGCTACTCTACTCCTCACCAGGCTCCAGATGGTCCCAGGCTCTTTAATTTGTCCAATGACTATCTGCTTAATTCATTGCTTGATCATAGAGCAGATTTAAGATAAGAGATGAACATTCAGCTAAGGTATCACTGGTCAATTCTTCAATATAAGAGAAAATGGTGAAAACAAGGGAAGCAGCAACAGTTTCCCTATCTTCAAATATCAACAAACCCAAAACTAGCACAATGAACCGCTGTTTTATCACTGCGTCTATTTCATAATGTACGGTAACAAAGTGATGTGTAGAAACTGCTTGTAATTTATAATTTGCCAAATAATGGTATATTTCTTCAAAGTAATCTTAAAACTTACTTGAAATGACTAGGTCTATATCATGTACCTTCAACTGCCTTGTTGCTATCACCTTTTACCTATTAGTACAGCACATCTCTGACTTATACATGACATTACCTAGTCAATTAACAACGCCTGTACCTAGTGTGTATGGTACAGTCGATAACAGTTTCCCATTCTATCAGAGGGGGCTGGGAGAGTCACTGAGTTTGAGGCATAAACACCCTAGTCTTGACCAATAAGGTGGGCTGATAGGTAAAGTAATGCCTTATTTTGTTTGCCTGTACCTCTCATAGATTCATATACTTAACTGTATAATTGTTGTAGCCCCAAAGGTGTCCCAACTATCAAAATCCTGGATCCAAATTGGCCATCTTTGGACTGTGAGGTGTGCTGTGGTGCATATTTTTTTTTTTTTGCATTTCTCACCACTTTGGGCAGATGGAGACACCTCATTCACACCAATAGTGACCTCTAAGTATGGGGGTTGAACTTGTTTGTCCACTGCTAACCACCCAATCGCATGGTCAGTGAATTGTGAAGGCAGTACTAGACCAGTCTGAGGTAGTATTACCTCTCCCTGCAGGAAAAGGGGTAAGGCTAGTTGGATCTCAGCTCCACAGAGTGAAACCACAACACAGTGACAGAGGATAGGTTGTGACCAGGGAACATTTTACAAATGAATATGTAGCAGAGTTTCATTCAACTGACAGGCAATAATGTAAGTGAATTTACAAAGTAAAGTGTCTATACTTACACATAGGACATTACTTAAACCTCCCAGTTCCCCATACTGCCTGAAACGATGACTTGTTTTTCGACCCCCTTGGATTGAATGGGATCTGTTACCAGCCAAGTCATACCCACTAGACTTGGCTGGCCTGCTAGCTAGACATTACAGTACCTCTATACAGTAAGTATATGTAACGCTAGTCCCCCTGTTGGGGTTCACTGCCTCACCTGAGTCTCGTGAATCTGGGCAATCAGCAGAGCATGGAGTGACACATGCTTTGTAGATCAACGGGTCTGATACTGGTAATGTGGGTGTCCGTATCCCCATCAACCACCTAGTTATATATAGATACAGCAAGGGCTATATATACATGGCTTACATACATGTATATATACATAATCATTGGGTGTCCTATACGTTTCATACACATGGGTCTGGACTGCTATCATAATCTAACACTACCATTATACACCCCCAGCATCCAGCACATGATAGGAATGTCTTCATATGGGCACTGTTGGTGGTATCATGGTTTGAATATGTGTCCTCAAGCTAGACAGAATAATGATTGTTATGACTGATCCTTCAGAGCAGACCAAATAATGTTAATGGTATTTTTAAGAGATTCTCCGTAATACCATGAGTCAAGCATTACTTTTGGTTCAGCCAGGTCTGTATTTATACATTAATTAGCATTTTGAATGGGAGTGTTTTACTAGATATTGTATGAAGCTGAATCCAGGGTTTGAATAACTTGAACACACCCGCACACAATAGTTAATCGATACTTTTACGTTCTATCTACCTTCACAATCTAATAACTTTAGGGGCATGTAAAAGTACTTCACTATCTACCTGTGTTAGCGCTATCTAATCTATCTTCCAATCAAATCCCTGATATCATGTTTTAACCTGCACAATGACCGACCTAACTCTGCCTGATATATAGATGAAGCCTACCTATGTTTATTATAGTGCATTTGTCGTAGTTATCATGGTATCCAATCTACTGGTTCACTAAATAGTAACATTATGAATATGAATACCAATTCTGGGAAATAGAAAAAATAGCTCTGAATTCTCTTCTTAGTCCCACAAAGTACTGGCCCCACCAGCATGGCTACATATACACAAAGGGACCCTTCAGTATACCAAAGTATCATCTTTTTGAAAGGGGAAGTTCATGAACCTCTTAATGCATCTAGTGTGGATTTAGTTGATGAATAATGTTTTGGGTGAAGGTCATCGCGGGTGACGCAGAGCATTCCTGCCCTGACTTGAACGTGTTCTAACTGACCATGACCTTAACAACTCCGGGTCAGAGCTCAGCAAGTATCAATTGATGCATAGATAAAGGTACATTTTCTTATCCCTCTATGGGCTCATCACCTTTTTTTACTTGCCAGACCTGCATTCACACAATATGCCTACCTTTTATGGGTTGATGTACATAGATCCACTCTCAAAGGGTGACTATGATGTAGCAAGGCAGTGCTGGAGAGACGTATGAATCCCTGGCATGTACACTCTCAACCCCAATTGTAAATGGGCTATAAATACCACTGCAATAGCTACAGAACATCCCACATCAGGCCATAGGATTTGTATTGACAGCAACTTACACTGTTTCCCAAAAATAGAAGCAATCTACTGCAAAACCCTTGGCACAGTCTAGCAGTGTACCTGAAGGTATTATGCGGTCCTTACAGGTTAACTATTAATTTCTATCAACATGTATGCCATACGGAGCCCCTAATGGGACATACCAAAAATAATTTTTTCACCAGAAAAAATATTCTTGCCGGTACAGAAAGAATTGTTCAGTACCCGCAAGAATTCATCAGTATCCGCAAGAATTCATCAGTATCTGCAAGAATTCTTCAGTATCCGCAAGAATTCTTCAGTACCCGGAAGAATTCTTCAGTATCCGCAAGAATTCTTCAGTATCCGCAAGAATTCTTCAGTACCCGGAAGAATTCTTCAGTATCCGCAAGAATTGTTCAGTATCTGCAAGAATTCATCAGTATCCGCAAGAATTCTTCAGTATCCGCAAGAATTCTTCAGTACCCGCAAGAATTCTTCAGTATCCGCAAGAATTCTTCAGTATCCACAAGAATTCTTCACAAGAATTGTTCAGTACCTGCAAGAATTCGTCAGTATCCACAAGAATTCGTCAGTATCCGCAAGAATTCTTCAGTACCGGCAAGAATATATTTTCAGGGGAAAAATTATTTGTGATATGTCCTTTTAGGGGCTCCGTAATGCCAGGCTATAACACTCACAAACAGTTACAATTCATCTGGGCGTGGCTCACTAACACTAAACAGTGAATGGGATTGGGAAACTTGGAAGAACGGAATAGCATCAGGAAATCCTGGAGTGAATATCCCTGTATCCATGCATGGTATACGTATACAAGGATGGATAGTGAGAGAGAACCGTACCTTAAAATAGCCCATATAAGGAAGAGAAATTGAGTTTCGAAAGTGGAATCTAACCTGAATTTTTTGTACGCAAGGTAATACATTGTGGGACTAGGAGACTCCCCATTCTCCTACACACATATTTAGTGGGAGACAAGGTAGTTGGAGGCGCGAGTCCCGTTTACACACCTTCCAGGACTCCATCTCTTTGTGGCACCTGGACTCCACACACTTCAGAGTCCTCCCAGCTAAGCTGGGGACCGCGACAGGCAAACCACACCCCTCCCCCCCCCACACACACAGTGGGGTGGTACCAGTGAACCCTGTCTTACATAATCGAATCCAGCCTGATGAGTACATACAAAACCGCACAGGATTCCTCGCTCTCCTTGACACGCACACACACAGTGCAAGGAGCCTGGATACCCTGAGGGTAGACCCAATCTACCCACCCTGAACAGCTGCTACCCCAACCGGATAACCCACCCCAAACAGAGAAACACCACACACTGGGTACCAGCCACCTGGGGTTGCAGCTGGTTCCCCCTTGCCACACTACCTTGACACGGATGAAGCACCTACAGTGCTTTTGCGGTCGCTGGTATTATTCTTGAAGTTCACACCTTGCCCCATTAAAAACATAACCTGAATGTGTACAGGCGAGGGGGCTTCTGAAGAAATCGCCCTTGAGACTCTTTAAAGTCGGTTGTGAGGAGAAAATGTAGTGATGAAAATTTGTCTTTTCAAATTGGAGGCAAATAGGGCTGTCCCGCAGTTCTCAAGTGCTCCCCCACTATACTGAGGATCATGTGTGTGAGAGGGGGGTTCTGACTAGCTGGATTGTTGTTCACACATATAAATGCTCCCCCTTGGCTCAGGCAATTTACAAAGTGGTACTGAAGTCGCACATTTAGAAGCCTAGATATGGCCTTCTCAAGTGGTATAGTGTCAAAAATTTTGGATTTTTCAAAATTAATACTTTAGAATTTTCCTATCATACAGGTAGATGTCTTTGAGAATCCTAGGTTACTAAACTGAATTTAAGCCCCAAATGCCTAAAGGACATACCTATAGAATTCATAGCTATAAAGAATTACATAGGAATTATATGGGATTCATAAAATATTATATATCTAAAATGCTAATTATTTCAATCTAATTAATTTTTAATGAATTTGACTATATGTACTGCCAGAAGATCCAGAGAGGGCAATGTGGTTCAAATATGCAAGTGTCATATACCAAATTGAAGCTCTTGATGAGCTTTAAACAGAGCTGGCAATATCTAAACATTTTCTATCTGCGACTTCCGGACCACTTTGTTAGGAAACCGCAGAAGCCTTGTTGAGTTAGGATAAGCAGAGGGTCACGACACTCTCAAGGTCATCCAGCCCTCCCCTGTTTTCTATTTGGCCCGCATGTGGACTTACCCAGAGCCATAATGTCTGTCATTGAAGTGTAGTGGGATTAAATCTAACGCTTATTTCTGTACCAGCATTTCTGAAATTGCAATGTGACGTTCGCCAATTCATGTGAAATGTCTTGATCATATCAGGGAAAGTCAAACAATATTCAATAGTTTACTTGCACCTTATCTCAAAAGCCATGGTACACTACAGAGATAATGAATACAACAGTATGGAGTGGTATTAGTTCTACAGTGTGGTGATTAGATACAGATAGTGAACAGAACTTTAATTATGGACGATAGCATAAGGAGCATGATGCAATAATACTAGTGTGCTATATTTACTTGAGTGGCTTTCCATAATGGCAATATCTCTGCCATTGCATCATATAAAACCTATCACTCAGGTTATAGAAAATATCAAAACACCATCTCATGGCGTGACAGTTCTATACGGCTATGATGCAGGTCCATTCACATATCAATATCATGTAAATAATTTATGTAGGCCTACTATAGGGAAATAGTGACTTGCATCACTTGACTCACTTGGGTTGGTATACAATAGTCATGCCCCATAGTACACTCTTGCCAACGTGTGTGTGGTATATACGTTGGGTCTCAATATGTTATTGATGGATACCCCTTGTATTAGCTTTCACACTCAAATTATCAACTTAAGGTGTATGGGGTCGGTCCCCCTTGACTCACGTTAGTATACCTTAATCGACCACCCTACTGTCACAGGTTATCTTAACAATTGATGGGAAACGCTTGAGGAATTTGCAATGTTTACCTATTGTAGTTATGTTACCTTAGAAACTGAGTCTTCGGTGGTCGACATAGGTACCATATACTAGTATATGCTTGGGCTCATTCCAGCTTAAGTCTATCTTTCAATGTCATCAGATGAATTTGGTTCATATCCTAGGATATACTAGGTATAGGATAATATGAATTGTTTTTGTGAAATCCTGAAGTCCCAGAGATATTTTTCATTTGCATTAAGATGGCTTAATTTGCTATTTTGCAAGAACTTTTCACAATGAATGATGTGCAAATAGTGAAAAATGCCTGTCATCAGATTGATTTTTCATTTTTGAGGCATAATCAATGATGATATCTCACATGTGTGCATAGGTGAAATCACTGCCATCTCATCTCTTTAATTTATTTTACATTTTGACTCTGTGATAAATAGACAATTTTCTATGAATTTATTTGTAATGTCCTCAGATTTTAGTTCATTTCTGAACGATTATTTATAAAATGCCTTAACATTTCATCTGAGTACTAATAATTATTTCTGTTTAAATAGAATAAATAGACATAGGGTGAAGTATTAAATGACCTATGGCATTTAGCCAAGGCATACACAGTAAGTAATTGCTGACTCAACAAAGTATTGGAAAATAAAGAGACCTTTTAAGGGTTTCATTTCCAAACATTTAATTGAATGTACATACAATTAGTCAATTAATCAAGTAGCTGTTGTGCGACTTCGCCTCAATGATATTAACCAGGAAAAAATATTAGAGGTTAAAGTGAGGCCTTTAAACAACTATATTTCAGATTTTCCATAACATTTTCATTTGCGGACATTCATTTCCGAATATTTAATCATAGTCCATGAAAAATATACTTTCTCTCACATAAATGCTTCTAAAATGATTAATATATTACACACACAAACAGTAGTGGTACCAAATTAAAACTAATGTATGGCCGGAACTGATGGTGATATAAGTTAACTTGTTATCTTTATTATTACTCTCCTCATGAACCTGTGAATATTACTGGCATATTTCCTCTTGCAGGACACAATGTGGGGTTCTCTACCTTCAAAAACGACCCTCAAAAGATAGACTTAACATGGAATGTGCCGCTTGGTGGTTGAGTCAAGGACGACTTATCCTACAGTAGAACCTATCCGCCATCAAACCTACAGCTAACATACCCTACCACTCTCCATTGCAATTTGCAGGTATATGTATACAGTAGAACATATCATCATTCATTATGACTTGCACGCCTGTACAAATACATAACTATATTTCTGACCATCACCCTTGTTTGTACTATCATATAGGTGGATCTGGCCATACATGCACGTCATTGCCCATGATACATAATCCTCATGATTCTGCAGTCAAAGAGTCCTGGTAATGGTATGAGATCTCTTATCTACCTATTTCTATCTAAACTTTGATTTGATGCCGTACAAACCATCTCTCTCTAGAGTTCTCGAACTATTAATATCATAAAAACAAGACCCCTAATTCAGCTTTGCCTTGTACTGGAGGAATACAGTAGAGATGGATGCCAGTTGTGTCTTCATATCCCCAACTGCTACCTGTCAATCCCCTGTTTACTACCAGAGGGGCAGTTTACTACCAGGGGAGCAGTATACAACCAGAGGGGCAGTACACAGTTATGATAACCAGTAAGCACCACCTGCAGTCAGCACTAGGTGCCCCCTGCCAGGCTGTAGTGGCAGCTTTTTGAATGATCAGTGACTGTTAGCCTGGATTCTACCTGTTGCAGTTAGGTACCCCTGAACCCACCTGTCAGCCACCTCCTTCTCCACCAGATGCTATTAACAGCAAGGTGCCCTGCCCCATCCAGTACCAAGGTTAGGAGGACCAGGCCAATTAAATTTCACCTCCAAAATATTTTAAAGTACCTGTTTCAGTACCAATACCAACTGCAAGTTGTCCCCGGTGATTGAACACAAGTTACTCCCAAACCGAAATTTGCCATCTCTATCCTCCACTACAGCAGGCTTCCCTACCTTCACTACTTCAGCAGTTTCATAATCCTATTTTCAAATCCCTTGAGAGTGATAAGATGAGAAATTGTTATGGAAAGCCAAATGGCAATGCTGGTGACCGAATATACATGAAGTTGGGCTATTTCCTACCCTCTGTTTTCTGTTGTTCGTATGTGGATATCATACCATGGTGTCTGGGGTCATTTCTTAACAGACTACGACTGCTCTCCTTCAAACGTAGTGGGAAGCCTCACAATCGCACCATTACTGTGCTCAAAAAGTGGTCGCTAAAGCCTGCACCAGTACTACTGCTATACCAAACCTCAATATCAAATACTGCATAAGGGCTAATTGCACAACGAAGGAAATCACCTTCGATCACTGACACTCTTGAACCCCGGGGGGGGGGGGGCACTCTCTATGTGATGTATACACATATGTGTGGCTGGCAAGGGTACTTTTTCAAGGAAAAGTCCCTAGCAAGCCTCCAGTTTCAGCCACAAATGTCCCTAGCAACGGTCTACTTTTGAGCAAAATGTCCCTAGCAAGGGTCAACTTTTGGCGAAATACCCCAATTCACGTGGAAAATTTAGAAATTTTCACAAATATTTTCCAAGTTTTCATGAAAATAGCATGAACAAAATACAATTTTCTCCCAAACAAGGTCATTTTAAGACATTTTGAGCAAAATCTAAGACTATTATGTACAAAGTTCCCTAGAAAGGGTAGGGTTTGGAAGAAAAAACCCGCGAACAAGTGCCCTAGCAAGGGTAAGGGTAGTCGGGGGTTCAGCCACACACCCGTATCAAAAAAAAATTGAAGTGCCCCCCCGGGTCTTGAACTTTGATCCTTTCAAATAGTAGCAGCTGTGGTTGTCGTAGTATCTCAAGAAATAGCCTCCTGGGTAGGGCAGTCAGCTGGTAAATAGGGGGGGGGGGTATTAATACATTGCTTTACTACATCAATTGTACATTGATCTTTCAATATTTTGACCTAATGTATACAGCAAAGATTTAGTACAACTGCATGTCAGTCAGATAACTTTGGTTGAGTTAGGGAGTGGTCATTATTTTTTAACAGGAGTGGGTTGAAACAAGCGAAAATCTTTTACGCCCCCACTTGATGGCTGTCAATTCTTTTTTACAGAGGCGCCAAGAATTTTCGCGCCACTCTTTGATCTATTTCTGCTAAAAAGAGAGTTAATTTTTTACGCCCCTCTCAAGAGGGGTCAAAAGTTTTTAAGTCCCCCCCCAGGAGGGGTCTGACATTTTTACGTTCCCCCTCAAACCCACAACCCCTGTTGATAAATAATGACATCTCCCTTTAGTTAGGTTGTGAAGACAGCACCAGAACAGTTTTGATGCACTCTTAATACAGACGTGTGAGTCTGATGGGTTCATGTAGATTAAAGTATGATATACCCAGAGTAGATTCTACCTGAGACCAGACTCCCACCTCTCCTCGCCTTCATCATTCAAAAGTCAATATTACCTGGGTCGTCAGCAGCTAGTGCTCGGCGCAGCTCGCCCTGCTAGCCCCTCTCCCCTCCTGCCACTTCCGGTTCCCACAGTCAGCTGATTGGCATTCCAAGTGTGTCTCTTTAATGGTTCCCACAATCAGCTGGCCTTCATTCCCAACGTTCCCAGAAAATGTCTGACTGGTGTTTCCAGTGTATGCAACTACTGCTAATCCAGTTGGTTCTAACAGTCAGCTGATTGCTGTTCTCAGTGAAGGCCAACACTGTCAGCTCTGCTGGCTCCTATAGTAATAGACAGCTGAGTGGCATTCCCAGTGTAGGAGCTACTATCAGTCCTGCTGTTCCCCACAATCAACACATTGGTCTTCCCTCTGTAGGCACAACTGAAGTACAGCTGGTCCTGACAATCAGAATCACATGGAATTCCCAGTGCAGTTCACTAGTCTACTGTCAGTCCAACTGAACGGTTCCTCAGACAGCTGATTAGCATCCCCAGTGGCAGTTCTCTCTCTCTCTCTCTCTCTCTCTCTCTCTCTCTCTCTCTCTCTCTCTCTCTCTCTGTAGTGCTGGTTCCTGAGTTAGCTTAATCAATGTTTCCTCAGTCAGCTGACTGGCATCTCAGTCAGCTGACTGGCACCGTCGACCTCGATTGCTCCTCTCAGCCCTGTCTCCAGGGTCTGTGCAAGCCAGCCCTGCCTCCCACCTCCTCCAGCAGCCTGCCCACCCTCCCTGCCTCCACCAGGTCACTGCTGCACAGCCCAGACACAGTCTGAGTCAGCTGACTTCATGTCAAACAACATGATCGGTAGGGCCACTAGAAGGATCTAAATACACAGCTTCTTGTTCTGTGAGAGTGTCTCACTGTTATAGATCCTAGATAGGATGGCCCTGGACCAACTATGAAGGCTGGTTGCCAAAATGCCTGCCTGTGTGTAACTGGAGTATTCCGTGACTGTTGTAGTGGATGATGGTGATGGTGTTGGTGGGTGGTGGTGGTACCTGCTCCTGTGTCGGTGTAGGACTTGGGGGGAGGGGTGGGGGTGCCTCAGGGCGGTGGTTGACTGAGTAAGCAGCAGCTTCTGTAGACTCCACCAGCCTGGGGTATAGTGAACAAGTAACCAATGGATAACTCATGACGCGTGGGGGTTATCGACGAATAATAACACGAGGCCGTAGGCCGAGTGTTATTATCGTCGATAACCCCCACAAGTCATGAGTTATCCATTGACTACTTATTTTATACCACGAAACCAATAAATAATCAATATTATACCAATAAATTCAAGATGAAAATAAAAATTATTCCCCCTCCCCGGGACTCGATGCCAGCCATTGTTATGTTTGTGTATAAAATACACCTCCTCACCCGCCAGCGGACAGCGACAGCGCACACGGCGAAAAAAGAATCACCCAGACCGGAACGCGATCCATGTACCTCTGACGGCTGAGCGCAAAGCGCTAACCACTAGGCCACGGCGTCTGCTCCCTTCTGGGCTTGGCTATGTGTACAATACCCCTCGTCGCCCGGCAGCGGACAGCGACAGCGCTCACGGCTTTGTATCATATCCAGACTTGGTTCGAACCGAGCATTTCTCGTCAGTCCCTGTGGCGCACTGCATAGGGGGTTGGACTAGGGATCTGAGGCTGCAGGTTCGAGCCCTGTCCTGGTCAAGGTTATCATGGGTTTTAACATGTAACATATGACATGGGAGGACATGAGAGGCGTGTGGTTATCCTGGATAACCGCACGCCTTACCTGGATAACCGCACGCCTTACCTGGATAACCGCACGCCTTCCAAAATTGATGTTACAGCCTATAGGGTGTGCAATATCGACAGATATGTGGATGGGAATAGACCCCAAAAAGCACTGTGTAACCCACAAATCGTGGTATAATCTGTATTAAAGGGTATCAATGTCACTCCTCCTCTGGGGTATACTTTGTCCTATAGTATACAAAGGTTGAACAGGAGGAGAACCTCCTGATCCTACACCTCCAGGGTTTCCTATACTAGTGCTCCTATAGTCAGGGCTGCTGCCTTATGGTGCTGTCAGCTCCAGGGGCTCCTCCTCCTGCTCCTGGTGCACAGCTGATCATCAGCTTATAAATACTGCAGTATGGACGCTGCCACCGCCACGCCCCCAAACGCCGCCTGTAGAAACTAAACATTGGGCCACACCCCTGTGTATAGCCTCTATTGTATTCATTCAGTGAAAGGCGGGGTGAAATGTTGTATATCTCGGGGTAGGCATATGTGCCTATGATAGCCTAGTAGACTTTCTTAATTTCTTTTTTTTTTTTTCATTTTATGGCAAGGGTATTCTGCTGCGAGACATTACTAATTTATTCAAAATAATAATATTGTTGAGTAAATAGTCATGCAGTGGAGATATGCGAGATATGTGTTTTTAAGATACTGACGATGCACTTGTATGTATGACTAAGGAGTCATTCAATCCATATAATCTGCTGTCTCGGATGGTATCAGATAGAGGTCAGACGTGCACAACCCTTTACAATATGTGGTTGAAGTGCTGCTTTCACTGATATGAGTGACCCCAGACAGCACATCTCAGACCATGACGAGACCTTGAGCATTTCTGAATAGGCCTTATCTTATCAGTATTTTCACATACACGTATATCTGTTGATATCATAATGTACAATTCTATAACAAATGCATAATTCATATGTATGAATGATAAAGCTGTAGGGGAAAGTTGCCTAATTTGGACCCCCTAAGAACTTTTTCCTGTCCAGTGATTATTTTTATGAATTTGAATGTAAAATCTATCCACTTTGTGAGGGTACTTCATAGCTTTCTGGTGATAGCATACAAATCTAGGAATTTGAATTTCTCTAGTCAGGGTGTGCAATTAAAAATCAAAGCCTAATGGTCCAATTTAGGCACCTGGTTGCCTAAATTGACATTGTTTTTAATCAAATTTCATTTTAGTCTAAAAGTATAATATGACATCTAAAAGTCTGAAAGGATTTTGAACAAAAATATGTTGCCTAGCAACCAGTAGGGCTTAAGTAAGCAGTGGCGCAAATTAGATCAAGAGGTCCAAAAACCATTTTTCACAGAAAATGTGCATAAAATTACAGAAAAATTTATTAGGAACTTTAGTGATATTGACTAAAAAATGGCAGCATTGGAACCTAGTTCCTATTACTGCCACTAGGGGAAACAAGGGTGGTCCAATTCAGGAGCCAGCCCAAATTAGGCAACTTTCCCCTACTATATTCTTTTGTTACGACTTTTCCGTCTTTCACCCCAACAGGAGGAGGGGGTGGCACCACTGACATTAATGCTTCCAACAGCTATATATTCGTTGACATGATGATATCCAGTAGTAAGAGATATGCGGCCCGCTTATAAAGTACTCAATTCAATAAAATGTGTTTAACTATGGCGCACCCAGCGTATACGGCACATGGCTATTGTATTATTGACCAATGGGAGGCATCCCTGGCATATACTGCGGAGTCAGGGGCTGAAGGTGTTAGTCATAGTGCCGTCGGGGTCTAATGGCGGCCCCCAGCTGATAATGGCTATGTGAGCTATACCGTAACACACACCCTGACTTAATGCTGAACACGCAAGGCACACCTGGGGCTTGATTTGTGGGGTTTGAGTAGTGTTCAATAGTATAAAATCACATCTATAAGGCACACTCTTTTATTTTCATTCTATTTTATCTTTTAGGGGAGGGGGGGGACTGCATCATAATAGGTTAGAGCATATCTTCATAGAGGTCGTGTCCGGGAGATTCTTACTGTGTTTAGGTCTGGATAAAATGGTGCTTTGTTTGCTCGTACCATAAGATTACACATCTTACAAGCTTCCCTGTCACCTGTCTATGGATTGAAGACACAGCCACCCGGATCCATAGGACTATCTGAAAGGAGCCTCAGGTACTAGACTTTACATTACAAACTGCACCAGCTGTACTGATCCAGTGTAATGAATGTTGACGTAGGTGCAAATCTATCAATCAGAAAGAAAGTGTCACTGTATTTACCTATATATATGAAAAAGATCTTTTTATAATCTCAGAATACTCTACCTGGGTAGTAGTAGTAATGTTATGAGCTCTGTTCAGTCTCATTGTGGAGATGCTAAGCTTCATAAAAATTACTCATATATATATCAAATGTAATGTTCATTAGGGTGCCTAAATATAGCAATAAAGGATCGATATAAAGGGATCACTGCTTGATAACTATTCATCTCCATGGACATTTTTATTTACTTCTGAATGTTGGAAAATCTCAGTAGCCAGTGGTTAAAAGAAGTTAATCTGCCAGAAATCTCTCTGGCGGATCCGTAATCCAAGTAATCTGAATAAGGCGGTTTGAACGTGCATTTATTGTGTTCATTGTCCCACACACTAGAACACCAAACGTGTATTTGTACAATATGAAAAAAATTCTTTTACCAAAACAGCTTTAGTTTGTAGTTAATGGCAGTTCTTTGTCACATTTCTACACACGGTTTCCTGGAATATGTTATCATAGAATATAACAATCTGTTTTTGATTCATGATTGCGGTCCCTAACTATTTTGTGAAAAGTAATGTCAACCACTGGGATTGGTCACTGCAGACTCTTGTACTTGTAGTCTCAAACAATGGAGCAATGCATCTATAAGGGAAGGAGATTGTTCTCGACATGGGCGTGGACTGGTTACCATGTTGAGTCTGTGTAGGTGTTATTCATATGCTATAACAAGGGTAGGAAACTAAAGGACAAGTGCTGCCCTCTGCCAGCTCTATTTGCTATGTATAGACCTTGATAACAGAGGTGAGGTAGTACTGTGGCAAAGTACCTCCTCACCTCTGTAAGCAATCTGCAATATATATATTATATTATATATTATATATATATATATCAGAAAGACAATATCATGCATAATACCATAGTGACACTGAGAGCTAAAACCTCGAAATCCCACCTCTCGTGTCAGCTAGAACCCCATGGCTGAGGCATCTGGGTGTCTTCTAGGGATTTTTACCTGGCCGGAAGTAGAATGACGTCACACTGGAAACAAACATTCACACCGCCTCTGTTCCTCAGGGACATGGTGGGACCATGCTGTCACACACTTCCGACTGTTTTCAGATGAGATCTCATCTGAATAATAATCTTCCATTTAAGTTTCCATAAGTTTCAGATGATCTCATCTGAATGTAATTCAAATTCAGGTGAGATCTGGAATATATATCCTTGATCGGGGGCTCTGAACCCCCGGCCGGGCACCCCAGGAACCGCTACAGCGTCAACATTCGTCTCCATGGAGGGCCAGGTTGATTCTCCAAACATACACGCTTTTGCATGGCTGAGTTCTTGCTTTGGGAGGGTAGTAAATAAACATGACCTGGATGTTAGATTGTAGCAAGAACATGCCCAGCAAATTGTCGTTATCTCTCGCCATGATTGGTCATCAATGGTGACTCCTTTCTGAGTGATAACTCACTGCGTCATCTTTCACCACTGTGTGTCAGTCTCACATGGCATGGCGATTTATCACAACAGTCCCCAACATGATCTCACTCACTGCGTGAGTATGTGCCACCCCTTGTCATCCCTCACAAAGTATGGTGACTTATCACCACCATCGCCAACATGGATCTAACTCACTGCGTGAGTATGTGCCACTGCCTGTCAACTCTCAGTCAGAATGACGGCTTATCCCAACCATCGCCAACATGGATCTGACTCATTGTGTGGTTATGTGCCACTCCCAGTCAGTTCTCACTCAGAATGGCGACTTATCACCAACATCGCTAATATGGATCTCACTCCCTGCGTGATTATGCGCCACTCCCAGTCAACTCTCACTCAGAATGGCAGCTTATCACCACCATCGCCTACATGGATCTCACTCACTCCGTCAATATGTGCCACTGTTTGTCAACTCTCATTCAGAATGGCAACTTTTCACCTGCATTGCCACATGGCTCTCACTCACTGCGTGAGTTTGTATTACTCCTAGTTAATCTTCTCTCAAAATGGCAACTTATCACCACCATTGCCAACATTGGTCTCACTCAATACGTGAATTTGTGTCACTCCAAGTCAATGCTCTCTGAGGATTGCATCATCTGTCACTCACTCTGACTCACAGTGGCAACTTATCACCACCATTGTTAAAGTTGTTGAGACAGCACCACTGTTCAACATGTAGCCTATCTAGGAAGTGTGGGCATGAAGTATAAGTCCCATATGTATCAAATGTGCTTTGTTTCACACTGATTTCCATGTAATACTTCAGAGTTGAATCAAACAAGATTATATAGAGAGAATATCAATTGAATTTAGATAGAGGTATCTCTAAAATGAAAGCAACTATCCATAAACACCTTTTCTCTGGTTACAGGAAAAATACATAGGGAAATATGAACATGAACACCTTGTCTGTGGTTAGAGGGAAGATACATATGGCAATACCTTCTCTGGCAAAACATACTTTGATCTGGCAGATGTGAGGCTGTATGATTACCAATGTCGATGATCATGAGCTTTTCATCTAACAAGGTGAGTGATCACCAGCGTCGCCATCACTGGTGAGTCTGAGTGATCACCAATCTCGCCATCCATGGTGAACCTGCGCTATAACGTGGTGAGCGTTTCATCTAGTGAGGTGAGTGATCAACAGCCCTGCCATCCCTGCTGAGTGTGAGTCATCACGATCCTCGCCAATCGTGGTGAACATGCGCTATGGCATGGTGTGTCTTTCATCTAGCGAGGTGAGTGATCACTCGTGTCGCCATCCCTGGTGAGTGTGGGTGATCAAGATCCTCACCATCTGTGGTGAACCTGTGCTATCATGAGGTACGCGTTTTATCTAGCGAGGTGACTGATCACAATCCTTGCCATCCATGGTGAATGTGCATTATGACGTGGTGTGCGTCTCATCTAGCGAAGTGAGTGATAACTCATGTCGCCATCCCTGGTGAGGATAAGTGATCACTCATGTCGCCATCCCTGGTGAGGATGAGTGATCACGATCCTCGCCATACCTGGTGAACATGTTCTATGACAAGGTGCGTGTTTCATCTAGTGAGGTGAGTGATCACCTGCGTCGCCATCCCTGGTGAGGATGAGTGATCACCATCCTCGCCATCTGAGGTGAGGCCATGTGATCACCACCATTGCTATTCCTGGTGATCTTGTGCTATAGCGACGTCGTCTTCCATCTAGCGACATGTGTGAGCCACTTCACACAGGTTGAAGAGGAGTCACGACAATTTGCTGGGTGGGGAGTTCTGTAACTAAGCACACCTCATACTAGCTAGGTCTAGATCTGTGAATTTGACATGGCAATGTCACATGCAACATGAGTGCTAGTGACATGGGAGGATTATTTCTTTAAAATCTACAATGATTGGGATCCCACGGTATCCAATGTCATCTGTCTATAATTATGAAATGCATGATATAAATGCCCTTTGTTTGTATCTAATGAACCCCAATGTCCTCTCTGGATTTAAAGAAATGTCCATGTCCCTTGCTCATTCAAAGAGAGGCTTATGACCCATGTTTCATGTCACTAGTGCCCTTGTAATGATGTCCCGTGTTGATATTCAGAAATTGACGTCACCATGTCAATTTTTAATAGTGGTCTAGAGACAGAGATGCTCAAGACCCCTAAAATCGACATGTTGACATGGGCCTTTTTGGGCTCTTCTTCTTCCTCTTTTTTTATTGACAGGGGGACGCAGACATTAATTAAAATCGCCACAGCGACATGGCCATTTCCTAAAATCGACAGGGTGACATGCCCCCCACTCCCAATCAATTGCTTGAGACAGGTGATCATTTCCCAAATTGACGGAATACAATGAGGACCACCCTTATCTGGGGCCCAAATGTAGATATACACTTACATCATGGAACCTTATGCCAAGGAAATTGAATAATTTAGCTTTAGTCAAAAAGAACAGTGTAAAGTCCATAACCCACTTTGGCACAAAAAAAAGTACAAAGTACATAAACCTGTCGTTTCGCCAAAACCATTAGACTGCTACAAGTGTAAACTAGACAAAAGTAACTGTTCCATGCAGAGCTGAGTGCTAGTGTTGACAGCTGTTGCTCCCTTAGGATGTATGATACCATTATTGATAGTGAACCATCTTAACGAGACTAGATAAAAAGTACCATATGATTTTCCTCTTTCGTGCTATTTTTAAGCGGCTAGTCTTCTTTAATTTCAAGAGGGAGAGAAAGGGCATGGATCAATTTTTTTTAATGCAAAAAAACGATTTCACCAGGTTCACCCCACCCATCTATCTGGTAATGAAGGGCTAGCTTCACCCAAAGGGGAGCACCTTTATGTACTGTCAGGGCTACTCAGTCTTGACCTAGATTGAGAGTGCAAAAAGGCAGTGTATATAGCTTTTGAGCTGCTCAGTATAGCGGCTCCCCATCCAGGTCATCTACTCCAGGGATGCAGCTTAAACACCACTCTGTGTTTACAGTGATGCTAGATAGTAGCTCGACTTGTACAAGCCCTCACAATGATGTGTTGTATACTTTGGTGAGTCAAAGCCAAAGTATTCTTGTTTTCTCTGATCACTGCAGGAAGGTTGCCACCAATGCACGAGGCAGGTTGAAGCATCTCAGAAACCTTCGAAAATATATGAATAAAGACCTGGCCCTACGGCTGTACAAACAAATGATCCTGCCCATACTAGACTACGGTGACCTGGTTGTAGATGGATCACTTGTTGATAATGTAAAGGCATTGCAAACAATCCAAAATCACTGCCTGCATACATGCCTGAAAATCAAAGACCCTAGAGATATTAGCAGGAACAGGCTTCATGAAGTATGTAATTGTCAGAAACTGCTTCACAGGCATAATGAGCATCTCCTGTGTGCTATGTACCACCTTTCCTGCAATGATGAAAACGTTGCTCAACCACCGAGGGTACTGAGGGTTAACCCTTTCGTGCCCAGAATTATTTTGAGAAAGCTGATTTATTCAACAAATTTGACATAGTAGAGACTATTATCTATATCATGACCAGATTAATGTGCTTCAAATGGTAACAAAGAGGACAGTAAAATAGCTTTCAGAAAATGTATTATGAACCATAGGTTAGAGTGTTATATGAGTCAATAGGGAATAAGGACAACACAAGATGTTGAAATGGACTGATTTGGATGAAAGTGCCTAGAAAATCTTCTCTTTTTATATTTTGGTGGGAAATAGGTTATTTTCAATTCACAAAGCATTATTTTGACATTTCAAAGAAAGCTATATTAATGGAAATTGAAAAAGATATGTATAATGATTGGATTCCTATGAGAAAATCGCAGGAAAAATATTTTATTAATATTTTTGGTATTTTTATCAATATTTTTGTGAATTTAGTGAATTTTCTGTGTTTTCCCCATTATTTTCATGGCCAGAGCGCGCACTTTTAATGGATTTTAAGCCTATTTTCAATTAATTATTTTCTGCAATAAGATCTATTAATAATCATTAACCTAATGCACCTAGACAAATTTGGTAGCATTGGAAAGCCCTCGATATTACGAATCTTCTGGTGTTGGAATTACCTTAATCTGATGAATATTAAACCCATGCTGGTCTGTTGAACATATATACATGCTTAAGAGCGCACTTTTGCTATTCTGGGCACGTAAGGGTTAATGATGGGGTCCGTCTTAGGGTAAATATGCCCCACTATGCACTGTTCAGGAGCAGTCCACTGTATAGGGGCAACCTCCTCTGGCAGACCCTGACAGCCCAGCAACAGAAGGCTCGTGACATAAGTAAATTCAGAGATGGTATTAAATGAAAAAATGTATTGACACGTGAAGCGTTGAAATATTGGACCCTATGGAATTAGTCCTGGGTTTCTCATGTAATTTATCTGTATTAACTGGTCTAGGTGGAAGGCTGGTGATTCATCAACCAACCACTAGACCATATGTTATATTATTATTTGAAAGTATTTAAATGGGTGTGGTGATTTCATCCGCTCAACCGGTAAAAGGCAGAAGCACCAAAAGCTGAGTTATTTGGCCATAAGTCTTACCAATTGGCATGAACTGTTGTATATGATTGGATCCAGAAATGTACTGTTATATTTTTTGTTTATTTTATGGTGTGAATAAGTGTATTTTTCACTAAGAATGTCCATTGAATAATAATCATGGTAATTTTTCATATATTGTTATTAGAAAGACAATTCATTTCACATTGATCATCATGAAAATAGCACTAGTATGTGTGTATCTTTTTGATCAATAAAATTCCTTACTACTACTACTACTTCAAATTGAATTTTAAGGGCCACGCAAAAAAAAAAAAGATATCATAGCAGCTTCACCAGAAGGTTAATATTAATGACATTCTTTTTAACTTCAAGATATTGTATAAGTATCACATCTCCATCATATCAATTCAAATACACATAATTTTGGATGACCTGAGACATGATCCTAATTTTCGGGCGTTTTCAAGACGGCACTTTGGTCTTATTCTAAGAGAATCCTCTGTGACACCTATACACCAATCGTACACCTGTGTCAAAAAAAGTGTTCAAGTGCCTTTTTGCCTTATCTTTATAATTACGTTTACTGATCTCTGAGTCTCCATATATTGGATGAACAATTATATCTACATATACCAAGCAACGTAGGTGATATCATTTCATATCAGCTATGTCTAACCCATTTTTCCCTCTATTCTTTTTTTCTTTTCTTGGTTTGGACGACGTAAACACAGACAACAGTAAAAGGATGTCAATCCATGTTCATGGTGCAACATGGTATTTACATCTACCTATATTCTCCCTGTGGTGATTGTTGTTTCTCTTTCATTTTAAAGATTTACTCTCAAGTTTCCATCCCTAAGGTTATTGAGTATCAGAGCATGAAACATCTTCCTAGTGAGAAGGTTTATCCAATCAATGTAAAAATGTGTCAGCCCTATTATTTCTAAACTTAAGAGTTTCAGAGCACAACTTCGGTAGGCCTTTTGTCTCTATAGCATTTCACCTACACAACTTGTAGATCAGAGATGGTGTATTATCATGAGTGCAATATTGGGGCCATCCACAAATGACGTCATGCTGAAGGGGGAAGGGGGGTCAGGCCTGGCATAACGAAATCAATTTTCAGCACTGCAAAATTGGCCAAAAACATGACGGGGGTCAAAAATGGTCAAATTTTGCATGACGTCATTTATGGATGGCCACTATGATATATGACATGTCACAAGTGGTCTAGATATTTTTGTCTCAGCTCGTGTACATTCATAGACAGAGAGATCTATAGTGAAAAATTGATATCATATACACACATATTACCCCTAGTTATCCCTCTTTGTAGGATGGTTGTAAATAAACATGACCTGGATGTAGCTGTATAACAACAGGGACACTTCAGACTGCACAGAGGGTACATGTGGAGGGTACAAGTTTAGTAGTATAGTATGTATCGGAACGGGACTATAGCTAACTACAGGATATTACTCACCCGAGATGCAGTCAATCAGAGGCATCCCTTTTGGCGGAAAATTCAAATGTGGGGTCACGTGACCTATATCCCCCATGATGTGGTGCCAAAATGGACCAATCAGAGCCCTCCCTTTTGGCGGGAAATTCAAAATGATCACGGGACCCATACCCCCTGTGGTGTGCCACCAAAATGGTGTCCTCTGATTGGCTGGCTGTTTAGGTCACGTGACCTCTATTATGCAAATAAGGTCACATGACCCTAATTTGAATGGACCAATCAGAGGTCGTCATTTTGGTGGGAAATTTG
Source organism: Acholoe squamosa (assembly GCA_949317995.1). NCBI lineage: Eukaryota > Metazoa > Annelida > Polychaeta > Phyllodocida > Polynoidae > Acholoe > Acholoe squamosa. The sequence continues at coordinate 30,023,828 of OX439049.1, read as the reverse complement.
AAAAATTTGGTCATGTGACTTTATTTTTTTTAAATTTTCTGCTATACATGAATCGTGATACATTGTGGGAGGTCTTTGTCCGGATAATATATGTTGTCCCTGGTGGATCTACGGTGGTGTCTGGTGTATATATGTTATTCCTCATTTATCTACTGTGTCCTCCATTGCTGGTCATCCAAAAGGAGAGACGTATTTCCCCACTCCTCGGTTCATTCTGAGAAGCTCCAACTCGTTGTCCAGAGAGTTCAATTTCTTCAGCATTTCCGTCAGCAAATTTTTGCTCAGTGAACTCAGTTCATAGCTTCCGAGGCCAACGGGCAGGTAGGAGAATGTCTGAAATGTTCCACGGTGACGTCATCACTTTCTAACCATGTGTGTATAGTGACTCCACATTGGTAACATTGAACAACGTCCTTACCTTCGATGTAAAAAAATCCATGGGCGGAGAGTCTCTCTGAGAAAGGACGGGTTTTATTCCACGTAAATGTGTTGAAAGTGTTAAGTCTCCTCGATAAATCAGTGAAATGTACGTACTTGGTCATTCTCTTGTTGCACGTGGGCAGAAAGGTAGGTAGGTAGGTAGGTAGGTAGATATTGTGGTGGTAACAGTGACGACGGTGGTAGTAGCTGTGTCGAGTGTGGACGTACCAGTGCCAGACGAGGTGGTAAACGAGACACCAGAGATGTGACGTGAGTGCTTTTATATAGGTGTGTTTCATCTCCTTTCCAGCTGCATTCTTCCCGTTTTCACCACGACCACCACGACTTAAGATTTGTTCCCCGTGGTGCACACCTCCGCCTTTACTTTCCACAATTACCCTTTACGGGTAATTTCTTTTTCTTTGTTTTTGAAGTGAAGCAATATATATCTGACCACGTCAGCCCTCCTGATGTCATCCATCAGCACTCGAATGAGCTGATGATGTGTACTGCCAGGTTCAGCTTGCCACATTTTCAACACTTTGAAGGCGTGGAGAGACAGATCTTGTTCCGGTTGTTGAGCAATGCTAGCTTGCTTCTGAGACGACAATTCTAAATGCATCCCCATATCTTTCCACTCCCTGGATAGAAATTCAGACATGGTGACAAAGTACCATGGGGCAGGCACAGGCAGTTCTACATATCCAAATGGTCCTACACATGCTTTTATAGCTTCGTAAGACGAGTAGCAAGGTGTTAAATAGACTTGGTGTTAAAAATGAGTTCTGCTCCCACAGGTATATCACAAAAGGACAATAGAAACATAATGGGGAAAGATACAGAAATGGCAGACCACTTGTTAGAATTGTGTAAATCCCCTCAATCCTGAATATTTTACTATTTGTATGGAGTGTATCATGTAAGATGCACCCCCCCCCCCCACCTCAGCTATTCTCTACCAGCTAACACCAGAGAATTCCCATTAACAATGTCACTTATGTTCTTCTGCTAGAGCACTATCACCACCTAGTGGACATGTAGAGAATGAATGATGAAGGCACTGGACCCTTGCAAGACCCTTCAACATTCTAAAGCACCACCTGGTGAATTGTATAGAAACCAATAGTTCAGGGATCTCAGATACATGTACATTCTGGGAAATATATTCTGTCTTTATTCATCCACACATGAGGTTGAGATTAGGTTATGCATTATAATGTCTTATAGCATATATCAATGATACCGTGTACAACCTCTGCTGAGAGCCCTGAATGAAAAGGATTGATATATGGCAAGCAATCATGATGGTTCCAATTTCTAATGGTAGTCCACATACATTTCCATAGAAGGAACTGACTTACAACCCACTTCTGGACATTGTATGATCATAATTAAAGATGTTATGAAAAGGGATTAACCTGGTCTATTGTGTGGAATAGAAAACTCTAAAATCTAAACATTTTGAAAATTATTTCCAAGTGCCTACCCTGTATGGAAGTTTGACTTCCATGGGTTTTTCCAATGTCCTATTTTACATATAAATATCAACTTCATGGGCCATCTGCATAAACATATTATGAGCAACACTCTTTTAATACAGAAGTTGCTCCATATGCAATTGGGGACGCAGGTGGTTTTCTAGTTGCCACAATATATCAGGTGGGGATATCAAATACATGTAATCTCCTTGAAGGAAATGAGTCCATTGAAACACACCAGATGGCCTCAATGTAGAGCCCATAGCCCGTGAACCCTTTCGAGGAGAAACGGTATGACCATAGCCAGCCCAAAGTAAGGCAGTCAGATGGCACCACTCTTGATATTGATGACTCACCATTTGTTACCGTCTACTAGGTCAATCTACTCCCTACCAATATACTTGTTTGCAATAAGTTGTTCAATGGAAGGTCAGATATAGTTAATAAAGGAATCACCTTTCTTACACAGTGCATGAGTCCATACAATAATTTACTGGGAATAGTTTGGTTCAAAGTGCAGGGATGCAAGTGGGGTCTTGAGAAAAACCCTGAAAAAAACTTGGTTCAGTAAGCACCTACACATTGGGGGAAGGGGGGGGGGTGGATGCCCCCAGACCCTGAACACTTCTATCCCTGAATGTGTTTGTTCATGGTATTAAACCGTTATTAAAAAGAGAGAGTTAAATGTGACTGGTGCCAATCTGATCAATCTGCCACTGCCAGACCAGTACATATCTAAAGTAGGCCTTTGCTTACCCAACCCCTCCACATTGATTTCTCGGCTTCTACTCCTGATAGACAATATATTTTGAAAAGGATTCAATGTGACCAATCACATGGCAGAGTAAAATTGTGATCTTTTACAATTAGAAAAAAAATCAATTTCCAAGCGCTTATATATGGGGGCTGATACAAATGGCTCTTTGAATTCTGAAAGTTCATTGAAAAGAATTGAAAAAATATAACAGTTCAATGCTACATAGTAGTTAAGAGTAACAACTGTTTTACTGGGAGGATGTGCCTTTTGAGTATTAGCCCTGCTATTCTAGGGAAGATTGTCAGTGACTTTTTTTTTGCAGGAGGGGGGAACAAACAGTTTACAGCATATTCTTAAAATGTCTCACATTGTGGCTGAATGGTTTCAAGCTATTACCCTCTACAGCCACCCAACCTTACCCCTTACCCCCTAAAAGGCATGAAGCATTAATAAATCAAATGCTATTCATCTTTTTTATATCAAGGACAAGGGTTGGCAGTGGGCATATGGAACCTCATTCAAAAGGCCCATAGGTATGAGGGAAATGGTTCTTAACCCATTAAAGGCGAGCTATGAGGGTACTTTTTAAGGCTTAGGGACTGGGTTTTGAGCAGTACATGTACCAGGGGCTGGTAGGTTGCATGGTATAATATACTGTTGATGTTTATGATATCACTTCTAACCACTTTTCACTATCATTCTAAACTTTCTAGATTCGAATTCCTCAGCCCCTAAATAGGTAAATAATATCCTCAGACCAAAAATAGCAAATCTCAAATTTCAAAACATGGCTGCCATATCAATATATATATGGGTGGGGCTCCAGAAATTCTCCAATTTTGAGAAAAAGTGATTAATTTTTGAAACTATACTTAGACTTTTATAGTTTTGCAGGTCTATTGAGGAGGTGATAAACAATGAGAATACAAAATATTGTGAAGTTAGGATATTTCCATAATTTTCTATTTTTGAGATCAAAATGCATATATTTTAGTGATAAAGAGGGGTGTTACATTCAACAGATCTGGAGGCCGTTTCACCGCGTTCATCAATCAAGCACGGACGTCTGTCTCCGCAACACGGACGTCCGTCTTTGCGGTTTTAGGGTCCGTAGTTGGAACACGGAGGGGGTAGGAAGCAGTAGGTGTTCGAATATGGACATAAAATGTGATACACGGATGTCCGTCTTTGCAAAGACGGACGTCTGTGTTGCGGAGACGGACGTCTGCGTTTAATTGATGAATGCGGTCAAACGGCCTCCTGATTAAATAAGATAAAATTGTGAAAAAATGTTTTTCAAACTATATTCACTGGATCCTGGTAGAGATGTGTCTCTTCTATCCACATAATATCATATCCGTATTTTCCCTTGGTTTCCACATCTCTTGTGTCATGATTGAAATAGCAGGTAAATGGAGAAAAGGGGGATTCGCTCTCACTACATATAAAAATCCTTGTAAACAACAAAAATAACATAATATTTAAATTGTCAGTAATCCTATTAAAGAGGAATGCAGCCATTCTAGTGCCGAATGACACAAAGTTGTCCACAAAATACACTTTCTGTGAGTCAAATATCCACTGTAGGCCCTGGAATTGCCTATCACTTGGCCTAATCATAATAGAACGGTACGCTGCAGATATGTCTGTGACTGCCATGAACATACCGGGTCGGAGCACCTTCGTTACATCATCGATGCTAGTGTAACTAAAGTGGTGGAAGGTCTCGTTCATATGTGAATTAATAGATAGACCTTCTGGTCTACTGGCGTCCGTTACCGGTCTGTAACCGCCATCTCTTTTCTCAACTGCACCTAAGGCGTGGATGCAAGTAGGTGCTGCTGTGACTATAGACAATTTGCCTTGGTCTATTTCTGTCTTTAGCAGGTTATCAATGAAGTTCCTTGCTTCTTGGGATACATAGTTCTTAGTACTATACTCACTGATATGTGTGTTTGGGTCTACTACTTTAAACCCGTGCATTATGCCGTCCATTAGGAAAGCAGCGTCATAATCCCAACCATTTGTACCATAAACTGAATTAGGACCTCCACTAAGCATTGATAACCAGCCTGCGGGTTTCATTTGAGATCTGACCCCTTTTAGAATATGGGTGGAGTTAATATCCCACAATGGAGCATAGTTTCCATAAATTGACAATAATTCTGATATATCCGAAGTACACACAAGCGAGTCTCTATCACAATAAATGTCTGGTAAATTATTGGTTGTTACATTGACCGCGGGACCGTAGGAATCCGGAATATCATGGGCACCGTCAATATTATTTGTACATCAAGATACGCGGGAGTGGATCGGCGGCGCGAAAAAGGTTGACCCCCCTCCCGCATTATTGTTTGGTCCACTGCTTGTGGTTGCTGGTTGATTTTTGCACCCCTCTTTTGCTGGGTGGGGGCCCTTACATACAGCGCATACGTGTTGCCTGTTACATGCGTTATACCAACATCTAGTGAAATTGAACAATGCACAAACATCCGTGGGGCAATGGATTCTGTTTTGAGTAGAAGGGCCTTTACCTTTAGTGCCTTGTTTGTTACCTGCTTTTAATCTGGCTAATTCAGCCTTCAAATCCTGTATCACCTGTAGGTTATCGGAGCCCAAATTATCAGAGACTGATGCGTGCTCAGCTGTCTGAAATCCGGGTAACTCCCCTGAAATCACTCTAGTAGTGAGATCATGCTCATATTTAGCTAGTGCACTCGAGGTATATGTGGCATTGAGACCCTTCCTAGCTACGAATCTCATATGGTCACCGTAACTTTTTGCAGACCACTGTGGTTAATTAGCAATAGCTAACTTCTCCTGGACACATGTCATACCGTATATTAGCTCTCTGTATGTCATATCAGAGTAGACTTTGTCAGTGGGAATGTGGTAATCTGGCCTTAACCAGTGTTGTGACCTCTTTTTCTTAGAAGCTTCACCTATCTTAAATAAAGTGGATAACAAGTCACCTTGGTCCTTTGCATCCAGGTAGCCGGCAAGGTCACCCTCCACGCCCATGTTCTCAGCTGTCAGGCCTGCATTTGATAATCCAGCCTGAGTGGTAGCAGAGGGGGGAAGCTTGGGTGGTGTAACCCTGTGTTGTTGATGTTGTGTGTCAGGCAAAGACCCAGTGTAGGGTGTCCCATCCAAGTAATACAGCTGTGGTACCTCCTGTGCTGCTGTGGTTGGGACTGTGGCACTGCCTACTGGGTTCTGGTTAGCCTGATTGAGCAATTTTTGCTGTTTTCCAGCAAGAAAATGCATAAACTCCTGCTGTAAATTGTCTCCCTCTGCGAAAGCGGAAGGAACGCCATCTTGCACTCCCGAACGTTCACAGACATTGCCGGACTTGCCCGAGCCGACGTAATCCGAAAGTTTCCGACCCAGGCTGTCGGCAGCGCTCGGTATATCCTCGTTGGTTAATATGCTACTTGCGTTTGCTCTCCGGTGCATATCGTAATCCAAGCCGTGACCGTTCTTTTTCAATCCGCTGTCGGAGAAACCCGAGGTGGTGTTCGGTATTCTCCGTACATCTGCCGACCGTCCCCGACTCTCTCCGAGCCTGTTTTCGGCGGCATTCGGGTATCTCCATATGTGTCCGGCCGTGTTCGGGTTGGATATACCTTCGGAGGCGCTCGGCAAGGTCCGTGCGTCTTCGGTATTCCTGGCGCTGCTGGCTGCGTTCGTAAATGCGGTGTACTCCGCTCGGTCGTCGGCGTATCTGCTGCTGCTCCTGAGTGCGTTCGTAAACACGTCTCCCTGGCGAAAGCTGCTGTTAGGTGCAGCCAAATCATCAAAATTTACGAATGCACCCCTCCTCTTGTGTGCAGCACTCTGCTGCTTCTGCTGTATGTCTTTGAGAGATTTTTTGTAATCCTCTTCTAGTTCTGCATTCTCTAAGTCAATTAAGGCTAGCCTCTCTTCTAACGCTAAAAGGTCACCTTTTTTCCTTAGTAGTCCTGCCTTTTCTTCTGCTATAGCAATCTTCTCCTGGAGGATAGCTTCTGGTGACTTGGGGGGCTGTGTGTTACTCTGCCTTCTCTCTCCCAGGGGGGTGGCCATATTGGAAGCTCCTTGGTCTCCCCCCTCTTCCTCATGAAAAACTGCATTACTCCTGGTCTCCTCCGTAAGTTTGCGGTTTAGCACCCCACAGTTGGGACAGTGCTTTTTGTTGCCATGGTATGACTGTTGGCATACCAAACAAACCACCATGATGCATAAAAAAAAAAAAAAATTGAAGCAGTGGAAGAGTCCCATGTGTGTGCCCTTAGGCTAGCAGGCTGCAGTAGTGGGTCACTGCCCACAGGTATGTTCAGGCAAGCAGCAGCAGTGTGTGTGTGTGTGTGTGTGTGTGTAGGAGTAGCAGGTGGGTGAGTAGTGGTACTGACCGTATCAATACATAGACCAATCAGGATTGGTCTCACCCAATATTGCACAATGTTCCACTAACTAACAATAGGAAATGGTTGTATTCACTTATATTGGCTTTGCCTATAGATATTTCTTTGATCTACTTATGCATTATAAAGGATTTTCTCTCCTCTAAGTGCTTAGCCTGAATCCGATGAACGTAACATTTTTGGGAAAATGAGAAAATATTATGAAATATCTCTTAAAAGAATATAACTATCCAGAAAATTTATATCCAATAATGATTACGATGATTTTCTCAGCCATGATGGTTGTTTAAAATTTTCTTAATGGATGATTTATGCCATATATATGCTATCATCAGTTTATCCGATGAACTTAACAGGCCGATGAACGTAACACAATGAGAAATAATGAGAAAAGGTATCAAATATCTGCCTAAAAGCAAGTGGATATAGTCAGGAAGTCAAAGTTTTATCCTAGTCATATGAAATTTATTATCATATTTAGAGCCATTATGGAAATTTTCCCATTTCAAAAGTATCTGATGAACGTAACATCACTTGAAATAGGGGATGTATAGCTTTGGCCTTAATGGAAAGTGTAGAAATTATTCAAATATTCTTACAGACTTTGAGTAAAATTGTCATTTTGATGACACACATGTGACCTACTGTTCAGAAATATATACAACTATGAAATATCTAATATTGCATCAAGGCCTAATGCAACTTCAAATGATCTGATGAATGTAACATAAATCTGATTAACGTCACATAAATCTGATGAACGTAACACTTATGATTGCGTTCATTTTACAGCAAAATGATAATCTACATTGACAAAATTCTTACACAAGCTGGTGCAGTGCACTACTTGGGTACACAATTGATATTTGTTTTCACTGTTATGGAGGAATTAGGAATATTACAGTGAATCCGATGAACGTAACATCAATCTGATGAACGTAACATCACCATTTACTGTAATTTATCACACTTTGAAGTGAAATTTCAAAAAAAAAATCGCTGCATCCATGTTGCTACACTCATATTGAACCATTGCTGCACCATTGATTCAACCATGTTGCACCATAACTGCATTCATTTTGCACCACTGCTGCATCTATGCTGTACCATTGCTGCATCCATGCGGTCCCATTGCTGCATCCATGCCACATGCCCATATGCCCCCAGGGCATTGACCGACGCGACAAGATGTATCCTCCTTAGAGCCTAGATGTCCCCAAGACATCAACCAACATAACAAGCTGTATCCTATATAGGTTGCCATATTGGCAGTTTTAGTGCACGTGAAAATGGCCCTAAACTCTCCACCTCCCCCTGTACGTGCCTGTGTGGTGGTGGGGAGAGGGGTGGACATGGTAGTGAAGTTAGAGTTAGGCACAAATTCAATTATGAAAATAGACCTAATCCAAGTGGTCAGATGCAAAGAGTGTATTGCAACAATCTGGATAATGATGTTATCTGTCATATCAAATGCTAGTGCCTAGAACGCCTTCACATTCATCTCCAAAATTATCAATTTGAGATCCATAACTCCTTAAAAGTTTCTATGGTAGAATGGTGCAGAAAACATTTACATGTTCTGTTTGTCAAGTTTACTCATTTGCATCATTTTATTAATGAAATACTCCCCAATAAGTGGCCAAGTCAAATTGTGGTTGTTATGAACCACCCTACAGTAAAGTAAAATGAAAAATTTTGATTCCCAGAGCAAACCAAGGGATATTTCTATTATCATGTATGATTGTCCCAATGACTTAAAGACAGGTAGATAAGCCTTTAGTTCTTCTCTCCCTCTCCCACCTGTGGCTGGTGGGAGGGGAAGGGGGTGGGGTGAGGGTAAACATTCTGGTCTATAAGGGAAGAGTGTGTGGATGGGTGGGAGGACCCTTATTGCACCTGTTACTATAAGTTGTATACTTTGCTATACATAGGTCTACCATATGCATACACAAACTAGCAGGGAGGGGTACCTTTTGGGACCCATGAGTGGACCCGCCCGGACCCGTTAAAAGGGGTCCTTTTGGGCCGAATTTAAGCTAAAAGGATCATGGTGTACCTATCTATCCCTAACTAAAAATAACCATGGTAGGTTCATGCCAAACATCTTCCCCTCACATTCATCAATGTTTCATGGTCAGATGACTACTATATACATTTATTTCCAAGCGGTTATGAAGACCTGTACTGTCTCAGAACAGGGCATTTTGGGTGATACCAGTCATGCGTGCCTCCGTGTAAACAAGGGCTTTGTACACACATGGTTACTATAGCAAGTGCCCCCCCTCCCGGGGCCACACACTCTGAGGGTGAGTTTGGGGAGGCTCTGGGTGAGCTTCAGTAAAAAGGTCTTGTGTTAGGTATGTTTGATTTGAACCTCCTGAAAACACCTTTTCCATACAAGTTTTGAATAAACGAAATAAGAAGGACATCTGTGTCAAGAATCAGGTGACAGAAAGAATGGAATGATAATTTAGCTTGACATAGCTTTTTTCTGAGCAGAAGTGATCTTCCAATTTCAGGATGTGCCTTTCTATTTATAGATATATCTATAAATAGAATAGGCACATCCAAGTTACATCATTTCACAAATCCACTAACCCTGGCATCTGGGTGTGACTTTATACACAAGCCGGGAAGTCCTTAAGGCGGCTGTTTTCTGGACTGGTGTTATTTCATTTGCTGCTTAAACTCGATATTGATTTGATATTGCACTGTTGTTACAATGAGAGATAGACATGTTGTGACACTTTACTTTTAAAATCATACATAAAAAGAACTATCTTGTCATGAAAATTTCTTCATTTACAGGCCAACATCAGATGTCTTAAAATGGCCTCTGGACCCGGTTCTATAGGCTCAGAAAGACCCTGAGCCAATTATGTTGAAAATTGAGTATCCATTTGAATAGTATTGGAAAGGGCAATAGAACAGGTTTCAGAAAATGTAATATTAGGCTTATGTCAAAGTAAAATGTAAATCAATGAGGATATTTGAAGGCCTTAGAGGTCGAAAAGGCTAATGTTTGGATAGAAATGCTCGGTATGGCTTGACCAGTCGATCTAGGTTTGGAATATTTTATTATCAATATTAACTAACCATTCTTGTATACATGTGTCGCAGGTAGCAGTCATCCTTTTGGAATAAACAGGAAGATGAAGATACTCATTTATGGCTGCTACTATTCGTCATAAGCAAGCAACCCTGACCTGAGCAGCTTCGGTGACCTGATCCGCAATAGTCAAGATGCCACGATTACAGTGCCTGGTTGATGGATGCCCCTGGGAGTCACAGGATATGGATGCCACCTTTGCGGCTGCCCTAACAGCTGTGCTCCAGATCCATGACCGGTCAGCACATCCATTGGCTCAACTCCCACCTCCTGCAGCACCCGCAGCCAACCCCAAGCTCAAATTGGACCCTCCCAGTATGTCTGCTGGGTGTGACCCTGACCAGTGGTCTGCATTCAAATGAGTGGGACATATATAAGTGGGTATGACCATCATTGACACTATGATCCCCACAGCGCTGTTCTACTGCTGTGACCGTGACCTTTGCGCCTACATCATGCGGGACATTCAAGATGATGTGGCCACCATGGCAGAGGCAGATCTTCTGAATGCCATCAGGAGACTCGCTGTCAAAGATGAGAGCATTCTGGTCCATCGTATCCGTCTCAGCAAGATGACCCATTCCCCGGGTACAGTCATTTGGACATTCCTAGCCAGCCTCAGAGGTCAGGCAGCCCTTTGTTATTACTCCGCTGGGTGCAAGCAACCGGGATGCGACCACACATTCGACTTCAGTGAGGAAATTATTAGAGACAACCTCATTGCTGATCCAGAAATTCTATCTGACCTGCTTGGCGACCTGAAAACTGACAGAACAGTGGAGGAGACTGTTTCATTTATTGCCCAGAAGGAACAAGGGAAACTAACCAGGTGTGCAGTGGGGGATTCTACAGGTGCCATGTACCACAATGCTAAGCCCGCCAGTCCAGGAGGTGTGTCAAAGTGTTGGGCATGTGGTAGCCCAGCCCATGCATCCAGAAATGATCGCAGAGCCAGGGCCCGGAGCTGTGAAGCATGGACCTTTACCTGTGGCAAATGCTCTATCAAGGGCCATTTCACCAATTGCTACAGCAAGTGCATATTCTGTGGTGCTTGGGGCCATCGGGACAAATCCCTAAGGGTGGGGGCAGGAAGGAGGTCCAGAAAGAGGCCGCAACAATCTCAGTCCATGATAGTGCCTCCTATGATCAGTTGTGCTGTGCCTCGTCCGGCCTGCCGGACTCCCCAAGTGGTGCTGGTCACCGCAAGTCTGCCTGTAGTCATGCCCCACCTATCGATCACTATGTGTTTGATGGACACTGGATAGCTTGACCATCCAAACCTAACCCGATGCTCTTGGTGAAATTGACACCAATTCCTGGTGATCATGCTAATTTTGGGCACCCCATTGAACACGCCACCAACCTGTCATCAATCATGTTGCCTATGGTTGCCGACACAGGATGCCAGAGCAGCATCATTCCCCTCAAGTCTGCTGCTGCTATGGGTGTCATGAAATCTGACCTCATCCCAGTAAAACTCACCATGCGTGGTGCCATCAAAGAGGACCTTGGGGTCATTGGTGCTGTCGTTGTGCATGCTGCCACACAAGAGCAAGGCAGGGCCATCCATTCTACTCAGCTAATTTGTTACATTGTCTGACACAATGGTGAAAGCCTTCCCCTGCAGGGAGGCCCTGATAGCTCTGGGCATCATTCATCCTGACTTCCCAGCAACAGCTGCTCTCTCTACATTGGCCTCTATGGGGGACTCTGATTACCCAGATTGCTCATGCTCAAGATGCCAAGAACAGCCACCACCCCTACCCACCTGCTTGCCATTGGGCCTATCACCGACTGGGGACAACGTGGAGCTCTAAATCTGGCTCCTTGACTACTACAGCACCACCACGCTCAATGTGTGTGAGTATCAGCCACTACCCCTCATGCGTTGTGAACCTCTCCAGCTACATGGTGATCCCAATGCTACACCAGTGGCTGTACACAAACCTGCTATTGTTCCCATCCACTGGCAGGACAAAGTATTTGCTGATCTGAAACGAGATGTACACATAGGCGTACTTGAACGAGTCAGTCCCAACACCCCCACCACATGGTGTTCCAGGATGGTGGTCACAGGCAAAGCCGATGGCTCTCCAAGGAGGACAGTTGACTTGCAGCCACAGAACCAGCACTCTCTCCGCCAAACCCATCATGTCCCCACACCTTTCCACCTGGCTGACCGCGTCCCACAGGGTATGAGGAAGACCATCACAGATGCTACGAATGGTTATCACTCAGTACCAGTTCATCACATTACCACATTCATCACACCATGGGGTCGCTACAGGTACAAGGCGGCCCCGCAGGGATTATTATCGAGTGGAGATGCCTACAACAAACGGTTTGATACCATCATGGCTGACTTCCCGAACAAGGTAAAATGTGTGGATGACACATGCATATGGGCGGAATCCATTGAAGCAGCTTTCTTTCAGGCCTGCGAATGGTTGGAACTCTGTGCTCGCAATGGCATCACCCAGAACCCTAAGGAATTCCAGTTTGCCCAAGAAACTGTTGATTCTGTGGGCCTCACCATCACTTTGACCAATATATGTCCCAGTGCCAAGTTCCTGGATGCCATCAGGAACTTCCCTGCCCCAGCTGACATCACTGGAGCACGGGCATGGTTTGGGTTGATCAACCAAGGAGCCTATGGTTGATAGGCACGACTTGTCATGATTTGGGCTAAATAGGAGCCAAAATTAAATGTAAGAGTATATGTAAAACAATTTGTGGGTGTATACTACAGTGATTGGACTATAACATCCATATATGGGGGTAGGTTAAATATGAAAACTGAAGGTACAGCACAGCAGCAAAGATACACTGTAAAACATGGGGAGGAGATTCGTCTCACGCCCTAGCCTTGTGCACAATGACATCCCTTTACATTATGCAAAATTAAACTTATCCCCAATTTTATGAATGGTAATCAAAATAGGTACCTTACTCTATGATATGAGCCATAGAGCACGTACATTGGCTCACATTTTCTTAATTTTCTAGTCTGAGGGAAAAAGGTATAATTTTGTGTAGTATCATTAGGGTGTGAGACGAATCTCCCTCCCATTAAAATAGGTGTATCTCTGGCCCAGGTGGTAGTAGGGAAAGACATTCATATGTCTTAGTCTTATATTATATAGGTACCTGGGCATTATAAAAAGAGTTATTAGATATGATGGCCTGGTAGTTATATATGCCTGCAAGAACAGGGCGTGAGACGAATCTCCTGGGCGTGAGACGAATCCCCCTGCATTATAATAGGTATATATCTCTGGCCAGGGTGGTAGTAAGAAAATGTCACTCATATGTTTTATTCCCCTCATATGTAGGTACCTTTGGATAATATGTAGGATAGTTAAATATAAAAAGCCTGACAGTTATATGTCCATATATGTACTGCTAGGGTGTGAGACGAATCTCCTCCTCAGCCTACCCAAACATAAATGAATCCATCTGTACTGCTCTGTGTGGGGCCCAGGCTCCCAATTTTTGTATGCATATACAGGTGGAAGTTAAGGATAAATATACAATATTTTGCTAGTCCATGTAGTACATTTATATTAAAACTGGAGACCTATCTTTGGGCGTGAGACGAATCTCCTCCAAAACTCAACAAACAAGTTTTGGCTAACAGCATAGTAATAATTCAGTCTACATGTGTCCAAATTGTCTTCGAAAATTCTTTAACATATACTAAACATTCCTAGAAATATATTTGTACCCTCCTACATTTTTTTTTTCTATTTTTTTACTCTTTATATGTGCAGATTGAGATTTTATTGAAAAAAAAACGAGTCTTTTAGGGTGGTTTGAGGCCCTCATTCCCATAATATGGCTCAGAGATAGGCAAAACCTGGGTTCCCCACGTAGCTGTAACTCAGGGTTTGGTTTGGTTTGGTTTGGTTTGGTTGATTTAACCTCCGCTAATAGTAGTTAAAATTTAGCAGAGAGACTATGTTTCATTTCTTTTCTGTTTTTCCCTATTTACTTATAGGGCATTGCCTGATAGGATCAGGCTTCCTTGTTTTTCATATTTTGTCAAAGAGCTTGGCTTCCCGCAGGAAATCAAGAATCTCCTTGTTTCCAGTGCTGTGGAAAACACTGTTCATTGTCGTTGGATTTTTCAGGAATTTCTTCCTGCTTCTCTTGGTTGCCTGACAATGTAGCATGAGATGTTCCACACTCAGCTGAGTGTTGCATGCCTGACATACAGGTGCCACTTCACCTTTCAGAAGGTGACTGTGTGTCAGTTTGGTGTGACCAGTCCTAAGACGGGTGAGTTTCACCTGTTCTGGTCTTGTCAGGTTGTCCTCTATGTATCTTTTGCCGACCGTTGGTCGGATGGTTCGCAGCTTGTTGGCATTTGCAGCGTTCCATCTGCGCTGCCACTTATCCTGAACATGGACTTTAGCCATGGGTAGGACATCTGTGTATGGCATCTGGTCAGCCCCTACGGGCCTCCTCAGAGCATTTTTGGCAGCAGTGTCTGCAGCCTCATTTCCTTCGATTCCTATGTGGCTAGGTACCCAACACATAACCACATCTTTGCTTTTTGTTTTGTTCTCTGTGTATGCTTCCCGGATGGCTCGGATTGTAGCGTTTTTTGGATATAGGTCACGTGTGGCTTCCAGACATGGGTGCGAGTCTGAGAAGATGACAAAGTTCTTCATCGTTGAGACCTTGGTCCAATTTAAAGCTTGTAACAGAGCATTTCCTTCAGCGGTGAAGATACTACTTTGTTTGTGAAGCGCTTTCTTCAGGTTCCCAAAGCGGGTGTGGACGGCAAATCCGACTCTATTACCATCTTTGGAACCATCAGTGAAGATCGCTTCGTGGTCACTGTACTTGTTCCTGAGTGCTCTGTATTCTTTCTCAAATACATGATCAGGAGTTTCGGCTTTCTTGTTCTTATCAAGGTCGAGGGTCACCTTTGGTGTCTCCTGCTCCCATGGAGGGGTCTTTGCGGGTTCATCTGTCACAATCCGTTTCATAGGAATCCCAGCCTCCCGGAACAGTGCTCTTGTTCTCACTGCCATCGGTTTGACGACATTTGGTTTTTCTCTGTAGATGTTTTTGTTGTTGAAGATCAACTTGTGAGCTGGATTGGTTGGGTTAGCCCGCACACGTATAGCATACTGTAGTGTGAGCTTCTCCCTGCGCAGGTCCAGTGGTGGGATCCCTGCTTCCACATGGAGGCTGGATGCAGGTGTTGTCCGAAATGCCCCAAGACATAGACGGAGTCCCTGATTCTGAATGGGTTTTAGTCCGTCCAGGTAGGACTTTGGGGCAGAGGCATAGACCATTGACCCATAGTCCAGACGTGACTGAATATACATCTTGTACAAGGTTAGAAGTGTTTCTTTGTCACATCCCCAGTCTGGATGACTGAGGACCTTTAACAGGTTCATTGCCTTTTGGCATTTTCTTCGGAGGTATTCGACATGGGGCCTGAAAGACAGGATCCGGTCAAATACCAGTCCGAGGAACTTTATTTCCTTCTCGACTGTTAGTCGTTTCTCATGGAGGGTGAGGTGAGGTTCTTCCTTGCATCCCCGTCTGCGACAGAAATGCACAGCACAGGTCTTGCTCTCCGAGAACTTGAACCCGTTCATTTGACTCCATTTCTCCAGCTTAGTCAGTGTCTGCTGGAGGCGGCGTTCTATTGTGGGCATGTGTCTTCCTTTGTAGCAGATGACGAAATCATCTACATACAGGCAGCACTGCACATCATCTTGAAGTTGTTTCGTTATGCTGTTGATCTTAATGCAGAACAGGGTCACAGAGAGGATGCAGCCTTGGGGAACACCCATTTCCTGATCCACTTTCTCTGACAGAACCGACCCCAGTCGTACATTGAAAGTCCTGTCCGACAGGAAGTTCTGAATGAACCCTGTTAGTCTGCCCTTTAATCCAATCTCATGGATGTCTTGCATTATTCCATGCCTCCATGTGGTATCATAGGCCTTCTCCAGATCGAAGAAGATCCCAACCACATGTTCTTTGTTAGCGAACCCATCTCGGATCCAGCTCTCCAGGCTCACTAGGTGGTCTGTCGTGCTGCGTCCTCGACGGAATCCTGATTGGTGGATTGTAAGCTTCCCCTTGGATTCGAGGAAGTAGACAAGTCTGTTGTTCACCAACCTTTCCATGGTCTTTGCCAGACAACTGGTCATGGCTATGGGCCGATAGCTTGAGGCCAGAGTTGGGTTTTTCCCTGGTTTGGGAATTGGAACCACTGTGGCCTCTGACCAAGAAGGTGGGAATTTTTCTGTTTTCCAGATGTCATTGTACACGTCTAGAAGAAGCTCCAGGGTTTCCTCAGGTAGATGTTTTAGCATCTGGTAGTGGATGTCATCTGGTCCAGGACAAGAATCTTTAGCCTGGCCAAGGGCATATTTCAACTCCTCCATGGTGAAAGGCTTGTTGTAGCTTTCCTTGTTGTTGGAGGTAAAGTTGAGTTTCTTCCTTTCTCTTCTGGTTTTGTGCTCAAGGAACTTCTCTGAGCAATTGTTGCTCGAAGACACCTGACTGAAATGTTCTGCCAGGGTGTCTGAGATC